>JAVANC010000017.1:16554393-17294393 GCA_033319125.1 Parnassius glacialis
CTAGATTTAGTCGCCCCCAGTCCGAGACTTTGTCCAGCAAAGACTCGATTTCAGACACAAGTTTGTTCCGGTACTCGAAGACGTTTTCCCGAGAAATATTAGCACGGCCGGTGTATAGAGCATCACCATTGCTGTCATCCGCATAGCAATGAATGTTACCAGTTAGCAACATATCATTGATATGCAGAAGAAACAGCGTTGGTGATAGCACACAGCCTTGTGGAACACCAGCGTTAATAGGCTTGTAGTCAGAATATGCACCGTCTACAACGACCTTGATGCTCCGATCTGCAAGGAAGCTGGTGATCCAATTGCACAATTTCTCGGGAAGCCCATAGGAAGGGAGCTTCGAAAGAAGCGCTTTTTGCCAAACCCGATCGAAGGCCTTCGCAATGTCCAGACTAACGGCCAACGCCTCCCCCTTGGACTCTACTGCCTCCGCCCATCTATGGGTCAGGTAGACCAGAAGATCACCAGCTGATCGACCCCGACGAAAACCGTATTGGCGGTCACTAATCAGCTGGTGATCCTCAAGGTACCGGATGAGCTGGCAGTTAATAATGGATTCCATTACTTTGGAAAACAAGGAGGTGAAGGTTTTCTTGTATAGTCCTTCCCTGGTCAAGCCGACCTATTCGTGCTACAGCCATTATATACCAACAATAGTAATTTTTTTTTCATATTTATATTTAACAGGCTGAAATTTTAACTGCCAGATCGTTTTTTTAGTATGCTGAGTTTCAGCTTGCATTCAAAAATATATATTAATTACATAGCGGCTTTTGAAATGAAGAGTTTTTAATAGACTAAATAATGAGAGTAAAATTTCTTTTTATTACATTCAGAGAAATCATGAAATATTTATTTGTAACTATATTGTAGAATAATTATTTTAAAAATATAAAATATGTTCAAATTCTCCCCTTTTTTTTTTTTTTTTTTTTTTTTGCGGATGGAAAATCATCAAATGACGCCTTTCGCTCTGGGTGGAGCGGAAGGGAGTGTCAGACTTTTACTGACTAAAAACCATCCGTGTTCCTTCAGTGCCCTTACGTTCCGGAGCCGCGGTATCTCTTTCGAACAGCCCGCAGCCCCGGCAGGCGTCGGCCCTTGCGGGCCCCTTCACGCTGCTGACAGCTCTTTGAGGCGCGCGTGGAACAAAACGCGCCGTCGACACGGCCTGTCGTCGTTAGACGGACGGACGGCGAGCTACCATTGCTCGCCGTCCACAGGCCCGCGCCTACGGTGGCCGGGGGCCACGACGTAGCCCCCGACGCCCGGGGCGTCTCCCGCGGCGGCCGGGAAGGAAAGCTGTTGCTCTTTCCTTCTCCCGCTCCGCCACCTCCTTCGCTAGCATCACTGCTTCGCAGAAGGTGGTGACGGCATCCCATTCCGTCTCGCTCCGGACCATGGCTTCGACCAGGGCCGGACGCGAGAGGTCGCCGCCGCCTATCGCCGCTACGAGGACACGGCGGTGCTCCGCCCAAGCAGGGCACACCTCCACGGTGTGCTCCACCGTGTCCTCCGGTCGATCCTCGCAGTGGGAGCACCCGGGCGTTTCCTCCCGCCCGATTCGGTGCAGGAACCTCCCGAACACACCGTGTCCGGTGAGGACCTGCGTCAGGCGGAAGGTGAGGACGCCGTGGCGTCTCTCAAGCCACTCCTCAAAGAGGGGTCTTATCGCCGCTATAGTGGCGTGCCCAGCACGGGGTTGCGACAGACGCTCTCTCCATGTCGCCATGAGATCACGCCGGAAGTCTGTCCGCTGCGCGACAACTTGCCGCGGCAGCGGGGTTTCCCCCCGGCATAGTGCCTCCGCGCGCCATTCGTGCAGGCGCGCGAGGACTATCGCCTCCAGATCCCATGGCGGCAATCCGGCAAGGAGGCTCGCCGCCTCGCGGGAGATCGTGCGGTAGCCGCGAACCATCTTTACGGCAACCACCCTTTGGGGCGCGTTTAGGTGGTGGACGGCAAGCCGCGCCAAACCACGCGCCCACACCGGGGCCCCGTAAAGGGCCATGGACCTCACGATCCCCGCGTAGAGCCTCCGGCAGGAGGCATTTGGCCCCCCCAGGTTCGGCAGGAGCCGCCTGAAGGCAGCCCCGGTCCGTTCCAGTTTGGGAGCCAAACGTCGGAAGTGCTCAACGAAGTTCCATCGGCCGTCGAGGACGAGTCCTAGGTACTTCAACGTCGACTCGACGCCGATGGATACCCCTCCTACCATCACTGAGGATCCCGGTGGTGGCCTGTTCCGAGGACCATGGAAGTGCATGGCCTCGGACTTGTGCAGAGCCACCTCGAGACCCAGTTGCCGGATCCTCTCCACGACTATCGCAACCCCGCGTGTCATAGTTTCCGCCGCCGCCTCGTACGACCCCCCTTGTGCCAGTACCAGCGTGTCGTCAGCGTAGCAAACTACGCTGACGCCGGTAGGGAGGTCGGCGCGCAGCACCCAGTCGTAACCGATGTTCCACAGGGGCGGCCCCAGAACCGAACCCTGTGGGACACCGCACGACATCTCTCGCCGGTTCCACTCACCGTTGCGACCGGGGTAGATGACGGCCCTGTCCGTCAGATAGTCCCCGACTATACGACGGAGATAGGTCGGCACCCGGTGATACCGGAGTGCCTCCCTAATGCAGCTCCAGGGCATGGAGTTGAAGGCGTTGGCGATGTCGAGAGACACCGCCAAGACAACCCCCCCCCTGGCCACTGCATCCCCCGTCGTGAGGGCTCTCACGCGCATGATGGCGTCCACCGTAGAGCGCCTCTTGCGGAAACCAAACTGGTGTTCCGCAAGATCCGGCCCCGTCCCCGCAAGGTGCTCGGCGAGGCGGTTTGCAATTACTCTTTCAAAGAGCTTGCCCACCTCGTCGAGCAGCACCACGGGCCGGTATGCGGACGGAGAGTCCGCAGGGCGCCCCGGCTTCCAAATGAGGACCAGCTTCCCCGTCTTCCAACGAAGCGGGAATTGGCCTCTCTCCAAGCATGCGCTTAGGAGCCCCTCCAGTCGGGGCCCGAGAGCCTCCGAGGCCAGGACCCAGGCTTTGCCAGGCAAGCCATCGGGTCCTGGGGCGGTATTCCTGGCCTTGAGCCTACGTACCGCCACTCTCAGGTCTACCCCGGTCCCTTCCGGGATGTCGTCGTCGTCGTCCTGGTGGTCCGCTTCCGGCACCGCAGGTGGCGGAGCCATAGGCGGGGGCGGATGTTCCCCGCGCGCAGGGAACAGAGCGCTCACCACATCCTCCACGAGCTGAGGCCGGAGACTCTGCGTCAGCGGGGGGGCCCAGGTGCGGAGTTTATCCCGCACCATCTTGTAAGGGCGCCCCCACGGATCTCTATCGAGAGTCTCCAGCATCTCCTCACGGGCCCGATCCCGGGCCCGCAGGACAGCCTCCCGGAGGGCGGTCTTCGCCGCTCTGTATCCCTCGTACAGCTCCGCCTCAATGGCTGCCGCATTCGGTGGACGAATGCGGAGCCTGCGATGCCTGGCGTACAGGTGCCGCGCGGCGACACACGCCTCGCGCAGAGACGTCAGCTCACGCGACCACCAATACACCTGACGCCGGGCGCTTCCTGGCCGGACGCGGGGCATTGCCACGTCACATATCTCGGACATGGCCTCCTGGAACCACCCTGCCTCATCATTGACGTCGGCAGGCCTGTCCGGTGATGACACCCAGGCCTGCACGATCGAGGCTTCCAGGAGGAGCTCCCGGTCCAGCTGCTTCAGCGCCCAACGCGGACCACTCGGGGCCTGTAGGACTGGCGCGCTCGAGGGCTGGGTGGAGACGTCAAACCGGATGTACCGGTGGTCGGAGTAGGTCTCCACCCCCTCCATGACACGCCAGTCAATGGCACGCGGCGACAGAGCGGGGCTAGCGAACGAAATGTCCACCACCGACTCGCCCCGCATCCGCACACACGTGGGGACAGAACCCCGATTTAGGACGACCAGGCCTGTCTCCAGAGCCCAGTCTTCCACCATCCTACCCCGCACATCTGTACGACGAGAACCCCAAGCCAAGTTCTTGGCATTGAAGTCCCCGAGGACAAGTACGGGGAGGGGATAACTTCCGACGACGACTGCTCTCAGCTCTGCAAGAGAGTTGTGAAACTCGGCGAGAGATCGGTTCGGGGAGAAGTACACCCCCACAACGACGAACTCCCCGAACCGTGCTGCTACGCACCCCTGACCCCTCCTGACACCTTCAAGGGTCGGGGTACCGGCGGCGGCTGAAGAAATGATGGTCACTGAGCCGTTAAGGTCCGCCACCCAGTCCTCCCTAGGCCAGACAAAATACGGCTCAGCGACCACAGCGATGTTAATCGACCACTGCGCCATGCTCTGGAGCAACAGATCCTGAGCGCAGGCGCAGTGGTTGATATTCGCCTGGAGGAAGCTTAATGGGGCCGTTATAGGCATTCCATTTCAGCTTCCTCCACGGGGCGCCTCTCTGCGCGCGTCGGTGTCGCGGCGGCGGCGGCAGCGACAGTGACAGCGGCGGCGGCGGCAGTCGCGACTGCGGCGGTGGCCACAGAGGCGGTGGCGGCGGAGGGCCCTCCCCTACCCGCGGCCTTGACCTTGGCGGGTGGCACGCAGGCCTTGCTTCCGGCCCGGTGATCGGCTGGCTTGCCGGCCGCCGCACATGCATCACAGTGCGGCGTGGCGCAGCAGGTCGCCGATATGTGTCCGGGCTGACAGCAGCGGAAGCAAAGGCCACTGCGGTCAACCTCCGAGGCGCATTTCACCGATACGTGGTGCCCCACGAGACAGCGGTAGCACCTCAGAGGTCTGGGCTCCAGCAGCTTAACCTGCGCTGAGACCCAGCCCACCAGAAGCCTTCGGCCCTCCACTATGGTTTTGGCCGCCGTAACAGGGCAGCACACCGTGGCGGCATGCATACCCTGTTGGTCCGGGCGTATGGCGCCTGACCTGACCTGGTCATTAGTGCACCCCCCGGACCTGGCGACGGCGGCCACCAACTCCTCCTCCGATACCGAGTCGTCCAGACCCATGATGCGCAGGTCTGCGCATCTGACGGGCCTGGACACTCGGGCCTCGTCCGCGTCCAGGGACGCTCTGAGCTTCGCAGCCAGAGCGTCCGCGGTCGCGCCACTGGATTCCCCGGGGATCTCCAGCATACGGGCCCCCGTCTGGGTGACTTTGAGCCGGAGGCCCCCGGTGATCCCGAGCTCCCCGAGATCGACCGCCTCTTTCGCCTTCGCGAGCAGATCGCGGTAGGTAACGCCCTTCTTTTCCGCGTCCGGCTGTAGTGTAATCACTACAGCTGCGGTCTTCGGGGCGCGGAGCCTAGCCGCGATCTTGCGCGCCCTGAACTGGCGCTGCCGCTCCTGCTCTTTGGCCTTTTTGGCTGCCTTCTTCCCCTTATTTTTGTCCCCGACCACCTGCCAACCGGCTTCAGCCGCGGGAGGTGTAGGGAGCTGAGGGGGCGGTGGCGGCGGCGGCAGCTGGCTTGCCGCTGGCGCTGGCACATTCGCCGCAGGCACTGGGACTGGCGCAGCCACCACCTGTGCTGCCGCTTTGCCCTTTTTTGCCTTCGCCTTGCCTCTCCTTCCCGTTGCCGGCTTAGCCGGAGCCGGTTCAGCCGGTACCGGTTTTGCCGGAGCCGGCTTTTCAGGGGGAGGAGGGGCAACTGCAGCCCCGCCCGCAGGCTGGCTGGACGGCCCCGGCCTGGATGCGGCAGCTGTGGCCGCCGCGTACGAGACCGTTGCCGGCCTCGCCGCCGTCTTGTTTGCCCCTAGGGGGGGGCGCAGGACGATACCCTCCAGCACGGAGAACCGGTGCTGGAAGGCAGCCAGCTCCTGCCGGACCAGGTTCAGAACCTGGTTCTCCACCGGCACGGGCCGGCTTGGGCGCTGCGTCTGGGGCGCCGCGCGAGAGGCAGGCTCACGTAGACTGGCCAGGTCTGCGCGGAGCTTCTCGTTCTCCTTCTGGAGAGTCTCCATGGCGGACGTCAGGCGGGCCACGTCCGCCCGCAGCTCCGCTACCTCGTTTGCATTAGGCTCGGCCCCAACAAAGTTGGCCTCCGCAGCCGCCATGATGGAGGCGGAGGCCGCGGGAATGGCCTTTAACTTTGAGGAGGCCTTTTGCTTGTGGGCCACGACCTTGATCGCGGCCTCCACCTCCTTTACGAATCTGGCCTTACGCTCCACATCGGAGCCGCCAGTCGCATCCGTCTCTTCGCCCGATACCCGAGCCGTATCGCCCGGGTGGCGCCCCTCCTCGGCATGCTTTGCCGCTTGTTCGGCCCTCTGATTGTCAGAGGGCCCCCTCTCCTTGCCTCTCAGCCCGCCCCGCCTGTTGGTGGGGATTTTCCGGGCCGAAGCCTCCTCTTCACCGGCTGACGACCCCTGGTCGCCATCCCGTCTGGACCGCTTGCGGAAGAAGAACTTACTAGTCTCCGCGGTCCCAGGCTCCACGCATCGGGAGCTCTCTGAGCCTCCCACGCTGCTCGATGCGGCGTCGGACTCTGTCCCCGCATCGTTCCTCCTCTCCTCTACGTTGCCGTTGCCGGCGGTTTTGGTTTTTTGTATTTCATGTTCCATTTTTTGTACCCACGAGTATGGGAGTAATTAAAGGTCCACCTTGGCAGTGACCCCTTACCAAGGTAAGCAGATTTAGAGGATTTATTACTCGCCAGGGGGTCTGCAGGTACCCTGGCGAGGAGCGCACTATCGACTGATTTGTTCATAGAACCCCGTCAGCCATCCATCCCCTCGCGGTGCGTCGCCGCTTGAGATTCGGGGTAACTTTTTATAGAGGTTTTCTCCCTCGCGGTCCGGGCGGTTAAGCCAAGACCCTCGGTCCCTATCAAAGCCGCGAGACATGATCCACGACACTTCGATGGGATTACGAGACCGGCGGTGACAGCAAAGGATGAATCCTTCACTGTCTGCCCGGAGGCAGGGTAAGTGCACACCGAGCCCGCCCTCACTCCTCTGCTATGCCCTCTGCTGATCAGAGGGTCACGCAGTGGAACGCGCCGTTGGTCCGGGACGGACCCCACCCATGTCAGAATAATTAGCCGCGGCAGTAACCTTCCCCAAGGAGTAAGAATTTCTTCTCATTTCTCGAGGAATATTACTGCCGCGCCCAGGGTGCACCGGCCCAGTAGCTGCTCTTCCCTCCAGACGTATCGAGAGGGACCCGCAACTACCAAGCACACGTGGAGGACTTCTGACTTCGCACCCCTCAAATTCTCCCCTGTGGTCCATGTCCATCGGTGATTTTTTGCATCCCGAAATAGAATTAAAAATAAATAATTTGTTTCAGCATCAGTACTTGAAACTTAATATAAACAAATGTGACAAAGGTTAACACCATTATAGTCTACGCTGGCGTTGTCAGAATTATATCAGGTCGATGTTAACTTCATAGATCAGTGCACCGTATAACGTAAACCCAATTACCGGAGCACTTTGACCGCGGCCCTTCAAATGTCCTGTCTAGCTCGGTGTCATTTGACTCTTAAGAGAATTTTGGTTGAGGGTTAAAGATTTCTCACATAATATCAGCGTTTAATAGCAGCTTAATTCTGTGGTGTTTCGTATGGTGAGTGTAGAGAACCAAACACCTTTTTTACTGGAAACGAGGCATTTCACATTAATCCACGGGGGTAGCAACGCATTTGAATTTTGATTCATCATCCACGATACATCGTACGATCACATTCATAATCCAAGATAGATGCAGGTGTCTATAGGCCACAGTATGCACTTACCATCAGGTCACTTGTTTGTCATCCTTATTATATAAAAAAGGTGAAAATATTTCTCAAGAAATTATCGTAATTTTGTTGAAAAGAAAACAAATTCCATTAAGTTGTTTTAAAGTTTTAAGTGAATAAGACTGTTTATACCGTTTAACGATAATCTTCAGAATAAAATGAGGATAGTTTCTCTTAATTCACCGTTCATTTCACAAGTTTAGCTTAGCAGAAAATAAATATTTAAAGAGAAGTAAATTGCACGTCAACTTGTATTTTGAATGTACACGAGGAATCTCGCTCAAGAGTAACTTATTAATATTTGAAACTTCAAGTCAAATATTATTTATTTTTTACTGAACGAGTTCGTATTAAGAGTACAAAGAAATAAAGCACAAAGAGCTGGGAAACAAACGTCCTTTTTAGTAGGATAAATTAAATTGAAGTTGAAAGACTAAATGTACTATATTTTCGTTCAATGAACTTTCTAGAGTTTATTCATTTAATCATAAAAATATATTACCTATATTGTAATATCAATACTATGTTTTTTATATAATATTACTCAGCAATATTAATTAACATGTAAATAAACAGAAGGAGCGTTTACCCGTCTCAGAAATCAGGAGGTCTGTGTCCAGCAATGAGTCTTTTATTATTGGGTTGAAGCTTTATTTTTGTTACATATAATAAAATTATGTTTAATAAATATACAATAGATTCAGGTTTATGGTATTGTATGTTGAAGTCTAGAAACGTTATGCCGTTTGTCCGTTCAAAATTCAAATTTTTGATAGGCCCGGGCTATTTGTCACTGTTGAGTTTCGTTTCACGGTAGAACGCAACATACTTCCCGGCGTTGAAGAATAGTCCGCATCAATTGGTGATGTCAGGGAACGATTGTAGGTCCGAAGAAGAAATCCTTTCTTGGTCTTGAATTCAGCTACTCTCGCAACGACATCCTTTCCCGGAATAAGTTTAGTGACGCACCCAAGAGCCATAACAGCGGGGGAAGATTGTTTTCCTTCACCAAAACCATTTGTTCTATAGTCAACTTCTCGTAAGAGATGCGCAATTTCTTCTTTTGATGTAGGAGATGAATATAATCATTAACAAAACGTTTCCAAAAATGTTGTTTTTGCTTCTCCACTCGCGCAAAGTCCGTCCATTAAGAAAATGAGAAGGATATAAATATGTTAGATCTGTGACATCGGATGATAAGAGTGTAAGAGGTCTCAAATTCAGGAAAGCTTCAATCTGAGTCAGACAAGTTGAAAGCTCTTCATATGTTTAGTGAGTGAGGCTCATAATGCGTCTCAGATGATGTTTGACTGACTTTACGGCAGCTTCCTACAGTCCGCCAAAATGAAGAGAATAGGCTGGGATAAATATAAATTCTATACCTTGTCCTGTGGTGTCTGAAGTTATATGATCTGATATGTGCCTAAGATAGGTAGAGAGCTCATTGCAGGCACCTACAAAGGTGGTCTGAATTAATGCGTTGCGAATTTCCTCGTCAAACTACAAACCGAATTAAGACTGCGAGATATGCCTCTTTCGTGAAATGTGTGACGAGTTCAAAGTGAACAGTCTTCACTGCTAATAAGCAAATATACAAATCTAAGATTTTATTAAGGTACTGCCTCTACCCTTACGATTGACTATCAACACAGGTCCTCAATAATCTACTCCGGTGCTCAAAGATGAGAATTCTGAGTCCTTTCGGTAGGTAAGTCATCCATAGTAGGCTGCACGTAAGTTGCTTTAAATCTTGACAACGTATACAACTATGAACAATAGCAACCATGAACGCTAGATTTCTACCGCTTAAAGGCCAGTAAATTTGCCTGATGTCAGCCAACAACAGTTGAGGTCTTGCGTGCATTATGTTTCATTTCAAATATGATTTTGGTCAAATGTTGCTTGCTACATATTATAATAGGGTGCTTAATATTATATACTAGCTTTTTACCCGCGGCTTCGCTCGCGTGCGCTTTAATTTAGGAACATCATTAAAAAGCTGTTCCGTGCCAAATTTAGAAAAATTCGATCACTTTTAGAGTCACCTCGGTGTCTTGTCTCTATGTCTGTCAAACATTTTTTTCACTCTAAAATGCTATTAGACCTAGATGATTTCTAACATGCTACAGAAACACGTGAATATATATATGTCTAATAACACCCACTATTTTTTCTTAGATTATTTTTCATATCGGGCGTGTCTTCCGATTCCGATGTATCCATAAAAAGGCAAATAGTCTTGAAATCAAAATGTATTATTATTGTTATTCACATTTATTCATAGTTAAAGTTAATTTAGTTTTAACAAAGTAATATAATGTTTATTTGAGACATTTTATTCATATCATTGGTCCTATTTAACACATTCACTGTTCGGTTTCCAGACACAATAGTAAGACAATAGCAGTGCCCTATATGTAGGGCACGGGACAGCGAAAGGGTTAATATTGATTGGCACCATAAAATAGATGTAGATTTTTTTTAATTCGAGTAGACTTAAAAATTTCATAAATACAGTTCTATAATAATGAATACTACACATGGATTAAAACTAATGTTACGGGTTTTTTTTACGCATCTTGGATGAAAGTTCCGAGTAAAAGAACATATCGTTGATGTGAAGCACCGAAGCTCCGGGAAGTCAAGTATGTCAACATGTTTAGTATCGTCCCAACCATTAAATCGGATCTGATAGACAACGAATCCTTGCAATAGAACACCGAATCCTACCAATGATGATTCGCGAGGCTATTGAAATTAAGAATATCCTAATTTTAATAGGAAAGATGGCTGAGCGCTATCATCTGCTAAGAACCCCATAATTAATAAAATTAAATTCAAACTACTACTGCATTTATTCTATTCTATTTTAACTACGACATCAGGTCGTCAAACACCTCAGTTCTCTCGCTCCACCCGTGACCATGGATACTGTAAAGTGCCCAAAACATCCTTCAAATTAGTTTTATTCCTTATAAATATTATTCACAGTGAACGTGAGGATCACTACACTCATGAACGGGAGTAGAAAAATGTTCGCTCTGTTGTGGCGGTGAAAGAAAATCCACCACCTCATATCGTCCCGTCGCGTCGTAATAGGTGACATAGGAAAACAAACTGGAGATGGAATGGGCTGCATCATCTTCTTGACAACAGATCAAAATAATAATAGCTGCGGTTGCCAACCCACCTACCAAGCGTGGCAACTATAGCAAATATCCAGCTACTTGACAATTTATGGGGGAGGCCTATGTTCATTTCAGTGGACTTTTGATAGGCTGACGATAATGAGTTCTACTCATCTTTGCAAGCTATAATATTTACGGTAGAGTGAAAACAAAAAGTAACATACCCGAAAACAGGAATGAAATAAAAACTGCATATATTGCCCAATGAAAACTAAAAAAATAGCAGCTTACATACATGTTACTAATCGGCACACACAGGCCGCAGAATTTTTGGCCAAAAAAGTGTTCGCTGCGCTGATTCCAACGCGGGATGAATGTAATGTTAATGATTCAATTATTTACATCGTATATTCAGTAGCATTGTATTATTTCATTTTATCAATGACTTGCCATTTTAGTTTATTTAGAAGTAAGTAGATGGCGCTAATATTAGATGAAATAATGAAAGCCAAAACCATACCATCTAGTAATAGCAGCAATTGAAGCAAACATTTATTTATTATATCAAGGGATAAAGTGATGTCAATGTTCTCTTAAAAGTTCTATTTCTGTTAAAAAATATGCTATCAGCGCCGCTAGCGGTGAAAAACGATTTAATGATATCGTCATAATATGACCATATTATGAAATAGCAACGTTGTGTTTAGTTATTAATATCTGCAAACGATTTCTATTCATTGATTTGGTCATGCTATATCATCAAATAGACAAATAGTGTTAAATATTATGAAATGACGACACCATTTCACGAAATGATAGACTACTTTATCATATATGATCAATTCTACGATCTGGCCACGACATATATAAAAATCTCTTGAATAAAACTATCATGATAACGAAATTTTTGCAACAATTGTAGACAGACCAGTTTTAATCACTTTAGTTTTATATTAGTAATTGCATTAAATACCTTATCAATTTTCATATTTTTGATAGATGTCACTATTATCAATTGAAATTATTACACTTTTAAAATAAAATAACAAAATACTAAAAAACTAAACACATGCAAGTTATTTATATTATTTCATTTATTAGTAACTGAAGGCAAAATATACTACTTTTTCCATTTGATGATAGATGGCGCTGTTTTAAATACCAAATCGGTGTAGTTTCAAATTATTTTACCAAGATTACAACTATATTTTAAACTTTATTTACAAATATGGTATTTATTTGAAAAGCAACAGTCATCCCGCCTATAACCAAGATTTAATAGAAAATTAACATCTAAAGGAAATAAAAACTTAACCTTCCTTTTTTGAAGTTCCGTAATCGGATAAAAAGTAGCGTATAAGTTGCCTTTTGCGTGAATCCGGAATACACAGACAGACAGACAGACAAAAATTCTAAAAACCACTAATTTGGCTTCAGAACCCTTTATTTAGTCACCTGGACTTGTTTTTTCTAGAATATTTATTAGAATTACAGACACGACTTTTCTACAGATTTATTATATGTATAGATATAGATTATATTATTATTCTTTAGGAAATATTTATATTTGAGTTATACATATTCCTACTTTTTTTAACCTATTATAAGCCAGTGCTTGACCACAATCCCATCTGGTGGTAAGTGGTGATGCAGCCTTAGATGGTAAATCGCACTGTTTTATCGTAACAAAAGTCTATTCACTCTTGCCTTGAAGACGCCCAGATTGTATTCGGACGGAAAGATTGACGCCGGCAAATTATTCCACTCCTTTGCTGTACGCATCACAAAAGACGAAGCAAACCGTTTGGTTCTAATGCGTGGAATATCGACAACAAAGGGATGAAGACCTGCCGACCGCCTGGTTGTACTGTAATTCACAGTGCTGTGGTTAATCCAGAGCGGGACAGTATTTCATGCCGGCACACCGCCTACAACTTTACAAGGCGCAGGTTCGGCCTCACATGGAATACTGTTCCCATCTCTGGGCAGGGGCTCCCCAGTGCCAGCTCCTTCCACTTGACCGCATCCAGCGCAGAGCGGCTCGAATCGTCGATGACCGAGTCCTTTCCGATCGGCTCGACTCATTGGCGCTGCGAAGAGATGTTGAATCTCTTTGCATTTTCTTTCGTATCTACCATGGGGAGTGCTCTGAGGAATTGTTCGGATTAATCCCAGCCGCCAAATTTCACGAACGCACATCGCGGCAGAACTCCCGATACCATCCACACCATCTGGATGATTGGCGGTCCACCACTGTGCGATTTAGAAGATGTTTTCTTCCTCGCACGACTTCCTTGTGGAATCGATTACCATCAGCGATTTTTCCGGACCGATACGACTTAGGGACCTTCAAGAAAAGAGCGTACTCCTTTTTAAAAGGCCGGCAACGCATCTGCAATTCCCTCCCTGGTGTTGCAGTTGTTCATGGGCGGCGGTAGTCACTTACCATCAGGTGAGCCGCATGCTCGTTTGCCCCCTCTCCTATAAAAAAAATACTATAATATAAGGTAGAGAAAGTTGGGTGTGGCAGAAGAAGCACGAGAGTAGAATGAATGCTGTAGAAATGCGGTCATTAAAGAGCATGGTAGGGATGAATCTGAATGATAGGATGAAAAATTGTGTGACAAGAGAAGAGTGTGGTTTGCAAGATGATGTTGTAAACAGGATTAAGAAATGAATGCTTCGGTGGCTTGGTCTTGTAGGAAGAATGAATGAGAAAAGAGTGACAAAGCAAAATTATGCTGCAGAAGTAAACGGCAGAGTCGGGAAGGGACGCCCTCGTCGAAGTTTCATCGACCAAATTGGCGATATATTGGAAAAAGGGGCCAATCTTAGAGTTTTTTTTCGTGACCACTTGGAAGAGAAGGCCTAATTGGTCTCTTAAAAGCTTGGCGGGCTCAGCAGAGCGGGATAGTATTTAATGCCGGCACATCACCTGCAACTTTACAAGGCGCAGCTTCGGCCTCACATGGAACTGTTCCCATCTTACTGTTCCCATCTCTGAGCTGGGGCTCCACAGTGCCAGCTCTTTTTAGTTGACTGTATTCAGCGCAGAGTAGATCGAATCGTCAACGACCAAATCCTTTCCGATCGGTTCGATTCACTGGCGTTGCGAAGAGATGTTGCATTCTCTTGCATTTTCTTTCGCATCTACCACGGGGAGTACTCTGAGGAGTTCGGATTAATCCCAGCCGCCAAATTTCACAAACGCACATCGCGACAAAATTTCCGATACTATCCACACCATCTGGATGCTTGGCGGTCCACCACTGTACGTTTCACTAGAAGTTTTCTTCCGTGTACGACCTCTCTGTGGAATAGCTTACCACCGGCGATTTTTCGTTACGACTTCCTTCAAGACAAGAGCTTACTCCGCAATGCCGGCAACTCACCTGCAAAGGAGAAGGAGACGTCTCCATATATTCTTGGGCCCAAGTGTTAACAAGATGAAAGTAGCACCATCCCAAAGCGTATATATAAACAATTCATAACTGTAAATCTGGCAAGATTTGTCAATCTAGGAGCTGAGTTATTGTAGAAAAAGTAAAAGTGAGATTATCTATTACATATACTGTAAGAGGTGATTTTTCACTGTTATTCCACTGTAACAGGCTCTTTTCCACTATATATACTTAAAGATATAAAAGTAGGATCAGTATAAAATCACCAAAAAAGCTGTGGTTAATAATGAAACGACATGGTGAAACGGTTAATGAAAGTTAAAACAACAACAACTAAGTGAAGTGAACATTAGGGATATCGATCTGAGATCGATTACTTGAATTGTTGTTGTAATTGTTACTTGTTGGAATTTTGATATTTTGAATTTTTTTATTATTATTTTGTAGATATGTATGCAATTTCTTTATATCTCCCTAGTTAACACAGAAAAGTAATCGAAAGTAGATATTAAAAAATGCTCAATTTCATCGAGAATCGATTATATTGCGCTCGTTTCAAATCGAATCGAAAATCTGTCTTTTTCTTTTAAATAAATAGTTTGAAGTTTGAACTGTGAAGTCAAGTTTCAAAATGAGAAGTCCTCTATTGGAAGATGAAGATGAACGTTCAGAAGCGAGAATTTCACTAGTGTATTCTTTATGGTATTAGATTTATTGCCATAAATAATACACTACAATCGATTTTGTAACTTATTTCTTATTTTATTGTTTTTTCAAAATCTAGATTGTAGAAAGAGCTACTTTTTTGTATTTTATTTAAGAAAAATATGGCTAATTTTTTTAAAGTATAAACCAGTTAGTTAACTTTAGACCCAAAAATCCCATTCGCCTTTCCTGGTGTTGCAGTTGTTCATGGGCGGCGGTAGTCACTTACCATCAGGTGAGCCGTCTACTCGATTGCCCAGGCGGAGCGGAATCGCGCGCGTTTAGATTTCATAATAATAAAATGGCAAATAATACAAGATGTATGGACACATGTTATATGTTTGACTGTTTTTTTTCTGCCGACTTCCAAAAAGGAGACGGTACTCAATTCGACTGTATTTTTTTGTTTTTTTTATGTGTGTTACCTCCGAACTTTTTACTGGGTGGACCGATTTCAATAATTCGTTTTTTATTTGAAAGCTAGTAGTTCTTGTGTGGTCCCATATGAATTTGATCAAGGTCAAGCCATTAGTATTTGAGTTTTTCTTAATAACTTATATTGAAGTCGGCTGTACAAACTTTTTAAATTTAAATTATTTTGGATTTGTTTGTTAGGTCGGGAGTTGGAACAATTTGTTTTCTTTTTATATATGTGTGTTGGAGTAGCCACTAATTTAGTTTTTAGTAGTTATTTAATAGTGTATAATGTAATGTAATGTAATTTAAGGGAATACTGTTGTTTGTTTATTTCATAATTCCGGATAATGTCGATCACTACTATAAATATTTTTTAAACTTGTATTATCTCTTTGTTTATTTTAGAATTGTTTTTTTGACAACCATGATTAACCGCACTGGAGGCATTTGGAGGCAAAAATTGGTAAGCGAATGTCCCGATCTAGCGGACCCTTCGTAGAAAAGGAGTCTTACGACCTACTAAGTCATTACATGATTAAGTAAGAACAAAAACAACTTCCAGCGTAAAACATGAAATTTTAAAAAAGGCCAAACAATAATAAAATATGACTAACAATTTTAGAGAAGAGAAAGATAATTCTATCCTTCGTAGGTTTGCTTGATACTAATTTGTAATAATAGAAAAGGAAAGAAAAACATTTCTTGAATAAGACCGTAGTCGAGCTTTCAGTGTACTTTATCTGGACCTCAGTGTTACAGTAAGTATATACATTTATTTATTTAATAGCTCAGAGAGTAAGCACTCGCTGTAAAATTTCACAGTACGCGAGCAATCTAGTTTCTATCCTTGCTATCACCAATGGTATTGTTAATTGAATTTTAAGTGCTGATTTATCACAAGCTCGTGATTGAAGGAAAACAACGTGAGGAAACCTGCATGTCTGAGAAATAAGAAAAAAATATTTCGACGACATGCGAAATTCACCAACACGCGAACACTTTCTTGCCCTAAAACCCTCTCAGAAATGAAAGGAGGCCTGTGCCCAGCAGTGGAACGTATAAAGGCTGTAACTTTAACTTTTTTAACTTTATAAAAATGAATTTCAAAGGGCAATCACACTCATTGTCCAGAAAAGCACCAGAGAATATTATTTTAGCCAATTACAAACAAAACATAATATTTATTCACTCAATATTTATCCGTAGCTGGAGTCGAATCTACGAATTCTCGCATTACTAACAGAGTCACTACTAAAGAAACCATTTATAAAATAAATAAAAAAATTCATATCTTAGTTTTGATTGTTGTTAACATTCTAAATAATGAACCCCTGGGCACAGACTTCTATCTTATATGTTTGTTTAGTTGTGAAAGAAAACCTATACGTGTGTAAGATATTAGAATTATGGCTTAAAAATTAACATACTATATCGTAGCAGATCATATAAATAAATTTTGTTTTTCAATTTCTTCATTATGTTCTCATTATTTAGTACTTCTTACTCAATATTTAAGGCAAGCTTAAATTTGATACCATGGCACGCGAGATTCCCAAGTTTAACCCCCGCAGGCACAATTGAAATTGTTAATCGCAACTTTAAAGGCAGGTTTACAACGTACTCGATTGTGTACGAAAACCTCATAAAGATACACGTCTGAGAAATTAAAAATATTGAATAAAAAATACATAAAATGTAAGTACTAAATAATAGTACCTTAATAATAAAAAAATATAATGACGAGAATCTGCGTCACGGACCCGTAAAATTGAAGTTGTAAGTTAAGACAAAGAAGCACACAGTCCACCTGATGATGAAGCTTCATTTTACGTAGGTACTCGTAAATATACCATGTTACATCTAAACCGATAGCCGATCCAAATTCCAACCAAGAGTTCAATCGACGAAATTCATTCGGCTAATTCGGCTAGCTTCGGTAAATTTTAAAAAATCTCCTTACCCGGTATACCTTAGAACCTCAAACAGAAGGTTCTCAAGTGGTAGCTTCATACTTGCAAGCGTAGTCCTTGGCAGGTGATTCACGTGCTATGCGGCAAGCCTATGGCCTAAACTATGTTCAACAGTGGACTTATGATGGGCTGAAATGATGGTGATATTTCTGTTTCTGTTGTTTAGGGACCATCCTATGAACATTATTTCCTAGTAATGCTTCCCAATTAGTACATTCTTGGAAAATACTATGTCCAGCAGTGGAGTTATATAAGCTGTTATGATGTGGTCACATTAGATGATAAGCTTTACATAGGTAAATAAGACACTAGCAACGGGATTTACAACTCGAACTCACACACAACGGTTCTTGTTGCATATTTCATAAGGAACATAGAAATACGAGTATTACACCCGACCCCTATAAATAAACGTAAGTTACATTCTATACGTGATCTAGTTGCTATTTCAGGTGTAAAAGCGTTTTCACGTACTTTTAAGATTTACGAAACTGTAAATGACCATAGCCTAAATGTTGTTCATTTAGGGTATGTCTCTAAAAAAATATAAAATATCTTTTTACTGTATTAAACGCTTCCACATTTTAATGTAGAATGATTAACCAACGTTGTTGTCCATGAATATCCATATTACTTTCTGGAATTTTAGCCAGCCTCAATTTGGATGCAGATTGCTGTAGGTTAATATGGATGGTTTATATAATATCTGAAAGCTTTGCGTGTATATGTAAAATTTAACAGGTCCCAACTTCAATTAGAACATACAGAACTAAACCATTTCCGGAGCCACTAATCCTTAGATTAAATGTCCGACCACAGCGATTTTCGAAGCATCGTGTTTATATAGATATATGAACCAGCTAGCGAAAAACAACCGCCGTTGAGCGTCGTGGTGAAAACTGTTACTAGCTCAATTACCCTACCAAATGGGAGAGAAGGTACAAATACCGGGTTTTATAATTGGTTTTACAATTTTTATAATTGACTTGTTTTATTATTTAATTTATTTAACTCAAAAAGAATATTATTACTTATGTTACAATTAATATTATTAAAAACAACCATTTAATTTTGTAAGGTTAATGTAAAACACGAAATAGAAATAATAAAAACATTTTCTTGTAATTAATACTTTATTTTGTATATCACTTCTTCTTTACCCTCTATTTGGTAAATTGCTTAGTTTTAATCTCATATAAATATTTAAAAAATTTAATTTTGTTTGTGATTATTAACTAATTATATGCCGCTAATAGCAAACATCTTTCTCGTCAGAAATACCTCAAAACCTTAAAAGAAAAATTGTACAACCAGTGCGTGTTGCCAGTGATGACTTACGGAACTGAGACGTGGTCCTTCACTGCTGGCCGTATGAGGAAGCTCAAGGTCGCTCAGCGAGCTATGGAGAGGGCTATGCTCGGAGTTTCTCTGCGTGATAAACTTAGGAATAAGGATATCCGCAGTAGAACCAGAGTAACCGACATAGCCCAACGGATTAGTAAGCTGAAGTGGCAGTGGGCCGGCCATATAGCTCGAAGAACCGACAACCGATGGGGAAGAAAGGTTCTCGAGTGGCAGCCTCGTACCGGTAGGCGAAGTGTAGGGCGTCCCCCCACAAGGTGGAGTGACGACCTGGTAAGACATGCAGGAAGTCGATGGATGCAGGTGGCTCAGGACCGTGCTTTGTGGCATTCCTTGGGGGAGGCCTATGTTCAGCAGTGGACTTGTGAAGGGCTGTAATGATGATGATGAATAGCAAACATACGCTTCGTTTCACGTCAAAGCGATGTCAGAAATGCTTTGATGTTCAAGATGGGTATACATATCAACAACATCAAAGAAAGACTTTCGCCCTGATTGAGAAGTGGACGTGTAATCACTAATCAATTAGCACGTCCATTTCCCAAACAGGGTGAGGTTCCACATTTTGAAAGCCATTTTATAGCCGCTGTCGTTTGTCGGGTTTGATTGGATGCTTGGCTGATTGGATACAGTTTAATTTTCTTTGCTTTTGCGAGAGATAAATGCCTCATGGGAATTTAATTTTATTATACTTTAAGATATTAAATATTAGTAATTAAATTAGTACTTGCCTCTACGCAAGTAATATAACTCTATCCTCAATTATAAGGAGATTTTTGAAGAGAAAACTTCTTTAGCATTGTTGTGATTTGGAACTTAATAAAACGAAAAAGCAACACTAAAAAAAAACAAATTTATGAATCTATAGGATAGGCCTACGATAAAATGAGATGGAATGTATACTTTTATAATATAATAAAGCGGAAGAGCTTTTTTTGTTTCTTTAACATGCCAATCTCTGGGACTAGCAGTCTGATATCACAAATTCTTTTTGTAAATGATAGTCAGAATCACGGGGAATAGTATAGACTATCTAGCATTAGGCTACACCTCTCAGCTAGGCTTAAAGAAAAAGCACTCCCGAACTGCTTTATCCGCGTGCGCTGGCGTAATGGTTAGTGATAAGTAAATACTATGTTATACATAAATAAAGATCTTTCCTGCATCCAAAAAAGTCTGTGATACCTTTAGCATATTTTATACATAAGCCACAATAAAGTATTTTGTTACAAAAATATAGAATATTAAAACTGATTTATGAGCATAATTATTAGGCATGGCATATTAATCATGCCTAATAATAACACTCATAAATCATCAAGAAAGTTACTTCATCATCAAGACAATTTTACGAAGATAAACTTTGCCCTTCATATGTTATTTGGACGCATACTTTAAGAGGTAATTAAAAATTAAAATAATTTAACACTCGGCTCAGCGTGTGAACGATGCCTAGCCATGCAATGAGAACTGAGAGAAACCAGCAGTGGACGCCTCGTGTGTACGCGATATGCCATGTTGTGCGATTAGACGCGTGATATTCGCGGGTGATACCGTGGGGAACAGCTAGTTTGGTTAAACCTGCATGTCTAAGAAATAAGTAAAAAAATATTTCGAAGACATGTGAAATTCGACAATACGCATTGCGTGCAGTGCGGCGGACATTTCCTTGTCCTAAATACCTCTCAGATATGAGAGGATGCCTGTGCCCAGCTGTGGGGCGTATACAGGCTGTAACCAACTTTAACTAGTCGTGTTTAGCCCATTTAGTGTCTATTTTACGGACTACCTTGAGAGTCAATCAGTTTTTTTTTGCCTATAGAATGAAGTAGACGTCGCTATTAAAAGCAATTTTAGTTGAAAGAAAATATCACTTTGATTTAATACACTAAAGTTTATACTCTACATGTCTAAAAATAAGGATTGTAACATTTTTTAACATTTCATTATAATCTGTTTCTCGTTATGTGCGTTATGATTCTATGACACAGAATAATTTAGCGAAACAGCGAGCTGGCGTAGAGTGACTACCTCACTGAATCTCAAACATGATCCCCGCTACATTATGATCTATGCAATTTAGCGTATATTGTATGAGGTTTCACGGCAGATAAAGCCGTATTTCTTTCATTTAATAGCCTAACAAAAAAAATATTTTTAAAGCTATGAACGAGAAAAAAATACAAAATAAAACAGTCAATCTATAAATTAGAAACAGATGATAAAAAAGTTTAGTTTTTAGATTGAATCAAAGTAGGTTGTACCGAGAAGCAAGATTTTTTGCTCAACTTCCGTAATGCAAATCGACGTAATCTACGGAAAATGGTTCAGCCCGTGGAAATCTTATTACCGGTAAGGAGGGAACGAAATCGAGGCGTGCTTTATAACCGAGTCACGAAGATAAATGGCAGTTTATAGAAGGTCACACACTTGCCTTTGCGTGATATTTTCTGAGAAATTTCAAATAAGAAATGGGAATCTCTGTGTATTTAAAAACTGCTTAAGTCACATTTAAAAAAATATTAAAATGTGGTATCAGCGACGAGAATAAAAACACGTCCTCGTTACATCGAGATCTTTAATCAAGAACATATAGGCAGGAATTAGAACTTAGGACAAATATAAGCATTAGAATTAGGATTACGCTCACGAGGCCTGGGTCTGTGATTCAAGTATTATGGGTTAGTTAAATTTGAAAACACGGCTACAATCCTTAACTGATCGACATTTCGATAAGAACAAACCTTACTATTTAGTTTTCTTTCTTTATCAATTGAATGACATTTTACGAGAGATAATATTTTTTTGTGAAAATTAATTATACAATAGGACTCTGTCGTATAGTTACTAATATAAACTACGGTTAGCTCCGTACACAAGCGGTATTAGAAAATGACGGCTATCACGACTAAAATGTTGGATGACGATGACTGCGAAGTGTCACGTGTGAGCAGGTGCTGGTTATAGTTGTAAAGATTGGTCGACTCGGGCTTATAAAAGTTTTTATAGAAGTGAGGGAGAAAAACGTGACACAGTACACCCGATGGTAAGTGGATGATGTGACCCATAAATATCTATATTTTGATCATCGATTAAGAATTAAAATGCTGATGCGTTATCACCCTCTGAGAACTAAGATGGAACGTTACAAGTGAATTGAGCCTGTGGTATTTGTTACTCACTATACGAAACTCAATAAGTGTCAACAAATAAGCATATATTCTACCTAAATAAATGAATGCTGTGGCCCATAGGCACCGACATCTATCCGCGACTAAGAATCAAAATGGAGGTGCGTTGTTACCGCTGTGAGCTAAGATTGAACGCCTAGTTACCAGTAAAAACCAATTCAGGTTCTATGCACTTATGCTCTGCTACTACAGCAGTATTAACCTCCTATAATCCGCTGGTATTCTATGAGAGCGTGCTCCTTTTTTAATAAAACGGAAGTAACAAACGAACCTACAGTCTACTTGAAAAGTTAAGTGACAACCGCAATTCATGGACACCTGCAGAAAACTGCAGAAAATAATGGTTAATTAGTTATCTAAACATTTTTTACACTAAATCACTTCAAAAATAGGTAAGTGGGTGGCAAATGATATTGCTAAAAAGTGGCTCTATCATATTAAGACCGTAGGATTGTTTACATGTATATATAAACTGTTTATTTTTCATATTAGAAATAAGAAAAAAACAACTTAAGCATTATCGGTGACATCTGTATAGAAAATATTACAAAAGCAGCAATGCTTAAAATGCGAATAACACGAAGCGGCGCTTACTTGGTGATTCAGCAGGCGTCAAGAGGCTTGGCATGGCTTAACGTGGATTCAACTTAAATAAAATGTTACGTATACACCACTAATAATACACTAGTGATTCGATGGCTTAGACAAAATCTTTTGACAATCAGTGTTTAAAAAACTAAATTCCTTCCCTTTTCAATTAGAGGAGACCCCATACTCAATAGTATTAATTTTATCAGGGCTCATGAATGTGGAAATAACAATAATAACACATGTTCATGTATCTCTATTGAAAAAGTATCTATATTTAAATACCTAGGTATTTATCTGGACTCAAAACTTAATTGGCAATATCATATTAATACTGTATCAGCACGCATTCGCAAATTAGTTTGGGTTGTTAATAAATTACGACGGATTTCAGATATAACTCTTTTAAAAACAGCATACTTTGCCTTATGCCAATCTATACTCACTTATTGCAACTCGGTCTGGGGAGGAGCCTCTAAAAGTATGATTATCCCTCTAGAAAGAGCTCAAAGATCGATCATCACCTATAAATCATTTCAGTTCCCTACTAAACATCTCTACTCTGACTGTCAATTATTAACAGTTCGTCAAATTTTTGTATTAAGTAGTATTCTCAGGCAACATAAATCTACTTTATTTGATCCAAAACTAAATAAAATAAAAAGAAGAGCTCATAATATATGTCCGGTTTCTAAATTTAACACTGCTTTCTCTCATCATTTTCAATGCTTCCTTGGCCCACATCTCTACAACAAATTACACAGAGAACTGGACATTTTTCCACTGAATTATTACTTATGTAAAAAAAGGTACACGCCTTTTTATTGTCGCTAGATTACGATCAGACCGAAAATTTGTTGACGACAGTAAAATAAGCAAAATAGAAAATTAAATTCTGTAATTCCGATTTGTGTTACTTAATATATCCCATTATACATTCATAACTACACTTTCAAAACATGAAATAAAAACTCCTAACCACCTGCTAATCATGTTGTCCCTCATACATAACTCACGTTTAACAAATAAGCTTTAAACTTATTTATCCATTTATCTTAAACACATTTTATCCATTACCCATTGTTTTTGTCATATTTTGTATTATATAGATTTGAGTGTATTTTTCTATATTCTGTTTGTTTCTAACTGTGTTAATTATTCCTTTTACGTTTGGTTGTAATTGTATTATGTACCAATGACTAATATTACAATATGGAAGGTCTGGAAGCCTGTAAGACAGGTTTACCTAGTACAGGGTTCACAGAGCATAGATTATGTTATATATATGTTACCTACTTCTTAAATAAATAAATAAATATAATATAACTAATAATACACTAATATAATGGTTTATTAAGCAATCAATAGCAATTTTGTTTTCGCAGACCTTGGAATTATATAATAAATAAAAAACATATATATGATTTTTTCTTTTATATAATATTCTATACAATCATCTTACGTTTTAAAATACAGTGGAAACTCGATTAACCGGACTAATTGTTGTCGTTAGGGATTCGGATAATCGAAAGTCCGGATAATCGAATGTATGAAGAACAGCGGGTTTTGTGCATACATACATAATGTTATGTGTTTATTAAAAACAACTTATACATATCAACGAAAATCAATGTTTATTAAAAATATTAAGGGATACATTTGCCATCATACGACATACATATTTTTTAAGATTACACAAACATACTAAAATACTGCAGCCTCAATCGAAAGCGATCGAGCGGAACCATGGCTCCAAAGTCTTTGCCAGAGATCTGTCTGCCAGAAAGAGCCAAATGTCAAAGCTGAAGACCGAATGTGAGAGCATCGTTTCCGGGGCACCAGAGATTTTGAGTGAGATTGAGAGGATCTATGAGCAGCTGTACACGTCATCATTGGAGCCACACGCAAGTGTGAGTAACGATCCAAGAGCGATTCTTATCCGACACTATTCCGAAGATATCCCGGACGTCAGTCTGAGCGAGATTAGAATAACTCAACAGCACCTTAAAACGGCAAGGCTCCAGGCGAGGATGGAATTACAGTGGAGCTTCTGAAAGCGGGTGGAAGACCGGTACTTGAAGTCCTTCAGAAGCTCTTTAATTCCGTCCTCCATGGTGGCGTTACACCGGAGGCGTGGAGCAAAGTGCGTTGGTCTTGTTCTTCAAGAAAGGTGACAACGCTTTCTTGAAAAACTACAGACCGATTTCCCTTCTGAGCCGCGTCTACGTGCTGTTTTCGAGTCATTACGAATCGTCTCGCGCGCAGACTTGATGACTTCCAGCCTCCCGAACAAACCGGTTTCCGAAAGGGCTTTAGCACCATAGACCACACCATACCCTTCGGCAAATTGTGCAGAAGTCCGAGGAGTACAATTTGCCACTATGTCTGGCGTATGTGGACTATGAGAAAGCCTTTAATTCCGTCGAAATTTGGGCAGTGCTGCAGTTCCTTCAGCGGTGCCAAGTTGACTGTCAGTATATCGAAGTGCTGAAGTGTTTGTACAGTAGAGCTACGATGGCTATCCGAGTACAGAACCAGAATACGAAACCTATCCAATTGCAGAGAGGTGTAAGATAGGGTGATGTTATATCCCCGAAACTCTTTACCGCTGCATTGGAAGACGTTTTCAAGCTTCTGGACTGGAAAGGATACGGTATTAACATCAATGGCGAGTACATCACTCACCTTCGATTTGCCGACGATATAGTTCTTATGGCAGAATCGCTGGAGGACCTAAGCACCATGCTCAATGACCTCAATAGTGTCTCCTAACGAATAGGTCTTAGGATGAACATGGACAAAACAAAGATCATGTTTAATGTCCGTGTCACACCTATGCCGGTAGTTGTTGGGAGCACTAAGCTCGAAGTTGTTGACGAGTATGTTTACCTGGGACAAATAGTCCGACTAGGTGAGTCCAACTTCGACCCAGAGGTCATTCGACGGATTCAACTCGGCTGGGCAGCGTTCGGGAAACTACGACATATCTTCTCGTCAGACATACCTCAAAACCTTAAAACGAAATTGTACAACCAGTGCGTGTTGCCAGCGATGACTTACGGATCTGAGACGTGGTCCTTCACTGCTGGCCGTATGAGGAAGCTCAAGGTCGCTCAGCGAGCTATGGAGAGGGCTATGCTCGGGATTTCTCTGCGTGATAAACTTAGAAATGAGTATATCCGCAGTAGAACCAGAGTAACCGACATAGCCCAACGGATTAGTAAGCTGAAGTGGCAGTGGGCCGACCATATAGCTCGAAGAACCGACAACCGATGGGGAAGAAAGGTTCTTGAGTGGCAGCCTCGTACCGGTAGGCGAAGTGTAGGGCGAACCCCCATGAGATGGAGTGACGACCTGGTAAGACATGCAGGAAGTCGATGGATGCAGGTGGCTCAGGACTGTGCCTTGTGGCATTCCTTGGGGGAGGCCTATTTTCAGCAGTGGACTTATGAAAGGCTGTAATGTTGATGATGATGAACCATCCGATACTTGTGACAAACGATTCATCGCCACATATTTTTTTATTTAACTGTAATGCTTTGTCACAGAGCAAGGACCAGGCCAAATATCGGTCGCCCAGTTGATCTTTTTTGTAAAAACCAACAATACAAAGCGTCTTCTAAAAGTTCCACCAATTCCAACACGTTCATGCTTGCATAAATTCGACTTGCAGTACATATTATGTTAAACAATTTGTCACTTGGCTCAATATGACTTAATGATTTAATTGGCCGCGGTTGATAGTCCGGATAATCGCGAATCCGTATAACTGAGGGCCGGATAATCGAGTTTCTACTGTATCTCATTAGAGTCAAATGAGACCGAGCTAGACAGGACATTTGAAGGGCCACGGCCGTTTAATGCAAGGAAATCCCTTGACCATACATCACAGCTCACGATGGTCCGACATAACCCGTCCTGCCATACCCAGGATGGAGTTATACATGATGATTTCCCCAAATTTCCCTTATTCTAATTTATATTTTAAATAAGCGAATTTTTCAATAATCTTCAGCATATTATTATAAGTGAAATGCGTTTTTAAACATAGACATGTTATATTCATAATACAGATATAATAGTCTATAATATAAACAGAATGATCCCTATATTGAGATGAAGGAGGCAGAGTGCTCCGGTAATTGGGTTTACGTTATACGGTGCACTGATCTATGAAGACATCGACCTGATATAATTCTGACAACGCCAGCGTAGACTATATTTAAAATGGTTTTAACATTTGTCGATTTTGTTTATTTTAAATTTTAAGTACTGATGCTGGAACATATTATTTATTTTTAATTATTTTTCGTTATGCAATAATCACTGGTGGACATGTACCACTGAGAAGAATTTAAACATATTTTGTGTGTTTAAAATAATTATTTTACAATATAGTTACCAATAAATATTTCATGGTTTCTCTGAATGTAAGAGAAATAAATTTTACGCTCATTATTTAGTCTGTCAAAACTTTTCATCTCAAAAGCCACTATTTTTTTTTATAGGATAAGGGTGACAAACTAGCACACAGTCCACCTGATGGTAAGTGGTTGCTGTGGCCCGTAGACATCTACATCTATCCTCGTTTGTTAATCAAAATGCAGATGCGTTGTCACCCGTGAGGACTAAGATGGAATGCCTCATTTCCAGTAAAAAGGGCCTCCGGCTACCTACACTCACATCCGTGCCACAGCAAAAGCTGCCGCGGGGCTCTACCACTGTTAAAAGTGGTAGAGCCCCGCCGAAAATCAGTAAATAATTTTTGCCAACTATTTTCACTATTAGTGAAACAATTTTGAATAGTGCATGACAATGCTTTAGCAAGCTGCACCCTCGCATCTATAGGAAGTCTTTTAACCACTGGTACATTACGATGATAATTGTTTATTTGCTCCGAAAAAAGGGAAAAATGTGTGTCATTAGGGGAATTGCTAATAGAGTTATGAATTTCTACGGTAGGCTGTGAAGCCGATATACTTTTACTATGGCATCTTTTCATATGTATATTTAATCCCCTTTTACCTTTAAACAGCCTACCGTCGGCATATTTTTGACACTAAAGGAAATAAGGCTGTGAATGCAGCGGAGCAGAGATATTCATTAAAAAATGTAAACAGATCTCTACAGCATTCAAAAGTCTTAAAATTACATAGATTCATATTAACTTGAAATGTGCTGTACCCCGCATAATCATTTTAACACAATGCGTTTTCAAGGACTTCACGTCCTTGAAATATATTAAATTCTAAAAAAATTGGGCTTGATGGATATGTCCGTTTACCATCGAGCAAATGGTTATGATTTGGGTGGTCCAGCACTTAAAACTGGAATTAACAGTTTCAATGATGCCGGCGGAAATCGAGTTTCGAATTGCTCGTTGCTTTCTCGCGAAACTTATAGCAACGCTTATCCTCTAAGCTACCACCGCTATTATGTGTGCTGACACATATTATAGGATTAATTCAAAATTACGCATTTGTAGACTTTTGTTTAAAGTCGGTTGCAGAGCAACTTGCCATCAAATGGACTGAAAGTTTGATCGTCACTTTAATCAAAAAAATAGTTATAATCAATGTGTATTACTTATTTATATGTATGAAATCAATACTTTGCACATTATAGTTTGGTTTTTGTGGTAAGATACTTTTTTATATCATGGCACATATACAAAACTTAATTAACATAGACGGTCGATCTTGTTAATGTACTTTCACTTTATACAGAACTGGTTTGGATAGTAAGAGAAATACTATTTTCCTTTTTCAACAATTGTAGCAACCGGCTCGTTGGTCTAGGGGTATGATTTTCGCTTAGGGTGCCAGAGGTCCCGGGTTCAAATCCCGGACGAGCCCAAACGTTTTTACTCTTTTTCCCAAAAGTATTAATATTGCTACATTGTATATAACTTAGGAAGGTAAATAATTGCTATATTAGTTATGTCAAGGGTTTATGGTAAAATCAGGTTTGTGGTTAAATCAGGTTTTTGATTAAGAACCGTTTGGTATTAGTAATAATGATTCTTGAGCTAAAACCTGACAATATTACTAATATTTATTAATCTTATCATTAACCTGAACAAGTCCTGTTTTTGACCAAAAACCTGAACTTGTTGAAGTTTATGATAAGTTATGATAGGTTAGTTGGATATTAATATAAAACTAAATCAGTCTAGGATTTTGATCAAAAAACTGGATTTGCTCTAGTTTGTGATGATATAAAGTAGTAACAAATATGATGATAAAAGTTGTCTTCATCCGATTCTTGATGAAAAACCTGATTTTACCATTAACCTGCGATATTTTTTTTATAGGATAGGGTGACAAACGAGCGCACAGTCCACCTGATGGTAAGTGGTTGCTGTGGCCCATAGACATCTACATTTATCCTCGTTTGCGAATCAAAATGCAGATGCGTTGTCACCCGTGAGGACTAATATGGAATGCCTCTTTTCCAGTAAAAAGTGTCTCCGGCTCTCTACACTCACCATACGAAACACAGCAGTGTTAAGCTGCTATTTGACGCTGGTATTCTGTGAGAGCGTGGTCCTTCCTCGGTCGAGCCGACCCATTCGTGCTACAACTATACTACTAACATAGCTGCAGCATGGCTTTACCAAGTAGGTATACATATATATATATATATATATATATATATATATATATATATATATATATATATATATATATATATATATAAATTTGAGAGTCTGATATCTATATCGATAAAGTATACATAAGTCTGAATAAATGTAGAATCAGCCATTTTATTTTTTATATTATGCATAATATCTGATTGTTACACTATTGTTATGACGTAAACTGTAACTTTACTTTTATCTTTTATCTAATAGATATTCATATCTGCTGAGCCGTAGGGTAATATAAGTAGTAATATAGTAGTATTCATTGCATGATATGTTTTTCTTTAGATTAGTATGTCGTGGTCAGTCTACTGTAACAGTGCATTATTATATCTGCGCGGCCGACTGATAATTTATCAGTCATGAATTGTTTTTTGTTTCTGTAATTTTTTTAAAGAGCAGGCTAAGTTACAAGGTGCTCAGTTCAAAAATTAGTAAGTAGGTATGTTACTTTTCAATACGTGACACGTAAAAATTAACAATAGGTAATCAAAAACACATCTGCGAAACATCCTATTTATTTATTTATTCTTTATTGCACCAAATATTTGTACAAAAGGCGAGCTATCTATTTATTTACCTATAGTGAGTAGGTATATTTTAAACTCACAATTTTCATTGCGTGACATGAGAATGACACCCATGATGAATAAATTGATATCTATTGCAGCGGTCATCTTGGATTTACATTTCGACAACCCTATCGGCTTCAACTCTCTCGAAAACCATGAAAATGATACCCATGATGAAAAAATTTATAACTATTGTAGCCGCCATCTTGGATTTACATTTCGACAGCACTATCCCCTTCAACACCCTTGATAACCATGAAAATGACACCCAAGTTGAAAAAATTGATATCTATTACAGTCGCCATCTTGGATTTACATTTCGACAGCACTATCGGCTTCAATACCCTCGAAAACAATGAAAATGACATCCATGATAAAAAATTGGTACCTGCTTCAGCCGCCATCTTGGATTTACATTTCGACAGCACTATCGGCTTCAACACCCTCGAAAACCATGAAAATGACACCCATGATAAAAAAATTGATGCCCGTTGCAGCCGCCACCTTGGATTTACATTTCGACAGCACTATCGGCTTCAACACCCGCGAAAACCATGAGAATGACACCCATGATGAGAAAAAAGATATCTATTGCAGCCGCCATCTTGAATTTACATTTCGACAGTACTATCGGCTTTAACACCCTCGAAAACGATGAAAATGACACCCATGATGAAGAAATTGGTACCTAATTCAGCCGCCATCTTGGATTTACATTTCTACAGCACTATCGGCTTCAACACCCTCGAAACATATGAAAATGACACCCATGATAAAAAAATTGATACCCATTGCAGCCGCCACCTTGGATTTACATTTCGACAGCACTATCGGCTTCAACACCCGCGAAAACCATGAGAATGACACCCATGATGAAAAAAAAGATATCTATTGCAGCCGCCATCTTGGATTTACATTTCGACAGCACTATCGGCTTCAACACCCTCGAAAACCATGAAAATGACACCCATGATAAAAAAATTGGTACCTGCTTCAGCCGCCATCTTGGATTTACATTTCGACAGCACTATCGGCTTCAACACCCTCGAAACCCATGAAAATGACACCCATGATAAAAAAATTGATACCCATTGTGGCCGCCACCTAGGATTTACATTTCGACAGCACTATCGGCTTCAACACCCGCGAAAACCATGAGAATGGCACCCATGATGAAAAAAAAAGATATCTATTGCAGCCGCCATCTTGGATTTACATTTCGACAGCACTATCGGCTTCAACACCCTCGAAAACCATGAAAATGACACCCATGATGAAGAAATTGGTACCTAATTCAGCCGCCATCTTGGATCTACACTTCGACAGCACTATCGGCTTCAACACCCTCGAAAACCATGAAAATGATACCCAAGATGAAAAAATTGATATCTATTGCAGCCGCCATCTTGGATTTACATTTCGACAGCACTATCAGCTTCAACACTCTCGAAAACCATGAAAATGACACCCATGATGAAAAAAATTGTACCTAATTCAGCCGCCATCTTGGATTTACATTTCGACAGCACTATCGGCTTCAACACCCTCGAAAACCATGAAAATGACACCCATGATAAAAAAATTGGTACCTGCTTCAGCCGCCATCTTGGATTTACATTTCCACAGCACTATCGGCTTCAACACCCGCGGAAACCATGAGAATGACACCCATGATGAAAAAAGAGATATCAATTGCAGCCGCCATCTTGGATTTACATTTCGACAACCCTATCGGCTTCAACTCTCTCGAATGCATGAAAATGACACCCATGATGAAAAAATGTATACCTATTGCAGCCGCCATCTTGGATTTACATTTCGACAGCACTATCCCCTTCAACACTCTCGATAACCATGAAAATGACACCCAAGATGAAAAAATTGATATCTATTGCAGCAGTCATCTTGTATTTACATTTCGACAGCACTATCGGCTTCAATACCATCGAAAACCATGAGAATGACACCCATGATGAAAAAAAAGATATCTATTGCAACCGCCATCTTGGATTTACATTTCGACAGCACTATCGGCTTCAACACCCTCGAAAACCATGAAAATGACACCCATGATGAAGAAATTGGTACCTAATTCAGCCGCCATCTTGGATTTACATTTCGACAGCACTATCGGCTTCAACACCCTCGAAAACCATGAAAATGACACCCAAGATGAAAAAATTGATATCTATTGCAGCCGCCATCTTGGATTTACATTTCGACAGCACTATCGGCTTCAACACCCTCGAAAACCATTAAAATGACACCTATGATGAAAAAATTGGTACCTAATTCAGCCGCCATCTTGGATTTACATTTCGACAGCACTATCGGCTTCAACACCCTCGAAAACCATGAAAATGACACCCATGATGAAAAAATTTATACCTTTTGCGGCCGCCGTCTTGGATTTATATTTCGACAACCCTATCGGTTTCAACACTCGAAAACCATGAAATGTCACCCATGACAAAAAAATTGATACTACTTACTTTTAGTACGTACTACTATTATTTATTCTGTGCTTTTAAAATATTGTAATAAAAAAATCTCTTATTATTATTATAATCAGGTATTTAAGAAATTTGGATATTCGAATATTTGTACAGCGATCTTTTTGAGCCGCTGCAAACATCCGAAACAATGTCCACACACGACGGCGACTGACCAGTATTTAAAAAGTACTCTGTGTGTCGAACTGAGTGAGTGAGTAAACTACTCTGTGGCTTTAGCTCCCTTTACAGAATTAATTTACATACAAGGCTACCAAATCAACGAAAATTTCGCCATTTTGGAGCCGAAAATAATTAATGATAGCTAAACAAAACAAAATTACATTGCCATTTACATTCAGTGGCTTCCCACATGATAGATGAAGAGATTAAAAAATAGATTGAGTCAAACAATTGATATTTTCAAAAGTTAGAGTGTTTACAAGCCTTCCGGACTTGATAAATCCACACCATAAGCCACTAAAACCCCCTTTTTTATTTAAAAATAGCAATTAATCGATTTAAAAAAAATATTAATAAGTTCAACAATCATTTATCTTTCTAACAATGTGCTTTTTATATCATTTATATGTATAATATGATTGCTAGATACGATTTTATTCGATAAAACGTTGGAATCTTAATTTTTAGGCGATAGTAGAACATACCTTGCGCTTTCTTAAGCGCTTAAGGTATGCAATACATAACTCTAATGTAATGCAACTAATATACCGAATAAAAAAAATTAAAATACATTTATCGTTGTACGCTGTGTGTATTTCCATAAAATAGTTTATTGATGTTGAAAAAATAATACTACGTTCGTACAATAGGTGGCGTCTTACATATTTCTTACGCAATATTTTGTAGCGAGCGGCGCGCCGGCCAAATGCTCAAGGTCGTAAAACATTTTTTTAATTTTAACGAAAACCAGGTAGTTATTAAATAAAAAAAATCACGTCCGACTAAAATATACATTATTTTTGACCAGAATTGTTAATCTCGTTTTCTTAAAAATTACTTTTAACCTATTGTAAAGCCGTGGAATCCATTAAAGCAGGATATTAAATAAAATCCAACATTGAATTTAAACAATTCAATGTTGGATTTTATTTAATATCCTGCTTAAACTTTATGCCATGTTCGTATTTCATCATCATCATATCATATAATCACGCTTGTATTTTATATCAAATATTTCTGTTGTCTGCACGTTAGAGCTTTTTGGCATTGTTGTAACAGTTTGTCTTGCTTTTTCTTTAACTATTCAATGCCGTCTACGCTTTCAATCGTTTCTTTCAATGCATGCATAAAGTTTACAGATGTGCTTTCCTTACAATTCCCTACCCTCTATACACTTTGGAAATGTAACAAAGTTTCGATATAAAGTGTACCTGTGAACATGAAATCATAATATTGTTTTATTATAATATTAGATAGAAAAACGAGCTAACTTTCCACCTGACAGTATGGGTAGTCCCTTTTCGCAGCTTAAGTAGGTTAAGGCACTCGTAACAAACTTCAAACAAAGAAGGTCACAGATGTGTTATCACTCCCGCAGATATATTCCATGTCTCCTTATTCTTAAAACTGGAACACGGCAGCGGGTTTGCTGCTGCTCGATTGAAAAGTCAGACAAAAAGTTAGTATCAAATGAGGTGGACCAAACTGTCACGAAAACTTAGACAGTACTTTGTAAAAATAAATTATATATAAATTATAAGTGATTTCTCAATGTACATAAAAGAATAAAAAAAATCAAACTTAAATACAATTACATAGGATATGAGGTCGGTGCTACGACATATTGTATAGAAGAATGAAGTCTACGATTTCAGAAGATATTATGTGGAAATTATTAATTCTTTTTAGTTATTTGAAGTTGGCTTTTACTTTTATTAAAGTTTAATTTTTTTACTCTTTTGAGTGGATCAAGGACAATCACAAACTCAAAGTATCAACTAAAATGTCATCCAAAATTAAATTCCCTGTTTTTCCACCTGTAGGGTTAGAATTTTATCTCCGAATTTATATATGGGACCATCCATGAAGTATACTTAAAATATATAATATTTACACAGTTGAATTGGATATTGCGTATTTCTATCGTAGGACAACATGATGAACAGTTGCGCTTACACCATCGAGGCAATCGAGTAGAGTTGTATAATATTCTCCTGCTGACAATGAGTTATTGAGTTTGTTCTGTCAAGAAATGTTCCGTAAGAGCCCAGATTCAAGAATTGGGCGGAGTTTTACCTGCGTGCCCCCAAAAGCACGTAATACTGGTCGTATTGGATTGCCGTTCCAGCGGACTATGAGGGTGATGAGGGAAAAGAGAGTGCACTTGTATTCTCGCATATACTTGTGCACTATCCTGTCCTGAGCAGATGGTGGTCTACGTTGAGACTGGCCGCCGTGGCCTAAATTTGGTCTGGAGGACATTGTTATACAATTAAAATTTATTATAAAGTATTATTTGCTAAAAAGAGAAAAAACTGCTGCACTCCATTGAAAATAGAACCGCAAAGTATTAGAAAAAAATAAACACTACCAGAAATAGCTACGAACGATTTAACTACGAATGCTTAATTGGAGGTAGTTAGTTCGATTTTTTTTTAATGCGTAAGTATTAAAAATAACGAGGAGTCAAAATATTGCGGCTATTAATTAAATAAAATTCACAGAAAGTCGTACACTACTTTTGCCAATTCGAAGTTCTCACTCAAAAAACTTTCTCTCTGGAACGATATTTCGAGCTATGTTGCTATACTATTTAATTAATTGGGACTAACTTAAGTGTACTGTAGCCTATAAACAACTGCAACCAATTTTAAATAAATGAGACTATATACATTGCAATATTTAAAGACTAAGATGGAATGCCTCCCAACTAGTAATTAATTATACATAATATATAGTTCATTCATCATTCTTTAAAGACTATCAAAGTCCACTGCTGAAGATAAGCCTCAACATCAGTTGTCTCATAAGCGGAACTTTTCCATAGTTGCCACGCTTGGCAGTGAAATTCGTAACCACAGTTTTTATTTCCTAGTTTTCATAGGAAAACCTCTCTCGCTTGTTACGACGCCGACGGGATGATATGAGGTAGTGGATTCCTTTACCCCGCCACTACACGGCACGAGTTTTTTTCATAGGATAGGGTGAGAAACGAGCACACAGTCCACCTGATTGTAAGTGGTTGCTGTGGCCCATAGACATCTACTACATCTATCCTCGTTTGCGAATCAAAATGCAGATGCGTTGTCACCCGTGAGAAGAGAAGATGGAGTGCCTGTTTTTCATTAAAAAGGGTCTCCGGTTCTCTATGAAATATATTTTGCTTTTCGATATTTTTTTATCGTGGTGTTTCATACAATCTTTCTAACATCATTATTGCACAAAATAAATATGTATCTCATAACCAGATATTACATAGTCAATACGTACTTTTAAGTGAAAATCTTAATGCCCCATTACTCAAACACTGCTTAATCTCAAGATGCAGTTAAGTCTCGTGCTGTCTCTGTCATTTTTAGTCAAAATGACTGTGCCACCACGAGACTTAACACCATCTTAAAATTTAGTAGCGTTTGAGTATTTGGCCGTAAATATTTTAAATTCCTGCATGGACTAAAATTGTAACTCATAAATGCAGAGTACTCGAATGAAAGTTACTAATCTTACAGCAGTCTGCATGGTTTTGATCAAAAGGTAGGTAAAGCTATAACTTCCGATCTAATGTAAGTTTCCCAGACAGAGCTAATTCGTTTAAGGGATGACTATTGATTTTGCGTTGCTGCTGCCCTCACATCCGCAGGGTACGCTGAAGTTTCATAAAGCAATAGGACATAAGTAACTGCAACAACTTTGTACATATGTGCACGGTATTGTATCACCATCATTGGTGGACTGTGTGCTCATAGTAAAGTGCTTCAAACAGCCAAAGTACGAAAGAAAAAGATTGCACAACTTTTGTTCCCATCAATCTTATAAGTTCTTATCGCTTTATCTCCGGGGAATTGCAAAACTTTGAATGATCAATTTCTTACATGGTTAATGATTTCTTATATTTACGTGAACACTACATATTTAAATGAAACTAATTTTGCGGATATTACACCTTTGACATATGGCTGTACAGCAGGCAGAGTGAAGCCGGCCACAGTCGAGCGAGTGACATCTTGACGCGTGCTTCCATTAAAACATACTTCAAGCCGCCGAAGAAGATTAGTCAGTTTTTACCGTCAGTCAAGTGTAATGTCCCTCTGCAAGATGCAGGAGTTTACAAGCTTGATTGTGAATGTGGTCTCCCTTATATAGGACAAACTTAAAGATCCATAAAAAACTCGCGTTAAAGAACACATTGCTGATGTGAAGAATTTACGCTCCGGGAAGTCTGCAGTCTGTGAACACGATCGCCTCCGTCACTACATTAGATTTGACAGACCACAAATCCTCGCTAAAGAACACCAATTCCTTCCAAGGATGATTCGCGAGGCTATTGAAATCAAAAAACATCCTAATTTCAATAGAGAAGATGGCTGGGCATTATCTTGAAGTCTTGCAGTAGTATGCCTGGGTTGGGATTTAATTTTATTAATTATGGGATCGCAAGCAGATGGTAGTCAGTAGTAAGTTCATACTGCGTAGATCGGAACAAAAATGAATAATTTTTAATCTGGAGGTAGCCGTGGTTAACTATGATATTGGGGTGTCATACACCGCAGTCCCCCCGTGACCAAGGGTGCTGTAAAGTGCTCGAAAGGTCGGGAATGTAGAATAAGTTAATATACGCGATAAAATCCGTAAAATTAGTTTTATTCTTGCATGGTTTCTGATACGGCGTAAATAATGGATTACAAAACGTTATTTTCTTAACTGATTATATTATATAATTGATGATTATTGTGTATGTTTTTACTTTAAAATAAATTTACAGCCTAAAACGTTCCACTGTAGGGCTTAGACCTCCTTTTTATTTGGAATATGTATATAGCCTGTGTTTTATATTTTACTAGTTGGCCAGGCACACGTTGTTCTGCCCTTTTCGACGACCTTAAAAAATACTTAAATTCGTAATAAAAAATATTGAGTGTCACTTATCAGGATAAAACCTATCCTATCTCACAAGTTGAACCTAACTGCACACAGTGTGCAAATTTTCATTGCAATCAGTTCAGTAGTTTAGGAGTTCACTCACGTACTTTTTATATATAAAGATATTACCTACATTAGATTTCAGTTAAACGTTTTACGTTAAAAATTTAACGTAGCGTGTATAAAATCGCATAAGTTGACCTCTTTTAGAATCTGTATTAATTATTTTTTCAACATCGCTGTAATTAATTTCAAGCATATTGCAACGAATTTGAAATATCAAAAGTAATTTATGCTGCAGAAGAAATAATTGTGAAAATATCGTTTTAAATTTGGAAGAGTTACATTCTGTTTAATTAGGAATAATATTAAATTCATTGAAGTTGATTGAAAAATAACTTTCAAATTTATTTGAACGATATGCGCGCCAACTACAGTTAATTGTGTTATGCCTATGGCACAAATACCGGCAATAAGTTGACAGAGTTTTACCGCAATTTGATGAACGGTATGGCAGCGCATGCATAAAATACGAACAAGCAAACATACATTTTTATATACTTATTACATGTAGTTAATTTTTTAATCATTATTTGCACATAATGACCCTTCTTACTGGAAAAGAGGTATTCCATCTTAGTCCTCATGGATGACAACGCATCTGCATTTTGATTTGCAAACGAGGATAAATGTAGATGTCTATGGGCCACAGTAACCACTTATCATCAGGTGGACTGTGTGCACGTTTGTCCTCCTATCTTATAAAAAAAACATAATCATTTTAACACAATGCGTTTTCAAGGACTGCACGTCCTTGAAACATACAAATTTTTCAAAAATTTGGGCTTGATGGATGTGTCCGTTTACCGTTGAGCAAATGGTTATGATGTGGGTGGTCCAACACTTAAAACTGGAATCAACAATTTCAATGATGCCGGCGGAAATCGAGCTTCAAATTGCACGTTGCTTTCTCGCGAAACTTATACCAACGCTTATCCTCTAAGCTACCATCGCTCTTATGTTTGCTGACACATATAGGATTCATTCAAAATTACGCATATAATTTAAGCAAGTAATACACGTTGATTATAAAAAAGTAGTTATAATCAATGTGTATTACTTGCTTATATGTATGAAATCAATACTTCACGCGTAAAATTGCATATTATAGTTTAGTTTTTGTGGTAAGATACTTTTCTATATCATGGCACATACAAAACTTAATATGACATAATATAGGGTCGGTCTTGTTAATGTACTTTCACTTTATACAGAACTGGTTTGGATTGTAAGAGAAATACTATTCTACTTTTTCAACAATCGTGGCAACCGGCTTGTTGGTCTAGGGGTATGATTTTCGCTTAGGGTGCGAGAGGTCCCGGGTTCAAATCCCGGACGAGCCCAAAAGTTTTTACTCTTTTTCGCAAAAGTATTAATATTGCTACATTGTATACAACTTAGGAAGGTAAATAATTGCTATATTAGTTATGTCAAGGGTTTATGGTAAAATCAGGTTTGTGGTTAAATCAGGTTTTTGATCAAGAACCGTTTAGTATTAGTAATAATGATTCTTGAGCTAAAACCTGACAATATTACTAATATTTATTAATCTTATCATTAACCTGAACAAATCCTGTTTTTTATCAAAAACCTGAACTTTTTGAAGTTTATGATAAGTTATGATAGGTTAGTTGGATATTAAAATAAAACTAAATCAGTCTAGGATTTTGATCAAAAACTGGATTTGCTCTGGTTTATGATGACATAAAGTAGCAATTTTGTCTTCTTCCGGTTTTTGATCAAAAACCTGATTTTACCATAAAACAGCGATATATATATATAAATTTGAGAATCCGATATCTATTTCGATATATACATAAGTCTGAACAAATGTAGAATCGGCCATTTTATTTCTTATATACATAATATCTGATAACACTATTGTTATGACCTGTTACTTTACTTTTATCTTTTATCTTATAGATATTCATATCTGCTATGTCATAGGGAAATATAGCAGAATTTCAGGGCATATAAGGTTTTTTTTAGATTAATATATCGTGGTCAGCCTACTGTAACAGTGCATTATCATTTCTGCGCCGCCGTCTGATAATTTATCAGTCATGTATTGTTTTTTGTTTCTGTAATTTTTTTAAAGATCATAATTGAAACAAGTATTAAACTAGAATTAAAACAATTTTTGAAGTGAAAACTTCTTTAGCGGCGTTGTGCACTTTTTTTTTGTAATGGGTAAAAAATGTTAAACTCGCGTCAGGACACGAATTTGTAAGACGGACGGAGAGTAGACAGCCGGCGCGGTGTAGGAGAGGAAGTAACCCCTCTCTTTTTACGGCGCGGCGAAAATGTACGCTTGCGCTTGCTGTTTCGTTTAAGCGGCGCAGGACGCTTGCGCGAACGTTCGTGTGTGTGATTTTTCTGAGAGATAAACTTTTTAATGTATTATAAACTGTCATGTTCGTGTAGGATAGTTCAATAAATAAACATTGTATTCTTCCACATAAATGATAGTACTTTTATACTGATAATTAAAGCAATTCGTGCAAAATTATTCCCTAACCATTCCAAAATATCAAAAATGCAGAACTTTAATATTCAAGTTTTCACTTCTGCCGGCACTCCCGGAATGCAACCCGTCGTTTTTTTAGTTTAACGAAAACCAGCTAGTAATTAAATAAAAAATCATATCCGAAGAAAGTATACATTATTTTTGACCAGAATTGTTAATCTCGTATTCTTAAAAATTACTTCTACCTAGATTGTAAGGCCTTGGAATCCATTAAAAGTTTAATGTAGGAAATTCGATGACGGATTTTATTTAATATCCTGCTTAAATTTATGCAATGCTCATATTTCATCATCATCAATCATATAATCATGCTTGTATTTTATATCAAAAAATATTTCTGTTGTCTGTACGTTAGTCTTTTGGCATTGTCGTGACAGTTTGTCTTGCTTTTTCCATAACTATTCAATGCTGTCTATACTTTCAGTCGTTTCTTTCAGTATTCATAAAGTAGACAGATGTGCTTTCCTACTATTCAGTCACGAATTTTGATTGAACGTGTAATGGCATTTCATCAATTACGCGTCAGTCAACGCTCAGACAGCAATGGAGGCGGACGCAGAAAATATAGAAGAGGCGGGTTTCACGCGCTCGCGCAGCCCGTCACCACTCCCGCCAAATGTGCTTGAGCCATTAAAAGATTTTATTTTAAATTTTGAGGCCCCGAGTTGTGGGACACGAAAAACCCCGGGTATACGAATAAATATAAAAGGTAAGCTTATTTTTCTAATGCGTTTCAAATAAAGCCGCGTATTGATTATGCGCTCAAAGAGGTCGAACATTGGCGCGCAAAATTGGCGGTAAAATTATATTAAATATTAAAATTTTTCCTATTCCTTTTTTTTTCTTTTTCTCTTCAAGATATTAAATTACAGTTAAATGGTGAATCGAAAATGAACTTAGTTTATAGGTAGATATATGTGTTATTTACCAAACATCGCTACCAAAATTAAAGGTAAGATTTGATTGCAGAAATGAAAACTTGGCGAAGTTGCTGTCCATTTTGAGAAAAATTAAGAAAGATGCTACCATAGATGATGTGAAGAAAAAAATTAATTCAATCAGATCCAACTACCGCTGAGAATTAAAAAAAATTATAACATCCAAAAGGTCTGGCGCAGGGGCAGACGATATTTACAATCCCAAAATTTGGTATTTCCCGTACCTACATTTTTAAGAAAATTGGAACAACCTGTTGCTCTATTACAAGAATCCAATCAGTTAAACCAGGTAGTATTTTATGTATATATTGTTTTACCTATTACAATTAATTAAAAAAAATAATTAACAGTCACGTTTTATAACTTAATAAGCACCTTTCAGAAATGTAAAGGCAAAAATTTCGTCAATTATTTAGTATGAACCATTAGTGTAGGCGTTATAACCGTATTGTATCGAGCTGTCTTCAATACTGTGATTTAGCCAATTTTTAATAAGTAAATGCAAATATTTATTTACAATGAATCGATATGGGTATAGAAATCCCTTTTTAAAAGCCAGTCTTCTTTTTGTAAGTTTTTTACACAAAATTGCAATCAAAATTGCAGCACAGGCCTTTTTCTTATGATTATCCATCCTTTCCCTCCGAAAGTTTGGGTTTGACTGACGATCAGTCAGCATGAGCGTGTAATGTCCAAATTATTCCATCATTCAAACCTCAGTTATGATTGATCGAACTGATTGACGCTTGCCTAGCGGTGTAATGGGCGTCATACAATTGCCTAAGCTCTATACACTTTGGAAATATAGCATAAAGTTTTGACATGAAGTGTGCCTGTGAACATGTAAACATAATATTGTTTTATTATAATATTAGAAAAACGAGCTAACTTTCCACCTGACAGTAAGGGTAGTCCCTTCTCGCAGATTAATTAGGCACTTGTAACAAAGTTCAAACAAAGAAGGTCACAGATGTTTTATTACTCCCGAAGATATCTTCCATGTCTCCTTATTCTTAAAACTGGAACACGGCAGTGGGTGTGCTGGTGCTCGATTGAAAAGTCAGTCAGTATCAAATGAGGTGGACCAAACTGTCACGAAAACTTAGACAGTACTTTGTAAAGAATAAATTATATATAGATAAATTATAAGTGATTTCTCAACGTACACGAAATAATTAAAAAAATAAACTTAAACACAATTAAATAGGTTTTGAGGTCGGTGCTACGATATATTGTATAGAATAATGAGTCTACGAATTTGAAAGATGTTTGTGGATTTTTTTTTTAGTTATTTAAAGGTGGCTTTTACTTTTTATTAAACTTTATTTTTTCCCCTTTTTAGTGGATCAAGGACAATTACAAACTCAATGTATCAACTAAAATGTCATCCAAAATTAAATCCCCTATTTTTCTACCCTTAGGGGTAGAATTTTTTCTCCGAATTTGTATGGGACCATTCCTGACGTATAATCTTTATATATAAAAAGTACGTGTCACGTTGTTTGTCCGCGATGGACTTCTAAACTACTGAACTGATTTCAATGAAATTTTTGGTCAATGTGCAGTTTGGTCCAACTTAAAAGATAGGATAGCTTACATCTCAATTTACAGTCGCAATACAATATTATTTTATTGAAAATTATTTGTCTATTATTTGACAGTCACAATTATCTGTTAGCTCCAAACGATTCTGTCAGATGACGATATCTGTTGACTGGATTAAGTAAATATTTAATAGATGGCGCTTTGTTAAAAATACAAACGTTTAATATAAGCTACAATTTAGTAATATAACCACCACGTGTTGCTGTAAGTACTCAACAGATAAAACCGATTTCAAAAAAAAATTGCAGACTGTGTGCAATTTGGTCCAACTTGAGAGATCATCATCATCATCATTACAGCCCTTCACAAGTCCACTGCTGAACATAGGCCTCCCCCAAGGAATGCCACAAAGCACGGTCCCGAGCCACCTGCATCCATCGACTTCCTGCATGTCTTACCAGGTCGTCACTCCATCTTGTGGGGGGACGCCCTACACTTCGCCTACCGGTACGAGGCTGCCACTCGAGAACCTTTCTTCCCCATCGGTTGTCGGTTCTTCGAGCTATATGGCCGGCCCACTGCCACTTCAGCTTACTAATCCGTTGGGCTATGTCGGTCACTCTGGTTCTACTGCGGATATCCTTATTCCTAAGTTTATCACGCAGAGAAACTCCGAGCATAGCCCTCTCCATAGCTCGCTGAGCGACCTTGAGCTTCCTCATACGGCCAGCAGTGAAGGACCACGTCTAGGTTCCGTAAGTCATCACTGGCAACACGCACTGGTTGTACAATTTTGTTTTAAGGTTTTGAGGTATTTCTGACGAGAAGATGTGTCGTAGCTTCCCGAACGCTGCCCAGCCGAGTTGAATCCGTCGATTGACCTCTCGGTCGAAGTTGGACTTACCTAGTCGGACTATTTGTCCCAGGTAAACATACTCGTCAACAACTTCGAGCTTAGTGCTCCCAACAACTACCGGTATAGGTGTGACATAGACATTAAACATAATCTTTGTTTTGTCCATGTTCATCTTAAGACCTATCCGTTGGGAGACACTATTGAGGTCATTGAGCGTAGTGCTTAGCTCCTCCAGCGATTCTGCCATGAGGACTATATCGTCGGCAAATCGAAGGTTAGTGATGTACTCGCCATTGATGTTAATTCCGTATCCTTTCCAGTCCAGAAGCTTGAAAACGTCTTCCAATGCAGCGGTGAAGAGTTTCGGGGATATAACGTCACCCTGTCTTACACCTCTCTGCAATTGGATAGGTTTCGTACTCTGGTTCTGTACTCGGATAGCCATCGTAGCTCTACTGTACAAACACTTCAGCACTTCGATATACCGACAGTCAACTTGGCACCGCTGAAGGGACTGCAGCACCGCCCAAATTTCGACGGAATCAAAGGCTTTCTCATAGTCCACATACGCCAGACATAGTGGCAAATTGTACTCTTCGGACTTCTGTACAATTTGCCGTAGGGTATGTATGTGGTCTATGGTGCTAAAGCCCTTTCAGAAACCGGCTTGTTCGGGAGGCTGGAAGTCGTCAAGTCTGCGCGCTAGACGATTCGTAATGACTCTCGAAAACAGCACGTATACGTGGCTCAGAAGGGAAATAGGTCTGTAGTTCTTCAAGAGAGCGTTGTCACCTTTTTTGAAGAACAAGACCACCGCACTTCTGCTCCACGCCTCCGGTGTAATGCCACCATGGAGGACGAAATTAAAGAGCTTCTGAAGGACTTCAAGTACCGGTCTTCCACCCGCTTTCAGAAGCTCCGCTGTAATTCCATCCTCGCCTGGGGCCTTGCCGTTTTTAAGGTGCTGGAGAGCCATTCTAATCTCGCTCAGACTGACGTCCGGGATATCTTCGGAATAGTGTCGAATAAGACTCGCCCTTGGATCGTTACTCACACTTGCGTGTGGCTCCAACGATGACGTGTACAGCTGCCCATAGAACCTCTCAATCTCACTCAAAATCTCACGTGCCCCGGAAACGATGCTGCCACATTCGGTCTTCAGCTTTGACAGTTGGCTCTTTCTGGCAGACAGATCTCTGGTAAAGACTTTGGAGCCTTGGTTCCGCTCGATCGCTTCTTCAACACGAGCTGTATTGAAGTTGCGTAAGTCTCGCCGCATGCATTTGGAGCTTCTGTATGTAATGTAGCTTCATCTCCCGTCTAACAGCCATGAGATTAAGAGTGTGATCGGAGAGTTTTTGTGTTCTTCTGCGGTGGGTCTTGCAGAACTTAGCTCCGACCGCATGGACAGTTTCCACGAGCTTGTCATTCATATCGTCCACTTCATTGCAGTCTTCTAGGCACTGAAATCGGTTTTGTAACTCGAGCTGAAAGGTTTCGGGACTTTGGATTAGAGCACGAGGGGGACGGAGCGTTGACTTCATCAGACGAGACCTCTCCAACTTAACATTTAGGTTCAGTGTGCCTCTAACCATTCGGTGATCGCTGCCGGTTTTCACCCTCGCGATCACTGAGACATCACTGAACAGTTGTCGTCTGGTCGTCATAACTAACTTGAGAGATAGGATAGTTTTTATCCCGATAAGTGACCCTCAATTTTTTATTGCTATTTTCATGATTTTTTTTTTGGAAAGCAAATGGTCGTTCGGAAAGGGCAGAACAACATCTGCCTGGTCAGCTAGTATATATATATATATATATATATATATATATATATATATATATATATATATACATATATATATAGCTGTTCTCCGCGACTTCGCTCGCGTGTTAGGGTTTTTATGTTTTTGCGCGGAAACCTAATTATTTTTCTAAAATAAAAGTAGCCTAATTTACTCCTTGTGAAATCAGCTACGTGCCAATGAAAGTCCCGTCAAAATCGGTCTAGCCGTTTCGGAGATTAGCCAGAATAAACAGACAGACAGACAGTAAAAAATGTAAAAAATTTGTTTTTGTTATAAGTACCATATATACTTTCATATGCAATTAGTAAAAACCTGTAATTTTGACATTACAAACAGACACTTCAATTTTATTTATTTGTAGATATATATTATAGATATACAGTGGATTTTGGGTATAACGACGATGAAGGGACCACTCTATTTTTGTCGTTATATCCGGAAGTCGTTACAGGCAAAGGTAACAAATTCAATACATTACAGTTTCTACTCAGAATATCACTTTGTAATTGAACCATAAATTTAACTCCAAAACGTACACGCTTCCCTACCTACTTAGCTGATATCTACAAACAAAAGGTAATGGTCTCCATACCTGGTGATCATCTGTGTGGATGTAAAGAAAAGATAAGAAATGTTTTTGAAAGAAAGAAATCTTTGTCTTTGGCGGCCGACTCCGGTCGCAGTATCTGCATGGGATTTCTAGGAATTTGTTACAAATTATTCAATAAAAACAGTCGCTACATCCGAACTCGGCGTTACATCCGAAGTCGGTATAGCCACATGAATTTTGTACTAAAATATGGTTTAAATTCAAGGGACTTAGATTTAACGTCGCTATAGGTAAATGGTCGCTGCAACCAAGTTCGTAATAAATGAAATTCAATGTACACAGTAGAATTGAATATCGCGTTTCTAACGTAGGACAATATGATGAACGGTTGCACTTACAGCATTGAGGCAATCGAGTAGAGTTGTATAATAATCTTCTGCTGGCAATGAGTTATTGAAATTTTTCTGTCAAGATATGTTCAAAAACAGCTCGGAACAGTCAGGAATTGGGCGGAGTTTCCCCTGCGTGCCTCCAAAAGCACGTAACACTGGTCGTGTTGGATTGCCGTTCCAGCGGACTATGAGGGCGATGAGCGAATAGAGAGTACACTTGTATTCTCGCATATACTTGTGCACTATCCTGTCCTGAGCAGATGGTGGTCTAGGTTGAGACTGGCCGCCGATACCTAAGTTCGGTCTGGAGGACATTATTATACAATTAAAATTTATTATAAATTATTATTAATTGCTTAAAAGAGCAAAAATTGCTACACTCCATTGAAAATAGAACCGCAAAGAATTAGAAAAAAAAACACTACTAGAAATTGCTACGAACGATTTAATTAAGAATGCCTAATTGAGGTAGTTAGTTCGATTTTTTTAATTAAATATAAAGAGGACTCAAAACATCGCGGCTATTAGTAAAATAATATTCACTGAGAGGAGCAAATAAACGATAAGCAGCAGGTTTTGTTACACTACGAGTAATGAAAGCTTTTTCGATATAATATTTCGCGGTTCTACGTTAGCAAATCTTGCGATTACTGAAAAATTTTCAATTTGGAACTAAAAATAATTAACATTTTAACGCCAAAACCGACCCGAACTCATCGGATTCCAGCATGTCTCATAAGGTTATTCATTCATCTAGAAGTGCGTTACACTCCTTTGGCAGTTCGAAGCTGTAACTCAAAAAACTTTCTCTCTGGAACGATATTTCGAGCTATGTTGCTACACTATTTAATCAATTGGGACTGACTTAAGTGTACAATAGTCTATAAACAACTGCAACCAATTTTAAATAAATGGATCTATGGATGCATTGCAATATTTAAAGACTAAGATGAAATTCCTCCCAACTAGTAACTAATTACACATAATATTCATCATCAAATTCATTCACCATTCTTTAAATCCTATCAAAGTCCACTGCTGAACATAAGCCTGTCCATCAAGTGTCTCATAAGCGGAACTTTTCTATAGTTGCCACGCATGGCAGAGAGGTTGGCAACCACAATTTTCATTTTCTAGCATCATACGAAAACCTCTCTCTCCTGTTACGACACCGACGGGATGAATGTTAAACTCGCGTCAGGACACGTGACCTGATCGAAAATTCGTAAGACGGACGGAGAGTAGACGGCCGGCGCGGCGTAGGAGAGGAAGTATCCCCCTCTCCTTTTACGGCGCGGCAAAAATGTACGCCTGCGCCTGCTGTTTCGTTTAAGCGGCGCAGGACGCTTGCGCGAACGTTCGTGTGTGTGATTTTTCTGAGAGATAAACTTTGTAATGCATTATAAATTGTCATGTTCGTGTACGATGGCGCAATAAATAAATATTGTATTCTACCACATAAATAATAGTACTTTTATACTGATAATTGAAGCAATTCGTGCAAAATTATTCCCTAACCATTCCAAAATATCAAAAATGCAGAACGTTAATATTCAAGTTTTCACTTCTGCCGGCACTCCCGGAGTGCAACCCGTCGTTTTTTTAGTTTAACGAAAACCAGCTAGTAATTAAATGAAAAATCATATCCGAAGAAAATATACATTATTTTTGACCAGAATTGTTAATCTCGTGTTCTTAAAAATTACTTTTATCTAGATTGTATAGCCGTGGAATCCATTAAAAGTTTAATGTAGGAAATTCGATGTTGGATTTTATTTAATATCCTGCTTAAATTTTATGCAATGCTCATATTTCTTCATCATCAATCATATAATCATGCTTGTATTTTATATCAAAAAATATTTCTGTTGTCTGTACGTAAGAGTCTTTTGGCATTGTTGTGACAGTTTGGCTTGCTTTTTCCATAACTATTCAATGCCGTCCACACTTTCAGTCGTTTCTTTCAGTATTCATAAAGTAGACAGATGTGCTTTCCTTACAATTCCCTAAGCTCTATACACTTTGGAAATATAGCATAAAGTTTTGACATGAAGTGTACCTGCGAACATGTAAACATAATAGTGTTTTATTATAATATTAGAAAACGAGCTAACTTTTCACCTGACAGTAAGGGTAGTCTCTTCTTGCAGATTAATTAGGCACTTGTAACAAACTTCAAACAAAGAAGGTCACAGATGTTTTATTACTCCCGAAGATATCTTCCATGTCTCCTTATTCATAAAACTGGAACACGGCAGTGGGTGTGCTGGTGCTCGATTGAAAAGTCACACAAGAAGTTAGTATCAAATGAGGTGGACCAAACTGTCACGAAAACTTAGACAGTACTTTGTAAAGAATAAATTATATATAGATAAATTATAAGTAATTTCTCAATGTACACAAAATAATTAAAAAAATAAACTTTAACAAAATTAAATAGGCTATGAGGTCGGTGCTACGATATATTGTATAGAATAATGAGTCTACGAATTTGGAAGATGTTTGTGGAATTTTTTTTTAGTTATTTAAAGGTGGCTATTGCTTTTTATTAAACTTTATTTTTTCCCCTTTTTAGTGGATCAAGGACAATCACAAACTCAATGTATCAACTAATATGTCATCCAAAATTAAATCCCCTATTTTTCTACCCTTAGGGGTAGAATTTTTTCTCCGAATTTGTATGGGACCATTCATGACGTATATATATATATATATATATATATATATATATATATATATATATATATATATATACTAGCTGTTCTCCGCGACTTCGCTCGCGTGTTAGGGTTTTTATGTTTTTGCGCGGAAACCAAATTATTTTTCTAAAATAAAAGTAGCTTAATTTACTCCTTGTGAAATCAGCTACGTGCCAATGAAAGTCCCGTCAAAGTCGGTCCGGCCGTTTCGGACATTAGCCAGAATAAACAGACAGACAGACAGACAAAAATTTAAAAATTTTGTTTTTGTTATAAGTACCATATATACTTTCATATGCAATTAGTAAAAAGCTGTAATATTGACATTACAAACAGACACTTCAATTTTATTTATTTGTAGATATATATTATAGATATACAGTGAATTTTGGGTATAACGACGATGAAGGGACCACTCTATTTTCGTGGTTATATCCGGAAGTCGTTACAGGCAAAGGTAACAAATTCAATACATTACAGTTTCTACTCAGAATATCACTTTGTAATTGAACCGTAAATTTAACTCCGAAACGTACACGCTTCTCTACCTACTTAGCTGATCTATAAACAAAAGGTAATGGTCTCCATACCTGGTGATCATCTGTGTGGATGTAAAGAAAAGATAAGAAATGTTTTTGAAAGAAAGAAATCTTTGTCTTTGGCGGCCGACTCCGGTCGCAATATCTGCATGGGATTTCTAGGAATTTGTTACAAATTATTCAGTAAAAACAGTCGCTACATCCGAACTCGGCGTTACAACCGAAGTCGGTATAGTCACATGAATTTTGTACTAAAATATGCTTTAAATTCAAGGGACTTAGATTTAACGTTGCTATAGGTAAATGGTCGCTGTAACCAAGTTCGTAATAAATGAAATCCAATGTACACAGTAGAATTGAATATCGCGTTTCTAACGTAGGACAATATGATGAACGGTTGCACTTACAGCATTGAGGCAATCGAGTAGAGTTGTATAATAATCTCCTGCTGGCAATGAGTTATTGAGTTTTTTATGTCAAGATATGTTCAAAAACAGCTCGGAACTGTCAGGAATTGGGCGGAGTTTCACCTGCGTGCCTCCAAAAGTACGTAACACTGGTCGTTTTGGATTGCCGTTCCAGCGGACTATGAGGGTGATGAGGGAATAAAGAGTGCACTTGTATTCTCGCATATACTTGTGCACTATCCTGTCCTGAGCAGATGGTGGTCTAGGTTGAGACTGGCCGCCGAGACCTAAGTTCGGTCTGGAGGACGTTATTATACAATTAAAATTTATTATAAATTATTATTAATTGCTTAAAAGAGCAAAAATTGCTACACTCCATTAAAAATAGAACCGCAAAGGATTAGAAAAAAAACAATACTAGAAATTGCTACGAACGATTTAATTACGAATGCCTGATTGAGTTAGTTAGTTCGATTTTTTATTAAAAATAAAGAGGACTCAAAACATCGCGGCTATTAGTTAAATAATATTCACTGAGAGGAGCAAATAAACGATAAGCGGCGGGTTTTGTTACACTAATGAAACCTTTTTCGATATAATATTTCGCGATTCTACGTTAGCAAATCTTGCGATTACTGAAAAATTTTCAATTTGCAACTAAAAATAATTAACATTTTAACGCCAAAACCGACCCGAACTCATCGAATTCAATTCGGTTCGGTTTTGATCAAATGGTAGGTATAGCTATGACTTTCGATCATATAATGTAAGTTCCCCAGACGAAGCTAATTCGTTTAAGCGGTGAAAATTTATTTTGCGTTGCTGTCGTCACATCCTTAGGGTACGCTGAAATTTCATAAATCAATACGATACAAGTAACTGCAGGAAATTTGTACATTTGTGCACGGTATTGTATCACCATCACTGGTGGACAGTGTGCTCATAGTATAATGCTTCAAACAGCCAAAGTACGAAAGAAAAGATTGCACAACTTTTGTTCTCATCAATCTTATAAGTTCTAATCGCTTTATCTTCGGGGAATATTTTTAACAGTGGTAGAGCCACGCGGCAGCTTTTGCTGTCGCACGGATGGGCCGGCTCGAACCGGGGTGGTACCACGACCTCACAGAATACCAGCGTGAAGTAGAGGTTCACCTCTGCGTTTCGCTTGGTGAGTGCAGGTGGCCGGAGGCCCTTTTTACTGGAAATGAGGCATTCCATCTTAGTCCTCACGGGTGACAACGCATCTGCATTTTGATTCGCAAACGAGGATAGATGTAGATGTCTATGGGCCGCAGCAACCACTTACCATCAGGTGGACTGTGTGCTCGTTTGTCACCCTTATCCTATAAAAAAAAAAAAGAATTGCAAAACTTTGAAGGATCAATTTCTTACATGGTTTCTGATACGGCGTAAATAACGGATTATAATACATTATTTTCTTTACTGATTATATATAATAGAGGATTTTTATGTAAGTTTCTACACTAAAATAAATTTACAGCCTAAAACGTTCCACTGTGTTTTTTTTACTTTATATTACATTAATAATTCAGTTAAACGTTTTACGTCAAAAATTTATCGTAGCGTATTTAAATCGCATAGGTTGACCTCTTTTACAATCTGTTTTAATTATTTTTTCAACATCGCTGTAATTAATTTCAAGCGTATTCCAATGAACTTAAAATATTAAGGCTTTAACTAGCCTGAATGACCTTGACGAAACGGCTATCGCAGAGATTATAGCCAGGGGTGCGAAGTCAGAAGTCCTCCACGTGTGCCTGGCAGTTGCGGGTCCCTCTCGATACGTCTGGAGGGAAGAGCAGCTACTGGGCCGGTGCACCCTGGGCGCGGCAGTAATCTTCCTCGAGAAATGAGAAGAAATTCTTACTCCTTGGGGAATGTTACTGCCGCGGCTAATTATTCTGACATGGGTGGGGTTCATCTCGGACCAACGGTGCGTTCCACTGCGTGACCCTCTGATCAGCAGAGGGCATAGCAGAGGAGTGAGGGCGGGCTCGGTGTGCACTTACCCTGCCTCCGGGCAGACAGTGAAGGATTCATCCTTTGCTGTCACCGCCGGTCTCGTAATCCCATCGAAGTGTCGTGGATCATGTCTCGCGGCTTTGATAGGGACCGAGGGTCTTGGCTTAACCGCCCGGACCGCGAGGGAGAAAACCTCTATAAAAAGTTACCCCGAATCTCAAGCGGCGACGCACCGCGAGGGGATGGATGGCTGACGGGGTTCTATGAACAAATCAGTCGCTAGTGCGCTCCTCGCCAGGGTACCTGCAGACCCCCTGGCGAGTAATAAATCCTCTAAATCTGCTTACCTTGGTAAGGGGTCACTGCCAAGGTGGACCTTTAATTACTCCCATACTCGTGGGTACAAAAATGGAACAAAATAAAAATCAAAAAAACAAAACCGCCGGCAACGGCAACGTAGAGGAGAGGAGGAACGATGCGGGGACAGAGTCCGACGCCGCATCGAGCAGCGTGGGAGGCTCAGAGAGCTCCCGACACGTGGGACCTGGGACCGCGGAGACCAGCAAGTTCTTCCGCAAGCGGTCCAGGCGGGATGGCGACCAGGGGTCGGCATCCGGTGAAGAGGAGGTTTCGGCCCGGAAAATCCCCACCAACAGGCAGGGCGGGCTGAGAGGCAAGGAGAGGGAGCTCTCTGCCAATCAGAGGGCCGAACGAGCGGCAAAGCTTGCCGAGGAGGGGCGCCACCCGGACGATACGGCTCGGGTCTCAGGCGAAGAGACGGATGCAACTGGCGGCTCCGAGGTGGAGCGTAAGGCCAGATTTGTAAAGGAGGTGGAGGCCGCGATCAAGGTCGTGGCCCACAAGCAAAAGGCCTCCTCGAAGTTAAAGGCCATTCCCGCGGCCTCCGCCTCCATCATGGAGGCTGCGGAGGCCAACTTTGTTGGGTCCGGGCCTAATGCGGACGAGGTGGCGAAGCTGCGGGCGGACGTGGCCCGCCTGACATCCGCCATGGAGATTCTCCAGAAGGAGAATGAGAAGCTCCGCGCAGACCTGGCCAGTCTACATGAGCCTGCCTCTCGCGTGGCGCCCCAGACGCACTGCCCAAGCCAGCCCGTGCCGGTGGAGAACCAGGTTCTGAACCTGGTCCGGCAGGAGCTGGCTGCCTTCCAGCACCGGTTCTCCGTGCTGGAGGGCATCGTCCTGCGCCCTCCCCTAGGGGCAAACAAGACGGCGGCGAGGCCGGCAACGGTCTCGTACGCGGCGGCCACGGCTGCAGCATCCAGGCCGGGGCCGTCCAGCCAGCCCTCGGACGGGGCTGCAGTTGCCTCTCCCCCTACTGAAAAGCCGGTTCCGGCAAAACCGATACCGGCTGAACCGGCTCCGGCTAAGCCGGCGACGGGAAAGAGAGGCAAGGCGAAGGCAAAAAAGGGCAAGGCGGCAGCACAGGTGGTGGCTGCGCCAGCCCCAGTGCCTACGGCGAATGGGCCAGCGCCAGCGGCAAGCCAGCTGCCGCCGCCGCCACCGCCCCCCCAGCTCCCTACACCTCCCGCGGCTGAAGCCGGTTGGCAGGTTGTCGGGGACAAAAAAAAGGGGAAGAAGGCAGCCAAAAAGGGCAAGGAGCAGGAGCGGCAGCGCCAGTTCAGGGCGCGCAAGATCGCGGCTAGGCTCCGCGCCCCGAAGACCGCAGCTGTAGTGATTACACTACAGCCGGACGCGGAAAAGAAGGGCGTTACCTACTGCGATCTGCTCGCGAAGGCGAAAGAGGCGGTGGATCTCGGGGAGCTCGGGATTACCGGGGGCCTCCGGCTCAAAGTCACCCAGACGGGGGCCCGTATGCTGGAGATTCCTGGGGAATCCAGTGGCGCGACCGCGGACGCTCTGGCTGCGAAGCTCAGAGCGTCCCTGAACGCGGACGAGGCCCGAGTGTCCAGGCCCGTCAGATGCGCAGACCTGCGCATCATGGGTCTGGACGACTCGGTATCGGAGGAGGAGTTGGTGGCCGCCGTCGCCAGGTCCGGGGGGTGCACTACTGACCAGGTCAGGTCAGGCGCTATACGCCCGGACCAACAGGGTATGCATGCCGCCACGGTGTGCTGCCCTGTTACGGCGGCCAAAGCCATAGTGGAGGGCCGAAGGCTTCTGGTGGGCTGGGTCTCAGCGCAGGTTAAGCTGCTGGAGCCCAGACCTCTGAGGTGCTACCGCTGTCTCGTGGGACATCACGTGTCAGTGAAATGCGCCTCGGAGGTTGACCGCAGTGGCCTTTGCTTCCGCTGCTGTCAGCCCGGACACAAATCGGCGACCTGCTGCGCCACGCCGCACTGTGATGCATGTGCGGCGACCGGCAAGCCAGCCGATCACTGGGCCGGAAGCAGGGCCTGCGTGCCACCCGCCAAGGCCAAGGCCGCGGGTAGGGGAGGGCCCTCCTCCGCCGCCACCGCCTCTATGGCCACCGCCGCCGCCGCAGCCGCAACTGCCGCCGCCGCCGCTGTCACTGTTGCCGCCGCTGTCGCCGCGACACCGACGCCCGCAGAGGGGCGCCCCGTGGAGGAAGCTGAAATGGAATGCCTATAACGGCCCCATTAAGCTTCCTCCAGGCGAATATCAACCACTGCGCCTGCGCTCAGGATCTGTTGCTCCAGAGCATGGCGCAGTGGTCGATTAACATCGCTGTGGTCGCTGAGCCGTATTTTGTCTGGCCTAGGGATGACTGGGTGGCGGACCTTAACGGCTCAGTGGCCATCATTTCTTCGGCCGCCGCCGGTACCCCGACCCTTGAAGGTGTCAGGAGGGGTCAGGGGTGCGTAGCAGCACGGTTCGGGGAGTTCGTCGTTGTGGGGGTGTACTTCTCCCCGAACCGATCTCTCGCCGAGCTCCACAACTCTCTTGCAGAGCTGAGAGCAGTCGTCGTCGGAAGCTATCCCCTCCCCGTACTTGTCCTCGGGGACTTCAATGCCAAGAACTTGGCTTGGGGTTCTCGTCGTACAGATGTGCGGGGTAGGATGGTGGAAGACTGGGCTCTGGAGACAGGCCTGGTCGTCCTAAATCGGGGTTCTGTCCCCACGTGTGTGCGGATGCAGGGCGAGTCGGTGGTGGACATTTCATTCGCTAGCCCCGCTCTGTCGCCGCGTGCCATTGACTGGCGAGTCATGGAGGGGGTGGAGACCTACTCCGACCACCGGTACATCCGGTTTGACGTCTCCACCCAGCCCTCGAGCGCGCCAGTCCAACAGGCCCCGAGTGGTCCGCGTTGGGCGCTGAAGCAGCTGGACCGGGAGCTCCTCCTGGAAGCCTCGATCGTGCAGGCCTGGGTGTCATCACCGGATAGGCCTGCCGACGTCAATGAGGAGGCAGGGTGGTTCCAGGAGGCCATGTCCGAGATATGTGACGTGGCAATGCCCCGCGTCCGGCCAGGAAGCGCCCGGCGTCAGGTGTATTGGTGGTCGCGTGAGCTGACGTGTCTGCGCGAGGCTTGTGTCGCCGCGCGGCACCTGTACGCCAGGCATCGCAGGCTCCGCATTCGTCCACCGAATGCGGCAGCCATTGAGGCGGAGCTGTACGAGGGATACAGAGCGGCGAAGACCGCCCTCCGGGAGGCTGTCATGCGGGCCCGGGATCGGGCCCGTGAGGAGATGCTGGAGACTCTCGACAGAGATCCGTGGGGGCGCCCTTACAAGATGGTGCGGGATAAACTCCGCACCTGGGCCCCCCCGCTGACGCAGAGTCTCCGGCCTCAGCTCGTGGAGGACGTGGTGAGCGCTCTGTTCCCTGCGCGAGCGGAACATCCGCCCCCGCCTATGGCTCCGTCACCTGCGGTGCCGGAAGCGGACCACCAGGACGACGACGACGACATCCCGGAAGGGACCGGGGTAGACCTGAGAGTGGCCGTACGTAGGCTCAAGGCCAGGAATACCGCCCCAGGACCCGATGGCTTGCCTGGCAAAGCCTGGGTCCTGGCCTCGGAGGCTCTCGGGCCCCGACTGGAGGGGCTCCTAAGCGCATGCTTGGAGAGAGGCCAATTCCCGCTTCGTTGGAAGACGGGGAAGCTGGTCCTCATTTGGAAGCCGGGGCGCCCTGCGGACTCTCCGTCCGCATACCGGCCCGTGGTGCTGCTCGACGAGGTGGGCAAGCTCTTTGAAAGAGTCATTGCAAACCGCCTCGCCGAGCACCTTGCGGGGACGGGGCCGGATCTTGCGGAACACCAGTTTGGTTTCCGCAAGAGGCGCTCTACGGTGGACGCCATCATGCGCGTGAGAGCCCTCACGACGGGGGATGCAGTGGCCAGGGGGGGGGTTGTTTTGGCGGTGTCTCTCGACATCGCCAACGCCTTCAACTCCATGCCTTAGGGATTGCATAGGGGTGCATTAGGGAGGCACTCCGGTATCACCGGGTGCCGACCTATCTCCGTCGTATAGTCGGGGACTATCTGACGGACAGGGCCGTCATCTACCCCGGTCGCAACGGTGAGTGGAACCGGCGAGAGATGTCGTGCGGTGTCCCACAGGGTTCGGTTCTGGGGCCGCCCCTGTGGAACATCGGTTACGACTGGGTGCTGCGCGCCGACCTCCCTACCGGCGTCAGCGTAGTTTGCTACGCTGACGACACGCTGGTACTGGCACAAGGGGGGTCGTACGAGGCGGCGGCGGAAACTATGACACGCGGGGTTGCGATAGTCGTTGAGAGGATCCGGCAACTGGGTCTCGAGGTGGCTCTGCACAAGTCCGAGGCCATGCACTTCCATGGTCCTCGAAACAGGCCACCACCGGGATCCTCAGTGATGGTAGGAGGGGTATCCATCGGCGTCGAGTCGACGTTGAAGTACCTAGGACTCGTCCTCGACGGCCGATGGAACTTCGTTGAGCACTTCCGACGTTTGGCTCCCAAACTGGAACGGACCGGGGCTGCCTTCAGGCGGCTCCTGCCGAACCTGGGGGGGCCAAACGCCTCCTGCCGGAGGCTCTACGCGGGGATCGTGAGGTCCATGGCCCTTTACGGGGCCCCGGTGTGGGCGCGTGGTTTGGCGCGGCTTGCCGTCCACTACCTAAACGCGCCCCAAAGGGTGGTTGCCGTAAAGATGGTTCGCGGCTACCGCACGATCTCCCGCGAGGCGGCGAGCCTCCTTGCCGGATTGCCGCCATGGGATCTGGAGGCGATAGTCCTCGCGCGCCTGCACGAATGGCGCGCGGAGGCACTATGCCGGGGGGAAGCCCCGCTGCCGCGGCAAGTTGTCGCGCAGCGGACAGACTTCCGGCGTGATCTCATGGCGACATGGAGAGAGCGACTGTCGCAATCCCGTGCTGGGCACGCCACTATAGCGGCGATAAGACCCCTCTTTGAGGAGTGGCTTGAGAGACGCCACGGCGTCCTCACCTTCCGCCTGACGCAGGTCCTCACCGGACACGGTGTGTTCGGGAGGTTCCTGCACCGAATCGGGCGGGAGGAAACGCCCGGGTGCTCCCACTGCGAGGATCGACCGGAGGACACGGTGGAGCACACCGTGGAGGTGTGCCCTGCTTGGGCGGAGCACCGCCGTGTCCTCGTAGCGGCGATAGGCGGCGGCGACCTCTCGCGTCCGGCCCTGGTCGAAGCCATGGTCCGGAGCGAGACGGAATGGGATGCCGTCACCACCTTCTGCGAAGCAGTGATGCTAGCGAAGGAGGTGGCGGAGCGGGAGAAGGAAAGAGCAACAGCTTTCCTTCCCGGCCGCCGCGGGAGACGCCCCGGGCGTCGGGGGCTACGTCGTGGCCCCCGGCCACCGTAGGCGCGGGCCTGTGGACGGCGAGCAATGGGTAGCTCGCCGTCCGTCCGTCTAACGACGACAGGCCGTGTCGACGGCGCGTTTTGTTCCACGCGCGCCTCAAAGAGTTGTCAGCAGCGTGAAGGGGCCCGCAAGGGCCGACGCCTGCCGGGGCTGCGGGCTGTTCGAAAGAGATACCGCGGCTCCGGAACGTAAGGGCACTGAAGGAACACGGATGGTTTTTAGTCAGTAAAAGTCTGACACTCCCTTCCGCTCCACCCAGAGCGAAAGGCGTCATTTGATGATTTTCCATCCGCAAAAAAAAAAAAAAAAGACTGCAGAGATGACAATTATAAAAGTGACGTACTGCCTGTTATGCTTGCGCATCACTGAGAATTATGTCGTGATTACGCATCTTCAATTACATTGTGCTGTACCTTTGTCCGGTAGGCGTCACGAGCTATCAAGTGTTCAAGTTTCAAGTACTTAAGAGTTTTTCATTATATGTGTTAAATCGTATTTATTTGTATCGTATTAGTAGATCTGGGACAAAGCGTTCGCTGTAAATTATTCCCGGGTTTGATTCCCGACAGCACGAATGCAATTTGTAATTGCAATTTTCGTCAACACGCATTGGGGCAGTTCGGCGGGCATTTTCTTGCCCTAAAACCCTCTCAGAAATAAAAAAAAGAAGTCTGTGCCCAGTAGAGGGACTTCTATAGCCTTTTACTTTACTTTGTAGCAATATTTATATTCGTTTCAGATACAGAAGGGTACCTTATGCTGACAAAAATATCATGTGGAGGCGACGAAAACGTAAAACATCTTTGTACCTAGATAAAACGTTCGAAAGATTGTCAGTCATGTCATACGCCAAATTTTCTATAGAGCGTAGAACATTGCAGATAGGGCAAAATAAATAATAATCCAAAATATTATGGGAACTATTTATTAATAATATATACATTTATAGGTATTTCTAATGAAAATAATGAAAAAGCTGCAAGGTTAATCTAATAATGTTTCTTGTAAACACAATTGTAAAATTCCTGTTTCAATTTTTACCAATGGTTAATTGATGAAACGTAGTCAAGATCCCTTCATATAAAATATATTTAATTAAAATTGACACATGACCAATTTGGCTTTCTACTTACAACTCGGCGGAAATTTGAAAAGAAGATTTTGTCTTTTCACACAAGTATTGTTTACAACAGGCGTGGTTTCGAAAAGCGTGATTAAGTGTCAGCGGTATTTAATCAATCAAATACTAAACTTTTTTGAAATTTATTTTTTTGTTTATTTTTGTTATATCTTCTTAAAAACTGACGCCATCTGACTATTTATTATTTGTTTTTTTGTAAGGCATAAGGATAAGTTAGACTAAGTTAGATTAACTTGGATAAGTTTGTAATTTTTTTAATTTTATCACAAAATTTCCGCAATAAATTATTACCTTTTCTACAGTGATTCTCTCCTCTTAGTTTCGGCGTGACTGTAGGATATTATACTGAGACACCGTCAGTTACTAAGCGGCCATAAATCATTATATGTATTTTTTTGTTTTGTTTTTTGAATTTTGATTAATTTTTTTAAACCTGGTAAAATTATTTTTTTCCATTCCAATTGATGGGCCTGAGTATAATGCCAGTTATGCTCTTTGGCTGAAGTTATTTTTTATTTTATGCTCAATTGCAGGCAAAACAAAGTTGAAAGAAGGCTGTTAGTGTAGTTTTTGGCGGTGATGCAATTCTTTCTTGGAAATTTCTTTCGGTGAAATATACACGCTCTCCAATTTCTAAGTGCATAGCAAGGTGAGTAACTGTTGGGTGCCTTTCGTGTAAAGGGAAGCCAAGGAGACGCCACGCTGCCTCGTTACTGCTGACATAACGCCCTGCTTGAAAGGTCTGTACTTCATTAACGGGATTTGCTTCACCTTCACTCCTGAGATTAAATATTGCTTGGTCGCTTCTTTTATTTATGTACTTACAGATATACTTGATTGCGCGGACTGAGCTACATGCTTCTACATTTATGTGGGCATTAAATATTTTACATAGAATGGGCGAATACGGGCCAATTCAGCTGTTATCTAAGGTTTCGAAGGCTCCAGAGCGAGATTTGATTGTAACTTTCCTGCCACCATCTTCGGGAGCTCTGCGTCTGTATAAAGGGTAGCCATTGTCATTGTGCACTGTTTCTTTTAATAGCTGTTTAGGGAATTTCTTTGTACATTTTCCTTCTTTCATACATGGCGATATTGAATTTGGTGCTCCACATAGACCGTGAATCATATTTCGGACGATGGTATCATACAATTCTTTATCTTGCTCAGGATTCGGAATCTGTGCGCTTTTTATGTCGTCTATTTGGCTGGGTCGCAACTTCTTTTTAAGCCATATTAGAATGTGGGCATGCGGTAATCCTCTTTTTTGCCATTCAATTGAATACATGAAGCACTGCACCTCTCCGAAAATTTTTCCTTTGTTAATTACATACATTAATTTTTGTACTTTTAATCTAAATACTCTAGCAACTAAATCGTGTCTGTCAGTACTTTTTTGGCCCGGCATTAGCTCCTCGGTTATTTCTTTCCATGTGGGATTGCAAGTAAAAGTAACAAAAAGATCATGTCTTCCGTAAGTTCGTACATAGGCGAATGCGTCTTGTGTGTACTCATGTAGGTAGCGGGGACTGTTAACGAATGATGAGGGCAGAATTACCATTTTACCTAAATCTCTGGGGCTTACATTGGCGTCGCTAGAAACTGCATCTTGTAAATGTATTTAATTCTCAACGCGCAGCTTTTTTTGATTTAAAGATATATAACGGAGACGTTCACTTTCTACCTTTACATACATGTGTACCAAAAATTGATGAAATAATTGTCTACACTGGGCTAAGAGGTTAATATCATTTTCTCGCAACATCCTATGATACGCATAAAAATCCATACATGATACTTTTTTGTTCGGAGTAGGCTCCTTTGTGACCGGGTTAATGAGTGGAATTTGAAAATGATAACCCTCTTGTCCTTTGCAATAAATCAATGGGTATTGCAGAGCGTCATAAAACTTGTGTGTATCGGCTACCCGTTGCAACGTATCATCACTTGCTCGCAAGACAATGTCTCGTGAAGAAAATTGATCACCACTAATTACAGCTGCTATTTCGTTTATCAAAGGTGCATTGTAGCGCCTTTCATGCTCGCCTCGAGGGGTCCGATCTGCGTGAATGACGACTTTATAATCCTCTTCAGGTAGGTTTTCTAAAGCAGTTTTAAATGTATTGACTAAAATGTTACTTTCATGCAAGAATCTTTGAATTTTGAACGCCGTGTCTCTCTCAACTCCCTGGATAAATTGGCAGCGACGGTCTACCTCAATTTCTTCGTCACCCATAAAATGTACTTGTAAAAATTTATGCTGTTCGTTTTCAGCTGGAAAAAGTGAACCTATTCTATGATAAATTTGCCCTTGCACCGTAAATGTAGGCGAAAATGCCGGCATTATTATTTCCCGGTCAACTCCAAAGGACGTCATTTGAAATCATGAGTTATATTTCCGGATCCTGTTTAAAAAGCGCCGTGACTCATTAGCATCATATAAAAAGAGAATTTTTAAAGGTTCTTCTGGTTCCCCAAGTAACGAAAAAGACACTTTGCCATTGGAACAGCACATGCCTGCGGTCTCATCTTTCCATTTTGAAGTGCTGCAAAATGATTGGGCACGCCTTGTCCATCAGTCCGATAACAACTAACCTATGATTTTTATAATCAATCAACGGATCATAATTGAATGCTGCGTCATTAAAAACCGACCAATTGTTTCTTCGAAAATTTTGTCGACTTTCAGCTTGGAGCTGTGCATTTGCATCTCTTCGCGCCTGTATCTGTTCTGGTGTTTCGGATGCCCTTATAGTAGATTGACATTCAGCTTGCTCAATGAGTCTGTGTTGAGTTTCATCAGGTGTTTCCGCGGCTCTTAAGGCGGCCTGACGTTCCGTTTGATCGAATAGCTCTTAAAGTAGATTGACGCTCTGCCTGTTCAAGACGCCTTTGCTGACTTTGAGCAGGTGTTTCAGTAGCTCTTAAAGTAGCTTGACGCTCTGCCTGTTCAAAGCGCCTTTCCTGACTTTGAGAAGGTGTTTCGGAAGCTCTTAAAGCAGCCTGACACTCTCTCTGTTCAAGACGCCTTTGCTGAGGTTCAGAAGGTGTCTCAGATGCTCTATAAGCAGCCTGACGCTCTGCTTGTTCTCATCAAAATCATGCCATGCCGACGCTCTGTTGCGACTTGAAAGAAGGACAAAGAAACAAACACACTTTCGCATTTATAATATTAACTAGTATGGATTAGCACAAACTAATATAGTGCATTTAGAAATCGTACAGCACTTCGAGACTATAATATATTTCGTTATAATAACGCTTAAAATAATGTATATTAGCTTAAATTAATATTAGCATTCGACTTGAAAGACAACTCTGGCGCATATTTTCGTAAAGCGCTGTGAATGCATTGTCTTCCTGTTGGGTGTGTGTGCGTGGCTGCCCCCACCGCTAATTATTGTGTGAACAATAAACAGTGTTAAGCTAGCCAGCGATCGTATCATTTGCCCGTCCTTATATCTAACAGTGGCGACGAGCTACCCGCGATTTAAAATATAAAAAAAAAAATATCGACGATGTCTCTGCCAAGTGTTCAATTTGGGATTTTGAATAGTTTTGATCACAAATGTGCAGACATGGAAAACGTACAAAGGTCGTATTAGACAGTACTTTATCGCAAATGACATCAACGAGCGGACAGATTCCGCGGGCAAGAAGAGGAAGGCGATCCTGCTCAACGCACTCACGGAGACCACGTATCAGTTAGCAACGGACTTGGCATTGCCAAAAGACGTTGACGAAGTGCCATATGAAGATTTCCTAGCACTCCTGGATTCGTATTTCACACCGAAGAGCGCCGGTTTCGGAGATCGTCACAACTTTTATGCCGCCGTTCAACAAGTTGGTGAAACGTATTCAAAATGGGCAGCAAGACTGCGAGGGCTCACTGCAAAGTGTGGGTTTCTGAATTTTGAAGAGGCGTTACGTGATAAGTTTATAATGGGCATGCAGCCGGGGCGTGATAAGGAAGAACTGTACGCGAAGAACCCTGTCGACTTTACCCTGGCCAAGGTCGTGGAGTTGGCAGAAAGTATGAATCGCACGCGCGCCGCCGCTGCGGCTTCGCGTGGTCACCAGGCGACGACGGCAGATGAACAACTTTTTAAAATCAAAAATACCAAAAGTGAATGTGTAGGGAAAGTGAAATAGAGTGTTTGTGGATTTACGAATCACAAAGCGTCTGATTAAAGATTTGGAAATTATGTGTGTAAAAAGTGTCACGTAAAAGGCCACTTGCATAAAATGTGTCCTAAAGTCAATTACGTAGAGGTGGAGTGCGGTGACAAGGGTGAGGATGACGCTGATGATGACGGTAAGATTTATTATATCCGTTCATTTAGGGGACAACCTATGGTAGAAACAGTTTTCATTAAAAATAAGCCGTTCCGTTTTGTAATAGATAGTGGGTCGACAGTGACGGTAGTTTCAGAAGAGTTCTATAAAAAATATTTTAGAAATGAGCCGTTATCAAGTACTTGTAAACAACTAATGACGTATAACGGCTCAAAAATAGTATGTATCGGTACGTGTCGATTGTAGCTGTGCTACGCAGGACAAACGCATTTAATTGTATTTTATGTTGTCCGCGACGGAGGCCCGCCGTTACTAGGTATGGATTTCATATCGGTGTTTAAATTACAGTTAGTACCGGTAAACTATTGCGCATATTCTGAGTTATCGATTAAGAGATTGCAAGAACAATATACAGAACTATTTTCAGATAAGTTAGGAACATTTAACAAATATAAAGGAAAATTATTATTGAAAGATGGTGCTCAACCGGTTTTCTGCAAAGCGCGACCCTTAGCCTTCGCATTGCGTAATAAAGTCAATGCAGAAATCGATAGATTGGTCGCGTTAGGTATTCTAGAACCCATTGAACATTCGGAATATGCCTCTCCCATAGTTCCTGTTTTGAAACGTAATGGATCGGTCAGGTTGTGTGTTCATTACTCTGTAAGCTTAAATAAACAGTTACTGGTCGAAAAATATCCACTTCCACTCTACTAGTGATTTATTTTAAAGACTCCATGGGGGTCAACAGTTCAGCAAACTCGATTTGTCCATGGCATATAACCAGTTTGTACTAAGTGACAATTCAAAAAATCTTACAACCATAAACACACTTCGGGGGCTATTCAGATTTACACGTCTAGTTTTCGGTCTGTGTTCAGCGCCATCTATTTTTCAACGCGCGATCGAGAGTGTGCTGTCTGGAATAGAAGGGGTTTTATGCCTCTTAGATGACATATTAGTGACTGGTAAGGATAAAGAAGAACATCTTGAAAGGCTAAACGCGGTCCTTAAGCGTTTACAGGATGCAGGTCTTACACTGCAGAAAGAAAAATGTAATTTCTTTCAAAATGAAGTTCATTATCTAGGTTACATCATCACGAAAGACGGATTAAAGAAATCGCCGGAAAAAGTTAAGGCCATGGTTGAAGCACCAACGCCTAAAAACATTAATGAACTGCAGTCGTTCCTAGGGTTAATCAACTATTACAGGAATTTCATAAAAAATGCCTTTACTATTCTTAGTCCGTTATATGAATTATTAAAAAAAAGGAAATAAATGGGAATGGACCGACGTGCACGACACGCCGTTTCAGGATATTAAAAAGCTATTGCTATCCGATCAGGTTCTTGCACATTATGATACGCGGGCTAAGATCATATTAACCGTAGATGCTTCCCCTAGGAGTCTAGGAGCGATTCTATCACAAGTAGGGTCTGACGGTATCGAAAAGCCTATATCGTTTGTGTCGTGTACATTAAGTCCAGCAGAGAAACATTATCCTCAAATACAAAAAGAAGCAACGGCTATTATTTATGGGGTACGACGGTTCCACCAATATTTGTATGGCCGAAGTGAACCGTTCACATTACGCACGGATCATAAGCCATTGCTTTCTATTTTCGGGTCGCACAAAGGCATACCAGAGATGGCGGCAAATAGATTGCAACGTTACGCTTTGTTCCTAAGTAATTATAACTTTAAAATTGAATATGTGCGTAGCGCGGACAATAGTGCAGACTATCTGTCTCGCGCAAGCTTGCCTCGGGAGAAACACGAGTGCGCGTGCACCGAACAGTGTCAGTGCTGCGATTGCGCGGTTGCATACCACAGGGCGACATATGTTTGTTTCGTAGTAGACGGAAGCATGCCCGTTACATTAGAAAAATTACGCGAAGAAAACAAAGGTGACGTAATATTGCAGCGAGTAATCAAAAACATTGTTAACGGCTGGCTACCGAAAGAAAATGATTTATGTCTAAAACCGTATCATTTATGTAGATCACAACTATCTTACGAGAATGGATGCGTCATGAGAGGGCACAAGGTCGTCATACCCGTAAGTTTTTTTTCGTAGTTTATTTTGAAAGAGTTGCAAACTTCTCATTTAGGGATAGTTAAAACAAAGGCAGTTCGTTCAAGATTTTGGTTTCCGGGTATCGATCAAGCAGTGGAATCAATGATAGCCTCGTGCGATTTTTGCATACAATTACGATCTTCACCCGCGCGCGCCCCGTTAGCTCATTGGAAATTACCATCGTTCCCTTTCGACAGAATACACATTGACTTCTTAGGGCCCATAAAAGGTTGTATCTAGTAGTAGTAGATGCTCATACCAAATGGGTTGAAGTGTACAATATGAAAACTGCTACATCTTCTTTTGCGGTCATTGATAAATTGTGTGAGTTTATGTCAAGGTTCGGAGTTCCGAAAACAATAGTTAGTGATATTGGTACGGTCTTTTGTTCGCGAGAATTTGAGTCGTTTTATGCAAGAAATGGGGTTTCACATCTAACCTCTCCAGTCTATCACCCACCTAGTAACGGCCAGGCGGAAAGTTTTGTAAAAATAGTAAAAAGGGCAATAAAGTCTTATCTTTTGTCGGGTCATAATGCAAGGGATACCACAGTAAAATTATTGAGATATCTTATGGAATATCTTAATTCTGTCCATACCACGACGGCTTTGTCCCCTTCTCAGTTGGTGTACGGTCGCAAACTAAGCTTATAACTTAAAATATTTTAATTACAAAAGATAAATATAGTCAACTATGCAAGTAGGTACTTGGATAGTGAAGTAAATTTCAACTAAGTTTTGTAATAAAGTACTTAGGTATTACTTCTGTAGTTAAATTATTACTTAATTCTTTTTTCGCTATAAATACTTATCTAGCAAAACAAACAGAAATATATTCACCTTTCATTATCATTCAGTAACTTAAAAAATCATATATCTGAATCCTTTTGTTTGCTCATTAAGCATCCATCCCCGCAATAATTATAGTATGCACGCCGTTTTGCCATTATAATATATCAAATAGATATATAAATATTATTCTTAAATTACATTAAAACATTTTCAACTATTTTATCCTACAATTAAATATACTAAAAACTAAACAAAAACTATTTCAATGAGTATTTCAACAAGTATTTACAAAAAAACTAGTTACGTAAACAGCTTTAAAAAACTTTATCATTCAATCGCCTAGAACGGGCTAGCCTCGGCTGGGTTGTATCCCGCGGGCGCCTCGCAATTGTAGGTAATTATTTCACACAGGTAGCAAAAGTGACAGAGGCCTGCCACTGTCCAGTCAAATTGAGATCCTATGATTGACCTCGCGGTCGTAGTTGAGCTTACCTAATTGAAGAATTTGTTCCACCAACCATCAATTTATTTAGTGTTAGTTAGTAGACGTTGGCCTTCACTGTTGTCAGTATGAGTAAGCTCAAGTTATGTGGAGTTTCGCTCGTGAGAGAATTCGAAATGAGGTAGGAGCTGTTATCATAGCAGACATAGCTCGAAAATTCGACAACCGATAGAATAGAAAGATTCTTGACAGGTTTTAATGACCATCTATAACCACGTTGTCAACAAAACCTACAGTTTTACAGTGTATATAAAGTATATTTGAAGCAAACACTCACTGTGCTCTTTCTAAACTAAGTTCGGGCGATAGGATAAAATCGAATTAGGCTTATTACTATACTAGGCATTACTATAATATAGGCACATTTGAATCCCGGCCCAACCAAGTCGTCTCCAGATACAAATGAAAGAGCTTCTCATAGTTTCTAAAAAATAATATATTATAATCAAACGTTTTTATCTAAAATTTTACTGTTTACGCATCCTTTAATATAGACAAGTACTTGTTCACAAATATGTACATAAGTTGTTGTTTAAGACAAAGTACTTCATATGAGCTTCTGTTTACACAAATCTTCATTATTCATGAACAATTTAATAAGTTTCATGACAGACGTCAGTTACGACAGAGATTTCGAGCGCTTGATAGACCGTCTGTGCTTATATTAATTAAAGTATTTATTAAGTCTATTTCTACGCCATGTCGTAAGACAATCGATGGCTTAGAAGTACCTATATATCTTCCTTATTTTGAAATAATGAAGCTGTATAGTTTGCAGTTAATTTAATTTACAAAACAAAAAACAAATTGTATAAAAGTAAATCTATATAAATAAAAATGTAAATGTTTTAATGACAGCAACGCGTGGCCAGGTATAGTTAGCTTAAAATAAAAATGTCACATTGTTATGTCATAAAATATTGTGTAAATAATGATGAATAAACCAGTAAGTGATTGAGGGAACGACTGAATAAATGATAAGCTATGGCTGAATCAAACGAACTACAAATATTTTATTCTATTTATTTGACAGTTTAACATCAGATATAATAATCTTCTTTTTTTCTTAACCACACTTTACGGGGAGGATTAGTGATTAATCATCTCGCATTTTTGACGGCGGCTTCGTTACGCCAAAAGATTTTGCTAGCTTTTGTTTTAGTCGATATTACAACCACGAAATGAGATGGGGTGGTGAATTCTCTAACGGCATTATCCCACTTATGGAAATAATTTATTGTATAATCACATACCATTGAAATTTCCCCCATAAAATATATCTCATCACATAATTATCCCATTCAAATGTCTGCAGAATTTAGGCCCACTTGAAGTAAAAAATATTTTAACAAAGTTTGTGAAGATTATGTGTATGTATGATTCAATGTAACATCGAATAAAACTTGTATCATATTTTCGTATGTAGGTAAACACCTTCTCACTAAAAAGCAAACGACAAGATCTTCTCGTTTAATGTTAAATAGTGTCCTCTGGGATATATACTGGAACGACACATTGTTCTGGTTACTCAGACAGGTTTGGACAGCGGAGTTAACAACGTTAGTTTAATTGCTACGCCATTTTCATATGTATAACATAATATACTGACTACCATTTGTGTGAAAATAGCTAATTTGTAACAATGTAAATGGGAAACCCGTAAATACTAATTGATTGTCATTTATTTTGTACTATATATAACTGTTGTCTCGGAAACTAGTACTTTATAAACTCTTTTGCAAAAAAAGAGCACCGAAGTAAAGAACCAATTTTATTTTTACTGTTAGATTGTTTGATAATTTTAGGTAAACTTAGACTGTGAATTTTGTAAATTAATTAGCAAGGAATAGTTTTCGTCAGTCATAGCATAAAATTTTGATTAAATTTATGAGAAACGTTGTGTGACAGGCGTGAGTGTTTATATATATAAAATGTAAAAGTTTAAAGCACTAATAGTGTACCTGTTCGCTAAGTAAAGATGAAACACACGTTTCTTTTTGGTTTGGTTTTTCTATAATACAGTAAAAGCAGATAAAAGTTTAGTATATAGGGTTATTTTTCAAAGAGTAGCCGAATTTTATATTTAAGTTCAAATAAATCAATTATTATATGCCGATATAAAATTTTTTGAAATTATCTGTAAAGAAGGCTTCTAATTTTATTTGAAATTATCCCAGATTGAATGTGATTTATGGGCAACAACATCGCGTACGCGCGCTCCTGCGTGCGATTCAGTTTACAGTTTTTGCTTACTGTTTACTTTCTAAGTGACACGCTTACTACCACTGCTTAAGTTAATAATTACAAGACGCGAATTATGATTCCAATTTTGCTTTCACACTTTTGACGGGCTTAGGATCGTCATAATAAATGAAATGTGTTTATTATAGCTTATTTAAAAATTGGAATAAACTATTTACAACTAAATTACGCCCTTATAACGGCAATATACATCTTCTTAAATGCTTGGGATGTACTCCCCAACCAGGTCCTACTAAAACTTTAAATATGTTTAAAAATCTAGAAATCTTATTCGTTAATTTCGTAATATGATTGTTCCACTTTAAAGACCGGTCAAGCCACATCCCTAAATACTTGATTGTGTTTACTACTTCTATTTTATTATTATTTATGGTTACTGAAATAGCTTGCCTACAAATACCTTTGTTAAAAATACAGATCTTTGTTTTAGCCATTGAAATCTCCAAACCTAAATCTATGAGCAAACTATACATTTTATTTAAGGCCAATTGCAATTCAGTGGAACCGTAATTTAAATTTTTACCCGAAATATATAACACATAATCATCAGCATACTGAGAAATATTTACATTGGAATTAATTTGATTACAAATATGAACGTATGGCGTTTACACGCATTGACATGCGCGACTTCGGTCGATGTTTGTGCTTACGCACTATCAAGGGGCCAAGTCCTCTTTTACTGGTTCGCCAGTTATTTTGCTGTGAACTACGGTCCAGTTCCCAACTTGGCATACCCTTCAGGGGGAGCGCATTAAAATGGTTGGCATTCACCGTGCACGGCGTTTGCGGAGCCGTGTACCTCCTCCACATTTTTTTAAATGCGAGAGAACGAAGCCCTTGTATCTGGTATTTGATATAAATATTGTGAGCCTTTTCCAAGCGGGAGGGATTAATTAATAAGGAATTGATTCTTGTGAACCTGATACAAGTGGAATAGGAACAATTTATAGTTCTTAACTATTTTGAGCTCTGTCTTCGTAAACGGGGTTCTTTAGCTTATAAGACGCTACCAATTCATTCATTCATTCTTCCAAGATACACCTAAAAGAACTAAGTTACTATGCAAACACAACGTAAATAAGGGTCCTAACTAAGACGATCGCGCCATAAATTTAGTAAACGGCCTACATTTAAACCTTTAGAAAGATCAAAATATACTGATCAAATTTTACTCAGGCAAGACATCAGCGAAATAGATCGGAGCGATGATAAAAATAAACCCTCACGCCCTGCTATTGGAATTGGTATAATACGTACTCGTATTTCTCTTTATTGGAATGGTACAAAACTTAGAGAGTAAAACAAATTAAATAGTTCGAGTAAAATAATAAATGCGTCTTTGGGAAGGTGTTTGATCATTGAATAAGATATATTATCCACACCTGGAGAACTATCTTTTGTTTTAACACAGCACGTTAGCTCGCTCATTGAAAAAGGAGAGTCAATTTTAATGTTACGAGATAAAAAATTAGGGTCTTTCGGATAAACTGAGTCTGGAGTCAAACTGTGTAAAAGTTTATTTGCCATTGTTAGATAAACATAACTCCTATTCACATTAGAACACCCATAACCTTTCAACCACTTCATTTTCTGCCACATCCCGTGTACAGTAGTAGACTCATTCATCGAAGAACAAAAATTGGAAAACGATTTCTTAATTGCCTTTCTAATTAGTAATAATAATTTTGTCTTTTAATTTATCTAAATTATCAGGAGTAGGGTTTTTACTAAATAGAGTAAGAGCTAGGCGCCTTTCTGCAACAGATTTAGATAAGTCGATATTCCAATATACTTTAGGAGAAAAATGTTGTGAGGGATCTTGGCTGGTTCTGTAAAAAGGAATATGAGCATCAGCGGCTTCGTTGATCATACTTAAAATGAATTGTAGCTTTTCTGCGGATCTTCATCATTAAAAACAAAACTTGAAATTTTATCTTCTAAGTATGAGCTATATCCCTCCCAGTTTGCTTTTTTATAGTTCCTTTTCTTTAGAAATTGACGTATACTATTGTAATATGACAAATTAACCTTAACAATCAAATGATCACTGCCTAATGACTCATTAGTTACATTCCAAGTTAACTGCAGTACTAGATCCGAAGATGCGATAGATATGTCAGGGGACGACTCCTGTACTATTCCGTTTACATATTTAACGCAAATAGCTGTGCCATCATTCAAGGAAACGAAATTATTTTCAATTAAAAAGTCAAAAATATTGATGCCTCTTAAATCAACCTTACTAGACCAGCTTGGATGATGTCCATTGAAGTTCCCAAGAATCAATGTTTTGTTAGTTTTAAAAGAAAAATTTTCATCCCAGTCATACTGAGAAGCTCGTATGGTAGGTGGACAGCATATAGAGAGGATGTAATCTATGTGTGTACAGTTAAAAATTTTAATACAAATTATTTCAATTCTGGGATTAGAAACTTGGACAGGTATTAGTTGAGTCTTTAAAGATTTGTGTGAACATATAGCAACCCCACCATACGAATCATTTCGGTCCCTGCGGTAAATATTGTATCCACTGATTCTGAACGTAATTTCAGCATTCAGCCATGTCTCACAAATAGCAGCAATATGAATTTTCTCACTACTTAACAGCTGGTCAAACTCCGCGCGTTTTGGCCCAATACTTTGTGAGTTCTACTGGAAAATGTTTATTTTGTAATTACTACCCATTATAGCCCGAATAAACTTTTAAAAGGCAAATTCCAAATGCACTGCCCCACCATCGGTACTAACCATTCAATAACTAATGACATTCCTTGAATTATTTTATTCTTAAGTTTTTCTTGTGAATACGTAAATATAGAATATAACTTAGAAAGTAACTGCCTAAAATTTAGAGTAAATCTAAGGTTCTTCCTTTCTTCTCTCTTCTTGATTGGAGCTCATTTTCAACATTATTATCATTATTGTTAACTATTTATTCCGATTCTGACGATATATCGCTTATATACAGTTAACACATCTATAAGTAGTGGTATTACAATTAGCATGTCCCTTTCCACACTTAGGGCATATAATCTTTTTAGAGGGGCAAATACGTAAACTATGGCCGAATCTCCCAACACCTCGAACACAGAGTGACTGGGAAGACATAGAGCTCGACGTTAATCTTCATGCCGTAAATGTATACTGATGCTGGCAATAATAAGCCCTTAGATTCCAGTCGTACTGATTCACTATTTTCCCATCCCTTTCCATCCATCATTCTGTGCTTCAAGCGTTTTACACCTACTATCCTGTAATCACTTAAAATTACTTCCAACATATTTTTCGGTCATCTCCAGCTCAATATCCTTAATGACACCGTATGAGAAAGCAACCTCTAATGGCTTACATAATGATTTCTTATATTTACGCGAACACTACACATTGAATAAAACTGTTTTTTTACGGATTTTATCGCGTTTATTTTATTATTTTTATTCCCGACGTTTCGATTACTTTTCAGCAACGTTACGTTACGTTTCAGTCACGGGGGGGACTGAGATATTTGACGACCCGATGTCACAGTTAGCCCGGCTATCTTCAGTTTTTTAATATAAATTTTTGGTTCGATTTACGCAGAATGAACTTACAGTATCCTGAAGTCTTGCAGTGTTATGCTTGGGTTTGGATTTAATTTTGTTAATTATAGGATTCCAAGCAGATGGCAGCACCCATCCATCTTCTCTATTGAAATTAGGATGTTTTTTAATTTCAATAGCCTCGCGTATCATCCTTGGTAGGAATCGGTGTTCTTTTGCAAGGATTTGTGGTCTATCAAAATGGCGGGGACGATCTTGAACATGTTCACAGACTGCAGACTTCCCAGAGCGGCGGTGCTTTACGTCAGCTATATGTTCTTTCACGCGGATTTTAATGGATCTTTTTGTTTGTCCTATATAAGAGAGACCACATTCGCAATCAAGCTTGTACACTCCTGCATCTTGTAGAGGGATATTACACTTGACGGATGGTAAAAATTGACTAATCTTCTTCGGCGGCTTAAAGTATATCTTAATAGAAGCTCGCTTTAAGATGTAGCCAACCTTGTCTGTGACTCCTCTGACATAGGGTAGTACAGCAGGTACACGCTCGACTGTGGTCGGCTTCACTCGGTCACTGTGACGTAGGCGCGGGACCCGAAGCTTGTTGTCTTGCAATACTTGCTCAACGTACTGAAGCTCGGCGGCCAGATGTTTTCTGTCACAGATCCCTCGTGCTCTCTGAAACAAAGATTTTCCCACGGTAGCTAACTGTGATGGATGATGGTGCGATTCACCATTTAAATATCGGTTAGTATGGGTCTTTTTTCTATACACAGTATGACCAATAGTGTTATCAGGATTTCGGATGACTAAAACATCTAGGAAAGCTAAAGAATTGTTTGCCTCTAACTCCATTGTGAATTGTATTTTAGAGTTTATGGAATTAAGGTGGTCTAAAAATGCAGTTACTTTGTCAGATGGTAAAATTGTGAAAGTGTCGTCTACATACCGCTTGTAGAATCTTGGATTTACAGGAGCAGTAAGAAGGACTTTCTCCTCAAAGTCCTCCATGAATATGTCGGCGACTATGGGAGATACAGGTGAGCCCATCGCCACTCCATCTACTTGCTTGTAAAACTCCTCCTTCCACAATAGATAGCCAGATGTAAGATAGTGTTTAAGTAATACTGCATATTCTGTAGGCATGTTGTATTCTTCTAGCTTCCTGGTTACAATTGAGATGCAGTCTTCAATAGGTAAGCATGTAAATAGTGACTGAATATCAAAACTGACCATAGTTTCATTGTCAGCAAGATGTAGGTCTTTTATCTCACTAACAAAATGGTACGAATCCTTTGTGTGTGCTCTAGTTTGTCCTCTCAGTGGTGACAGAATTTTTGCCAGGTGTTGAGCCAACTTATAAGTTGGTGAATCGATTTGGCTCACTATGGGACGTATTGGAGCGTTTGGTTTGTGTATTTTCGGTAACCCATATAACATCGGTACTTTAGTACACGGTGGTATTATCGCGTTTACGTCGAGATTTAATTTTTCGGAGTAATTCTTTATTAGATCGCTAGTTGTTTTAAGCACATTGGTTGTAGGGTCTGTTTTGACCTTTTTGTACGTACTTTCGTCCGATAAAAGTTGTGTTTTCAAATTATAATCTGACGTATCCATTATTACCGTAGCATTTCCTTTATCTGCACGGAGAATCGTGAGCTCTGGTCTGTTGCGTAAGTTGTACAACGCTTTAATCTCGTCTTTGGGGAGATTTAGTTTCGGCACTGAACTACGACGTAATAAGGACGAAATGTCTTGACGTATGGCCTCAACATCTTTCTTTCCCACATTGTTTTTAAACAGACAATCCTCCACGTTGCAGATAATTGTAGATGTTTTAGTCATCCGAAATCCTGATAACACTATTGGTCATACTGTGTATAGAAAAAAGACCCATACTAACCGATATATTAATGGTGAATCGCACCATCATCCATTACAGTTAGCTACCGTGGGAAAATCTATGTTTTAGAGAGCACGAGGGATCTGTGACAGAAAACATCTGGCCGCCGAGCTTCAGTCAGACAGAGAGGAGTCACAGACAAGGTTGGCTACATCTTGAAGCGAGCTTCTATTAAAACATACTTCAAGCCGCCGAAGAAGATTAGTCAATTTTTACCATCCGTCAAGTGTAATATCCCTCTACAAGATGCAGGCGTGTACAAGCTTGATTGCGAATGTGGTCTCTCTTACATAGGACAAACAAAAAGATCCATTAAAACCCGCATGAAAGAACATATAGCTGACGTGAAGCACCGACGCTCTGGGAAGTCTGCAGTCTGTGAACATGTTCAAGATCGTCCCCGCCATTTTGATAGACCACAAATCCTTGCAAAAGAACACCGATTCCTACCAAGGATGATACGCGAGGCTATTGAAATTAAAAAACATCCTAATTTCAATAGAGAAGATGGATGGGTGCTGCCATCTGCTTGGAATCCTATAATTAACAAAATTAAATCCAAACCCAAGCATAACACTGCAAGAATTCAAGATACTGTAAGTTCATACTGCGTAGATCGGAACAAAAATTAATAATTTTGAATCTGGAGGTAGCTGTGGTTATCTATGACATTGGGACGTCAAACACCTCAGCCCCCCCCCCCTCCCCCCCGTGACCATGGACTGCTGTAAAGTACTCGAAACGTCGGGAATAAAAATAATAAAATAAACGCGATAAAATCCGTAAAAAACAGTTTTATTCAACCTCTAATGGCTTTTGAAATCACCATCCTAACTCTTTCAAAGGTGTACAGTTCATCAGCTCATCGGCATTTTCTGCACATTCAAACTGCACAAATACTTTGTTCACGTTCACGTATTTCACACGGCTAATATGCTTGATGTTATTGGATTTCAAAAGTTTTGCAAGCGCAAATTGTTTAGGTAATTTTTCGAAGCAATTAATATATAAATCAACTTTCTGTCCCACTCTCTTCCCATTTCTTGAAACCATAATCCACCTTTCTTCCTCATCCTCTTCTCTGCATCTCTTACTACAAATAGGTGTAATAACCTCGTCGTCAATAATTGCTTCACAATGACCGGAGTTTTCTTGTAAACAAATCTCCGTTTCCACATAATTGTTTTGAATTAAAACAGAATTTATCGCCTCCCCGTCTAAAACTTGATTTTCTTCGATGGTGAACAAAGTATACCAATGAATGCTCTAAAATTAAAGCATGGCAAGCCACTCATGCACGTTAGTAACCGACAGTTAGACGAATATTCGTAAGTATGAGCGCACGCCTATTCAAACGACACGTCTGTTGCGAACGGGCGCTCAGACCGAACTCATCATTTTTTTTATAATCTTAACTAAATAATTTTTATCATCTTTAAAAAAAGGCATGTGTTCGTTCTTCTGATCGGAAGATGCCGTCCATATTCTGTTTCAAATAAATCCCTTTACCATATCTTATAACATCCATAGTAGTCTTACTCCGCAACTTCACGGCAGACATTAATCCGAATATGAAAAGAGATTTCGTTTTTGATTCTTTATAAATACGAAATTAAATGAAATTAAAATTAAAATATTCTTAAATGGCTTACCCCTTAGCAGTACAAAAAATTATGTTCAGGCGCCCTTAAGTACCATTCAGCACAGTAGTCAAGCAGACTCAGATACTGTGTCGAAAATACGAGAACAATCACAATACAGCCCGACCTGAAAACGGACACATGTTTTGTATAATACCGGCTTAGATTTGAATCCAGAACTTACAACTCGATCGATATCATAAATCGATTTATCATGTATATATAATTATAAAAATAGAACAGAATATAAAAATAATCATCAAAATCGGTTCACAATTGAACATTATATCGCGTAATACGTAAAAACATACAGTTGCATTGAGATTTTTCTGTTTTTTTTTTATTGAATTGAATTGTCTTTAATTTTTTTTAATTATATTTCTCACACATGCAAGTATGCTCACGATGTATTCTTTCACAGCCGTGCACGTGGTAAATGAGTACTTATAATTATAACTAACGATTTTAACTAACTGGTGCCTACAGTTTACAATCGTAAAAGATAAATTCTCAAAAATTAACTGACACGCATTAGTATGTATGTAAATGCAACTATGATTTTGCAATATCTAACCAGCGCTACACGCAACGCGTTTCTATATTTTTTTTCATCACAAATAGTAACCATTATAATATGAAAGCCTTACATCATATAACTAAAATCGCAGAGATTGGTTTAAGCATCACTATGACGCTATTCAGACATGCAGCTAATGATGTTATTGTGATCGCCAGCGGTAACATTTGTTATAGAATACCTATGTGAAGTAGGCAACTAGTTACACAATAATTAATTTTTATGAATTCCATTCGATTGTACGAGGTTTGTACCGGATGGTACCGCTTTTGAAATCGTTTGTAACTTAGGGGGTAAGAAACATGGGGATGCGAAAATATGGTCAAATAATAAGGTCAACCTTCTTAAGTATACAAGGATTACTAAATGCCATCTTGAAGAGTAGGGTTTGTACCGGATTGTACCGCCACTATAACTGAAGAAAAAAAATCTGATTGTAATGGTCACGAGCTTTTTGCGAATCGAAAAGTTACAAATACATTAATAATTTGCATTATTGTCCCTAATTTTGGAATAAAACTAAATAATTCGGTGGTACAAACGGATGCGAACCACAAGAATGTTGAACTCTATCATCTCGTAAAATAGTTGAATCAATCAAAAATCTAAAAAATGTTCTAAAATGTGTATCTATCGGTCAAAATTGGTTACAAACGGAGCACTCAGCGGTACACAGCAATATATAATCTTTATATATAAAAATTACGTGTCACGTTGTTTGTCCGCGATGGACTCCTAAACTACTGAACTTATTTCAATGAAATTTTACACACTCTGTGCAGTTTGGTCCAACTTGAGAGATAGGGTAGTTTTTATCTTGATAAGTGACGATCAATATTTTTTTATTACGAATTTAAGATTGTTTTTATATGAAGGGTCGTCGAAAAGGTCAGAACAACGTCTGCCTGGCCAGCTAGTAAAATAATAAAATATAACAGAAATATATCTTGAAACAGCCGAATGACTTTTGGAATACATTTATATTAAGTGTTTCTATCTATTTCATGGAGGTACAAACGATTGGAAATAGCGGCGCATTCGTGAAACAGAAGAAGAATACATTGACTTGGCAATGCACTAAACAATCTAATTTAATATAATATGTATTACTTGTGTGATATATTGTGTTTTCATGCGATTGCCAAGTCAATCTATGTATCAATCTGTGGACTGAATAAATTAACCGACTTGGTATTACATGGATCTCACAGCTTTTTACGGTAGAAGAACTGAGTTGCGAGACTTGGTTTTTTTTTACAAGTTATGTTTTTGATGGCATTAAATTTACTAGAACATAAAGAGCGGAGTACGGGTAAAAAGTCAACGTTTATTTCATAAAAGGATTTTCTTTGTGGAACAATAATAAAATAAATTTTGCAGTCCGAACGCGATGTAATTTATTTCTCTTGAAAAACCAATGTTACTTTTTGTGTAATAACAGTTGCATAAGAACATTTTTACTTAGTGGAGATATTTTATAAACTAAAACAATCATGAATTTGTCATTGCCATCGGTCTTTTTATTATTAATGGAACATTATTTACTTTTTTCATTTAATTGTACACAGAGCTTTTTGGACTGTTTTTTAAAATGATACCATTGACGAAGCTTGGTTGCCAGTTGTCCATCCATATTCTAAAAGAAACGAAACTGTCAATGTTTTAATTTTTTTCTAGGTCACCAATGTTTCTTTCACCGTGATCAAATTCAGACTGGAAATCACATGAACATTAAAATAAATTTCGTTAATATTGACAATTAAGCATAATTCGAAATTAAAATAAATATAGGTACTTAGGTGGATATTATAGTTTAAAAATTAGCGTTCTTAAATCAACCTGATGTAATTCCGTAAGCAACAAAATCGTTGACTAACAATCGTTATGAGAAGTTGACGAAAAGTGATTATCCATGAGATTTGGATAAAGAACATTTAGTATCGGAAATGTAAATAAGAACTAAGGCTTTTTTGAATACAAATATCCTATCTCATTACGAATTCACAGCAAGATTATCTACATTTAAAGACTTGAAACAAGAATATTTCGCTGATTTTTTCTTAACAGGGGCGTCGACAAAATACCTTAGTCATGTCATTGAAAAAATAAGTTGATGTTTGAAAATAAATTACCAAATATATTTTTAAAGTTAAAGTTATAAGGGCCTCCTATAATTTTTGAGAGAGTTATAGAGCAATTGGTCTACGTTGTTGTTCTAGTGCTTGTTTGTGGACTTAACATATCTTCGAAATATTTTAATTTTTTAGAGCAAGGAAATTTACTCTGCGTTGCCAAATATGCAATATGCTCGTATTGGTGAATTTCACATTCGATTATTTTAATTTCCACGGCGCGATAAGCAAAATATTACATATATTTTCTTTAAATAAAAACGAAAACTGTTGCTTATGATCAAAATAATTCAAAATATTTTTAAACAGTGTCAACGTATCATTATACGACATTATAAGTATAAAATATAAGTTATCTAAAAAAGGAAAAGTAATTAATACATAAGAAAATTTATGATATTAACAATTTTCTGTAGGTTTTTTAAATAATTTTCTTTAAATATGCCTGACTTTGATTTAAGCTATTAAAGTAGGAGATTTCCTGTGTTTTGCTTTGTTAACAGTTTGCTGAAACAACCGACCCCTTTACACAAAGTCACGGTTAACTTCTAAAGGCTGTCAAATATATTTTTCGTGTAAGCGTATATTAATATTATTTCTTAACTCTTTTTTAAAAATATTTTTACACTGAGATGAATTTTTGGCGTAGAATTTAATTTTAATCGTATATACAAAGTAGATGTCGTATGTAGCAAATTTGTCATTTTTAACGTTGCATTCTTAAAAAAGAAAACACGAAAACAGACATTTTGTACCTAATTAAAATCTAGTTTTAAAAAAGTTTTCAAAAGAATGAGGACCAACTCGCACTTGGCTGGTTTAAATCAATTTTAAATTTCCGGAAAATTGCTTAAAATTGCTGTCCCCCACACTAAAAGAATTAATCAAAAAAGTATTCAAAATTCATGAATTTTGACAGATAGATAAACCAAAGAGATTTAAATATATACGTAAATGACTTTGAGATAAACAGAGGCAATATATCAGTTGTAAACGGAACACTTGCTTTCTTTAAATCACGTTAAAGCATGTTTGAACTAGGACCTGAAGGAGAAATATTATTATTATACGTTTGCTGGGAACCTACTAGTTCCTATTTACATGTATGTTTTCGTTACTCATCTGATAATCTTTCAACCATATTTTTTTATTTAAAACAATGATTGTAAGATAGTAGCACAAAGAAAATCATTAACCTACATCACCAGTATGTGTGACGCAGCATTCATGTAGGCTGTTGGCACGGTTCCCTACGCGCTAGCCCCTTTATGAGGAAATCCTATATTCATTAGGACACTTAACTTTCACTTCCGATCAAGGTGGTTAAATGAAACTAAGTTTTCGGACTTTATCGAGTTTAATTTTAACTTATCGTTTAATTTTAACACCCAATATTGAGATCCAGTAATAAATTAAATGAAAATTAAATTCAAGTCATACCACTGAAAATCTTAAAGATGCAGTGTGGCGGTGACGAAGTTAAATCATGTCGAGCGATAAGAAACTGAGCGCGCAATCGTTATCCGGTGAACATTCTAGAAAGATCCGGAGCCGTACAACCGCGAACACAAGTATCATCAAAAATATATTGTAAAATATTTTAAAACTATTGATGTTAAGAAAACTGCGGATCTGTGGGGGATTTCCGTTAAAGTTATTGCGTCTATTATAGATACAATCGCGCCTCATTTAGCTATTATTTTTAATACTAGTATCGAATCTGGTGTGTTTCCTGATTTAATGAAGTATAGTAAAGTAATACCTTTATTTAAATCTGGTAGTACATTAGACCCCGCCAATTTTAGACCTATTTCTGTACTACCAACACTTAATAAGATTTTTGAAAAAATTATTCTTGATCAAATGTTAAATTTCTTTAATATAAATAATTTACTTCATAAAAATCAATTTGGTTTCACAAGGGGTCGCTCGACAACTGCTGCCGGTGTTGAGCTGATTAAATATATATTTAATGCATGGGAGAATTCACAGGATGCTTTGGGTATATTTTGTGACCTATCCAAAGCCTTCGATTGTGTTCACCATGAAACATTAATCAGGAAAATTCAAGACTACGGTGTAAGAAGTGATTCTCTTAAATTAATTATTTCATATTTAACTAAGAGAACGCAAAAAGTTGTCATTAATAGTATGAGGTCTTCCGGGTCGATGGTACAAATGGGCGTGCCTCAAGGCTAAATTCTCGGCCCCTTTCTGTTTCTTGTATACATTAATGACTTACCATTCATAGTAGGAGATAACCATGATATAGTATTATTTGCAGATGACACTTCTTTAATTTTCAAATTAAATCGACATTTGCTAAAATATTACGAAGTAAATAATGCTATATCTAAATTAGTAAATTGGTTCAATGTTAATAATTTGCATTTAAATAGCACTAAAACGAAATCTATGAAATTCATGACTCCAAATGTCAAAGAATGAAATACTAATGTAATTTTAAATGAGGAGAAACTGAGTCTTGTAGATACCACCATTTTTCTTGGAATCACACTAAACTAGAAGCTTCAATGGAGCCCCCATATATCAAAACTAGCAAGCAGGCTTAGTTCTGCGGCATTTGCCGTAAAAAAGATTAGAAGTCTAACTAGTGTTGAAACAGCTAGACTAGTTTACTTTAGCTATTTCCATAGCATAATGTCGTATGGTATTTTGCTATGGGGCCACGCAGCTGACACTGAAATTATATTTGTTCTACAGAAGAGGGCCATAAGAGCAATTTATGATTTAAAGCCTAAAGAGTCGCTGCGACAAAAATTTAAGGAAATTAATATATTAACTTTGGCCTCTCAATACATTTATGAAAATGTAATGTACGTACATAAAAATAAAAGTAGTTTTACAAAAATAAGTGATATTCATTCTGTAAATACTAGAAACAGACACAAGCTAGTAGTACCAGTTACTCGACTCCATCGAGTCAGTAATTCATTCTTGGGGCGATGTATACGCTTTTACAACAAAATTCCAGAAAATATACAAAATTTGACCTGCTCAAAGTTCAAAAACTTTATTAAACTAAGTTTGTATAAAAAGGGTTATTATAGTATTAAAGAATTTATAGATGATAATAACCCCTGGAAATGAGGTGATCGCTACCAAGCTATTTCTAATTTGTTGTGTTGTTAATTTGTGTAACATACATGATTGTAAGCTGTTATTTAAAAAAAAGTCCCGCTGGGTTTCTTGCTGGTTCTTCCCAAGACAGAGGTTTTTTTTCGAACCAGTGGTAATTATACAAAAGAGTGACTTTCAATAAGTAAGTATTATTTATAATCTATATTGAATAAAAAAGTTTCTGTTTCTGTTTCAAGTACTGACGAGGGGAGCGTGTGCAAAGTCGGAATAAAAATGCCACTATTTTGACCAGAAGAACCGGCATTATGGTCCGTTCAGATAAATGGCCAGTTTGCGATTTCGAGATTACCACTGATGCAACTAAATTCTTACCGACGTTTCACTGTGCCACTCAATGTCGTCTTAACTGGTCCTAAAACCAATACATCACCGAGTAAAGTGGTGACCCCAGAAATGACCAAGGCGTTTAATAATTGCAAGTCGAGCCTATGGCGCCTACGGCTACTATGCTCTCACATCCGGAGCCTGATGGCGACTTGGCTGTTTTTACCGATGTTTCTGATACATCCATTGGTGCAGCACTCCAACAATAATGTGGTAATAAAATCTGGAAACCTCTGGAATTATACTCAAGACGTCTAACATCTACCGTACGAATGAACACGAACTGCTAGCCATTTATGACGCTATCTGACATTCAGTCATATGATCGAAACTAGACTATTCACAGTATTTACTGACCACAAACCGCTTACATCTGCTTTCTTGTACAACAGCGAGAAATGTTCACCATTACATAGGCTACATCTCTCAATTTACCACAGATATTTGGTACATAAAAGGCAGGGACATCGTTGTCGCAGATGCTCTCTCGCATGTCGAGGAAATATCGCAGCCCATCGATTAACAAGCTCATTCTTCTTGCTCATTCTTAAGATTTTGATCCTGAACTGCAAGAACTATTGGAAATAGTTATCGCTATAAAACTCCGAAAGATAAAAACTCCCGGTTGCAACACGGACATATACTGTGACATTTCTACAGTGAATCTACGTCCATTTGTTAAACAAGGTTAAGGTTTTTAACAGTGGTAGAGCCACGCGGCAGCTTTTGCTGTCGCACGGATGGGCCGGCTCGAACCGGGGTGGTACCACGACCTCACAGAAAACCAGCGTGAAGTAGAGGTTTACCTCTGCGCTTCGCTTGGTGAGTGCAGGTGGCCGGAGGCCCTTTTTACTGGAAATGAGGCATTCCATCTTAGTCCTCACGGGTGACAACGCATCTACATTTTGATTTGTAATAGAGGATAGATGTAGATGTCTATGGGCCGCAGCAACCACTTACCATCAGGTGGACTGTGTGCTCGTTTGTCACCCTTATCATATAAAAAAAGGCAACTATTAAATTAGTGACAGAGAGATTTATCTGGCCTGGCAAAGAACGATTGCCGGCAATGGGCCAGAGAATGTATAGACCCGTCTCTCCATTCCCAGTTCCCTCTGAACGCTTTTCCCATGTCCATTTGGACATAGTAGGGCCATTAACAATTTTTGTGATTACAGATACTGCCTCCCAGTCATTGATTATTTCACTCGTTGGTCTGAGGCATATTCCTTGGATGTCACAACTGCCGAGACCTGTTCGGTGCAGGCATTCATCGCTGGCTAAGTATCCCATTTCGGCTGTCCTCGCAAGATCACCACCGACAGAGGCAGACAGTTCGGGTATTAACAGCTCCGCGCCATGTCCACCATTCTTGGTATTCAACATCGTCCTACAAAAGCTTACCATCCTGCCTGCAATGGTGAAACGTCTTCACTGCAAATTGAAGGCAGCCATCTTGTGCCATCATGACACAAGCTGGACGAAAGCTCTCCCATTGGTACTGCTGGGCATCCGCAGTGCCCATAAAGATGACATCAAAGCTTCGGCAGCAGAGTTGGTGAACGGTGACCCACTTCGCTTACCTGGAGAATTTTTCACCTCTAACACTGCTACCACACCAGATCTCATTAGCTTCACGTCGTGACTCCGTCTGCAGATGGCTAAGCTCACTCTATAAAGTGCAAGTCACCATAGTAAGAAGACTTTCTACGTGCCCAAAGACCTGTAAACCGTAGAATACGTTTTTCTCCGCAACGACACTGTATGGCCTTCACTTGCACCCCTATATAGCGGCCCTTTTTAGGTACTGGAGCCAGGTGATAAAACTTTTAAAATCGCAATTATCGATCGTGAATTAATTGTTTCCATATCGTCTTAAAGCAACTTAAATGATACGAGAGGATGCGAAGATAGATACCGAGGTACCTAGAAACTGCGCTTCACTTGCAGCAACTACTGGTCCTGATGATCCTGCTAAGAAGACTCGGTCAGGTCGCAAAGTTCGTTTCCCGGACTACTTTCGATCTTAGCAAGCTTCAGTTTCAACGAGGGAGTAGTGCACATTTCCTGTATTAATTTATTTTTACAATTTTACAATTTCAATTAAAATTTTTAATTACCTATATTTATGACTTATAATTTTTTTTTTTTTTTTAAATTATTATTATTATAGTTTTTAGTATTAATATATATTACACTTTTAATTTGAATATAATTATTGTATACGCTCTTTTCTTTTGAAATGTACGCCCTTATTTACTAGCAGCCGTATTATGTATTATTTAGCTTCTATATACAATCATCCGGCCGCTCACTCGTCAGCGGCGCTCGCGCCAGCAGTCGATTCAGAGTTCTCACGGCGAATCCAATTTTATTAGCAATCTGCTTTCGCGCTTGTGCTTACTTTAATAAATTTCAAATAGTGAAAATTTAATTTAAATTTCCCTAACTTCTTATTGTAAACTTTTGTCTTAAACTGTAACTAATATAATTTAATATTATTTAATATGTGTGCGTATATTCTGTCGGAGTAATATAATGATAGTTAATTGAGCCGTGGTAGCTCAGATGGTTAGCGCTCGCTGTAAGCTTCACAGTACTCGAGCAACCCGGGTTCGATCCCCGCCGGCACCAATGAAATTGTTAATTGCAATTTTAAGTGCTGATTTACCACGTGCTTGGCGGTGAAGGAAAATATCGTGAGGAAACCTGCATGTCTAAGAAATAAGAAAAAAACAAATATTTCGAAGACATATGAAGCTCGCCAACACGCATTGGGGCAGCGCGACAGACATTTCCTTGCCCTAAAACCTTAGAGTATTCAACTAACAGGAGACGCCATGCGCATAAATTTCTAAACAAAAAAGTCTGTCACATCTAGCGGGAGGCGAGGTAACGCACACTAAGCAAATCGTAAACATTGGGCCACGTCGTTACGCACGCACACAGCATAATATGAGCACACGATTAAGCAAAACGCACACAACCTTGAAAATCTCTCATAAATGTCTCATCGTTACAGTGCATAAGCCATAAACAACTAGTGCGAGGGCCTTGTCGATATGGATATGTCGATAAAATTTTATGCAAGTTACATTAGCAAATAAAATAAAATAAAAATGAACAAATGTTTAATGTGTAATATTACATTCAAAGTAAATTTAAAAAAAAAATACATAAGGTACAAAATAATAATACAAAATTACCAAAATTAAAACAAATTGAAAAAGTATTATATTATATTTTAACTGGTTTTAAAAGTGAATAAGTTTGGTATATATGTGACGAATACACTTTTTGGGATCACTCTTTTTTTGCGAGGTAGCTAATTTTAGTGCTTGCATATTTTTCCATCACCAAGTTTGCCAGTTCAATGTTATGTGGAACGTAATCATTATCGAAATAATGTTCCTGTATGCTTAAAAATATATAATATGCCTAGTCTATGAAATATTTTTACCATTTTTTAATGTCATGATCAACCGAAAAGGTTATCTGTAGGGGTTTTAAACGGTCTAATTTTACAGATTTTACCCAACCTATAGAGTTAAACCGTTTTAAGACCTAGGGTTGAACTACATCTGGCAGCACGGAATCGCACTTTCCTGTCCTTCTATCCTTTTTGGTCACTCAGAAACGTTATTTACTAGAGCAAGAAAGAGAGCGGGAGTGTATAGTTTCACCCTCAAAAAGCCGATTGTAAACCAGTTTCAAAAGTTTATCTATCATTCTTAACAATCCATACTAATATAATATTATAAATGTGAAAGTGTGATTTTTTGTTTATTTGTTTTTGTCCTTCCTCTACGCAGCAACGGAATGGAGCAATTAAAAAAATTAAACATTTGCTATCTCTTGGCCGAAGTTTACGCTTAAACAAACATACTTTTTTTCGTCATTTTACTTAGGATTGAAAAATAATTAATGTCGTCGTAAAAAGCGGTAATATTTTGTGTTCTACAGTACAAAAGTGTAGTACTCTGTATATATTTAAAAATAATAGATTATAGATATGACACTGAGATTATTTGTTTGTCCTTATTTATTTATTTAAGCGCTAATAATTCGTGTCTCATCTGAAAACAACAATTTGGTTGACACCATCTAAGACGATATACTTGTAAATAACATTTTAAGATGAATAAATATCATTCACTACACCTTCCATTTCGATTTGTTACATGTTTTAAATTTTATCCTTCATAATGTAAAATAAACCTGTAGCAAAATAATAAACTTACTTCCAATAATTTCAAAGTCGGTACAGCAGTTTCATTCAGTTTCCTTTTATTATTTGATTGGATTACGAAAACCGATTGGTCAAAATGCAAGGAACAAATAGTGCTTGTTCGCTTAGGTACCCAGGTTATATGATTGCCACATGCTTATATCCAAACTTGGCGCCTGTAAAGATCTTTTGGAAAACTGTAAAACCAAAGATCTTTTTTAAACATTGTACAAAAAAGAATTTTAAATAACACCTTGGTATTATATATCAAGGTATTAATTATAGTCAAATAAAAACATCGACACTAAATATTACAGTGAACATCACTATTATTGCCTTGATGATACCGTTTTATATACTTGAAATTACCCTTCTTTTCGTTTCATATTGTAACATAATGAAATGAAAATATCTATTTAAAATGTTTTATATAAAATAAAACTATTTAAATTGATGTTTTCATTTAGTTAAAAACAATTAAAGATTATTAATGTTGTTTGAAATAATATAGTTTTGCAAATAGATCACAATAATATTAATGAATTTAAGACTATTCAATAACACGATTTTGTCTTGTGTAATAAGAACAAAGAGAAACGACATTTTTCTACAATTAAGCAAAATTTAATTATGTCCTAGTGGTGTAAAAGTCCCTACTATAGTGTTAATACTTTAAGTTGGCAACACACCCTGCTCAGCTATATTAATCAGAATTTTCGTGATTTAATGCTTATATTAATTATTGAAATCAAAATAAATACCTAAATATGAAAGGTAACGTCGTCTTTTTGTAAATTTGAGGTCTGTGATCTTTTTTTACAAGAAAACACACTGCAACTCGGCATTTTTCTGGAGGTCAACTCACGCTTACGACTACATGTTAACTGATGCCGTACGCGGCGCAACTAATTTTATATAACGGGAATGAGCCGCGCTCTCGTACTTTTGACAGAGGGGAACGCTCTCCAATGTCGTCTCCTGTTAGTTTAATACTCTAAGCCTAAAACCCTCTCAGAAATGAAAGGAGGCCTGTGCCCAGCAGTGGGACGTAAACAGGCCGCAACTTTACTTTTTTTTTAATAAACGGACACTTGAACGTTTTATTTAAAAACCGATAGGTACACAGCCATATAATTGGTAACCAACCGACGTGATGTAAACACGCATCCAACAGCCTTCGGAAAATTACAACTTCAATCTTCCGTCATCGTCTTCAAATATCCCTTCAATTCTCTCCCGAGCAGATATTGTCTGCTGTCTTCACATCCGGCAAGCCACCTAGCTTTACAAAGGTTCATCGCAGCACTGGAATAATGCTTCCTGTTCCTTCAAGCTACTCTCTGCGCTACTCTGCTTCACAACACTCTCGCTGATTATTTGCCTTCTTCCGACTCAGCGCAAACTATAAGGAAATCCCTGGCACTTGCACATTCGTTCACAACTAGATTGCACCGACCTCCGGTCTGAGCAGGTGGGTGATGTGGCGGCGTTGTCGTCGCGCCACAAGCAATACACACTGAAACCTAAATCGCGCAATCAGTGTTCTGTAGTTAACGTAAAGAATTAAAAGCTCAAGGTGGTCTGGGTTAACTATGTCATCAGATGAAAATACTTCGGGCTTGAAAACAATCTAAGATTAAATGCGATAAAATCCGTAAAATTTGTTTTGTTTCATACGTTCGACGACCGAGTCCTTTCCGATCGGCTCGATTCATTGGCACTGCGAAGAGATGTTGCATCCCTTTGCATTTTTTTTCGCATTTACCACGGGGAGTGCTCTGAGGAATTGTTCGGATTAATTCCAGCCGCCAAATTTGATGAACGCACATCGCGGCAGAACTCCCTATACCATCCACACCATCTGGATGATTGGCGGTCCACCACTGTACGATTTAGAAGATGTTTTCTTCCTGACACGACTTTCTTGTGGGATCGATTACCATCAGCGATTTTCCGGACCGATACGATTTAGGGACCTTCAAGAAAAGAGCCTACTCCTTTTTAAAAGGCCGGCAACGCATCTGCAATTCCCCTGGTTCCCCAGGTGTTGCAGTTGTTCATGGGAGGCGGTAGTCACTTACCATCAGGTGAGCCGCATGCTCGTTTGCTCCCTCTCCTATATAAAAAATATGTTCTACTAGCGCAAATATAAGAAATATTTATATGGTAATGATGGGTAATGATAAGCCGGCTATATAGCTAGAGTAATCAAAGGCCAATGGGAACGAAAGTTTTTTCGCATGGTAGCCTCGTAAAGGTAAGCAAAGTAGAGGGCGGTCTCCCTCCCCCAGTCTACCTGATGTAGTCGCCTGTAGATACCTACACTTTTTCTCTATTAAGAATCAAAATGAAGATACCTTGTTACCCCTGTGAATTGAGATAGAAAGCCTCCTTACGTGCATAAAGGGTATCTGGTTATCTACACTCACAACAGCTTATAGCTGATATTTTACGCTGGTATTCTGCGAGAGCGTGGCTCTTCCTGGTGGGGACGACTCATTCGTGCTACAACCATAATATTAGCTTCAGCGTGGCTCCACCAGGTAAAAGAAATTACAATACGGTAATAACTTTACAAAACCTGAATATATTTAAACAATATCGTGATTTATTTAGTAAACTCAAGTAATTAACATAAGAAAAACGCAACATTACAGATATAAGGTATCGACACTGCGATCCCTATAATGGGAGATGCCCATTTCCAATAATAAACTTTTCCAGATATAGCAATTATTCTCTTTCACAAGCAAAGTTACAGAATTAAAAAATATTTTGTGTACTTTTTTCGAAATTTCAAGTTCTAATTGCAACTTTAGCATTTTCGTAATTCTCTAGCTTTGTTAGTTGCGCTTCGCCGCATTCAACTTATTTCACTGCTTGAGGCGCTGACGCTGTCGAGTTTGTAATGAAAGACCACCCTCATGAATAAGTTCTCAGTGCAGTTAAGTTTTTCGTTATTAATTTACTTTTGTGCGGTAGAAACAGTTCTTTAAATTGTTAAGCAATCATGTTTTATATTAATTTATAAAAAAAAATAACCCTCTACAAACTAATGCAAAGAATAGAAATGATGTAAATAATTTTGATTAATGTAAAGGTAAAGGTGATTAAGGTAACGAAATAAATTACAAAGATACTACAAAATAATCTACATTAATATGTATAATGTATATTTGCAGTTAGTAACCGTATATTATTCAGTATAATCTTAACCCATTGAACCAGTGAAAAACGTATAACTATAAAGCGTTTATTAGTATTATAAACAATGAATAATCAACAGAAATATATAAACATAAAGAACAAAATATCAAAAGCAAGAATTAAAAAAGTTTTAGTCTGTAGTTTAAAGTCGAAGTCGCCCGTAACCAATTTCAAACATTGTTCTATTTAAAACAGAACCAAAACAGTAATGCATGGATTGTGTCTTTGGTATAATCTGGTAAAATCCAAATTATAATCAAATTTAATTACCAAACAAGCAAAAAGTATTGAGCAACGGTGTATTATTACTACCCGACTCCGGCAAAGCTAATTATGATTTTAGCAAGCATGTACCTATGTATGTTTTCGAGTATCTTTTTGATTATTGTTCATGATTTTATATTTACAAAAACTAACATAACATAATGAAATGAAATCCAAGCTGAATGTCTGGTACCTAGACGACGGTACACTGAGAGCTAGAGCAGATGACGTCCTCAGTAATCTTTCTCATATTATTCGAAATTTTAAAAATATTGCTCTTGAACCAAATAACAATAAATGTGAAATTTTTTTGCAATAATTTATCTGGGGGCACGGCAATGCCCCCGCCAAGTCGAGCAAAAAAGCGACACGGCCGTACCATCCTTTTCTCGAAGCAGTTCAGGCCATTTTCGAAACCCTATAACTTCGTTGTGGATAAGACAAGAAGCCTGAATTTTCAGTAAGCAAGTTGGCATTGTATAAACTCGGTATATTTCAAATTTAATTCAATTTGATTTAGTATTTTAAGAATTACAACTAGTCAAAGTTTCTTAATATTGTCACTCACTGACTGACCGATCATCAAAACTCTAATATAATGAAATGAAACTTCTGGCAGACATAGAAGCTTCAAATTTGGAATACAATTATTGTTTAGTATATAAATCAAGGAAAAACTAAAATATTTTGCAATTTCGGGTCAGTTTTCGAGACACACCAACCGCATAAATAATTTTGTAATCCTATCTAAACATATAAGATTACAAAGTTACATTTGCAGTGAATGAATCAGTGTACCTATATATGTATAATATAATGGAATAATAGGTGTAGATAGGTACCTAGGTATAACTATCCACAAAAAGAAAAGGGATGTCATCAAAAACATAACTTGTAAAAAAAAACCAAGTCTCGCAACTCAGTTCTTCTACCATAAAAAGTTATGAGATCCATGTAACACCAAGTCGGTGAATTTATTTAGTCCTTACTTAAAGGTCCTTCTATCTTAAGTTATTACGTAATTAGCTAACCTAACAACATCTTATAGTGGCCATATCAATATTAAACATATTTTATGTTTTAAATAAATAAATTGACTTGGCAATCGCACTAAACCATCTAGTTTAATATAATTTGTATTACTTGAGAGGTACATTGTGTTTTCATGCGATGGCCAAGTCAATCTATTTATTTAAAATATAAAAGATTTTTTAATAAGTATTGAACGCACGTTCTTGGCTCGATACAGCGGGTAGTACGGCTGTGTGATAATTAAGTTACTAGTTTTTTTATTATGGTTTTTAATATTGTATATAATAAAATATTACATATTATGTAATGTTAATAAATATTAAAATACAAATATAACATATAAGTAAATCTTAAATCCAAGTAATTAAAAACGCCCTTCAAAAAATTGGTATGCGTGTTATCGGGTTATCAAACGGCCTATCTCTAATCTAATTATCTATTTAATCTAATTAATTGTATATAAATTATACTTGTTTTGTCATTTGGCTCACCAAATTTGACTCTCAAGTCGAGCTTTATTTTCGTGATTTGGATAAACTAGTTTCACAATATTTATATTAAATTATTAATGTACCATTTATAAAACCGACCGGTTTCGCCTCAATGAGGAAAAATCTGAAGAAATGTATTTTTTTTTCAGGTTTTTCCTCAAGGATAAAGTCAAATTTTGTATGTTTAATTATTATTCAAACAAATTGTGATGCTACTACTTTATTAATTACTCCCAATTGTGTTAACTTCAAAAAAGTTATTTAGCGTATTGCATACACGGAGAAGTGTGAGCTTTTATATAGTTAAATTTTATATAGAGAAGGAGGATTGCAGAAAGCTAAAATTTTAAATGTCAATGTCAAACGCATAATAGTCTACCATAATAATCTATACCACTTTTAGCAATTCCAATTATCGTTTCTTACGACATTCACGGGCTGAAAACTCGTTTTACTTACGCCGCAACTGAGCAGAAAATTATGTTTTGCTACATAGCTTTTATACATATATACTTACTTGTACAATTTTGGTTTATTTATTTTGTCGTGATTACTTTTGAAAATATTTTGGCTATTTGTGCTTTTTTCTTTAACGTGATTTAAATTTTAGATTTGTCTAATCTTCTACAAATTTTCAGCTTCGAATTTCCAAGTTAACAAATAATATGTCTGTTTAAATCAGTACCTATTACATATTTCTGCTGAATTCCTGTTTGTTAAGTAAGATAGTCAGTATATTACTATGAGGCATATCATATAATTACTTGGGGGTGATAAGACACCTCTGGCTTTCTCAGTATTCATGGGTTGAAAAAGCAGCTTATCAGGTAGCTTTTCTACCAAATAATATAAATAATCATTAATTTAAAAGGTTCGGGTTTAACTAGAAAATACGTCCTTGATGAAAAAATAACACAAAAATATTTGAAGCGTAAAAGCAAAGTCAGCTGGCGTAGTGCCTAACTCGATAGAGGTTACTTTATTCAAAGAAAGTCAAGAAAATCCTGTATAGCCAATGTGCGGCGGCATCGAAATCATTTGGTATTCAAGAGAAGAATTTGTCTTGCTCAGTATATTAAAATTGTAATATAACGAGTGTTTAAACAAACAAAACGCTTTTTTTATCGGCAGCTACATCTTATTTGTTCTATAGTATTTTGCAATATATAAGGAAATTATATACGTTTCGAAATTTTTTCATAGAAGAGGGGGCAAACGAGCATGCGGCTCACCTGATGGTTAGTGACTACCGCCGCCCATGAACAACTGCAACACTAGGGGAACCAGGGGAGTTGCAAATGCATTTCCAGTCTTTTAAAAAGGAGTAATAAGTAAGGAGATGTAAATGTGGCGACAAAGGGGAATCCATCCCATTGCCTTCCTAAGTTTTCATAAGAGGTGACTACGGGAAAAGCTACAAATACGTGCTCGTGCCCATTGCCCATTGACTTTTTTTTTGGTTACTAAACATTATGTACTACGATCGCTAACCCACATGCTAAATGCTAAAAAAATGGAAGATTTACATGTCCAGAAGTCCGGTAATTAATAGGTCCTTACCTACGAAATTCATTTCTGCAGTACTGGCCATTTCAAATTTAAATAATTTTTGTTTGGATGAGAATTCTAATTTAGAATTAATTTTATTTTAAAAACATGAAATTCTTTTTTCAAAACTAGTCATTTTATTATGTTTTCTTTGCACTTCAATCATTTTCGTCATTTTGGATACGTTGAAAATTCGAGTAATTATGGAATATGAGTACCGTCGTGGCTGCATTGCGGCCCAAGCGACATATAGGTATAATAAGTTTTTTTTTCTATATTTTTATTTATATTAATCAAAGTAATTACCCATGCAATCGATGCATTTTCTCCAACCCAGTGGCAGTTTATTGATGCCCTTCTTTTTGAAAAAATCAGCTGGCCTCTCGAGTATTGAAAAATATAGAAAAAAATGATGTAAACTTATTTCATAAAAAATCTATGTCGAACTTTTTCGTTCTCAGTTGGAAGGTACGTTAGATCATTAAAAATAAGTACAATTAGATTAAATATAGATTTGTGATATCTGTGAAAAAGTGAATTTGAATATTCCAATTCATTTTATTGTGTTTATTACATGTAACAAGCATGATATTTGATTATGTTGGTTTTAGTGAGTTCGTTATATGAGATACCAGTGTCATCATCTACTCTTATATTAGGGACCATATTTTGGGCTTTAGTTACAAACAATATTTAACATGTAAACTTCGTATTAATTGCAGATGTCGCCAATTAAAAAGAAAATTTTGGATAACGCCGCATATTGTGCTGATAACACGGTCACACGTTAACCAATAGGATATTAAAAAGGTAGCTTGGAACGTTATGTCAGGATAGAATGTTAAAAAATTACAACATTTCAGTTAGTTCAAAGCCCGTTTAGTTTCTAAAAGGCTGCTAAGGCTGTTAAGAAATGGTTACGAGGCTTCATACGCAGACAGGACATCACAAGCTGGTTTCGCTGCAATGATTGGATGATTTAACCCAGGCGTCTTAAAATCAATTTACTCTATATTGAACAAGTAATGCTAAAAATAAACTTTTCTCCATACATACTATTCATTTTATATATATATATATAAATATATATATATATATATATATATATATATATATATATATATATATATATATATATATATATATATATATATTTATATATATATTTATATAGATTAGTTCTGGTGTGTTTCAATATATGTGATATTGTGTGTGGTGTAGTAAAGTAATACCTTCATTTAAATCTGGTAGTTCATTAGACCCCGCCAATTTGAGACTATTTTTGTACTACCAACACTTAGTAAGTTTTTGAAAAAATTATTCATAATCAAATGTTAAATTTCATTAATATAAATAATTTACTTCATAAAAATCAATTTGGTTTCACAAGGGGTTGCTCGACAACTGATGCCGGTATTGATCTGATTAATTATATCTTTAATGCATGGGAGAATTCACAGGATGCTTTGGGTATATTTTGTGACCTATCCAAGGCCTCCGATTGTGTTCACACAGGAAAATTCAACACTACGGTGTAAGAAGTAATGCTCTTAAATTAATTATTTCATACTTAAGTAAGAGAACGCAAAAAGTTGTAATTAATAGTATGAGCTCTTCCGGGTCGATGGTACAAATGGGCGTGCCTCAAGGCTAAATTCTCGGCCCCTTTCTGTTTCTTGTATACATTAATGACTTACCTTACATAGTAGGGGATAACCATGATATAGTATTATTTGCAGATGACACTTCTTTAATTTTCAAATTAAGTCGATAATTACTAATATATGACGAATTAAATAATGTTATATCTAAATTAGTAAATATTTTTTTCACTTTTACAATCACATAATTAGTTCACTGTAATAATTTGTATTTAAATAGCTCTAAAACGAAATGTATGAAATTCATGACTCCAAATGTCAAAGAATGAAATACTAATGTAATTTTAAATGGGGAGAAACTGAGTCTTGTAAATACCACCACTTTTCTTGGAATCACACTAGACTAGAAGCTTCAATGGAGCCCCCATATATCAAAATTAGCAAGCAGACTTAGTTCTGCAGCATATTCTGTAAAAAGATTAGAAGTCTAACCAGTGTTGAAACAGCTAGACTAGTTTAATTTCGTTATTTCCATAGCATAATGTCGTATGGTATTTTGCTATGGGGACAAACAACTGCCACTGAAGTTATATTTGTTTTACAGAAGAGGGCCAAAGAGCAATTTATGATTTAAAGACTAAAGAGTCACTGCGCCAAAAATTTAAGGAAATTAATATATTAACTTTGGCATCTCAATATATTTATGAAAATGTGATGTACGTTCACAAAACTAAAAGTAGTTTTACAGAAATAAGTGATGTTCATTCTGTGAATACTAGGAACAGACACAAGCTAGTAGTACCAGTTACTCGACTCCATCGAGTAAGTAATTCATTCTTGGTGCGATGTGATGGCTTTAAAACAAATTTCCAGAAAATATATAAAATTTGACCTGGTCAAAGTTCATAAACTTTATAAAAATAAGTTTGTATAAAAGGGGGTCACTGTAGAAGCGTGCTCGTCGCGACCCCTGCCAGCCCTTTTCAGGGCTGCAATTCTACTTAGCTGCGCACCCATGCCAACGAGGGTTAGGGCGTCCCCCCAAGGCGACGCACACCAGCTCGTCCCCGTTGGTGTGGAATGCAGCGCGCAAAGCGGCGATGGGGACCGCCACCCGTCACGCACAGCCCGACACGGCGGAAGGTGGAGGACAGAGTGCAGAGTTGGCACGTGGAATGTTAGAGGAGGCATGAGAGATAAGACTAATGAGTTGATCGAAATAATGAAAGAAAGAGAATTAGATGTCGTGTGTATGTCGGAGACCAAACAGAAGGGCAGTGGTACTGAAGAGCTCCCTGGCGGGGCGTTAGCTCTATGGTCTGGAGTCCCGGAGAGCGAGAGCGCCCGCCAGGGACTGGGGGTGCTGCTGTCGTCTCGGTTGGTCGATGTTATGACTGAATATAAAGTTGTGAACTCAAGACTTCTCTGGGTTCGCTTTAAATTGGGACTGACGAAGTTATTCCTTTTGGCTGTTTATGCGCCGGTTGCTTCGTTGTCCAGGGCTGAGCTGGAGGAGTTTTGGGAGAATGTAAGATAAGTTCTAGATTTGGCTTAGAGGAAACGAAAGAATTGTTGTATGTGGTGATTTGAATGGATGGGTTGGTACCGCTCGACCAGGGTACGAGTCGGTGCTTGGAAAGTTTGGGGATAAAAGGGTTAATGATGCTGGCAAGCTTATACTGGCGGTATGCAAGAAGAAGGGTCTTCTTGTGACAAACACTATGTTTAATCACAAGAAAATCCATATGTATACTAGAGAAAGAAAGAATGAGAGAAGTATGATCGATTTGTTCCTGGTGGATGACCGACTGCGAAAACAGGTGATGGATACGCGAGTGTTCAGGGGTGCTGACCTGGGAACGGATCACTATCTAGTGGTTACTAGATTTAGGGGTCTGTTCGCGGGCTGGCGCTACCGGACGGCAGTAACAGAACCACAGTCGGTCTGTCGCATCCGAAGCTGGAAGCTTCAGGAAGCGGATACTAGGGACAAATATCATGCGAGGGTAGCCGAAAAGCTTAACACCATCGATGGAAGAAATGAATATGTGGAAAGAACATGGCAGAACCTTAGGGATGGAATGGTAAGTGCAGCGGAAGAAGTGTGTGGAACGATTAAAAGAGGCAGTAGTAAAAGAAGAGATGCATGGTGGAATGATGAAGTGAAAGAAACTGTAAAGAAGAAGAAGAAAGCATGGTTTGACTACTTGGCCTCTAGTAATGATAAGGATATGAGAGAGAAGATGAAAGAAAGATATAAGCTGCAAAAAGTTCACACGAAAGCATTGATTGAGGAAGTGCGTGAAAGGTGTAGAATGGAAGCGGACGAAAAATTGTCGCACAACTTTAAGGAGAACTCCAAACTCTTCTGGAAAGAGGTTGGAAAGACCCGAAGTGGTGCGACGGCCTTAAGAATGAACAAAGTGCTTTCGAGAACTAATGACGTCCTCGCAGACAAATCGGACGTCATGCAGCGATGGAGCGAATTTTATAGAGAAATGTATGCGTGTGATGATCTTAGTGAGGGATCCGGGGATGACGCCGAGACTGGTACGCGAGACCCGGACCTCGATGACACTGAGGTCATCAGTATGAAAGAGATTGAACGTGCGATTCGAAGTTTGAAATGTGGTAAGGCTGCGGGACTAGACAGAGTTACTGCTGAAATGGTCAAGTATGGTGGGCCTCGCGTCTGGGACAGCTTTCATCTGCTTTGCAATTTGTGCTGGCGGACGGGGGATGTCCCGGATGATTGGCGATCCGCAGTCATTGTGCCTTTATATAAAGGTAAAGGTTCACATTTTGACTGCGGGTGCTATCGGGCGATCAGCTTGACCAGTTTAGCAAGTAAAGTTTACTCGAAGGTTTTGACACGTAGGGTGCAAGAGAAATCGGAAAGATTTCTATGGGAGGCACAATGCGGATTTAGACCTGAAAGAGGATGCACGGATCAAATGTTTTCTCTCCGCATGATCACGGAAAAGCTTCTGGCTGCTAACCAGATGATTTTCTGTGCTTTTGTGGATCTTGAGAAAGCATTTGATAAGGTTGTAAGGAAGAAAATGTGGGAACTGTTGCCGGGGTATGGTGTGGATGGTCGATTGCTAAGGGCTGTGCAGTCACTTTACTGTGACTGTAAAGCCTGTGTGCGGGTAGGGCATGACCTGTCACCCATGTTTTGCGTCCAAACGGGCGTAAAACAGGGTTGTGTCATGTCTTCCTGGCTGTTCATACTGTATCTCGACAGCTGTTTACAGAAGCTGAAAGATAGCTGTTTGGGTGTGAAATTGGGTGACATTAAAGTAAATTGTCTGCTGTATGCTGATGATGCAGTGCTTATTGCACCATCAAAGGCAGAACTGCAGGCATTAGTCACGTGTATGAAAGAGGAATGTGAAATTAAAGGTCTCCGCTTGAATGCTAATAAAACTAAGGTTCTGGTATTTGAAAGGGACGAAGAGAGAACAAAGTGTGAAATATGGGTAAATCAGGAATGTCTAGAACAGGTAAATGAAATTGTATAATTGGGGAGTGCTTTTAGCCGGGATGGAAGATGTGATTTAGATGTGGACAGGCGTGTCGCTGCCGGGAACAAAGTCAATGGTGCCCTGACTGCGTTAGTCAAAAGGCAAGGCGTAGTGAAGAGTGCACGCCTTGCAATACATAACGCAGTGTTGGTACCGACTTTGTTATATGGCAGCGAAACCTGGGTATGCCAGAAGAAGCATAAAAGCAAGTTGTCTTCGTCTTCGTAAAATGTGCGGCGTTACCATGGCCGACAGGAAGCGAAACGAAGAGATTCGCAATATGGCAGGTTTGAAAGATGACCTTATCACAAAAATTGATAAGGGCGTGCGTCGATGGTTTGGGCACGTTGAGAGAATGAGTGAAGACCGAATGGTGAAGAAAATATATAGCGCGAAAGTTAATATTAAAAGGTGTCGAGGTAGACCGAGACTAACTTTCGAAGACCATGTGAGCAAACTGCTCGAAGAGGGGAGGGTCAAGAGTACTCGGATACCTAGACGTGCATGTATGAAGAAGATAATGAATCTGAAAGAAGCGAAAGAGGTATGTAAGGATCGTGACACTTGGCGATCTGTTCTCTCTGGCTACCCCGTCAGGGATTGTGCGTGACGATAAGTAAGTAAGTAAGTATAAAAAGGGTTCTTATAATATTAAAGAATTTATGGATGATAATAACCCCTGGAAATGAGGTGAGCGCTACCAAGCTATTTCTAATTTGTTGTGTTGTTAATTTGTGTAACATACATGATTGTAAGCTGTTATTTAAAAGAAAGTTTCTTGCTGGTTCTTCCCAGGACAGAGGTTTTTTTTTCGAATACCAGTGGTAATTAAACAAAAGATTGACTTTCAATAAGTATTATTTATAATCTATATTGAATAAAAAAGTTTCTGTTTCTGTTTAGAATATTCATATTCGTTGATGAGACTGAAATAACGACAGTACGAAATTACCGAATTTATGTGCCTCCAATGATAATTTTTCGTCGAAAAAATAAGGCACAATATTTAATGGATGGTACTCCAGTGGGGTCTATAATAGAAACTTGGTTACACGATAATCCCGGACATGTTTTGACTAATAAAACATAAGATTTTCCACACAGCATGCATATTATGTGTGCACGCAAAAGCAAATACATGTTTGGAAAAGCTTATTAGTTCTAAAATATAATTAAAGTTCATTTCTCAAAGCTTATTTCAGTAAATTAGTTAATTCTGTTTTTAAATTAAATGAGCTCAAAAAAAAGTTGCCTGAAATGAGACATATTCCAAATTACATATGCTAAATATAATATCTCTAATTAGGATACTTTCATGCTTGTATATAAAATGTGTTATATTTTGTTATATCACTTATATTACGGAATCGGTAAGCACTATTGCTAAAATATATATAGTTTTGAAATAAACATTAGATCTTATTTATTATCACGTAAAATTAATTTCTCACCTGTGATATCTCACAAGAAATGCGCAAAAATTAAAATGGTATCTCATATTTGACACCTTTATGCTATGTTTTTCACTAGTAACGATAATGTTTAATTAACAAAAATAAAATTAATTATAATAATATATGGAATGACATTAAAATAAATTTAATTACTTTTGCAAATTCGATCAAATGAAAATCTCACAAGTAGTTTGGAAATCTACACGACTGCAGTTTCTAATTTCTAGATTGCACAGATCAGAATGCTTTTGGATTAAACCACAGCTGAAACTTTGACTTTTGCACCAAATTAATTTCAAACTTCTACATTTACGAATGTTAAAATTTATTCCAATCCAGAATTAACCAGTATCTTGTAAAATTCATAAAATGTACTCGATAAATTAATAAGTCTTCAATATAATAAGATTAAATAGTAGAAAATCAACCGTAATAAAGTGACCTAAGTTTCGTAGGGAAATATTAAGGGGCTAAGGAATAAAAATGTTAATAAAACTAATTTTCACCCATTTCATGTACCTCAGGTATAGGGGATTAACTGAAAAAAACGTGAAGCTTATTGAAATAACAAAGTCTACCGCTCAATGAGTCTTAGACCATTACCCGGGCGGCGTGTATGTTAGGGGTTGTCACGTAATGGGGAATAAAATAATGTTAGATATTATTATTATTATTAATACTCATTATCATTTATTAACTTTATGTGTTTGAACATTATATACATACATATATTATTGAACAAGGCCATTTTTTTGCTACAAGAAGAATACATTTAGAAACATTTTTATGAGACTTTCTTTTTATAGATGTTTTGTGTTTTCTGTTTTTAAATCTATATATATATATATATATATATATATATATATATATATATATATATATATATATATAAGTCTCATAAAAATATTTCGCAGTGCAACACTTCTAAATGTATTTTTCATGTAGCAATAAAAATGGCCTTGTTCAATAAATATTTTTATTTTATTTTTATATATAAGCGGAATTCCACTAACCGATTTATCACGAGATCTCTAAATCTATACCCCCGATTCAGTCAGTATAGTCACTTATTTCGCAATGTAGCCGCTCACTAAGAACGGATTTTACGCTAGTCCAATCAAAAAAATTCTTGATATTTTACATCCGTGCGCCCAGCGAAGCGGGCGGGTATCTGTTAGCTTAATTATGTAGTTTATTCGCATTTGGATAGACAATTTTAACAACAAAAAAAAGGCGAACATATGCATGGCCTTTATTTGAAATCAGCTTTACTAAGTAACAGTTATAAGTATACCAGTAACTCACCATTATATATATTATATTTCTCAAAAAACGACACTTAAAATTAGTTAAATAAGTACTATAAAACACGCTCGCGTCAACCGCAAGTATTGTACAGCAGACTTAGTGGAGTGTGTTGGCATAAGGTCGTATCGCCCCCTGCCCCGCAAGGCCCCCGCCGTTGCTCTGCTCAAGTATAATCGTTTCTCAACTGTTACATTATCTTTAGACAGTAAAACCGGAATCTTTTTCACTGGAAACGGGGCATTCCATATTAGTCCTCAGGGGTAACAATGCAGTGATTTTTAATTGAGGATAGATGTAGATGTTAATTATCAAATGGATTGTGTGTTCGTCTGTAACCCGTATACTATAAAAAAATGCATAATTATTTTAAATATGCTTAAAGTTGCTACAACAACTTTGCATCCCAAGCCCGCGCGCAATATAATGTACCTAAATATTATACGATATATCGACGGTGAATCGCTAGCATGCTGTCGTCACAATGCCGTTTTCATTTCGATTTGTGTAAAGAGTACCTATGTATTTATTACTAAAGTAAACACAAAATCGGACCCTGAAGAGCACTTTGTTATTTTTATGATACTTTGTTGATTTTTACACACACATTTTAAGTAAATTACTTTATTAATACTAATACTATATTATGCTACGGTTATATTTTAAATCACTGTATAAAATGACTATCACATTTTATCTTTACTGTTCAACATATTTTACTTACAACTTGGAGTGAGTTCTGGCATGCATTGATTTAACGAGTAACCTAAATTGTTGTCTTTGATCGTATAACGTGATCCAAGCAATTTTGGCCCAATTCCAGCTAACTTTACCAAAAACTTACACCATTATTGCATTTATCAGCCATTACAACAACTTTCCAGGTTAATTTCATTTTCTGTACAAAAGTTATAACAATATTAATTCAACGAGTATTCAATATGTCAATTTTGATCGAAAAAGTGTTGTTACCAAAGATTTTTTTAAATGAAAAATAGCGACATACAACCAAAAGTGTGCCAAGTAGATGCTACATACTACAATCGGTAATTTCCTTGTCAAGTATAAAGAATATTCCAAATTCGTGTTTGTTAATTATTAACGTACATTTAGGAAAATTGACAATTGAGTACCAATTTCAAATAATTCTATAAATATTTGTGGATCCCAAATTTGAATACCTGGCAAAGCACAACATTTGTACACAAAACCCAATATACGGTGTTAATGGAAGACTTCAATACAAAACTAGGCACAAGAGAGAACGGTGAGCTGAAAGTAGGGAAATTTGGAATAGGGCAACGGAACCCAAGGGGCCAGCAGCTGGCCGACTTCATGGAGAAAGAGGGACTCTTTATGATGAACTCCTTCTTCCAGAAGCGTCTCCACAGGAAGTGGACCTGGTCGAGCCCCGACGGTACGACAAAAATGAGATTGACTTCATTATGACGACCAGACGACAACTGTTCAGTAATGTCTTCGTGATCGGGAGGGTGAAAGCTGGTAACGATCACCGAATGGTTAGAGGTACACTGAACCTAAACGTTAAGTTGTAGAGGTCTCGTCTAATGAAGTCAACGCTCCGTCCCCCTCGTGCTCTGCTCCAAAGTCCTGAAACCTTTCAGCTCGAGTTACAAAACCGTTTTCAGTGCCTAGAAAACTGCAATGAAGTGGACGATATGAATGACAAGCTCGTGGAAACTGTCCATGCGGTCGGAGCTAAGTTCTGCAAGACCCGCCGCAGAAGAACACAAAAACTCTCCGAATACACTCTTAATCTCATGGCTGTTAGACGGGACATGAAGCTACATTCTTCAACAGATTTAACAGCATATAGGCATCTGAACAGACAGATCTCGAAATGCATGCGGCGGGACTTACGCAACTTCAATACAGCTTGTATTGAAGAAGCGATCGAGCGGAACCAAGATTCCAAAGTCTTTGCCAGAGATCTGTCTGCCAGAAAGAGCCAACTGTCAAAGCTGAAGACCGAGTGTGGCAGCATCGTTTCCGGGGCACCTGAGATTTTGAGTGAGAATGAGAGGTTCTATGGGCAGCTGTACACGTCATCGTTGGAGCCAATCGCAAGTGTGAGTAACGATCCAAGAGTGAGTCTTATCCGACACTATTCCGAAGATATCCCGGAAGTCAGTCTGAGCGAGATTAGAATGGCTCTCCAGCATCTTAAAAACGGGAAGGCCCCAGGCGAGGATGGAATTACAGCGGAGCTTCTGAAAGCGGGTGGAAAACCGGTACTTGAAGTCCTTCAGAAGCTCTTTAATTCCGTCCTTCATCGTGGCATTACACCGGAGGCGTGGAGCAGAAGTGCGGTGGTCTTGTTCTTCAAGAAAGGTGACAACGCTCTCTTGAAGAACTACAGACGGATTTCCCTCCTGAGCCGCGTCTACGTGCTGATTCCAGCCTCCCGAACAAGCCGGTTTCCGAAAGGGCTTTAGCACCATAGACCACATACACACCCTTCGGCAAGTTGTACGAAGTCCTAGGAGTACAATTTGCCACTATGCCTGGCGTATGTGGACTATGAGAAAGCCTTTGATTCCGTCGAAAATTGGGCGGTGCTGCAGTCCCTTCAGCGGTGCCAATTTGATTGTCGGTATATCGAAGTACTGAAGTTCTTGTACAGTAGGGCTACGATAGCTATCAGAGTACTGAACCAGAGTACGAAACCTATCTACTTGCAGAGAGGTGTAAGACAGAGTGACGTTATATCCCTGAAACTCTTCACCGCTGCATTGGAAGACGTTTTCAAGCTTCTAGACTGGAAAGGATACGGTATTAACATCAATGGCGAGTACATCACTCACCTTCGATTTGCCGACGATATAGTCCGTATGGCAGAATAGCTGGAGGATCTAAGCACCATGCTCAAAGAACTCAATAGTGTCTTCCAACGGGTAGGTCTTAAGATGAACATGGACAAAACAAAGATCATGTTCAATGTCCATGTCACACCTATGCCAGTAGTTGTTGGTAGCACTAAGCTCGAAGTTGTTGACGAGTATGTTTACCTGGGGCAAATAGTACGACTAGGTAATTCCAACTTGGACCGAGAGTTCAATCGATAGATTCAATGATGATCGATGATGTATCGATGGATTTGGGCAGCGTTCGGTAAATTACGACACATCTTCTCGTCAAACATTCCTCAAAACCTTAAAACGAAATTGTACAATCAGTGCGTGTTGCCAGTGATGACTTACGTATCTGAGACGTGGTCCTTCACTGCTGGCCGTATGAGGAAGCTGAAGATCGCTCAGCGAGCTATGGAGAGGGCTATGCTCAGGGTTTCTCTGCGTGATAAACTTAGAAATGAGTATATCCGCTGTAGAACCAGAGTAACCAACATAGCCCAACGGATTAGTAAGCTGAAGTGGCAGTGGGCCGGCCATATAGCTCGAAGAACCGACAACTGATGGGGAAGAAAGGTTCTTGAGTGGCAGTTTCGTACCGGTAAGCGAAGTGTAGGGCAACCCCCCACGAGATGGAGTGACGACCTGGTAAGACGTGCAGGAAGTCGATGGATACAGGTGGCTTGGGACCGTGCTTTGTGGCATTCCTTGGGGGAGGCCTATGTTCAGCAGTGAACTTATGAAAGGCTGTAATGATGATGATGAAATGGTATAACAGGGAATGCATTAGGAAGACTAGATTTTACATCAGATAATTATCTAATAGTCATTTTGATGACGATTTACAAAGAAGGGTGTGGGTCCATCGGTTAGTTTGTTTGTGGACTCATCTACTTTCAAAAAAATATATAAGCCATTGCTTGACCACAATCCCACCTGGTGGTTAGTGGTGATGCAGCCTTAGATGGTTAATCTTATCGTAACAACAGCCTATTCACTCTTGCCTTGAAGATGCCCAGATTGTATTCGGACAGAAAGATACACGCCGGTAAATTATTCCACTCCGTTGCTGTACGCATTACAAAAGACGAAGCAAACCGTTTTGTTCTAATGCGTGGAATATCGACAACAAAGGAATGAAAACCCACCAACCGCTTGATTGTCCGATGGTGGAAAGGAGAGGGAGGAATTAAAGCGTTACACGCTTTGCTTGCCTGCGCACACTCACCGAAATGCATCCTATAGAATACCGAGAGACTGGCTACTCTGCGCCTGTGCTCGAGGCTGACAAGATTGGTTTCAATCAAATCAAGGTCACCAATGAGCCCCTTAGCGCGTCTCTCCACTGAGTCCAATGTTGCCATGTGGCATTTTGCAGCACCAGCCCATATGTTTATTTTATTTATTTTTATTTATTTACCAAAATTTACAAAAACATTACATAATTTTATAACTTTGCCAAACTGTAAAGACAGTTTGTTGGCGAATAAATGCACTCTTATATCCTATTACATAATTAAATAAGTACATCACCCATATACTATAGCAAACAAATAGAAATTGTAAATATAAACACTATTATTTCTATATTATAATAATTCTTATATAACATCCCACTCACATAACGTTGCAACTAAATAGAGATTCTAAATATTAACCATATATATTTTTCAAATATTACAAACAAAAATATCAATTTTACAAATTGTCATATACAAACGCTATCATGTATCTTCTATTTTATCTAAAAAATAATTCTTAAGCTTCTTTTTTTTGTAAATTTACATTCAGGTCTACCTTGCCTTACACAGTCAATTTCATTAAAAAGCTTTGGTATTAAATATTTTGTACATCTTTTACCATAGTAGTTTTTAACACTAGGCTCAACTAATTTCCCGACTCTAACTTTCCTGGTTCTATATTTATTATCCACTGTTTCTTTATAATGATTTTTATTAATGTTTTCCAAAACTAATAACATGTTAACTTTGTGTTCTATAGGTAAAATTTTATAAATAGAGAATAATTTATTATAATCTTTCTAACAATTTTCTTTAACTTTTTCATTTACAAGATATTTTAGAAATCTTGTCTGTAAATTTTTAATGTTATTTATATAAGAAGCAAAAGTGCGACCGTACACACCAAGTCCATAACCTATGAGGCAATCCACCAAAGCATAGTATAGAAGGTACATAGATTTTTTGTTCAAAATGTAATTTAAAAAATAGAATTTACCTAATATCGCTGACAGCCTTACATACATCAGATATTTGAGATTTCCAATTAAAGTTTTGATCAATTACCAGTCCTAAATACTTAAACTTATCGACAAATTCAATTTCTTTACATTTACAATTAATTTTATTATTATGTAAGCACTCAAAACAGTGGCCCACAACAGCCATCTAATTCAATGTGGTGTTTTTCGCTGCAGCATTATATGGAAAGTGTATATGCATGCATTTGATTTTATTAAAATTAAGAATTATGCCATTATCATGGGCCTTTGTTATATTCTCAAAATCACTTTGTATATTATTTTGCAATTCTTTTGTTTCTTTAGAGGCAAATAGCAAGCACATGTCATCCGCATGCATATACACTTGACAATTTTTTATAACATTAAATGCACTATTTACATGCATAATATAACCCACAGGACCGTAAACAGAACCAGTCGGTACACCCAAGCTAATGCTGGCCTCCTCTCCCACAACACTGTCCACTACAGTACGAAGCGTCCCATTAGATAGGTAGCTACGAAAAAAGTTATTTGTAAGGCCCCTGATTTCACATTCCTCCATCGCTTACAATAATATATTATGGTCCAAAGTGTCAAAGAATTTTTATAATCAATAAACAAAACCATAACCTGTTTCCATCATTTAAATATTCATTAATTGTATCTGAAAATAGTGTAAGTGCAGAAATTGTGCTACGATTTTTTCGAAATCCATGCTATGGCTCTGATAATATACTATGCTGTTCCAAAAAGTCGGTTATTTGGCCAACAACCACCTATTCAACAATCTTATTGACCGATGATAAAATGGCAATTGGCCGGTAATTACTGAAATCTAAATGACTTCCGTGTTTAAATATGGGACGAACAATTGATTTCTTTAATAAATCAGGATAAACAACTTTTGACAAGCACATATTAACAAAATGGGCTAGTATTGGACTTATTTTTTTTCTTTACTAACTTTAAATCTTTCACCTTAATCCCGTCCAAACCTGGTGCTTTTTTATGGTGCAATTTATCAATTACTTTTTCTATGTCACATGATTTCACTTTCTTAAATCTAAAAGACACCTCGCTCTGTGTAAAATACATGTTTCTATCTAAAAAATTTAAATTACAAGTATGTTTAATGTCTAATATTTCATTAGTAAATGTTTTAGAAAATTTTGTGCAAATGTTATATAAACTATAATTTCTACCCATGTACTTCTTAATTACTAAATTCAAATCTGCCTTAGTTCTCCCTAACCATGTATTAATATTTGACCATATTTTTCTGCTATCACCATTACAATCCTTTATTTGTTTTTGTCTATACTTGTTTCTGGCGTCATTTATAATTTTATTAACTCTTTCTAAATTTCGTGTATTCTAAACGCTTATTCATATTTTTTGGTGACGCTTTTCACGCTCTAAATAAAGAATCCCTATTTAATATTAAATTATTCAACTTACTGTCTACCCATGGCTGCGTTAATCGTTTACTTCTTATTGCAATATTTACCTTAGTTGAAATTATTAGTAGTTTTTATGTAAATACAATAATATAACTACAATATTAAAAACTATGATAATAATAAAAAAAAAACTAAAACTATAAACTTAATTATCATATAGTCCTACTCCCCGCGGTATCGTGCCAAGAACGCTGGCTGCGTTTCCCCGCTGAATGGCTACAATTAGCCTTTGAGTGAGGAAAGAACCAGCCCTCTTATCACCAGCAGCAACGACCAGCCGCAGATGGAGTTCCTTTAGGAACTTCACCGCACGTGGACCCCATGGACCGATAGTCTCTACAGCAAATGGCACAAATATGTAGTTATCTCTCAGAGATTGATATTTGCGCCACTTACTCAGTTTAGCTGCCTCTGATGCCGCACCGGCTCTAAACGAGGTACCCTTAAGATGAGAGGCCGCTAAATTGTCTACGCAAGTAGCATCCCACACTAGGGCTTCACCTCTCTCCCAAGGGACCAATGTCATACCGTCGGGTCTCTTGCCATCGTCTCTAAATATTCCACAAGGCTCTAAAACCGAAGGAACATTTATAGAGACAAGAGCCCTTCGGATGACATCGTTCAAAGAACTGTGTCGTGAAAACCTACCAGCGCTTTTCTTACATGAAAGTCCATGGAGCCCAAACTTGTCGACGCTGCTACCGCAGGGGAACTGATGGGGTTGACAAATCGCCGCTCCTAGTCGGATTCCTATGGCAATGCGCAAGCTTTCCCCATCAAGTAATGTGCCAAGATAACTTGATGGTAAAGCGTGTAACCAGTGACTAGATTCCTTAGTCGAAACAGCTAGAAGGCGTGCCTTATCTTGATCACTATGGAAATTATGAAACAAATCCTTCTGCACGCCCTGTACCAACGGAATATCCCACTGTTTTTGTTGATTAATTTCCAGTGGAACATTTTCTCCAGGACAGAGCGTTTGCCATGTCTCCCCTGCCTCCGTAGCAAAGCATAAGTCTACTTTATTATTTAAAATTATTTTACATAAGTCACTGACACTATGCACGAAAGCAAGGAAAGCAGGCAATGCAACGCTAGAAACATTTCTCACACCAATGCCACCAAATTTTATAGCTAAAGTAGCTTGAGTCCAGGCTGTTGTATTTAAAGTTAAATTTAGAATTTTTTCTATAGATATTGCATACCTTAAGCGAAAGCGCAAGGTGTGTTCTACTATCGCCTAAAAATTAAGATTCCAACATTTTATCGAATAAAATCGTATCTAGCAATCATATTATACATATAAATGATATAAAAAGCACATTGTTAGAAAGATAAATGATTGTTGAACTTATTAATAATTTTTTAAAATCGATAAATTGCTATTTTTAAATAAAAAAAAGAGTTTTAGTGACTTATGGTGTGGATTTATATTTATGTAGCGAGATTAGAATGGCTCTCCAGGACCTTAAAAACGGCAAGGCCCCAGGCGAGGATGGAATTACAGCGGAGCTTCTGAAAGCGGGTGGAAGACCGGTACTTGAAGTCCTTCAGAAGCTCTTTAATTCCGTCCTCCATGGTGGCATTACACCGGAGGCGTGGAGCGGAAGTGCGGTGGTCTTGTTCTTCAAGAAAGGTGACAACGCTCTCTTGAAGAACTACAGACCGATTTCCCTTCTGAGCCGCGTCTACGTGCTGTTTTCGAGAGTCATTACGAATCGTCTCGCGCGCAGACTTGACGACTTCCAGCCTCCCGAACAAGCCGGTTTCCGAAAGGGCTTTAGCACCATAGACCACATACATACCCTACGGCAAATTGTACAGAAGTCCGAAGAGTACAATTTGCCACTATGTCTGGCGTATGTGGACTATGAGAAAGCCTTTGATTCCGTCGAAATTTGGGCGGTGCTGCAGTCCCTTCAGCGGTGCCAAATTGACTGTCGGTATATCGAAGTCCTGAAGTGTTTGTACAATAGAGCTACGATGGCTATCCGAGTACAGAACCAGAGTACGAAACCTATCCAATTGCAGAGAGGTGTAAGACAGGGTGACGTTATATCCCCGAAACTCTTCACCGCTGCATTGGAAGACGTTTTCAAGCTTCTGGACTGGAAAGGATACGGAATTAACATCAATGGCGAGTACATCACTCACCTTCGATTTGCCGACGATATAGTCCTCATGGCAGAATCGCTGGAGGAACTAAGCACTATGCTCAATGACCTCAATAGTGTCTCCCAACGGATAGGTCTTAAGATGAACATGGACAAAACAAAGATTATGTTTAATGTCCATGTCACACCTATGCCGGTAGTTGTTGGGAGCACTAAGCTCGAAGTTGTTGACGAGTATGTTTACCTGGGACAAATAGTCCGACTAGGTAAGTCCAACTTCGACCGAGAGGTCAATCGACGGATTCAACTCGGCTGGGCAGCGTTCGGGAAGCTACGACACATCTTCTCGTCAGAAATACCTCAAAACCTTAAAACAAAATTGTACAACCAGTGCGTGTTGCCAGTGATGACTTACGGAACTGAGACGTGGTCCTTCACTGCTGGCCGTATGAGGAAGCTCAAGGTCGCTCAGCGAGCTATGGAGAGGGCTATGCTCGGAGTTTCACTGCGTGATAAACTTAGGAATGAGGATATCCGCAGTAGAACCAGAGTAACCGACATAGCCCAACGGATTAGTAAGCTGAAGTGGCAGTGGGCCGGCCATATAGCTCGAAGAACCGACAACCGATGGGGAAGAAAGGTTCTCGAGTGGCAGCCTCGTACCGGTAGGCGAAGTGTAGGGCGTCCCCCCACAAGATGGAGTGACGACCTGGTAAGACATGCAGGAAGTCGATGGATGCAGGTGGCTCAGGACCGTGCTTTGTGGCATTCTTTGGGGGAGGCCTATGTTCAGCAGTGGACTTGTGAAGGGCTGTAATGATGATGAATGATGATGATGGTGTGGATTTATCATGTCCTTGTGGCTTGTAAACACAATAACTTTTGAAAATATTAATTGTTTAACTCAATCTATTTTTTAATCTCTTCATCTATCATATGGGAAGCCACTGAATGTAAATGGCAGTGTAGTTTTGTTTTGTTTAGCTATAATTAATTTTTTTCGGCTCCAAAATGGCGAAATTTTCGTTGATTTGGTTCGCCTCGTATACAAATTAATTCTGTAAATGGGAAGCTACAGCCACAGAGTAGTAATGAGTAGTTTAGTTTGGCTCACAGAGTACATTATATATAGGGAATAATGTAAAATAAATAAATTATACTGAAAATTTAATTACAAATTTGTTTTGTAACAAAATAGTAAGTTAGCAAGGTTCGATTGTATTTTAAAGTATTCATTAATTTGTTTGATTCTAAATTGGCCTAGCATGGCTAAATTTAAAAAAGCGACATCTACTGCAATATGGAAAAACTATCATGACATAATAATACCTCTAAGAAAAATTATAGTATGGACTGTTAACTGTTATGCCACTGGTTTGGCTTCAGTCTTGCTGCAGTCACCTTCGTGAGTGGACATTGTATCGGTTGTTTGCAGCGGCTCAAAAAGACCGCTGTACAAATACACAATATTCGAATAACCAAATTTCTTAAATACTTAATTATAACAATAATAAGACATTTTTTTATTACAATATTTAAAAGCACAGAATAAATAATAGTAGTACGTACTAAAAGCAAGTAGTATAATTTTTTTTTGTCATGGGTGACATTTTCATGGTTTTCGAGGGTGTTGAAACCGATAGGGTTGTCGAAATGTAAATCCAAGATGGCGGCCGCAATAGGTATCAATTTTTTCATCATGGGTGTCATTTTTATGGTTTTCGAGGGTGCTGAAGCCGATAGTGCTGTCGAAATGTAAATCCAAGGTGGTGGCTGCAATAGGTATACATTTTTTCATCATGAGGGTCATTTTCATGGTTTTCGAGGGTGTTGAAGCTGATAGTGCTGTCGAAATGTAAATACAAGATGGCGGCTGAATTAGGTACCAATTTTTTCATCATGGGTGTCATTTTCATGGTTTTCGAGGGTGTTGAAGCCGATAGTGTTGTCGAAATGTAAATCCAAGATGGCGGCTGCAAAATATATCAATTTTTTCATCTTGGGTGTCATTTTCATGGTTTTCAAAGGTGTTGAAGCCGATAGTGCTGTCGAAATGTAAATCCAAGATGGCGGCTGCTACAGGTATCAATTTTTTCATCATGGGTGTCATTTTCATGGTTTTCGAGGGTGTTGAAGCCGATAGTGCTGTCGAAATGTAAATCCAAGATAGCGGCTGCAATAGATATACATTTTTTCATCTTGGGTGTCATTTTCATGGTTTTCGATAGAGTTGAAGCCGATAGTGCTGTCTAAATGTAAATCCAAGATGGCGGCTGCAATAGGTATCAATTTTTTCATCATGGGTGTCATTTTCATGGTTTTCGAGAGAATTGAAGCCGATAGGGTTGTCGAAATGTATATCCAAGGTGGCGGCTGCAATGGGTATTAATTTTTTCATCATGGGTGTCATTTTCATGAGTTTCGAGGGTGTTGAAGCCGATAGTGCTGTCGAAATGTAAATCCAAGATGGCGGCTGCAATAGATATAAATTTTTTCATCTTGGGTGTCATTTTCATGGTTTTCGATAGAGTTGAAGCCGATAATGCTATCTAAATGTAAATCCAAGATGGCGGCTGCAATAGGTATCAATTTTTTCATCATGGGTGTCATTTTCATGGTTTTCGAGAGAATTGAAGCCGATAGTGCTGTAGAAATGTATATCCAAGGTGGCGGCTGCAATAGGTATTAATTTTTTCATAATGGGTGTCATTTTCATGAGTTTCGAGGGTGTTGAAGCCGATAGTGCTGTCGAAATGTAAATCCAAGATGGCAGCTGAAGTAGGTACCAATTTTTTCATCTTGGGTGTCATTTTCATGGTTTTCGAGAGTGTTGAAGCCTTAGAGTATTCAACTAACAGGAGACGCCATGCGCATAAAGTTCCAAACAAAAAAGTCTGTCACTTCTAGCGGGAGGCGAGGTAACGCACACTAAGCAAATCGTAAACATTGGGCCACGTCGTTACGCACACACACAGCATAATATGAGCACACGATTAAGCAAAACGCACACAACCTTGAAAATCTCTCATAAATGTCTCATCGTTACAGTGCATAAGCCATAAACAACTAGTGCGAGGGCCTTGTCGATATGGATATGTCGATGAAATTTTATGCAAGTTACATTAGCAAATTAAATAAAATAAAAATGAACAAATGTTTATTGTGTAATATTACATTCAAAGTAAATTTAAAAAAATACATAAGGTGCAAAATAATAATACAAAATTACCAAAATTAAAACAAATTGAAAAAGTATTATATTATATTTTAACTAGTTTTTAAAGTGAATAAGTTTGGTATATATATGACGAATACACTTTTCGGGATCACTCTTTTTTTGCGAGGTAGCTAATTCTAGTGCTTGCATATTTTTCCATCACCAAGTTTGCCAGTTCAATGTTATGAGGAACGTAATCATTATCGAAATAATGTTCCTGTATGCTTAAAAATATATAATATGCCTAGTCTATGAAATATTTTTACCATTTTTTAACGTCATGATCAACCGAAAAGGTTATCTGTATAGGGGTTTTAAACGGTCTAATTTTACAGATTTTACCCAACCTATAGAGTTAAACCGTTTTAGGACTTAGGGTTGAACTACATCTGGCAGCACGGAATCGCACTTTTCTGTGCTTCTATCCTTTTTGGTCACTCAGAAACGTTATTTACTAGAGCAAGAAAGAGAGCGGGAGTGTATAGTTTCACCCTCAAAAAGCCGATTGTAAACCGGTTTCAAAAGTTTATCTATCATTCTTGACAATCCATACTAATATAATATTATAAATGTGAAAGTGTGATTTTTTGTTTATTTGTTTTTGTCCTTCCTTTAAGCAGCAACGGAATGGAGCAATTAAAAAAAATTAAACATTTGCTATCTCTTGGCCGAAGTTTACGCTTAAACAAACATACTTTTTTTCGTCATTTTACTTAGGATTGAAAAATAATTAATGTCGTCGTAAAAAGCGGTAATATTTTGTGTTCTACAGTACAAAAGTGTAGTACTCTGTATATATTTAATAATAATAGATTATAAATATGACACTGAGATCATTTGTTTGTCCTTATTTATTTATTTAAGCGCTAATAATTCGTGTCTCATCTGAAAACAACAATTTGGTTGACACCATCTAAGACGATATACTTGTAAATAACATTTTAAAATGAATAAATATCATTCACTAAACCTTCCATTTCGATTTGTTACATGTTTTAAATTTTATCCGTCATAATGTAAAATAAACCTGTAGCAAAATAATAAACTTATTTCCAATCATTTGAAAGTCGGTACAGCAGTTTCATTTGGTTTCCTTTTATTATTTGATTGGATTACGAAAACCGATTGGTCAAAATGCTCGGAACAAATAGTGCTTGTTCGTTTAGGTACCCAGGTTATCTGATTGCCACATGCTTTTATCCAAACTTGGCGCCTGTAAGGATCTATTGGAAAACTGTTAAACCAAAGATCTTTTTTAAACATTGAACAAAAAAGAATTTTAAATAACACCTTGGTATTATATATCAAGGTATTAATTATAGTCAAATAAAAACATCGACACTAAAGATTACAGTGAACATCACTATTATAGTCTTGATGATACCATTTTATATACTCGAAATTCCCCTTCTTTTCGTTTCATAACGTAACATAATGAAATGAAAATATCTATGCAAAATGTTTTAAATGTATAATGTATACAATAAAACAATTTAAATTGATGTTTTCATTTCATTAAAAACAATTTAAGATTATTAATGTTGATTGAAATAATATAGTTTTGCAAATAGATCACAACAATATTAATGAATTTAAGACTATTCAATAACACGATTTTGTCTTGTGTAATAAGAACAAAGAGAAACGACATTTGTCTACAATTAAGCAAAATTTAATTATGTCCTAGTGGTGCAAAAGTCCTTACTATAGTATTAATACTTTAAGTTGGCAACACACCCTGCTCAGCTATATTAATCAGAATTTTCGTGATTTAATGCTTAAATTAATTATTGAAATCAAAATAAATACTTAAAGATAAAAGGTAACGTCGTCTTTTTGTAAATTTGAGGTCTGTGATCTTTTTTTACAAGAAAACACACTGCAATTCGGCATTTTTCTGGAGGTCAACTCACGCTTACGACTACTTGTTAACTGATGCCGTACGCGGCGCAACTAGTTTTATATACCGGGAATGATCCGCGCTCTCGTACTTTTGACAGCGGGGAACGCTCTCCAATGTCGTCTCCTGTTAGTTTAATACTCTAAGGTTGAAGCCGATAGGATTGTCGAAATGTAAATCCAAGATGGCGGCTGCAATAGGTATCAATTTTTTCATCACGGGTGTCATTTTCATGGTTTTCGAGGACGTTGAAGCCGATAGTGCTGTCGAAATGTATTTAAACTACTTTAAAAATTCCGTATAATCATGTTAAACGTAATATTTTTAATGCGCTTAAGGTATGCCCAATTGGATTTACCAATATATTTTAAGATTATTATCAATATTTTGTAAAATATCCGAAAATTTCCAGACTGGACTCGAGCGAAGAAAGTATGTAAGTTTAGGTACAATGAGACAATATTTTAAAATAGTAAGAGCTATGTGGGGGTTTAATTTATACAATTTATCAACTTGGTTTAAAAACTGGTCAAATTTTGTTTTTAAAACAGGTTTAATACTATCGTAAAACAACGGGGCACCTAGCTGGTATAGTGATTCCGTACTGACAGTTTTTATTCCTGGACAAATATTATTAAAATTTTCAATTAAAGTGTCTCTATGAGAAGTAGATAAATTATTGGAAAAAAATATTTCACATTTATTGCTATTTGGTTCAATACCAATATTTTTAATATTTCGAAAAATATGATTAAGATCGCTGAGGACGTCATCTGCTCTACCTCCTAGTGTACCGTCGTCTAGGTGCCAGACATTCAGCTTGGATTTCAAATTTGAAATAATGGCTGGAATTCCCAAACTGAAAAGTGCTGGACCCAGTGGGTCACCCTGCTGAACACCGACAGCAGAATCGATAACATAGTTTTCGTAAAACAAGTTAGTATTTTGACTATAACATTGCGAAATGTAATGATGAATTTCGGGGGTATTGTTAGCCACTTCTTTTAGCAAGGTTACCCTATCGATATGGTTAAAAGCATGCCCTTTTTTTTTTTTTTTTTTTTTTTTTTTTTTTTTTTTTTTTTTTTTACATGGGGAAATGCCTACGCATACCCGCCTCGCGGGGGCAAGGACGGGTTATGTCGGACTCGCACCGACTAAAACCCCATGGTGTTCCACCCTAGTCGCATATTGGCAGGGCCACGGGAACGCTTTCGCACACTTCCGCGGCCCCACCTGCGCTGGCCGCCCCATGGTGGTCCCTCCTCGGGAGAGAAACACTCCTCCCCCATCTCCTTCTCCGGTAAGGCGCACCAGAACACATGGCGCGCCCTCCTCCTCGGCCTCCAATTTCACATGCGCAACGGATGCCCCCGTGTCCGATGCGCGAAGGCCATGGGGCCAGGAAAAACTAGCACTCAGGAGCACCAGCCTTCCTGACCCCAGCGGCGGATCTGGTCTATGGCTCCGCCGCCAACCAAAATTCGGCTAAGGAGGGTAGGGAGAGCGGCGCCTCGAAATACCGGCACTCCTCTCCCCCCGCAGCCCCACCACCACCGCATCAACGGTGCGGCCCCGTTTGAGTCGCGGAGGATAGGGCGAGTGGCGCATCGCCATACCAGCACTCCTCTTCCTCCGCGACTCCACCCCGGCTGCAGCGGTAGAGGGAGCACTCATCCCTCTCACCGCAGCCCACCGACACACATCCGTAGTGGGCTCGTGAAGCCCACTCGGAGTGGCCACCTCGGGCCGGCCCTACACCTCGGGCCCACCGCGCGTTAAGAGTACGACAAATCACAGAATTTTGAGCATATTTTGAGCAACTTAACGGAACATGAAATAGAGATGTGTGTCTGGTACGTTTCGAATGAGTGTTGAGTTGTAGGAATTGAAATGTCAATTCAGGACTATTAATTTTATTACTACAGACTTCGTGAAGAAACAAAATTTGTCGGTCCTTTAACGGTAATAAGTTATGATGTTCGCAAGATTCCTTGTAACTGATTTTTTTATGTTGTGTGCGATAATTTAATGCCTTAATAAATTTACATTGCATTTGCATGGTCTATATTCTCTATGTAAGACAAGTAATTTGGATTCCAGACATTACAACAATACTCCAAAACACTTCGTACATAAGAATAATACAAAACTTTGATACATTCAGAATCTGAGAATGGACGGCACACTCTTAAACAAATCCTAAATTTTTATACGCTTTTGCAACCATTGTCGTGACATGATCAGACATGAGCATTTTGGAATCAAAAACAACACCAAGATCTTTGGTTTGGTAGATGTTATCTAATTTATATTGGTATTTAATTTGGTGCCTTTTACGGGTGAAGAAGAATTTGATAACATTTTGAAATATTAACACTAATACGGTTATCGTGATAGTAACAAAAAAGCTGGTTCAAGTCTTTTTGAAGTTGGTGTGCATCTCCCTCAGACTTAATATATACATAAATTTTAGTATCATCTGCATACATGAGGAACTTAGAAAATTTAAAGCAGTCTCCTATATCATACAAGTATGATGCATACAGTAACAGTCCCAATATCGAGCCTTGTGGGACTCCAGATGGGACTTCCACGAAATTAGAGCGATGTCCAGCTATTATAACAGCCTGAGATTGGTTACGTAGATAGGACTCTATCCAACTAAGCAGATTTCCATGAATTCCTAGCTCCTGGAGTTTACGCAAAAGTATAATGTGATCCACGCGATCAAAAGCCTTCTTGAAATCTGTATAAATGGCATCGATATGAAAACCATCATCCATACCTCGAAGAACATCATTGGAAAAAATTGATAAATTAGTACTGGTTGAGCGACCACGAACGAATCCATGCTGTTGCGGAGGAATGTGACGAACAATCAGGGGATACAAATGCATATGCGCAACTCTCTCCATCAGTTTACTCAACACATTAAGAGTAGATATAGGTCTGTAATTTTCGATGGCTATTTTGATTCCTTTTTTATGGACCGGAACGACATTAGCAGTTTTCCAAATCTTGGGAAAATAACCCTCAGCATAACACCGATTAAAAATTAATGTTATAGGAGCCGCTAGTAATTCTGCACACTTCACAAATAAATATGGAGGGATTTCATCACATCCAGCGCCTTTAATACAATCGAGATTATCAAGAAGCTTTTTTATGTCTGTGACAGAAAGATATATATCACTAATAACATCATTGCGAAGGAAATTGTTATGTATAAAGTTTCCATAATGTAATGCCGGTTGACTAAAATTACGACAAAAAAATTCATTGAAAGCATTGCAAATATCATTTTGATTTGACAATTGATTATTATTATATTGCATTATGTGAGGATAAGCTGATTTATTTTTCCTCTTGGATTTTATATAAGCCCATAAAAATTTTGGTGTAGTTTTAATTTTTTCGTGTGAAAATTTTAAATAAGACGAATAACATTCCCTTTCAAGTTTTTTTAATCGCGGACGCAGTATAGAAAAAGATTCGTAATCATTTGGGTTTCCATATTTTTTCCAGTAAGTGTGATACTTAGCTTTTTCTTTAATCAATTTTATTAAGAGGATTGTGAAGCTGTAAATTTTCAAACAAAAAGCGATAACGTTTTCCCCCCCGTAAATATAGTCCAATTATAATATTTTTTGGAATTGTTGTAGATATGACAATAAACTAGGCCCGTACGTTTTTATTTTAAAGAAATATTGTATACAATATAAGTTATTAGCATCTAAAGATCTATATTTTTGACTTAAAAACTTCCTCGAGCATTTTTATTTTTGTAATTAAACTAAACTGATTACTAAAAAAGTAAAACGTACAGGCCTAGACTAAAGTGTACTGAATCTAATAAGACCAAAATTGTCTTATTTTGTAAAGTTTTAGGGGGGTAAAAACGTTATCGCCGGAAACAATATTTCAAAAAGAAAATGTAGGCAATTGCCTTCAAGACTTGCAACTCTCTCTATCGCACGATACGGGCCGGGGGGCAAGGGCATATTGTAGTGATGTTAAGGGTGGTGGGGTGTGAATACCAGCATTTTACGATTATGTTGTAAAAATAAAAGTTATATTTATAAAATGAGCCGTGGTAGCTCAGATGGTTAGCGCTCGCTATAAGTTTCACAGTAGGTACGCAAGAAACCCGGGTTCGATCCCCGCCGGCACCAATGAAATTGTTTATTGCAATTTTAAGTGCTGATTTACCACGTGCTCGGCGGTGAAGGAAAACATCGAGAGGAAACCTGCATGTCTGACAAATAAAAAAAAATATATTTCGAAGACATGTCAAGTTCGTCAACACGCATTGGGGCAGCGCGACGGACCTTTCCTTGCCCTAAAACCCTCTCAGAAATGAGAGGAGGCCTGTGCCCAGCTGTGGGACATGTATATAGGCTGTAACTTTTAGAGGTGTTATCGATATTATTATCACCTAGGGAGGAGAAAATAATATCGATAATCTAGAAAGATAATACCTCTCATGAAAAAGTTAATGTTTATGATTATTCAATGTTTATCGATTATTTAGTTATTAATTTAGTCTTTATTGAATAAGGACATTAAATTAAAAATATTTCGAATTTTAAAATGGGGTGGGTAGGCAAAAATAAATAAAAAGTAACAACTTGAAGAAATTATTATTGTTTATTATTACATATTACTTAATTACACTCTTTCTCGAAATGGCATTTCTCTAGGAACTCGAGGGTCAATCATTTCTTGTAATAAACATTAAAAATGAAATGAGTAAAGTCTTGGCTGAATTTTTGTTGCCCAAAAGTGATCATGGTTTATTAAATTAAATACGAAAACATGAAAAAGTTGTGTCCATACTACGAAAAAACAAAATTGACTACTAGTTATATGTAATTATCCCTGGACCTGATAATAGTAATCATGGTCCCTTTTTTTTGTCCTTCTCGTATCAAACGAAATTTGATCTGTTTTTAGTTATGGCCTCCAAATGTAGCATATTAGAATCAGAAATAAGACATTTTCATTTAGAGAATCATGTCCAATAAACCCATTGGGAGTTGTCCCTAAATAATAATCTTCGGAATCAATAAATAGTCCACACTCCCAAACTTTTAGATTATGTTATCTAATCTCGATTCCATGCAAAATGTTAAATTAATGAAATTGCAATCGAAATATTTTTTTATTTGCTAAATGATTTATTTCTACAATTCTTCGCCCATACAACTTATCTGACTCAATCTTGACTAGTCTAGAGTCTAGTAGTAGTCTAGTCTAGTAGTCTAGTCTAGACGACTGTCGAGCATCGAAGACGTGTGATGTATTATATATATATATATATATATATATATATATATATATATATATATATATATATATATAATACATCACACGTCTTCGACTGTCGAGCTAATTATTGAACCAGAGTTAGTCAAGATTGAGTCAGATAAGTTGTATGGGCGAAGAATTGTAGAAATAAATCATTTAGCAAATAAAAAAATATTTCTATTGCAATTTCATTAATTTAACATTTTGCATGGAATATATATATATATATATATATATATATATATATATATATATATATATATATTTATATATATATATGTACATGACTTATTATTATTGCATTCTTTTTGATTCTCTTTTTCAGATTCGATTCCTTCGTCAACTGAAGTACATCGTTCTTGCACATTACTGTCTGGTAATTATTTGTCTATCTCGGAGTCACTGAAAAATAAATAGAAGCATAATAGTTTAAATTATATTTTATGGCTAACTAACGCGGGCGAAATCGTGGGTGAAAAGCTAGTTTACCTATATACCTAATTCGGTTCATCGTTTAAATTTCTGTAAGAGCGTAGTCGTTCCCCGGTCGAGCCGACCCACTCGTGCTACAACTATACTACTAATATAGCTGCAGCATGGCTATACCACGTATAGAAATTTTACTAATCAAACCTTTGTATCTCGAAAATTTTAGCATTTTCCTTGGAATTATCGGAATTCCACAGTAACAGTGATACGAACAATTTCTTCTAACGGACTAATATTATTACTGGACAAGTGGTAAAATTAAAAATTTTGTACAACAATTACAACATAATATATGTAATGGTTGAAATGATTTCCATAAAATTTGTATGAGACCAACTGCGAACAAGAAAAGAATAGGTAAGTATTCAAAATCGGTCCGGAGAAATCGGTGAACATATTATAACAAATAAAAATAAAACAAATATACATACAGCCGAATATAGAACCCCCTTCGTTTTTGTACTCAAATCAACATCAGCTTGACGGCTCCGTGGCGCAGTGGCTTAGCAATGAGTTCCAGCGCTTGGGGCTGCGGGTTCGAATCCCGCACGGAACAAGTATTTGTATGGCCTACAAATAATTGTTTCGGGTCTGGATGTTTGTCCTTGTGCAATTTATGTTTGTAAACTGCCTCCACGATACAGGAGAAAATCCTAGTGTAAGGTAACGTTTTTTTTTAAAAAAAAAGCTATCCCATACTTTTATATTTTGTGGAATAAATTTCGGTCATCTCCTACCAGTCAACAAAATACAATAGTATGTAAGGTTGTAAGGTACGCGATCAAAGTAAGCATAATTTATTATAAGTAAGTAAGTACGCCTACTTACCTGTTGCCCGTCCTTTCGATTTACGAAGCAAATTGCATATTTTTAGTTTTGTCTCTAATCTTTCTCTTCTATTCTATAATTTAAAATTAAAAATTTTGTACAGCCGACTTCAATATAGGTTATTTGAGAATAACTCAATAACCATTGGTCTGACCTTGATCAAATTCATATGGGACCACACGAGAACTATCAACTTTCATATAAAAAAAGAATCATCGAAATCGGTTCGCCCAGTACAAAGTTATGAGGTAACACACATAAAAAAAAAACGAAAAAAAAAACATACACTCGAATTGAGTACCGTCTCCTTTTTGGAAGTCGGCAGAAAATGTATAAAATTATTTTAGTTGATTGAATGTAATACACATGTCATAATCACTACCATAGTATATAGGTAGAAACTTACATAAAAAAATAACAGCCCACTTCTATAAGTTATATTATGTAGTAAGTCCCCACGTTTACATGTAATATAACTACATGTACTATGCAATATAATAAAATTGCAAAGTAACACAAACAAATTCATTATGTAACTTGTCGTAAATGTACGCAAATATAGGCTATGAATGAATGAACGCTCCTCCTGCTGGTATCGTAGTTTGCGTAAGAATTAGTGTAATATGTTGTATTTGTGTTGCCCAGAGCCCGGCGGGAGGCAAGCGCGAGTAATGAAACAGATATCATTTTTGAAAATACCTACTCGCGTCGCGTATCGGCACTTCACAATCCTCTTAAGGCATTACTATACCAAACAGGATAGTTGTAAGTATACGACACAATTTTTTGTGGCACAAAATTAGAGATGGCGGTATTTAAAGTTACGTAAAAAGTGTCAATTATGTATTCCAAATCATGAGATTTTAAAAAAGACCAATCGTAATTGAAGAAACTATTTAATTTAATATAATCAGCTTTCCTAAATAAGTTTCTTTTTCGATATATCCTTCACATTAATATCGACTGACGGATGAAATACATCTTCATTTACTATTGGTACTTTATATTTTACGATAGTTAAATGATATATTAGAGAAAATTAAATTAAGTATATTACCATGTGAATAAGATAAATAATTGGGTTGAGATAAACCAAAATACGAAGTAGTATTAATTAGATCGATAGCAGAATTCTGCATATCGACATTTCCCTTTTTTAGTATTATAGGTTTATTTAATTTCCAATCTATACAAGGCAAGTTAAAATCACCAATTACTATAAAATGATCATCTGATTTTGAACTAATCGCAGCAGTAAATAATTGTATAAAATTTTGCATATTAAATGCATGCGCACGGTTTGGCGGTATTTAAGTACATATAATATTTAAATCATGCAGTAAGTCAAGCGCACGCGCCGGTATTGTTATACATATATACTCAAGATCGTCGCGGTCAAGGTCAGAGCGCCTGCACGCCCTAAACCGGGAACCGCACGCGATCATCACTCCACCACCGAGAGCACCGCGGTCGCGACAGAACAAGTCGTATTTGTCAGTCATCACTCCACCACCGAGAGCACCGCGGTCGCGACGGAACAGGTCGTATTTGTCAGAACTGCAGAGTTCCGTATCAAGTATACTGTCGCATAACCATGTGTCTGTAATTAAAGCGATGTCAATATCAGATAGAAATAGATTGTTATAAAACTGGTCAGTCTTAGTCCGTAAGCCTACATTCTGATAAAAAAGTCTTAAGGGTTTAACTAGCCTGAATGACCTTGACGAAACGGCTATCGCAGAGATTTTAGCCAACGTCAACACCGTCTAGCAACTACGTTCTGTATTACTTATAAAAGTGCAAAGATTAATAGACTGCAGAGATGACCATTTTAAAAAAATGACGTACTGCCTTTTATGCTTACTCATCACTGAGAATTATGTCGTGGTTACGCATCTTCAATTACATTGTGCTGTAGCTATGTCCGGTAGGCGTCATGAGCTATGAAGTGTTCAAGTTTCAAGTACGTAAAAGTTTTTTATTATATATGTTAAATCGTATTTATTTGTGTCGTAGTAGTAGATCTGGGTCAAAGCGTTCGCTGTAAATTATTCCCGGGTTTGATTCCCGACAGCACGAATGCAATTTAAAATTGCAATTTTCATCAATACGCATTGGGGCAGTTCGGCGGGCATTTCCTTGCCCTAAAACCGTCTCAGAAATTAAAAAAGAGTTCTGCGCCCAGTAGAGGGACTTGTATAGCCTTTTACTTTACTTTGTAGCAATATTTATATTCGTTTCAGATACAGAAGGGTACCTTATGCTGACAAAAATATCATGTGGAGGCGACGAAAACATAAAACATCTTTGAACCTAGATAAAACGTTCGAAAGATGAATCGATGTCAGCCATGTCATATGCCACATTTTCTATAGAGCGTAGAACATTGCAGATAGGGCAAAATAAAAAATAATCCATAATATTATGGGAACTTTATTAATAATATATACATTTATAGGTATTTATAATAAAAATAATGAACAAGCTGCAAGGTTCAACTAATAATGTTTCTTGTAAACACAATTGTATAATTCCTGTTTTAATTTTTACCAACGGTTAATTGATGAAACGTAGTCAAGAATACTTCATATAAAATATATTTAATTAAAATTGACACACGACCTATTTGGCCTTCTTCTTACAACTCGGCTGAAAGAACAATGCCCATTTTTCACCTGACAATGTATAGAAATGAAATAAATCTTAAAATTCAGCTAATTGAATTGTAAATTAATTACGCTTATCACTATGTTAAAAGAAACGCAGGAAAAAAATATTTTTACATATTTCTATAAGTTTATTCTACGTCAAGGGTAAACGTATTATATGTTTTGAACGCATCTCAACTACCCTTTTTCTTGGACGTTCCATTTTATACACTGCTACTTTACTTTATTTAACTCTGCTTCTGAGTTTTATACATTATTTTATGTTTTATTTAATCAGTAAGTATTCATTTATTTGTATTTGTATAGTACATATTAATATAAAATAATATAATAATAAAATAAATTAATCATTCAGTATATCATCGAGTGCGGACAAATGAAACGGATTTTTTTTGACATTTGACAGTTCTGCAATTGGCATCGGCGCAGTTCTTCGTTGTTGCATTTGCGTCTCGTTGTGTACTGTGCCATTTTGTTTATGTTACTTCTTTTTAGAACCCTATATGGTATCAAGAAAATATTTCTGCTCCAGCAGAATTTCTGGATGACGTGGTGGTGAGAGATTTAAGTGAAAATGATGATAATTAATAAACCATGCCACTTTAATATACTGTTTTATTGGTTTATCCCATTTTGTTCATCAGTAAGTATATACCATAGGCCAATGAAATGTGTTTGGTCTCAATTTGACAATACAAGATGAACTAAATGTAGTTAGTAAGTATTTATGTGTGCTGAAGAAATAGCAGATAGAGCTAGACACTCAATTTACGGTGACAATCATCGAGAGTAAGCGGTGACTTAGGAGCAGTTGGTTTCAAGAAATTCACAAAGTAAAAAAGACGTTTTAGACCATAACTAGATAAGTATTGTTATTTTAACTTCGAGCGTTAATAATAAGTTATAGCGCATTTATTTCTTTATTACCTATTTGGTTACGGCAAATCCTAACCTAAAAAGTGACATTAGTATATTTTGGGATTCGTAGCGTTTAAATCGTAAAAATAACTATATGATATTATTTTCTGAGCTTACATGTAGGTTTTCTACTATACTTTATAATTATACATCAACTTTCACTATCAGGTTTTTAAATGTATGGAAAGTGGGCATGATTCTTTGAAAAGAAGATTTGTCTGTTCTTAATTATCTTGTGACACCATTTTTCACAAAAGTATTGTTTACAACTGGCGTGGTTTCGAAAAGCGTGATTAAGTGTCAGCGGTATAATGTCAATTAGACATTGAACATATTTGAAATTTATTTTTTTGTTTCATTTTTTATACCTTCTTAAAAACTGACGCCATCTGACTATTTTATTATTTGTTTTTTTTTTTGTAAGACATAAGGATAAGTTAGATTAACTTGGATAAGTTTGTATTTTTATTAATTTTATCACAAAATTTCCGCAATAAATTATTACCTTTTCTACAGTGATTCTTTCCTCTTAGTTTCGGCGTGACTGTAGGATGTTATACTGAGTCACCGTCAGTTACTAAGCGGCCATAAATCATTATATGTACGTATAGACATACATATATTAATTTTTTGATTTTAATATTTATGTTTTTTTGAATTTTGATTGATTTTTTAAACCTGTTAAAATTATTTTTTCCATACCAATTGATGGTCCTGAGTATAATGCCAGCCTTTGGCTGAAGTTATTTTTTATTTTATGCTCAATTGCAGACAAAACAATATTGATTGCGCATTTCTAAAACAAAATTTTACCTCTTCTCCTTCTAATAATAGCTCCTGCACCTAACACGGCGGAATAGATATTATTAACTATAAGACCATTTGCAGAAACAGTTTTTGTTAACAGTTATGAGTGTAACATTTTATCAGCTACTTTGTTTATAGTGCCTTGAGCAAAACTTTGCCGGTTTCTGTACAGAAAATGATGCTGGCTTTGCAAATATAAATGGCCGCTACCATTGAATATAATACCCACTATGTTACACTTATTTATATAGAAACTTTAATTATCATTTGCATAAAATTCTAAATAGCACTTTTAACACAAGAAAGTAAACTTTTAGATCAGTCCATCTTGTTTTTCACTAATTAAGTGAAAAGTAAAACAAACCAATAGGTCCGTGATTTAAAATTTCTTGCAACTTTTTATAGAAAAGCATTTTTAACAGTGGTAGAGCCACGCGGCAGCTTTTGCTGTCTCACGGATGGGCCGGCTCGAAACGGGGTGGTACCACGACCTCACAGAATACCAGCGTGAAGTAGAGGTTTACCTCTGCGTTTCGCTTGGTGAGTGCAGGTGGCCGGAGGCCCTTTTTACTGGAAATGAGGCATTCCATCTTAGTCCTCACGGGTGACAACGTATCTGCATTTTGATTCGCTAACGAGGATAGATGTAGATGTCTATGGGCCGCAGCAACCACTTACCATCAGGTGGACTGTGTGCTCGTTTGTCACCCTTATCCTATAAAAAAAACAACCTTATCATAATATAATAGTCAATCATTTAGCCGTGTGATAAATCTTTTAAGTGTGCCAGTCAAACATAAATGATGATTTTCGGGTCATTATACTGGAAATAGTCTTTTAAATATTTTGTAGTACAATTGATAATCTTCAGTATGAATGACCGTGTATTTGACTTTTATAAGTCTATGTTATTTTTGATGAAAATTATTATTGCAGATTGCCCTTTCATTGTATTCTCGAATTAAATTAATCAAAATGAAAATAAGAATTTTGGCTCTTTATAACTGATCTTTAAATGTAAAAAACTGACTTGAAATTATATAATTAACGGCATTTTTTTAATTCATTGAACTTTTTTAAGATTGTGTTGAAACTCTACTGGTAAAAAAACCCAAATATATATATTATAGTTCTTGGTGAAAATAAAGTATGCGCGTTACATCGATTCCCATCAAGAATTTCTAATGTAATTCTTGGTATAAAGCTAAGACGTGATAATAACTGTAAACAATAGAATAACAAAAGAATGAAAATATTTGTAAATACTTGCTTTATAAAGTTAAAAAATATTATTTGACCGTAATAAAATAAAACAAGGTAGTCTGCGGCATGGAAGTAAAAATAAATATTTTCGATTATTTTTGCAAAATCTAACAGCCGGATCAGCGCGCGATTCTGATCCATCTAAAGATGCTAAAGAACAATGGCCAAATTTCTATAGGAGCTGGACTTGACTTTTATTTTTCATGTCCCAAATCAAACTATAGCTAGATTGGTCTGTTTTTATGTTTTAAGCACCATTCCGATTGAAAATCATATCTAAATAACCACAATTTTTTAAAATAACGTCAAAAATACTTTTGAGGCTAGCATCACATGTAATCTTCTTCAGTGATCTAAAATGAGAATTAGATTTGTATTATGATGTTCAATTGTGTGTGGTGATTTATATTAGTGTAATAAAATAAGTAGGTATGTAAATATGTACAATTATTGACGAATTCCACTCGCGGATCTTAGAAATTACTCTGGTATCAAACTCAAAAACGAGATGGCGGCGAAGTGTGTCAATGCATATATTACTATAGTATGTGCCATATCGATTGAGAAAAACGGACAATGACCTCAGATATGAGCCGAGTGTCAAAAGGCGTAACTTACAAAATCTCAATTTAGATGTGATAACAATATTTAAATATTGATATTATTCCCACTTCTAGGTCAGCACATATGTTTTGTTTTTTTGTTTCTTAAATAATATTGTCTGTGGTTCCTATAAACATAGTAAAATCTTACGGTACATCGCGAAAAATGTGTTATATTTTATATTTCAATTTATGGTAAGTAACGCAGCAATTCATTTAATAACAGTTTCATATTAAAAAAATATTTGAAGCAATATAATCACCATATTGAGCTTTTGCAAATTCATCCCTTTAAAATAAACAAAACGCGCGTTACGTCAGTTCGTTCTAAAAGAAACGTGACAATGGCAGCCAGAGATGCGTCACCTTTTTTGGGCCGGTCCGCCATTTTGTTTTCATTCGTGTTCGGATAGCGCTTGCGTGTGTACGTCTCGGGTAATTCATAGCATTCATTGCATTGTTTTAGTTGAGTTTTTACTGTTAAATTTGTTATATCGTTAAGTTTTTGTTTTTTGAATCTGTTATATTAGTTTTACTGTGACGGTCGTTACTAAATCGACATGAGTTCAGGAGAATTTGGTGAAGGACCCGGTCCTTCAACATCAAGTGGAAAGAGACGTCGCCGACCCATAATAAACGTAGCAGGTACGTACAAATAGGTACAAATGCGACGACGTAGCCTTTCTATTTCTTAAAGCGCTCTTTTTATGTGACCATGTGGTATTTATTTTCTAAAACAATATGTATTTATGTGATGTAGTACTATGGTAGTATATTTTTGTCATTTATTTACAGGCCCATCTTCTGGAGCACCTTTAACGTCACCAGTAAAAAAGAGAAAACCTACCACTTTGTCGGTCGGGGAACAAGAGATTATCATTAATGTATACAAATATGTCAAAAACACCTGGCCCGAAGACGTGTATCCTTCAAACGTTAATATGGTAGAAAAGGTTTCGGAGATCTCAGGAGTCAGCAAGAGCACTATATATCGCGTATTAAGCGTGTATAGAGATTCCCATAAAATACCAGAAAAGGGAATAATTAATAAAAGAAAAAAGTCTGTAATTGACAAGTTGGACGATTTTGATAAATCGGCTATAAGAGCGAAAGTGCATCAGTTCTTTCTTGCAGGAGAATTACCGACTTTAGACAAAATTTTGCTCAGTATAAATCAAGATGACCAGTTGCCAAACTTGAGCAAAACTTCCCTGCGACGTGTGTTGCGCCATTTAAAATTCAAATATATAAAGAGAAACAGAAAAAGTGGTCTAATAGATCGCCCAGAGATAGTTCTGTGGCGTACCAGATATTTGAGAGAAATACAAATATTAAGAAACGAGGGACGTAACATTTTTTACCTTGACGAAACATGGATTAACGCAGGTCATACTATGGGAAAGGTATGGGAAGACACCACAATTGAATCTTCTCGTCAATCACGGTTAGAAGGCTACTCTACTGGCGCGAAAGCCCCTTCGGGTAAAGGAAAGCGATTAATAGTTGTACACGTTGGCAATGAAAATGGCTTTTTGGAGGGATGTGATTGGGTATTTGAATCATCATCTACTGGTGACTACCATGAGAGTATGGACACTCTCCATTTCGAGGACTGGTTTAGAAAAGTAATAGAAAAACTGCAAAGCGGCGATGTCATAGTTATGGATAACGCTAGTTACCACTCCAGACGTTTAGAAAAAACCCCAAAATGTCTTGGCGGAAACAAAATATGCAGGAATGGCTAGAATCTAAACAGATCGCATACGTGCCCTCGGACACAAAGACCCACTTAATGGAAAAAATAAAGGCAGTTAAAGATAACTATCGAAGTTACGTCACCGACGAGATGGCAAAAGAAAAAAGCATCACAGTGGTAAGGTTACCTCCTTATCACTGTGAGCTTAACCCCATTGAACTTGTGTGGGCAGATGTGAAAGGGTACGTTGCACGAAAAAATACAACTTTCAAGTTAAAAGATGTTAAAAATTTACTTAAAGATGGTTTAACTCAAATCACGCCAGATAAATGGAAAAACTGTGTTCAGCATGTCCTTAAGGTTGAACAAAAAATGCGTGGCATGGATGATAGAATTGACCAAACTGCAGATCGCTTTATAATTAATGTTACAGATAGTTCATCAAGTGAAGATACGAGTGATGATTGCACCGAATAAAAATAAAGTTCTTATATAATATTAAAAATAAAGTTTTATCTTTTGCATAAGTACGTACTTATTCGGTGTCGTTATCACTCGAATCTTTATATGTGTTATAAATTAATGTTTTTTGTTGTTAAATGAATAAAGTACTTTATAACAATAGATGATTTTTCTTCTACAGCGATCTTTCACATAACTTTTTAATAATAGTTAATAAATATATATTATATCAATCATTATAAAAAAATCATTATAAATAAAGAAAGTACTACATATAAAATGTGCCTATATATTGAAGGTTTGTAACCCCTGGTTAAACGACCGAAAGGTCATTGTCCGTTTTTCTCAATCGATTTGGCACATACTATATTAATACATAGCACTCGCAGGGCTAGTTGTCGTTGTTATGTAGCTCTAGTCTGCATGATGTCTCTTACAAATATGCAAGATGCAAAATCGGTGTCCAGAAATCAAAAGCAAAGAATAATCATTACAAGTGGTAGTTATCAGTCCGTAAAACAATGCCGAGTTCAAAACAACAGAAGGAAATCTAAAATAGTACAGTACGTATCACAATCCACAACAACGAGTGAAGCAAATAAGATATATAGATATGTAGATGATTGCCGGGTGACAATCAATGTCGCTCGATGACCACAGATTATGTAACTTGACGATGAAAAATGATGTTCCGTTGTACGTAATTGAGCAAAATGCTTAGCTTACTATATATATATATATATATATATATATATATATATATATATATATATATAATCATTTTTATGACATGAATCCAGTAAATAATAAATCAGTATATTAGTTGATTTGATGCCTACATACTAATTGAATTGAATTACAATTAACAACTATTTAGAAAAACGTGAATATTATTAGTCTTTGAATACAATTTCCTGTCATACGTGAAATGAGTCGTCATTAGGTGCGTTTCAGTGCGTTCAGAAACCATTATTTTAAATAATTTCGGAACAGTTACAAAAACAAAAATAAAAGGGTAACTTTTTTTGTGGCTACTTAGAGAACTATTTTTTGTATTATTTAAGACCTTAAAAAATAAGGATATTTTTTATAAATATGGCATATAGTGACACCATCGTTTCATCGTCTGGTACGATTTGGCCAACCTCCTTTCAGCAAGCACTGTCAAATTCAATAGGAGTGACAGAAAAACGGTTCTTGATATAGAAGGGTAAATAAATTATTTAACCTATAAAGTAAAATCACTTTATTAAAAATCAAAATAGCCGAATAGCTTTATTAACATGAGATATATAATTGTACGAGTGCTTACAATACTTAACATTATTTTACTGAAATCTCAGAAAGTTTTTTTTAATAGAATAAGGGTGACAAACGAGCACATAGTCCACCTGATGGTAAGTGGTTGCTACGGCCCATAGATATCTACAGCTATTCTCGATTACGTATCAAAATGTAGATGCGTTGTCACCCGTGAGGACTAAGATGTAATGCCTCGTTTCCAGTAAAAAGGTTCTTCGGTTCTCTACACTCACCATACCAAACACAGCAGGGTTATACTGCTATTTTACATGGTATTCCGTGAGTACGTGGCCATACCCCGGTCGAGTCGACCCATTCGTGCTACAACTATACCTACCTACTACTAATATAGCTGCAGCATGGCTCTACCACGTAAGAAAAAATTGACGTTGAAAATTTAAGTATTTTCAGAAGCAACTTTGCAATTATTTTCTATTGAGTGAATTTTTATGGAATCGTTTTTGGCAAACCACCACCTGAAATATGTACAATGTTTTTTCGATAATGATGTGAAATTACAAAACGATCCCAATGCATATCAATGTGGCTCTATTCAGCCTCTTAATATGAACATACCTCGGGATTCAGAGATTTTAAAAGTTTTCATGCGTAGATAATGGAAGATATAATATTATATTATTACTGTCCCGTGTGGGGCAACCTTTATACTTATATGCATATTCTCATCATATTTTTATGGTTGGTTAGAAAAATTATATCTAAATGCAAACTTTCACAGGGTAATTTTTTTTTTACTATTTTTACCCAGCAAGTAGTAAAGCAACTACAATCCCATCTGTAAGTGGTTATGTAGCCTAAGATGGTGAATTGCACTGACTTAACAAAAACCTATTCACTCTTGCCTAATAGTACTAGGTAAGTATTATTTGCGACCTATTTGTGTGTGTGTGTGTGTGTGTGTGTGTGTGTGTGTGTGTGTGTGTGTGTGTGAAAAAAAGCGTATGAGAATACGTGAAGAGGAATAAAGGTTGAGTACTACTTCGCTTACCTGTAGGAAGTTGCCACTCGAGAACCATTCTTCCTATTTTTTATCTCTTTTCCAAGTTATATAGCCAGCCCATTGCCATTTCACTGTAATATTCCGTTGGGTATGTCAGTTACTCTGGTTCTATTGAGAATATCTTCATTTCTAACTTTATCACGTAGAGAAACCCCTCTCCAATTTAAATTTTTTTCGAAATCTAAGTAACGAGAGCATGTTAGTCGTTCCACATCTAAATTATATAAAAATGCATTTTTCAATTTTACTAATCAACGTCGCCGCGAAAATTTCTTCTTCTTTGGACACTTTAAAAATTAATTTATTTAGAAAATAATATTTACAGTTACCAGTGCACAGATATTAACTAAATTAAGTATTTCTAGTCATAAAAATATTTATAATTGAGTATAAACTTTTAAAAAACTAATATATAATTGAACGAAGTCGCCCCAACACCGACGCGCGGTCCACCCTCGACAACATGGGTCTCTATGGAGCCGATGCAAACATCGGGCAAAATAAGCGAAACAGAGACAGCGCTATGCGCAAGACAGAGCAATCACTATTGAACCATGTTACGCATTGTATTTCAATTACAGTTTAGGAACTTTTATTTTTGCATTTTTAATATCTTTGTCGCCTGCCCATTAAAAATTATCTTTACTTATCTTATAAATTATAAACTATATATTTTGTAATATACATAACAAATAAAAGTTGCTTAATCCATGAAAGTATAAATTAAATTATACGTTCCGATTATTTTTATGTCCGATTGAAATGATTACTCTGTGCAACAAGCTCTGTCTGTAGCCGAAATTATAAATGTATCTATGGCTGTTGTGAAATAAAAACGTAAAGTAGATTATTATTTATTACATATTCATAAAATTAAGAAAAGAACAGTTTCAAAGTTAATTTTACATCAATTAGTTATTATTTTAAACGGGAATGTTTTAAAATTAAATGGAGTTAGTTTTGTTTAACTTTTCTAAGCCAAATTCAAAACTGATGTCGATTAAGTATATTTCGTAGAAAAATAACTTAAGTGTGGTGCTACTAGCCAGTGATTTATTAGAGTTGATTTACTTAATGAAGAAGTTTAACAAACAATAATGGATTACTGAAAATGGTGTGTTCTAAGATGCGTCTATAATCATCTAAAATTGAGTGCCCAAGTTTATTTCTGTGTCTATAATATTACTAGTCAATAATATATATTTAAATCTCTATGAAAATAATTGTTTTTTTTCTGAAAAACTATTAACCGTGTTCCATTCCAATTTTCTACTTATATATCAATGCATAGCTAACTATTAACTTTAATCTTCCTTTTAAGGTTTGTGTTATTAAATATTTAAAATTTCCAATATGTTATTCATTTATTACTATTTCCATTCCAAGTTTTTACTAATGTAGAATGTAATTTCTACATTCGTAGAAAATTGGAATGGAAATAGTAATGTATTATGATTAAAAATAGAATATTGAATGTGGGGGTGGGCAATGAGCATTATACATATACACACGCACACATTCACATCTGTTAGTTCATGGAACAAAAACTGGCGCGCCAGTGTCGCAAGTTGTTGGCATTTTTATTGTATGAAGTTTTCGTTCTTCCCGTCAGGGTACATGTATTCTGTGCTCGACAATGTCCGAAAACGGACTGTGACAGGCTGACAGGGTGACGGAGCATGCGCGCTCGCGTAAATATATTCAATTGCAGGGAAAAATTATATATTCTCTTATAAAACGGGGAATAAAAATAAAACTCTCAATTAAAAATAGTAATATTTTTAAGACCTTTTTTTTAGTGTAAGAACTATTTTAAAAGCTTGTGCCGTTTTGGAGAAATTTTGCAAAATATGACAAAGATAGGTACTCTTTGGGGATTTTTTTTCTAATAAGGGGTTCACAAAGATACAATTTTGTTCAATTAAAAACATTTACCAAATCCTCTTCTGTTACCCTGTATTTTTTCTTTGTGGATTAAATGAATAGTTATTGAGATTTTTTTACTTAAATATCCAAGATTTAGGCATTTCAACCACTGTTAAGGCCTTCACTATTGCACTTTTCTATTATAAATATTAAGTACACCGTTAGTTATAGATTGATACACATAAAGGATTCTAACAACTGCTATCATTTGTACCACACAAAAAATGCAATAAATAAATAAGTAGTGAATGCTAAATATCTTTTTCCACGACAATAAGACAATATAAAGTTTTACAAAGAAATAAAAAAGAAGTGCAGTATTTAATCCCTATTGATATATTATCATAATATTTTATATAATGTAGTATTTTTTCATAGTATTTAGTAGTATGAGTAATAATAAATTGAAGTAGTGAATCATATGTGGTGTGATAATTTTGCAACTTGTTTTGTGTTAAACTGTAAAGAGGTATTAACATAATGAGCTTGAGTGAAAAATGTGAATTGTGTAAGAATGCGTAATATAACTAAGAATAACATCGCTATACAATCAGTAAAAATTAAATTATCTTTGTCAAATCGGTCGTCGTTATAATGGGTATAGGGGGAGAAGTTTCGTTGCGACGCACATAAATACGGCAGTTTTTTGTTCAATTAAATTTAACACGTTCATGCACACACTTCAATATAGTAGCTCTATGTGATATTGCACATAATTTTTTCATACAAACTAAAGCGACGTCTAATGACGCTGTGCAAATAACTGATAATATTAGTATTGAAATATATGGCGCTGACGTCCTAAGACGTCACTACATTTTCGTTTATGAGAGTCAAAATGCTTTCATAACTAGAATACTCTGAATCGTCTGTGGTGCCATAAGAATTTTCTGATGCGGAATCCGATGTAGATCTAACATCAGAAGCAGATCGTAAATTGGAACAAGTACTCTTTTTGACATGCAATAATGACTTTTTGCGTTGTTTGCCCCGCTCAAACTGCGAAATACCAATGTCACAGGAGCTGTCGTCATCATTAACACCAATTGGGTCGTAATCAGCATCTGAACCAAACTCTCCATCGTTAACAAAAGGGACTGGCGTGGTTTCCCGGGATGAAGAAAGCTCATAGATTTTCATTGAAGATTCCTTCTTTTTTGGCTCATTTTATATATCTAAAACAAACAAAAAAAAATACAAAATATGTATTTTGAACATATTCAGACTTATTACAATAAAGTAAAATATAATTTTATAATATATATATATCGTAGTAAGATAATAAAATACTTACGTTTAGCGTCAATATTCCATGTGAACATAAAATTCGCGCACGCACTAGCCCCGCGACGCGCACAAGTCGACTGATGTAATGAAACTTCTTTTGCGAAACGACGTATAGTGACGTTGTGCGCTAAAAAAGTGGGTACTTAGCACCAGGGAGGAACGTCAACTAAGAAGCTTAAAAAAAATCGGTGCGATGTGGCACTACAATTTTGAGAATTCGATATGTTGTGGCACAGTAACCCAACTTTAAAACATTAGTATGGCCAGACACCGTACCATAACGTTGTGCTCAATAAATCGAGTTATTGCTGAACGTAATAATACGTTGTGCCATATCATATCTACAAATATGTGACGTACATATACGTTGTTCGCATGAACGTGTTAAAATTAAATTCCTTAGCCTTGATTTTACACTGTTTAAAGAAATTCCGGTTATATGGTGTAAGATGCTCATTAATATAAATATTATTATTTCTAGCATTATCGTTCCTTGTCTTGTTCTCCATTCCGATATCGGTTACTTTGATGCCGCGATGTTTACGCGATGCGACTACAATCGAGTCTTTTCTGACGCGGTGACGAAACCGGGTAATGATGGAACGGTGATTGATGGAACTGCTCGACTTACGCGGCTGCATACGATGTGCAAACTCCACCTCAGTGTTGCCAATGGTGACACCTAATTTCTCGGCCAGCTTAACAATAATTCCAACAGTGTCCTCATCCTTGTACTCGGGGACACCTGTAATTTCTATATTCTGAAGGCGACTCCACTGCTGTTGCCTTGCAAACTCCTCTTCCAAATGTTTAATACGTCTAGTATTAGTATCTGTGTCACTTTGGAGACGCGCATTTTCTTCCTTTAAGCACTTAAGTTCAGCTCTGGTGGATGCTAGATTTTTCATGAGGTCATCGTATTGGGTACTTATATAATTAAGAGTAGTTTCCATTGTTGATATTTGAGATTTTAGCGAGCTTAACTCGCTTTTAACTGCCTCTCTCATAAGAACTCGGAGTTCACCTTTAAGAGAATTTAGGATGTCTGTTCGGAATTCAGATGATTCCTGTAGATAAGAGCTGACTGAAGAATTTTCTTCTAACGTAGATTTAAGTGGAGTGTTGCTATTGTCACCTGTTTTCGGTTGCTTGCTAATACAATACGGGCATGTCCAAGACTGTATTTTTTTGGCACTTTCTGAAGTCAAACCTACACATAAATAGTGGTATGACTTAGCGCAATTACTGCGAGTGCAAATTATTTTCTCAGATTGCCGAACCGATTTCTTACAACCATTACAGCTGGACATTGTATTTAATTTGTTTTGGTTGGTTGTGTAGATCGTTTATAGAACGGTAGGTACGACAATCACTAATACGGGTAGGAGTTGGTTGGTACCTTTTTTTTACTTCGACTTCGACTCGGTGTGACGTGATCAGGTGCGACGAGTGCAGCTTTTCGACGTCTTCAAACCCACGCAATAATGTTGGCCGTGTAAAGAGATGATTGCTCGTTTGCCCCCTCTCCTATAAAAAAAAATGTATTTTTGCAGTCGTCCTTTTTGTACGGAGGTGAAGCAGGGCCGGGGGAGTACTCACTGCACTTTCAACACGGTTATTACAATTTTAACAAACGATGTTTTGGCGGCAAAAGAGTCTTTAGATTACACTACACTTCGTGTGTTAATCGATTGAAGCGATAATTATATTTTTATAGTTAATGAGATACAGGTCTGCTCTGAGCGATAATCAGAAACGGAATGAACTAGTAGATTCTACAACTGAACTTTATTTGTATTTAAATAAGACCTTTTTGTAAACTGTGAATCACAAATAAACTATTTGATTTGATGTATAAACTAAAGTATTGAACATTTAGCTTTTATATGATTATATTTATATGTATAGTCACGGTGTGTAGTGCTGTAAAAAAAGTAAATGGAAGCGGACTTTGAAAAAAGACAGTCAGATAATCTGTCAAAAGGTGAAATTTTTTTGGTTGCGCATTATTTTTCAGAAAATTATGTTTTTTTATCATCAGAAATGCGTGGAATAAAGCTCTAAAGGTAAGTTACTAATAAAAGATTACGAAAAGTATACAGCTGTACCATTGATGAGTAATTAGGCAGTAATATATAGGTAGGTATTAATTGACCGAACCACGAAGTTGCACATGATTTACAACGAAATAAAATGAAAAAACTTACTTAAACTTACTAATGCAGTGTGTATTAATCAACTCGTACTGTTATTTAGTGCCTAGTGACACGTGAAGAAATGTTGGTTACGTAGTTCGTCAGTGGTTGCAAACATATGATCCTAGTTTTACTTTGACTAACTTTCGAATAAACTGATTGTGGTATTACGTTGGTAGTTGGTACCTATTCTGTTTTGAAAATGCAATGGTCGCAAACATTTAATGCGTGTAATACTACACTGATTTTAATGAAATTTTGCACAAAGGTACAACTTGATCTACAGGATTCTATCTTCTCATATCGGACTTTTATTCCCAAGGAGCGTGATATAACAAAAATAAAAAAAAAACAGTAATTAAATGTTACTTATAAATAAATAACATGACAAGAAAAATATGGAGTAATAAATATGGAGAGAATAAGAAAATTATAACAATAAAGACTACTGGTGGCTTCGACGTATCGATTTGTGACGTCACATCGCGATGCGGAAATAAGCGGTCGCCCTTACCGTAAAACACCAATTTACTCATCAATATTTGAGTCATTTCTAAAGGTAGAAAAAAAAATAAGAATCCCGTTGAATTAGTAATTTTTTATACAATTTTTTGATACTCTTAACGAAACTGGGTGGCCAGATCAATTATTCAAGAATTCAAACCTTATAATTTTACATTTATCATAATATATTCAGTCGCGTGGACGTTGTAAAAGGCAGCAGAAGGAATCTCAAATATATGGTGAGTAGCAGAATCTTCCTAATAACAAACAAAAATAATCATATAAAACTGCGTTTGCCAACTTGTCTTCCAAGTGAGGCTATTAGTGCTAAATCCAATGATCTATGGTAGAGGATTATGTTTAGCAGTGGACTTCTGATAGGGCGTATTAAATGAATTTATGATACACTAGCTGTTCCCCGCGACTTCGCCCGCGCGTAATTTATTACGATTGGATTTGATGGGTTTTAGTTTTTTACGCGGAACCCTAATTATTTTTTTAAAATAAAAGTAGCCTTAGTTACTTCTTATTACATCAGCTATCTGCCAGTGAAAATCCGGTCAAAATCCAACCGTTAGCCAGAACAAACAAACAGACAAATATTTTAAAAATTGTTTTTTTTTGTTATAAATACCGTAAATACTTTCATATGAATGTAGTCAAAAGCTGTTATTTTGACATTATAAACAGACACTACAATTTTATTTATTTGTATAGATGTCTGGCTTACAAAAATGAATACGATTTTAGTAGTTATCGCATTTTTTATTTGTTATTTTGTATATTTATTAACATATAACAAAATTAAATTAACAACATTAATTATCATACAGTTCTACTCCCCGCAGTGAACGCTGGGTGTGTTTCCTCGATGAAAAAGCCTTTGAGCGAGAAACAAAACTAGATACTAGTTACGCTATCGCAAATATTGTGAACAGAGTGATTATTATTTATAATTAAAAATTTTGTACAACCTACTTCAATATAAATTAATAAAATAACTCAAAAACTATTCAGTCAGACCTTGATCATTTATATGCGACCACATGTGAAGCACCAGCTTTCAAATAAAAAAAGAATCGTCGAAATCAGTTTACCCAAAAAAAAGTTATAAGGTAAAGTTAAAGTTATAACGAAGCGTTTTCAAATATAGAAACCCGGCATAAGTTGACTGTGTGCTGTTTTATCTCGTTTGGTTTTCCTACCTAACCGATCCATCACAAAGCTCTTCAGAGATAGCTTCAGGTTTTGGGGTGAATGATAAAACTGTGTTAATCCACTTGAAATCGGGAAAGTAAAAAAACTTGAACGATGGGTACCTCATGAATTGAGTGAATCGAACTTGCAATGACGCGTCGACTGCTTTGTTACTTTCCTCAACCGACACAATAATTAAGGGATTTTAAACCGAATCATTACTTGTGATGAAAAGTGGATAGTGTACGATAATCGGAAACGCTCGTCGCAATGGCTAAAACCTGAAGACCCAGCCAAATACTGCCCCAAACGAAAATTGACTCAGAAAAAGTTACTTGTGAGTGTTTGGTGGACTAGCGCCGTTGTCGTTCTCTACAGGTTTCTAAAATCTGATCAAATGATTACGGCTAATATCTATTGTCAGCAACTGCAAATCATGATTTTACACATAAAAAAAGAAAAAAAGAACATACAGTCGAATTGAGTACCGTCTCCTTTTTGAAGATGGTAGAAAACATTGTCAATGTAAATGACCACAGTTTCAAATAAAGGATTTGAAAATTAATACAAAACTGAATTATAAAAAGTTCCTTAAAGAGAACCACAGAATTAATTAAATGACCCGTCACGAAGTTCTGTGGCAACAATGTTAATTTCACTTATATTTATAGCCCAAGGGTTAATTCCAAAATCCACATGGGTCCTAGTTCTGTTTGATAATTATAAGGGTTGAAATTAAATCGGATTTTGAAAATGAAGATGAATTGTTATGTAATTTTTATTACGATATAATGTAAACAAAAATAACAATGACTGATTTTTTGCTTGTAGTGGATATTATCAAGATATAGTGAAGTAAGTTTTCTTATAATAAAGAGCCTCGCTTTTTTATCATTTCTCAGCCATCAAGCACAAGCTTATACGACTTTGTATATGTAACGTTTGAATTAATAATTAATTATTCATAGATCCATAGATTTGATAAATATCCAATCCTCGCAAATGAGAGAATGATTCGCAAGGCAATTGAAATAAAAGAAGACATTCAAATTTTAATAGAGAAAATGACAGGCTGTTCACATCTTCTTTCCCATAATTAATACAATTAAATCCATACCCAAGCATACCACTGCAAGACTTCAAGGTACTTGTAAACTCGTTTTGCCTTGACCGGACCAAAAATGTATATTCAAAACCTGAACGTAGGCCCGGTTAACTATGACATCGCTATGTCAAACACCTTAGTCTCCCCGTGATCATGGATGCTTCTATGAATGATTAAAAATAAATAAAAATAAATTAAATGAAACATAATAAAATCCGTAAAATTAGTTTTATTCATCCCCCATATTCCAACTAATGATCATCTAATATGATGGTGGTATTTGCATTATGAGTCTACAAATATCACCATCATCATCATAATCATCATCATTACAGTCCATTGCATCCATCGATACATAATACTATACTATAGGCCGTAAGCGGGACTGCTGATCATGAGGTCCCGTGTTCAAATCCAGGGTCAAGCCTAAATCGGTTATTTTGTCGTCTGTAAAGAAATTCTTATTAGCAGTCTGGAGTCTAAAAATTGTTTCACGTTCACACCCGTGCCTCGGATAAGTGCTTTCCGAGGCACGGGTGTGAACGTGAAACAATTTTTAGACGTGTCAAAAATAGTTCAGCGTGTCAAAGAAAATGGTCGCTATGTTTGTCTCGAAAAAGGGGCATGTTGCTACAATTCCTTTACAGGAACGCAGAACGGTTACCGCTGAGTGGTATATCACGGTTTGTTTGCCAGAAATGATAGCTGAACTCCGAAATAATAACCCGAAACGTCGCATCATCTTACATCACGATAATGCGAGCTCCCATACGGCTCGGAAGACAAATGATTTTTTGAAGCAGGAAAACGTTGAGCTGATGAGCCATCCTCCGTACAGTCCTGACCTGAGCCCAAACGATTTCTTTACATTCCCTAGAATGAAAGATTTATTACGCGTACAAATCAGCCATTTTGTCAACATCGACTTCAGACTGGAATTACTGTTTTAATGATTGGTGAATGATGAATACTTCGAAAAACAATAAAATACAATTAAGCTATACCGTGCATATGGTTTTTCCTATTCCCGATCATTTCAGTGTGCCCCTCGAAACTCTCGCTCCGGTTGTCATGGCTTGCCGTCTCATCGGACTACGATAGTGAAGTAATAAAGGGTGCACTGGTCACAGTCACTATCACTATAATTCACTATAGGTCACAGTCACTACAATTCAGTCCTGCGGAAATGGTTAGTTTTCGTTGAGATTGACTAATATAACCAAATATTGGTTCGGTCTGGAGGAGTTTTTCATTTTATGAAATTATTATAAGACCAGCACAAATTTGATCCCCTGAAATTGTAAATTAAATTTGAAGAATAAACGCTGATTTACTAAGTGCTCGACAATAAAAGAAAAAATAACAAAACCTGCATGCCTAAGAAGTATTCGAGATTTTTTTACTAATAAACTATATGATAGTCCACCTGATACTGGTGGCTATTGCAGCCTATGGACGCTTGTAACCAATTTCAAATAAAAAGGAGGCTAAATGCGTACAGCTCTAAGGACTAAGATGGAATGCCTCACAGCCTGTAATGAAAACGATCTAAAGTCCGTAACTCGTACTAGAGGAACTCGGTGGCGTCTATATTATTTGATAAATCTTTCAGGAATAAGAGGTAGCACATGTTCAGTATAGGACGTGTGCAGACAAGTTAATTTACTATTTTAAAGTTGCAGATATTGTAAAAATTGTATTATCACTGGTATTCAATTTGAAGAAAAAAAAAATAAACAAAACTTGGAGCCGGTCTAGCAATAAACTTGTGAATAGTTGTACTGATGATGACATGGATCAATATTTAATCTCGATTCTTACAAAGTTATTATTTTTTGATTTGTTAAATGTCACTAAACCATGTTTGATATATTAACTTTTCAGTGTCCTTATTTCCTATCATAAATTATTGTTGTAAAGTAACGAAAATAAGCAGACATGATTAAGCCGGCGACTGACCTGCCTGCCGCAGGGGCAATCTAGGGTGTAGGAGTGCGGATGACCCTTAATTTCCTCCTTAATTGTGATGTGTGTAGGCAAGCAGGGGCAATTTTTTAAGTCGGCCCTGCGACCTTCGATATTGCTCCGATCGCTGTGCTCCCTAGATTGCCCCTGCGGCAGGCAGGTCAGTCGCCGGCTTTAGTCAATTATAAATATTAATAGTTAATATTAAACTTGTTTACGCAAAAGCGTTGGTGTCAGGCATCGACGTTAGATGGCTCTCGGCTCGGCTGATACGGGATGACGTTCGTGCGTGTTGAACGTCCGAGCTTACTGAACGGTGGGAGTCGAGAGCGAAAGTTTAGATGTCTTCTTCGCGTCGAAGGAGAAGGCAGTCCGTTTGTTTGGGAGCTCTTAGATCTAATTTTATGTTAGGCGCGTATAGTAAATATACCACTGGGAATGGTAGCGCGTGTTGAGAGTTTACCCGGGACTTTAGGTTTAACGCAGAATCTGTATAAGTGGATTCGACTGTATTAGTTACTAGTGCGGTAGTTAATATTCTAGAAATAACGGTGACCTTTGACCCGTACGTTCTGTGTTCATTTTCGCGAGACAATCGTAACAAAGGAAGAAAGTGACTGCGGAAGGCGATCTTAGCTTGGAGAGGAGCTGAGGGCCGAACTGCTGCAGGGGGAACGGTCAAATAAGGTCAATAACACTACCAGCCACACCCAAATACACATCACTGACCTTTACTTTCTAGCACAATACATCCACACGAGACCTGACCGAATCTTGAGGGACCAGTCGCCTTGAATAGAGGTAAGTAAGCTCTGTTCAATAATTGTAACGCTCCCCCCGGATTGTTTAGTGTAATTAGACTTTTAACCCGTGGCGTGAGGACGCCCGACCAGCATCTGCCCGTAGCTTCTTCGTCTATGGGCCGCGAAGGATTCTACTCCTGGGATGGGCAGCTGCCGGCCGTAACATTTGGTAGCAGAGCGTGGTTCTGGGATCGATTCCCGGTCGATCCACCGACCATAGTATTTGATAAAAATTAAACAATTTTGGTGGCAGGGAGCGTTGGGTTGATTGGTTTAATTTTGTGTCTACAATCACGCCCGTCCGTAATACGTAAAAATATTTTTTTTATTATATACGTAATAATAAAATTCCTTTCTTTGTTAGCTTGCTTTGTTGTTTGCGGGTAAATTTAAAAAACCGCGCCCGTTTAGCGCGCAAGCGGGAGATTGCGTCATGTAGGTAGATGGTTATTTTTGCGTAATCGGTTAATTATCGTTGCGGATAGTTGTGGTGTATTACTTATCGAAGGGTCGATTTCCGAGCAAGGCATTTTTTGTTGATGTGTATCTTCGTTATGTATCTTTCGTATTGTAATTTGTATTTGAACTAAAGAGTGGTAATTTGTATTTACGTAATTTGAATTTAACTTGATTTGATCGCACTAGTATTTGTTATTGTTAATTTGATTTACCTTTTCTTTTGTACTAAATTGTGTTTGATTTGATAAATAGCGGTTCTTATTTGTGTACATTCTATTCAACTCGATTTGATAGGAACTGCATTAGTTAGCTGTTAATTTTTTTTTTGTATTTTTTATTTGTTATTTTTGTAATTGTGCTCGAGCGGCGTCGTAATTTGTATTTAGTAGTGATGTCCTCGCCCAAGATGCTAATCCGTTGCCTGCGGACTGAGTTACGCTGGGCCACCAGCGCCCATGCTTTGATAGGTCGACCGGATAGGGTCCATAATTTGATGAAGCGGTTCGAGCAGGTTGATGCTCGAAGGGCTGCAGTGGAGGAGGCTTACGCTGAGCTCGAGGATTCGGATGTGGAAAAGGGAGTCCTGGACTCCTGCTTCGCAGACTACGAGCAGTTCTTTTCGCTCACGGACGAGTTGATCGAGGCTGAAGGCAGGTATGCCGAGGAGGCGCGTGAAGCTCGGACGAGTGGCCTGCCCGAGTCCTTTCAGAAGCAGCCTCAGCCGGAGCTGTTGGGATGACTCCCAACTCTGGACTTGCCAAGGTTCTCCGGGGTCCTTTCCGAATGGCTGACCTTCATTGGTCTTTTCGACGGCATAGTGGACGCCCGGAGTGACTTGACCCCAAGCCAGAAGATGGCGTACCTCCTGGCCTCACTGGAGGGGGAGGCCCTGGGCGTTGTCAGCCATTTGAGATTGTCGGACGACGCCTACCAGACTGCTCGGGACCTCCTAGCCAGAAGATACGCCAACGTCCGGCGAATTGCCGACGAACATGTTAAGCAGCTTCTAAGCCTTCCGCTGCTTAGTGACCGGGCCAGACTACGTCCGGACCTGTTGGATCCAGTCTTGGTGGCCTGTAATACGTTGAGGCGGCTGGATTTACCAGTAGGCGAATGGGCCTTCTTGTTGCTCCGCATCGTGCTGTCCCGTCTACCTCTCGACCTTCAAATGCATTTTGAGGAGAGGTACGGCGGGGACGAGGCCTCCTATATTCCGCCCTTCTATGACCTGCTGCGGTTTTTGGAGGAGCAGTGCCGACAGATCGAGCACGCGGCGCGCACCGTCGACGACTTACGAGCCGTGCCCAGTGAGAGGCGAAATCCGCCGGGCAAGTCGTCGTCAACCCCCCCCCTGCTCCTATTGTCGAGCATCTGATCACCGGGTAACGTCTTGCCCAAAATTATTAAGTAAGCCAGTTCCGGCGAGGCGAACTATCGCCAAGGAGCGCCGCTGGTGTTACTCCTGTTTGGAAGGGCACCTCCAGGGAGACTGTCCGCACCAGCGGCCCTGTCTGCATTGCCAGGGCAATCACCATGTCGTACTGTGTCTGGGTGCGAACGGCGTCTCCTCTCGGGGCGCTGCCAGGCCCTCGACCCCCACGGGCGGGGGCGCTCCGCCATGCCCGTTGACGGGCGACGCTCGGCTCCCGCCGGCTAGCCACCAGGCCCCTAGGTTTGAAAGGGGTCCCTCCCCCGACCAGTCGGGGGGTAATTCCCCCAGGGGCGGGGGTGTCATCACACCCCGTCAGCGTGCGGAGAGGAACTTCACGGCCACTTATCAGTCCGCTGGACCCTTCTCACTCCCGTTAGCTGAGTGGCCGCGACTGGTGGACCACTGTACCCCATTTGATGGAGGCGGCCCTAGCTAGCTGCCGCCTTAGCTCCCACCATGGCTGCCTCTACTGAGCCTTAAGCCGTCAACAGTCCACTTGTCAAGCTGTTCTGTTGCCGACGGCCTCAGTGAGGGCGTACAACCCGAGTGGCGACTGTTAGCGGTTGCGCTCTGTTAGTATCGGGTTCACGCGGTGTGGCCTCCACTTGGTGGTGGGAAGATTAGGGCCCCCTCGAGAGTTGAATCACGCTCTCAAGGGGTATTGGATTTGGTTTGGTCGAGCACTTAGTTAAAAATTCTTTAAATTTAAATTAAAATGCTTTTGGGTTTTCCGCGAAATTCATATTGTAGCGGTTATGATTAAAAGAATTGAATTTAAAATACTCCTTTAAATGCTGCTGCATATGTTTTGTAAATACTTTTTATCACTGCGTTTGTTGTTGCACGGAAAATTGAGATTAAATTGTGTGCCCTTTTTTAATGCTTGTGCGTATACTTTGTAATTGCATTTGATTGTCGCGTCTGTGATGAAAGGAAGTTTGAATTCATTTGAAATTTGAATGGCGCGCTATTTTGAAAATTATGTATATGCTTGTGATAGTGTTTAATCATTTTGCTTTGTGATAAGGAAGGTTGAAATTAGATAACCCTGTGGTTGCCGAAGGAAATAGAAGTCAATTCTCTTTTGGTTTAGATTTTGTTGGCACTGTCTAAGATATTTATTTGAAATAAGAAATAGGGCTGTCCCTTACGTTTATTGTTTTGTTTACTTTGCCAAGTTGACCTATGTGCATCGGTGATTACTTGTTTTAATTAATTCTGTAATTGAACATTGATGCTTTTGAAAAATTAGTAGAAATATGAGCATAGGATCACCTGCTAGGGACCATCTGTGCGTTTCGTTCAGCTCTCCACAGACGACGTTCATGAGGAATTTGGGGGTGCTCTCTGCACTGAAGCTTGAAGGTCCCTCTGGGCCGCTTCGTGTCGCGTCGCTGTTTGCAGACCTGATCCGGTCGAGTTGCGGAACTAATCATAGGAGCGCAGATAGGTGTTTGAAGGAGGTCGTCTGACTTCTGTCTAGAAATAGGACTTATTTATGTGCTGCGATGACCAGGAAGGGCATCCAGTTCAACTCTCCGGCTAGCCCACGTTGGGGCTGTAATTTTGAGGCGTTGGTCAGGGTTGCAAGATCTGATTGGGTGCGTAGGGTGGCCTAGTTTGGTTGTAGATTCGATCTTGCAACTTGCCGTCGCGACCCTGTCCCGCTGACCGGTTTGCTCGCGGACCTAAATCCTTATGTCCGGGACGGGGGTTTGTTTACGCAAAAGCGTTGGTGTCAGGCATCGACGTTAGATGGCTCTCGGCTCGGCTGATACGGGATGACGTTCGTGCGTGTTGAACGTCCGAGCTTACTGAACGGTGGGAGTCGAGAGCGAAAGTTTAGATGTCTTCTTCGCGTCAAAGGAGAAGGCAGTCCGTTTGTTTGGGAGCTCTTAGATCTAATTTTATGTTAGGCGCGTATAGTAAATATACCACTGGGAATGGTAGCGCGTGTTGAGAGTTTACCCGGGACTTTAGGTTTAACGCAGAATCTGTATAAGTGGATTCGACTGTATTATTTACTAGTGCGGTAGTTAATATTCTAGAAATAACGGTGACCTTTGACCCGTACGTTCTGTGTTCATTTTCGCGAGTCAATCGTAACAAAGGAAGAAAGTGACTGCGGAAGGCGATCTTAGCTTGGAGAGGAGCTGAGGGCCGAACTGCTGCAGGGGGAACGGTCAAATAAGGTCAATAACACTACCAGCCACACCCAAATACACATCACTGACCTTTACTTTCTAGCACAATACATCCACACGAGACCTGACCGAATCCTGAGGGACCAGTCGCCTTGAATAGAGGTAAGTAAGCTCTGTTCAATAATTGTAACGCTCCCCCCGGATTGTTTAGTGTAATTAGACTTTTAACCCGTGGCGTGAGGACGCCCGACCAGCATCTGCCCGTAGCTTCTTCGTCTATGGGCCGCGAAGGATTCTACTCCTGGGATGGGCAGCTGCCGGCCGTAACACAACTATTATGTACATTATCCTTTCATTTACTTTAATTTTTTTTTATAATATACACAATTATATTTATTACAAACTATGATAAAAATAAAAAATATAAAATTTACTTTGATATGATAAACACTCTTTCGGCATCTCAGAATTAATATGAAATTAATATCAGAATGTAGAAGAACCTTTGTCTTCGAAATGACAACAGACGATCGTTTTCAATTCTTAGTAACTTAATTTTTGTCCCGTATTTTCAACTTTCGAAAAAGAAATTAATTACATGGAGCTATATTCTCGTAGACGGTCCATTATCGACCTCAATAAAGCTACCTCACGTACGTGGCCTTTGAAACACCGGCCGTATGAACGAGGGCGTTATCGAGCAGCAGGTATACTCCATTTAATTGTTTACTTTTGCTTCTTTTGGCGTCTTTTCCCTTTAATAACTGAGCCCACGGTACACTTCTTAGGATTGGCACTTCCTTTTACATTTCTTACACTAATATTGTTATTGAAGTGAAAATTTCTTTTGTCACGTTGGGCACTTTTGGGATGAAGAAAAAGCACTGAACTCGCGTGACCACCACGCTCATATATGAAAACTTTTTTAGACACGTTGGGCACTTTTGGGATGGGGAAACCGTGTGTGACCATCACGCCTAGATACATATATACATCGGTATATATGTATGTAAATGTGAAGTTAAATATATATATATATATATATTTAACTTCACATTTACATTTATATATAACAAAAGTTTTCACTTCTGACGTGCAGTTCTACGACTGACAGTTTTTTTTTAATATATTCGTATTTTTATGGAGTAATCGATGAACACTATTTTTAGAAGAACAAGTCTCGTACTTATTACTTAATGTGCTTTAAAAAGGCGTATACTCCTTGTACAATACGCCTTCAAAGCGCTCATGGACTGAGATAAAGGATAAAGTTTCCTTAGTCGGGAGTTATATTACACTTTGATGCTCAGTCTTACGCATTTTAATAAACACTTGGCATTTTTTATTTAAGCTTTTATTACTATTAAAAAGTAAACTCTGAATACATCTTGATACTTCATACATTCATTGAGTCATTATCAAAAGTCTACAGCTGAACATATATCTCCCCCATAAATCGTAATAGCCTTATAGGGTGAAGTTTACTATAAATGCGACTGCGAAATACGTTAGTGGCAAGCGGATTGGCAACCGCAGTTTTTTTTTAATTTGGGTTGTTAACATAAATATACCGCTGCCAATCTCCTGTTTCATTTCCCTCTGCCGCCGTTATTTTATATATTTATATATTTTATTTACAAAGAAATATATCAGGCTAAGTACATAATGACATGATCATGATCCCCTCCTATTTCTTATCCTATATCCTATTTTATCCTATTCTATATTATTCTATTGTATTCTACTGCTCCATAAATCTATATCATTCCAATATAGATAAGATTTATCAAATGTAAATAGTTGACTGAAATGAATGATAGAGAAGGCTATTTGATGTTATTTTCTAGTTTAACATGCATTTTCTCTTGGTTCTTAGAAGTGTTTGAAGTTGATTGCAGGTGTCCATGTCTTGGAGTAGCCGCTTACCATCAGATGGACTGTAATTTCTTGGGTCACTTCAATGTTATTAGAAAAAAACTTTCCAATTAAGTATTTTAAAAGTAGGGGCAATATTTTGATTAAGTTAATGAAGGCGATCGCTTTTTTAAAAGCCTATAAATGTAGGTTGCTTTTAGTCGTAATGAGCGGGTCGAGATGAGGGTTTCCGTATTTACGACTCGTATGTACATGTAATTGCTTTTTAAATAAATTTTCTTTATAATATTTTTTTTAATGAATATTTAACTTCTAGCCTTAATTTACCTTAATTGATTATAGTAATTATTATTTTTGTTTATTTGAAAGTTTTATATCTTTTAATCAATCATAACCCACACATTTTGGCAGAAAACAGACTTAAATTAGGAAATAATAGATAAAATGTCTAGGAAATATAATTTGAAAATAGTCGAAATTAAGAATGAATTTATTAAAAATTTCAAAATCCAAACTGTACCCCAGCAAAATTCCTCAAATAAAAAAGATCATATGATAAAATATAGTAAAATGTTAATAGTTTTAAATACTTGTGATAATAATAATAAAGTAAAAAGTAGTCACTCAAGATGTTTCAAGAATTACATCCTGAGTGCTTTTTACATAGATAGACAATCCTTTGACAAAAATATGTCAAATCTTAAAACATCGTAATGACAATAAGAAAAAAAAGTTCAAAAATATTTTTGGACTATAGCACCATAATATGTGAAACGTGAATATTCGATAGAGACCAAATTGATGCCTTAAAAATGTGGTTTTGGAGGAGAATTGGTGGGATAACTCGGAGAGAAAGAAATAGTAATAAAGGGGTATTAGAAAAGATAAGAGTAGAAGATCTAAAATAATTTTACCATTGAGTTATATGTACTACGTACTAGAGAAGCCATTCCGAACATTGACTATGTTCAACTGAACTGTAGTGCAATCCCTACAAACTAAATATTGCGTAAATTGAAGATTTGTGAATTCCATAAAATAATTATTATTATTACATTTTATTTAGAAATAATTACTAGTTTGTGGTTTAGTTCTGTGCTATTCCATTGAGTTATATGTACTACGTACTAGAGAAGCCATTCCAAACAAAAATTGTGTCCTACTCTATGTCTTCGCGCATGCGCGGGAGTAGTAGTCGGTAGTCGCGCATGCGCGAAGACTTTAATTTGATATGAAATAAGATATTAATATAAAATAAATATAAGAATTTAATATAAAATATCTTAATTTAATCTAAACAAACATATTATATTTCTAAATAAAATGTAATAATAATAATTATTTTATGAAATTCACAAATCTTCAATTTACGCAATATTTAGTTTGTAGGGATTGCACTACAGTTCAGTTGAACATAGTCAATGTTCGGAATGGCTTCTCTAGTACGTAGTACATATAACCAATGAATTTTACTGACTGTAATCAGAAAGGACTCCATGGTTTTGCAGTTGCTACTACAATACTATTTCAAGTTTAGATTATAATTGATGGAAAGGTAAAGAAACTGAGAATAAGAAGTAGACCAAGTCAGAAACACAATGAAAGTTCTGAGCTCTCATAATCCTGGCCACTCGTATGTTTAAATTTTTCATAAATAAAATCTATGAGTTATGCAATTCTTTCAGTGCTCCCCACGTACATGATCAGGTAAAAGATAAAGCTGTTGTTGTGTCAAACAGCGAATTAAACAGGACGTCAATAGCATATTTTAAATTTATAGAAAGATGATACTTAAGAAGATGCTAACAAAATACGACTATGAAAATTGTGAAAACCTACTTCATGTACACAAAATCAGTACAAAAGTTAGGGCATCAATGAATTGTATATTAATTGTGTGTTCATTATAGAATTATTATTATTATTATTACTTATTAGATATTTATTCTCCTGTTTACTGAAACAATTGTTTTAATTTTTTTTAAACAAAATTGATTTCTACACAGTTTGTAGAAATTGGTTCAGTTTTATGGAAAGTAAAGAAACGTAAATGCGGACTCTGTGTTTGTCGTAAATACGAAGAGTACCGCCGCATGGTCCTGATTCTATTAAGATTATCCGAAATATGTTTATCCAAGCATCTCTAGTGCTAAAAGCTAAAGACAATATTGAGGTTTAAAATGTTTATTGTTGTTTTTATTTAAAAAGATTTCGGTACAATTTTAATTTCAACATTTATTAGATTTTTTAATTTAATAGAAATATAAAATATGAAAGTCATCGTTTAAACAAAAGTTAACTTTAACACTTTCAGTGCGAAACAGGGCCTGAAAGACCTTGTCCATGTCTCGCCTATAGTGGGGCAAGGAAAAACATTAACTTTTTTGTCGTGCGGTAGGCGTAACTTCTATTTGGATCAGTGTGGGAAAGATATAAATATATATCTGAAATGTGCTATTGAACCCGAGTTCTATGGTATACCTACTTTAATACCAGGTTTCTTAAACCTTGTGTCGCACTGATAAATAACGCTTTAATACAGTGCGGAACATGGTTGGAAACACCGTGTATCTCCGCGGACATCGTATCGCACCCTGCGCTAGCTTCACACGGCCAGTGTTGTGGGCATAGGTTCTGTAAGATTTCACTGAGGCGGGTACTATATCCTTGTAGTCCCTGTCCCTGTAGTGCTATATTTCTGCAATTTATTATTCTGCGCTAGCACCAGCTATTACTTACAAAAGTTACAGTATAAACACGTTTTTACCTCCTAGTAGTAGGTTGAGCAGAAATAACTTTTCAACATATACGCTTGAAAAATATACACACAAACACAACATATTCATTTTATTTTTTCAGAATCCACAACAAACAAAACACATCATCTAAAAAAGGGTTTAAAGAAGAGATGTGTCGGATGTTATGTAAACTCAGTACCTTCTTGACAGATCGTCAGGCTTACAAAAAAGGGAAGAAAATTCTCAGAGAACGCAGTGGGTGTATAATTTTTCTTATTGTTGGACCTCTTTTAATGAAAAACACTCATAAGTTTGACAAAATAAACTGTACTAGCAGAAAAGATGCAAGATTTAACTTCTCTGTTGCTTAGGATTTATTAACTCTGATCATAAAGATATTTTTAAACATACATACCTTTTTTTCTATTATAAGACAAAGGCTCATTTGCAAAGTGGTTATTACGTGTTTTTTTTTAAATTTACAATCAAAATAAAGTTTTCCGATATTTTTATTTCCCATCACTAAACTATGTGAAAAACAGCCCTTATTCAGTGCGTGTATATTATTTTACCTACAGATTCTAAACTGATTAACCCAACCACGGGCGGCGGCAAATTTAGGTGTATCAATTCTTTGTTAATAATGATAAATATAAAAATCCATGTACTTTTTTGACTTCACGCCAAAAGAACGATTTTAGTCTCTTAAGGACGGCGGGGTTTAACAAGCCCAGTGTCGCCACAATATCTGGTTTAAGGATAGGTTCAAAACGCCTTGAAGCGCAGTAATTGAAAGTATAGATAAATCAGTGCTGCTGTGAATGTGTTAAAGATGTGCCTCGTATCGTCGGAGATTGACAGTCTCTGTGTGAGTCGGAGTGTCGCTGGTATCACCGAGCTTGGGTGGCGATGCGAATGCATCTGTTTTGGACGACTTCGAGGTCGTACAAAGACGACGGAAGGAGCAGCTGGAAAGAAGAGCGTTAAAAATGCCTACTAGTAAGCATACAAGTGGCGTGGAGAGAGATTTCATTACTATATTATTTTCATTATAGAGGTTTTTTATTACTTCTGTAACTTCGTCGACTGTCACAGAGTCTAAGGGTTCGCCCGCATGTGGTAGTGCAGACTTACGCTAGACTTCCGCTTCGACCTCTGCTAGGTGAGCGAGATCTATCGGTTCCATCACAAACTGCCTTCTGGCAGTTAACCTGAGTTCTAAAAGCAGAACAATCCTCACCTATGCCGCTTATTTTATTATTCTATAAAAAAAATACAAAATGGCCATTGTCCTCCTATGCATAAAGTAGAAGAAGTGAAATACTTGGGTGTACGAGTATTATTAGACCAAAGATTGTCTTGGTACACACATCTTGAATACGTCACGCAAAAAATAAGAAAACTTACATGGATTTGCACGACACACACACTCACACAAACACACACACACACACACACACACACACACACACACACACACACATACACACGCACACATGCACACATACGCACAGACGCGCACACGCGCGCACGCAAACGCGTTCACACATGCACACACGCACACATACACTCACGTACACACGCACACATATACACACGCACACACGCCACACGCACACACACACACACACACACACACACACACACTCACACACACTCACACACACTCACACACACTCACACACTCTCACACACTCTCACACACACTCACACACTCACACACAAAATCACACACACACACACACACACACACTCACACACACTCATACACACTCACACACACTCACACGCACTCACACGCACACACACACACACACACTCACACACACTCTCTCACACACACACACACTCACACACACACACACACGCACACACACACACACTCACACATACACACATACACACACACACACATCTTTTTTTCTTTCCTTTTCTTTCTCCTGTAAAAAATAATTACATTTCAAAAGCTTTTTTGGTTATTATTTATAAAAGTAATGAATAAATTTATCTATCATGTAACACTTAAAATAAAAAATAAAAAGAAAATTTGACTATATATTCCTGGAATCGATTTCTCGAGTGCAAACTGCAAATATGTTTATTGTTATAAAAATAAATAGGTTTTTTTAGTTATTATTTATGAAAGTATTTAATAAATTTGTCTAAATATGTAATACTTTAAAGAAAAAAGAAAATTTAACTTCATTTTGCTGGAATCGAACCCAGGTATTCTTGAGTGCAAACTGCAAATCCAAATTCTACAAAATGCACTACTGTAAATACACTACGTTTCCTAAATTCAAAGGTTTATTGTTATGAAAATAAATATATTTTTTTAGTTATTATTTATAGAAAATATTTAATAAATTTATATAAATACATAATATTTAAATAAAAAATAAAATTTGACTTCATGTTCCTGGAATCGAACCCGGGCACTCTCGAGTGCAAACTGCTAATATAGGTTTATTGTTATAAAAATAAATAGGTTTTTTTAGTTATAATTTATAAAAGTATTTAATAAATTTGTCTAAATATGTAATACTTTAAATAAAAAAGAAAATTTAACTTCATATTCCTCGAATCGAACCCAGGTACTCAGGTATACACTACGTTTCCAAATCATAAGTTAAATATTTAAATATAACAACATAATTCTATTTGATGTCTGTATCGGTAATTTCAGATTTTTTTATCATTGAGTACCATGTGTTATATGTATATTTCTTTCTTTATTCAATCAATTATGATATGAATCATCTATGTGTAGTATTAAATTTTTTATTTTTATTTTTTTTATTTTCAATATTTGCACTATTTTCTATTCTGTTAATGCTGGTAGGTAATAGATGTAATTAAAAGTAAATTTTTGTAGTTTATAATTTTTATTTGTTTGTAGTTATTAGTATACTTTTTAGTTTGTAGTTATTGTTTTTTTTTTCTTTTTGTAAAAGATAACATGTCTTTTGGTGAAAGTGATCATAATCAAAGCTCCTCTTCTTTCATTTCAGCGTCCGATGTACTAAGTAATGACGACAGTTTTGAGAGCATTCCTCCATTAAAAGATACTCTTGACTCGCATTTTTCTCAAGCTCTAAGAAACTTCAATATAGTTCACATAAATGCACAGAGTATTCCGGCTCATTATCCTGATATGTTAGCTAGCTTTGTAAGTGATAATGTTCATGCAATTCTTGTTTCGGAGTCATGGTTAAAGCCATGTCTTCCATCCATATCCTATTCCATTCCAGGATTCTAGTTAATACGCAACGACCGAACTACACGGGGTGGTGGTGGTGTTGCCATTTACCTTCGTGCGCATATACCTTTTTCCATTGTTCGTTTATCATCTCAACTTTCAGCTAAGAACGAAGCGGAATACTTATTTATTGAAGTGCTTCTTTCGCACAACAAATTACTTCTCGGAGTTTTTTATAGTCCTTCTTCCACAGTTGACTATTTTACCACATTGGATAACATTCTTGAAGAGCTAACTCCATTATATAAACATACAGTGCTAATGGGCGATTTTAATACTTGCCTTCTTAAGAATGATGCCCGATCTCTTCGTCTTAAGTCCCTTATAGAAGCAGCCAATTTAAATATCCTTCCTCTTTCTGAAACTCATTATTTTCCTAACTGTGTTCCATCCCTCCTTGATTTGGTTATCGTTTCTTCTCTCGACCATGTTGATAAATTTGGTCAATGTGCTGCCAACGCCTTTTCCTATCATGACTTCCTGTTTCTATCTTATAAAATAAGACCACTGAAAGCCAAATCAAGGATACTTCTGCTGCGTAATTTTGAGGAAATGGATTTGGAAAAGCTACAAAAAGATGCTGCTAATATGGACTGGAGTGTTATAACTAAGGCTTGCTCAGTGGACGAACAGGTAGCATTGTTTAATTCATTTCTTGTTCAGCTCTATGATACACATGCTCCTGTCCGCCCAGTGCGAATACGTCATCCTCCAGCCCCATGGTTGACTGAAGATCTTAAAAGATTGATAGTTAGGAAGAATAACGCAAAGTCGAGTAACAGGTCAGATCCAAAGAATGACAGGATTCGGGAAAAGTACAGACTCCTGCGGAATCAATGCAACAAGTTGTGTAGAGATTTACGACGCCGCCATATCCATAAATCAGTACAAAACGAAGATCCATGTCGTGTTTGGAACTTTTTAAGGTCCATAGGAGTTGGGAAAACACGTTCATGCCCTATACCAAATAACGTCGATTTAAATTTGCTTAATCAGCATTTTTCTTCTGTTTCTTGCTTGGATAATATGGCAAAATTAACAACGCTTACTCAACTTTCATCCTTTCCCACTCCTGACTTTTCCCCATTTGTATTTAGGCAATTTGCAGATTGTGATGTTAGGAAACACATTCTCTCTATCCATTCTGACGCCGTCGGAAGTGATGACGTCAGTCGTAAAATGATCATTCCCTTATTAGATTTTTTAACACCTATAATAAACTATATCTTAAACTTTTCCATATCCTCATCTTCTTTCCCTAACCATTGGAAGGATGCCCAAATCATACCTATACCCAAAAAAACAAATCCTTCAAGTTTTTCTGAATATCGTCCTATTTCGATTCTTCCTTTCCTTTCCAAAGTCTTAGAACGACTAGTGCAACAACAAATTAATTCCTTTTGTTTAAGAAATAACATCCTCAACCCTTTCCAATCTGGCTTTAGGTCTGGTCATAGTACGACTACGGCGTTATTGAAAATCACGGACGACATTCGCCACGGTATGGAAAATCATCAAGTCACATTATTGGTGTTGCTGGATTTCAGCAATGCCTTTAATACTGTTGATCATGACATTCTGTTAGGGATTCTGCGTTCTCTTAACATATCTCCAACTGCAATTTCCTGGTTTCATAGTTATTTGAATGGGCGCCGGCAACGTATTCGTGTCCAAGATAGACTTTCTTTGTGGCTTGATACAGTAGCTGGCGTTCCACAAGGTGGCGTCTTATCTCCTCTTTTATTCGCAATCTTTATTAATACGATTACATCCCAAATATCTTCTCTCTACCACTTGTATGCAGATGATCTCCAAATATACTTACAAACAACCATTGAAGATCTTCCCAAAGCAGTGGAATGTATCAATAAGGATCTGACATGTATTCTCGACTGGAGTCGTTCTTATGGGTTAACAGTGAACCCTTTAAAATCCCAAGCCATAATCATTGGGAGTTCAAGAATGATTTGCAAAATAAAAAAATGTCAACTACAACCCGTTGTATATAATGGAGTTCCCATCCCTTATAATGACGTTGTCAAAAATTTAGGTATCCTTTTGGATTCAAGTCTTTCTTGGGCTCCCCAAATTAATGCAGTGAGCCGTAAAATGTTTGCAGCTTATGCTTCACTCCGGAGGCTTAATTACTTTTTACCCATTGCCACCAAAATTACGCTTGCACAATCTTTACTACTCCCTATCCTCGACTATGCTGACATTTGTTACCTTGATATCACCGAGGAGCAACTTAACAAGCTTGAGCGCCTCCAAAATCTCTGTATTCGGTTCATATTTGGACTTCGCAAATATGACCACGTCTCAGAATACCGCACTAAGCTCAAGTGGCTCCCAATCCGTCTTCGCCGGAATACTCATATACTTTCTGCTCTCTACTGCGTCTTATTTAATATAGCTAGTCCTTCCTATCTAAAAGAACGTTTTAGATTTCTCAGCTCCTATCATAATTTTTCCTTAAGATCCAACGAAAACCTTTCCCTCCAATGTCCTGTGCACTCCTCGACTTATTATGACAAATCATTCTCTGTTCTTGGAGTAAGACTTTGGAACTCTTTACCCCAGTCAATTAGAAGTGATCAATCCTTAAATGTGTTCCAAAAACAGATTAAAGAATACTATTTGTCTCTCTAACCCCTCTCACTTCCTCCGCTTAATTATGGTCATTGATCTGCCTGAAGAATGTTGTCTTATTAATGCATAAGTTTGTATCTTTATTTTATTTTTATTTGTCTTTATTTTTATTTTATTTTTTAATTTTTTATTTTAGTACACCCTACCCATTGTCCTTTTTCTTATTTTGTATTTATTTCTTCTTCTGGGTTGTCTGGAAGAGATTGCTATGTAGCAATAAGACCGCCCTTTGTATTTACCTCAATAGTTGTTATTTTTTATTTTTGATGTTATCTTTTGTTGGTGTACAATAAAGAGTATTGTATTGTATAATTTTATTAATTTTAATTTTAATAAATATTTAGTAATAATAAAATGTTCTTACCTTTTTTCGTTCATATGTTGGGCGGGTAACGGGTTTCACTTTTATTTACCATATTTACCAATTATAATTATTAACTTAATTTAAATAAATCTAAACTTAAAATATTTTATATTTACACGAAAGAGGTATATTTATGAAAAGAAGAATATTTATGAACATGAAACAATGAATTTAAAAATAAAATTATACACAAACTCTTCTACTCCTCTACAAAAAAATCTTTACGTAAATAATACGGCAAAGAGAGCGACACGTCTGTATAGCATCGGGCCTCGGCCAACAGTGTCGGTACACAGGCGTTTACGCACACATCCTTACATATTATTTCAGAAATAAGAAAATGCGATTTAAAGAAAATCTATTAATTTTATCAAAAAATTAAAACACTATTACGTTAATATGTTGCTTGTAGAATAATTTGACAAAAAATTAAAAAGATTGCATGTATATTAGTATGGTTTTTACTCGTTAAAAAATGTTTTTAGAGGTATCTTTGTGATTTTTTTCTATCGTATCAAATTAGTAGTATCATGTTTTCATCACACTATCTAACTAGCATATATACTAAAAAATATCATATATTTTTCTAGTTTAGTTTACTGCATTGGGTGATATACTTTAAGGCAATATAAAACTTGCGTTTAGCTCCTGTAGTCCCCGTAAGTTGTTACTAAGATGATGCTGCCCATAATATAATGTTTTAGTTTTCCTTCGTCGCCTGTTATGACACTTACGGGATGTTATAGCGTAGAGGATTCTTTAACACAGTCAATGTTATTACTTTGGCGAAAATATATCTAAAAACGTTGAACTTAAATGTTTATTCTTTTTAATAAGTAAAAATGACAAACAAGCACACAGTCCAACTGATGGCAAGTGGATGCTGTAGATGCATTCTTATTTCATCATCGTCCTAATTATTGCCTATCACAACTAACCCATGTTCATATATGTATGTCTTCCCAATCAGTGTATATCTTCCCAAAAGAATAGCGCTCGGCACGATCCTGAGTCACATGCATCCATCGATTTCCTGCATCTCTTACTAGGTCGATATTTCAAATCAAATCAAATCAAATCAAATCTTTTTTTTTATAGGATAAGGGTGACAAACGAGCATACAGTCCACCTGATGGTAAGTGGTTACTGCGGCCCATAGACATCTACATCTATCCTCGATTACAAATCAAAATGTAGATGCGTTGTCACCCGTGAGGACTAAGATCGAATGCCTCGTTTCCAGTAAAAAGGGGTAAAAAATCTGTTTATTTTGTGAACATAGGTTAGTTTACAGATCTCGATGTACATAATAAATATAAGGTAGGTTCTCTATGTCCCGCCAGTAGGCATACAAAATATAAAATTAATAAATGCATCATTAATTAGTTACATTTATAAAAAAACTCTTCTGATGTCATGTTCTAATTGAAGTCATTATATAATAAGTTATTAATTATGAAAAAAATAAAGATAATAAAGGTACATACAATAATTGTTATCATTTTGTCTAATTGTCATCTAGTATTAATTGGCACATGTCATGATACGAGGGCGGCACTGAAAATTTCGGGAATCAAGGAAGTGACACAAGATTACTATTTAAAAATGTATTTATTGCTTTTCGAAGTATTCTCCGCGAAATTCGACACAATTTTTCATACGATGGAATGAAGCAACCATTCCATTCGGAAGTTGGGGTCTCCAAAATGTCCGTTTTGTAGGCGTCCACAGCTTCTTCAGGTGATGAAAATCTCTGTCCACGCAATTTATTCTTTATTTTAGGGAAAGTATAAAAATCATTAGGGTTTAGGTCGGGACTGTACGGCGGATGGACTAATAATGTTTTCTTGCTCTAAAAACACTTTTGTTCTGTGTGCGGTGTTAGAACTCGCATTGTCGTGATGGAGGATGATGCGGCGGTTGCAGTTCTCTTTACGGAGTTCAGAAACGACCTGTGGCAAACAAATGCTAGCATACCATTCTGCATTAACCGTTCTTTGTCCCTCAAGAGGAATAGTCGTAACATGGCCGGTTTTGGAGACAAACGTGGCCACCATTTTTTTGCAACACTCCGTGAACGAGCAATTTTTGTTGGCTTTAACTCATTTTCGAACACCCATACTCGTGACTGGTTTTTTGTTTCGGGTTCGTACCCATATATCCAGGATTCGTCACCTGATACGATGTTGTATACAGCATTTGAGGATCCTGCGTGGAATATTTCGAGAGTTCTGGAGAAACCAAGTAACGCGAACCGCTTTTTGCTCTTCACAGACCGAGTGCGGTATCCATCGGGAAAACAACTTTTTTACACCTAATTGTTCATGCAAGATTATTTGTATTTGATTCATGCTAATGTCTAAAGTTGCCTGAATTTTGCGGTATGTCACATGTCGATCTTCCTTAATCAGCTTACGCACAGCATCAACGTTGTTTTGGGTGACTGCAATTTTTGGACGACCTTGACGGGGATCGTCACTGAGCTTGACACGTCCACGTTGAAATTCAGCGAACCAGCTCTAAATTGTGCTTTTGGATGGGGCTTCATCAACAAGTACAGAAATCATCCGGTCAACACACTGTTTTTGTGCTAAACCACTACGAAAGTCATAATAAATCATCGCTCTTGAATTTTCTCGAGTCAATTCCATTTTTTTCAACGACTAAATAAGTTTGACGAAACCTTGTGACAAGACCGAGAATCTTTTTTTAAATAAATAAATGGTATTCGATCTATTAAACCAAGGACTTTTCAATTAAAAAGATTTTAATATGACAGGAACACTGGAAATATTCCATTCCCGATACTTTTAGTGCAGCCCTCGTATGTAGTTATGTAGTCAATGCAATTTAATAATATAATATTTTTATGTCAAAATGTATCATTAAACAATTCATCTATAGAATAATATGGTTTATCATTTAGTAGCTCAAAAAGTTTACGTTTATAAATATTTATGTTGTTACAATCTCTAATGCACTTAGGTGTTTTGTTATATACTTTTGGTGCCATTGCGTATATGCTCTTCTGTAAAAAAACAGTTCTACTTGGTACTAAATGAAGCTTATCTGAGCGACGTTGACTTTCCACAAATTTATACAAGTTAATATTACGTTTTACAAAAATACTTGTTTCATAAATATATAATGAGGGAAATGTTAGAATTTTTAATTTTCGAAAATGTGGCTTACATGTGTTGGTGCTTTTTAAATTACAGATTGCACGTAGACAGTTTTTTTGTGCAATGAACACATCGCGATTTCATCTGGTGTGGAGCCATTTTACAATTCGCTTGTCAGTACGAGGCTTCTAAATACTATCAATAAGGTTTAATAAATCTAAATTTAGTTGATTTGTAACCGTAGTTGACTAAAATTGAATATCTCGTATAAGTAAAAAGGGTCTCCAATTTTTGTCACCCACCACACCAACACAGCATCATTATGCTGCTATTTAACGCTATTATTCTGTTTGAGCGTGTTCCCTTCCTAGTCAAACCGACCCTACTGCAGCTATAAAATGAAGCTGCATGGCTCTTAGCTCTACCAAGTGTAGTGTTGTGAGTGAATTTATTTCAGTATTTATGTAGACGTCTTGGAATGTAATCTAAGTTATAGAAAATTTATACAGATAAATCAATTGTTTTTTACGAGATGTATTTTCATGTAACAGTCGAGAGAAAATGGTTTATTCAATGAATTCTTACTTGATTCAAAATATTATCCGCTTTATACTTTTTTTATAGGAGAAGGGGCAAACGAGCATACGGCTCACCTGGTGACTACCGCCGTCCATGAATAACTGCAACACCAAGGGAATTGCAGGTGCGTTGCCGGCCTTTTAAAAAGGAGTAAGCTATTTTCTTGAAGGCCCCTAAGTCGTATCGGTCCGGAAAATTCGCCCCGGTGGTAAATTATTCCAATGAGGTCGTCCGCGGAAGAAAACTCCTAGTGAAATGTTCAGTGGTGGACCGCCATGCATCCAGATGGTGTGGATGGTATCGGGAGTTTTGCCGCGATGTGCGTTCGTGAAATTTGGCGGCTGGGATTAATCCGAACAATTCCTCAGAGCACTCCCGTGGTAAATGCGAAAGAAAATGCAAAGGGATGCAATTTTTCTTCGCAGCGCCAGTGAATCGAGCCGATCGGTAAGGACTCGGTCGTCGACGATTCGAGTCGCTCTGCGCTGGATGCAGTCAAGTGGAAGGAGCTGGCACTAGGGAAATCCAGCCCAGTGATGTGAACAGTATTCCATGTGAGGCCAAACCTGCGCCTTAAAATTAAATTCACGTTAAAACGGACAAACCACGAATAAAATATCGGACCCATACCATTGGTTTTGCGTTCTACTCGTATCGACTGTCCAGCGTGGTGGCGTAGGAAATACAATAAAACCGTCTTGTGCCTCGGACTTTCCTTAGAGCAAACAAACTTACCTTATACTTAATTTTATTTATTTTATATTATATTAAATAATAGGTCGGGGAAAAATATTAATAAATAAATAAAATTTTATACAAAATAAATAAAATATTTTGTTTGTATAAAATTGAAGAAATATCTCTTTGGTTGTTCTGTTCGTATCTGGCTGGTTTTAATATCAGTACTTATAAGACATCAGGTAAATAAAAATAATAAGTATAAAACACTTTCCGTTTTTCAATTGTTTTTCTGTCCGCCAAAATTAGTGAATCTAACGAGGAAATTCGATACATTCTGAAGTTTTATTACAAAAAAGGAAAATATGCGACGCAAGCCGCGAAAAAAATTTGTGACGTTTATGTACCTAATGCAGTGTTAATAAAAGTAGTACAAAGTTGTTCAAGCGTTTTCAGTCCGGGAATTTTGATGTTACAGATGCATCTCGCTCTGGTCGCCCTCATAGGAATAAAGTCTATGGCATTTATGAAAAAGTGGAGCAAGATAAGTTTTTAACTACACCACAAAACAGTTTTGACCCATTTGAAATAGTCTAGCTATACAAAAAAGCTCGATATTTGGGTACCACACGATGTCGTGAAGCGACAATTAAAAAAAAATAATAGAACCTAACCTAAGAACAACAAAACAACAAAAGTAGAACAAGAAAATAATATATTTAAATTTTTAAAAAGGTATTTACAATTTTATAAAAAAATGAAATATGATGATGATGATGGATGAAGTGAGATTACAATTAGATTAAAAAAATAAAGATAGGAGATAGGAGAATATAGTGTTGTAGTGGAGCCTAAAGGTCGAAGTGACACACGCTGCGCTTGGAGTAGTAGTAGTACATAGTACACGCGGAGTTTGAAGTTTCCTGGCGGCGACGGCACGCAGCGTCTGGTCTGGGCACACTCAGCGTCCGGAGCCGGCGCACGTAGCGCCTGGAGTAGGTGCGCTCAGCGCCTGGAGCAAGTAGTCGTAGCGCCCAAAGGTAGCGCGGGCAGTAGGTGCACTCAGCGCCTGGAGCAAGCAGTCGTAGCGCCCAATGGTAGCACGGGCAGTAGGTGCACTCAGCGCCTGGAGCAAGCAGTCGTAGCGCCCGGAGTAGTGTGGCCCCGCGCTTGAAGTAGACTACGCCGACGACTTCAAATGTAGATGGAGGCTTGCAGGATCCCGGGGCAATGCGGCCCCGGGATAAGGCCTTTAGTAGATGCTTCTTGTTTGAAAACTGAAGCGAGACTTTTTGTATTCTCCGATACAGAAACAGAAACAGAAACTTTTTTATTCAATATAGATTATAAATAATGCTTATTGAAAGTCACTCCTTTGTATAATTACCACTGGTTCGAAAAAAAACCTCTGTCCTGGGAAGAACCAGCAAGAAACCCAGCGGGACTTTTTTTTTTAAAATAACAGCTTACAATCATGTATGTTACACAAATTAACAACACAACAAATTAGAAATAGCTTGGTAGCGATCACCTCATTTCCAGGGGTTATTATCATCTATAAATTCTTTAATACTATAATAACCCTTTTTATACAAACTTAGTTTAATAAAGTTTTTGAACTTTGAGCAGGTCAAATTTTGTATATTTTCTGGACTTTTGTTGTAAAAGCGTATACATCGCCCCAAGAATGAATTACTGACTCGATGGAGTCGAGTAACCGGTACTACTAGCTTGTGTCTGTTCCTAGTATTTACAGAATGAATATCACTTATTTTTGTAAAACTACTTTTATTTTTGTGTACGTACATTACATTTTCATAAATGTATTGAGAGGCCAAAGTTAATATATTAATTTCCTTAAATTTTTGTCGCAGCGACTCTTTAGGCTTTAAATCATAAATTGCTCTTATGGCCCTCTTCTGTAAAACAAATATAATTTCAGTGTCAGCTGCGTGTCCCCATAGCAAAATACCATACGACATTATGCTATGGAAATAGCTAAAGTAAACTAGTCTAGCTGTTTCAACACTAGTTAGACTTCTAATCTTTTTTACGGCATATGCTGCAGAACTAAGTCTGCTTGCTAGTTTTGATATATGGGGGCTCCATTGAAGCTTCGCGTCTAGTGTGATTCCAAGAAAAATGGTGGTATCTACAAGACTCAGTTTCTCCCCATTTAAAATTACATTAGTATTTAATTGTTTGACATTTGGAGTCATAAATTTCATACATTTCGTTTTAGTGCCATTTAAATGCAAATTATTAACATTGAACCAATTTACTAATTTAGATATAGCATTATTTACTTCGTTATATTTTAGCAATTGTCGACTTAATTTGAAAATTAAAGAAGTGTCATCTGCAAATAATACTATATCATGGTTATCTCCTACTATGTAAGGTAAGTCATTAATGTATACAAGAAACAGAAAGGGGCCTAGAATTGAGCCTTGAGGCACGCCCATCTGTACCATCGACCCGGAAGAACTCATACTGTTAATGACAACTTTTTGCGTTCTCTTACTTAATATGAAATAATTAATTTAAGAGCATCACTTCTTACACCGTAGTGTTTAAGTTTCCTGATTAATGTTTCATGGTGAACACAATCGAAGGCTTTGGATAGGTCACAAAATATACCCAAAGAATCCTGTGAATTCTCCCATGCATTAAATATATATTTAATCAGCTCAACACCGGCATCAGTTGTCGAGCGACCCCTTGTGAAACCAAATTGATTTTTATGAAGTAAATTATTTATATTAAAGAAATTTAACATTTGATGAAGAATAATTTTTTCAAAAATCTTACTAAGTGTTGGTAGTACAGAAATAGCTCTAAAATTAGCGGGGTCTAATGTACTACCAGATTTAAATAAAGGTATTACTTTACTATACTTCATTAAATCAGGAAACACACCAGATTCGATACTAGTATTAAAAATAGTAGCTAAATGAGGCGCGATTGTATCTATTATAGACGCAATAACTTTAACGGAAATCCCCCACAGATCCGCAGTTTTCTTAATATCAATAGTTTTAAAATATTTTACAATATCTTTTGATGATACTTTATGAAATGTAAAATTCTTTGTACACGCATTTACATTTTGTTTAAGTAATGATTCGGCGACCGCAGGAGAAGAATTCAGTGACTTAGTGGTTAATATCGGAATATCAGTAAAATATTTCTCAAAAACCATTGCAACGTCCTGATCTGATTCGGTTTATTTGTTATTAACACTTAACTGGTAGTTTGAATTGCGAGAGTTAATCTTACCAGTTTCGCTATTAATTATACTCCATGTCATTTTAATTTTAGAAGCCGTCTTAATTTTGTTGCTCAAATGTAAAGACTTGGCTGTGGAGCACACTCTTTTAAATATTTTTGAATATTTTTTTACATATTCCCTAAATTCGACGCTATGATTATATGACCTTTCATGGTAAAGATCATATAAACTATGTCTGCTCTTATGGACTCCTACTGTCGCCCATTCATTAAATGACTTCCGACTGTTCAAGGAGAATGTTTTAGAAGTAAAAGTATTATTAAATTCATTGCAAATAAGCTTAAATAATGTTCCATACAAAAAATTTGGATCATTTTGGTATGTAAGTGATGGAAGTTTTTTCACTATGTTACTTCTAAATTTCTCCAAGCGACGTGCATTTACTGGAACAAACACAACTTTCTTATCTACTTGCTTTTTGTTAACATATGGTAACGAAACTACTTGTCCACAGTGATCAGAACTTAATTTTTGAATTATACATTTATGCAACGGCTTCACATTTGTAAAAATGTTATCTATACATGTTGCACTAGATTGAGCAATACGCGTTGGCTCTAAAAATAAATTAAAAAGACCATATGATTTAAACAATGATCTAAATTTAATATTGATTGAGGAAGCTTCTAGGAGATTGATGTTAAAGTCTCCACATATTACAACAGATTTATTCCGTTTATTAAGCTTAGCAAAAACTTCCTCCATAATTTTTTCAAAAGTATCGTATATAGAACATGGGGGTCTGTAGACGCTCACAACAATGAGGTGCTCAAACTCAACACATGCCATTTCTACAGTTCGCTCAACAGAGAGGCTCACAATATCTTTACGTTCTTTACATGACAATAATTTACTAGCTAATATTAAGGAGCCACCTCTTAAAACCGTTTCTCTATTGAAAGAACTGACCACCTGGTGATTACTGAAGTTAAACAGTTTAGATTAAAAAGTTGATTGTTCGGCTTTTATACCTTTTTAGAGAGAACGAGAAATTATTTAAATTAAAAGGAAATTTATTGTAAATGACCTAGAGCGAAAGAGTATTTATGTGAAAATATCGAACTAAGAACATCAAACCAGTGACGAATTTGAATAAAAGTTACCATAACAACCATATAAATAATGGTTGTCAAAAATATGAATTTTTGGTTTTAGGTATATAATTGAAAAACCATTACATTTAAGTAAGAAATTAGATATTATTCATATAGGAAAAACTATAGCGCGGCAGCGCGCACAAAACCTGAAATTGCAGAGTTACGGAGATTTCAATAAAAGATAGAAAAAGGTAAGACTCCATTGACAGCGATTTAAACGGTGCTGATAGCGTGAAAATACGAAGTGAAAATGATTTGTTATTGTGTAAAAACGTTACAGGATCCTATGGAAATAAAAGTGATGCAAAATATAAATGCAGAAAATCAAAAACAGAATGGAAAAATGGTGTAAAATGATATGTAAGTAGCATAACTGATAGCGTGAAAAGTGATGCAAAATATCAAAACAGAATGGAAAAATAGTGTAAAATGATATGTAAGTAGCATAACACTACAACGAGCTCACTGAAAGAAACCTAATGAATCGTGTACTTATTTGCGATTCTCTATTGAAACGTAATGCAACAGAACTATTTTTGAAAACATTGATTACTGGTGATGAAAATGGATCACCTACGACAATAACGTCATAGTCAAAGGGTAGTCAAGCTCCATTGACTGTAACGAAACCCGGATTAACACTGGTTGGAAGCGCATCGTTTATTATGAGCTTTTAATTCCGGGCAAAACCATCGATTCGGATCTCTACTACCAACAACTAATGAGACTCAAGCAAGAAATGCAGAAAAAACGGCCGGAATTGATCAACAGAAAAGGAGTGGTCTTTCATCATGATAACGCCAGACCACACACATCTTTGGCCACTCAGCAAAAATTGAGAGACCTAGGTTGGGAAGTGGTAATACATCCACCATATAGTACTGACGTACTGACCTTGTACCCTCAGATTTTCACCTATTTCGGTCTCTTCAGATTTCTTTGGATAGTGTTAGGTTATAATGAAGAGAGGACTATCAAAGATACTTGTAGCATTTTATTGATCAAAAATCCTAAGATTTCTAAATCAACGGGATTATGTAAGTTGTTGCCATCAAGTTATCGAACAAAATGGCACATATATATTATAATTAAATGTAAATAAACTTTGTAAAAAAATATCTTGAATTTGTATATAAAATACGTAGAAACTTTTTCTCCGACCTATATATAAATAAATTATATCTTTTATCATACATGATCAATTAAAACATAGGTGCACACGAATATGAAAATGCACACGAGGTATGGAGGGCCCTATTCAGAACGCAATCCATTGGTTACTGAAAGCGGCTTTTCATGTTTAGTACTCAATTATTTATTAAAGTTTTAACTACCAGGATTAAACAAAACAACAATAGTGGTTCCAGTTTTATAAAATATTTTGAATAATATGGTAATTATTAAAGTTTTATTTAAACAATTGATTTATTTTATGTTATTAAATTGGAAAAGCGTGTTAGAGCCATGCAGCATCTATAGTATGAATGCAAATCGAATGGGTTGGCTTGACAGTGGTAGGTACCACGCTCTCATAGAATACCAGTGTGAAGTAGCAGAAAAATGCTGCGTGTTTCTTATGATGAGTGTAGAGAAACGGCTACCCTTTTTACTTGTAACGAGGCATTCTATTTTAATTCTCAGGGTTGATAGCGTATTTGCGTTTTGATCCTTAATCAAGGATACATCTAGATGTCTATGGACTATAACATCCACATACCATCAGGTGGGCCGTATGCTCATTTGTCACCCTTATTCTATAAACAATATAAAATACAACAAAAACACGTAGATTACGTATTGGCGTATTCGCAGCTGACACGCAAATAAAAAATCGGTCAACTGCAAACGATAACAACTGTGAACATGAATAGCGCTTTGTGCCATCAGCTTTCAACTAAATTATTAGAATTTTCAATCTGATATGAAGTTATTTTATTTTACCGATCATGTATTGATGATGTGCAGGTATTCTAAAACATTACTCTAAATGTAATAATAATCATAAAAATAATTCTCAACATTGGATTTACATTTATCATCACATAATTATGTAGTACAGACGGTATAGAATATTTTTCACTGAAATATAATCAAGAATATTAACATGACTTTTTTATAGAAAAGGGGTAACAAACGAGCACACAGTCCATCTGATGGTAAGTGAATGCTGTGACTCATAAATATTCACATACATCCTCGATTAAGAATTAAAATGCAGATATCTTGTCACGCTAATAGTTATTTTTTATAAACCAAATCAAACGAAAATATTTTTATTCTCTGCAAAAAGAAAAACCTTTCGGTTGTTTGGTATTGTAATTGGGAAGGTATCAAATTAATTGATTCGAAAAAAAAATATATATATATATATATTATACAATTTAAAAAGTTTAAAAAAATTAAAAGTGTTAAATAAATAAAACCTTTTAAAAATACCTTCTCCTTGCTTTAAAAGTGTATATGAAATTGTTTAAAATTTCATAATAACAGAAACAGATACTTTTTTATTCAATATAGATTATAAATAATATTTATTAAACGTCAATCTTTTGTTTAATTTATCATTGGTTCGCCTAATATTTTAAGTCACTTTATGATGCTGCTTATATCCCGACGTGATAACATCAATCTGTATAATTTATGCGACCCCGCATAGTTTCTGGTCTTCTTAGATAGAGGTTATAAATTACTCTTGCAAGCTGAGACCGCTGGGTGTTCATAAATTGCTAAAGCTGTTTTGTAAGGTTAAATATTATTAAATGTTTCTGGTAAATCATTTTGCAATAATAGCTTAAAGCGTTTGAGGTTTATTAATATTATTAATAAAGACAAAAAACAACGTTTAATTGTAAAATAAAATGATGTATTCTTTATATGAATCATATTTTGGTTTTTTCATGTCAGATTTCTCGGTCCAATAATCAGTTACACAAAGCCTGTCGCTACTCAAAGGGAGAGCCCCAAACAGGTATCGCTCAACGCTTACTATGTGACCTCAGTCAAGCTAATATTTGCTTTAAGGGATTTACTTGCTCTCGGCTTTATTACTTAGTTACTCAGTATATAGTCAAGCACTGGGTTAATTTAAATAAGAAATTGAAGAAAGAATACTTGAATGCAAGTAAAAAAGAAATAACATTTATAAAGTAGATGCGTGAAGTTTATTGATGATGATAGATGTATGAAGTATAACGAATTACGGAATTCTAGTATAATTAATGTAAATATTACATACAATTAAGGACTTCTTTTCTGCCTGTGTGTCCGCCTGAGTAGGAATCACCCTTTTATCTATTTTTGCTGCCAAATAACAGTGCCTGCACTGCGGTTTTCTAGTCTGATAATAACATGCTGTGAAACATTCCATCTGAGTCCTCAGAGGTGACAACGCATCTTTATCTGTTTCTGTATTATGTATATGTTTTTTGTTTGAAGTTAGCTGTAGATGTCCATGGATTTCTGTAACCACTTACCATCAGAAACGCTGTAAGTTCGTTTGTCACTTCATTTTTACTTACCATTCAAAGTGGAACACAGCATTCGGTGAATTGTTGCTTGGTGGCAGAAATAGGTAAGAGAATAATGCCAAACCAGACGGATTCCTTGGCAGGAATGAAGTTCTAATGATTAGTAAGCACTACAACACGCACGAAATTAGATCTCTCTTGACTCAAACAAAACACCTTCTGTGTGCAGGTATTAAATGGCTTTAATCCTGTTTCTTCCTTCCACCATCGGACAAATGGACGCACAGCGAGTCGGTTCGAATCAAACGGTTAACTTCATCATTCATAATGTCTACAGTAAAAAAGTGTAACAATATGCCAGCGTCAGTCTTTCCTTCCACCTACTACGTGTCTATCTCTGTGTTCAAGGCTTTGATAATGACATAAGACTATATTACTATTTATTTTATTAGGAAAATTGAAAGTAAGCATAAGTAAGGAAAAGGATCACAGCAGGACTGTAAAAACTACCGTGGTATCAGCCTTCTTAGCATTGTGGGAAAACTGTATGCTAAAGTACTAATTGAAAGAGTTATGAAAGAAACTGATGGAAAAATTTGGGATGTGCAAGCGGGATTTAGAAAGGGAATGGGATGTACGGATCAGGTCTTTTCCATGCGCATGATCGCGGAGAAGTTTTTGGCCAAAAACCAAAAAATTTTTTGTGCGTTCATAGACATGGAGAAGGCTTATGACAGAGTGGATAGAGATGTGTTATGGCAAACACTGAACTCATTTGGGTTGAGCGCTGGCTTGATACAGGCATTGAAGTCTCTATATAGGGACTCTAGTGCCTGTGTCAGGATCAACGGGGCCTACTCGGACTGGTTTGGCATCCATAAAGGTGTCAGACAGGGCTGTGTGGCTTCCCCGTGGCTGTTCAACCTATTTATGGACAGCTGTTTGGCAAATTTGAAAGTAGAAGAATGCGGGTTAAGAATGGGTGAGTTAACCGTCAAATGCCTTTTGTACGCCGATGATCAAGTCATACTTGCGTCTTCGGCAGCCGAGTTGCAAATAATGGTTACATTAATGAACAGGACATTAAAAGAAAAGGGAATGAAAGTGAACGCAAGTAAGACGAAAGTTATGGTTTTTGAAAGAGAAGAAAGTAAAACGATATGTGACATAAGAATAGAAGGGGAGTTGGTAGGGCAAGTAGATGAGTTTGTGTATTTGGGATGTGTGTTTAGCAGGGATGGTAGATATGATAAGGATATAGAACGACGAGTGAATGCAGGAAATAGAGTGAATTGGGCTCTACACTCTATTGTGAAAAGTCAGAATGTGTCCAAAAAGGCACGTATGGCAATTCACAATGCTGTGTTAGTACCTACTTTAATGTATAGTAGTGAAAGTTGGGTGTGGCAGAAGAAGCACGAGAGTAGAATAAATGCTGTAGAAATGCGGTCATTAAGGAGTATGTTAGGGATGAATCTGAATGTCAGAGTGAGAAATTGTTTAATAAGAGAAGAGTGTGGTTTGCAAGATGATGTTGTGACCAGGATTAAGAAAGGAATGCTTCGGTGGTTTGGTCATGTAGAAAGAATGGATGAGGAAAGAGTGACAAAGAAAATTTATGTTGCAGATGTGAACGGCAGAGTCGGGAAGGGTCACCCTAGGCGAAAGTTTATCGACCAAATTGGCGATATATTGAAAATGGGCCAAATCAAAAGTACCTTTAACCGACGAGCGTGTATGCGTAGGTATATGGATGTGGAAGAAGCGAGAGAGGTCTGTCAGGATCGTGCCAAATGGAAGTCCGTAGTCTCTGCCTACCCCTCTGGGTGACAGGCGTGAGTGTTTATGTTTATGTTATGTTATGAAAGTAAGCAATATTTTCAGATAGTCTATTTTAATAATGAAAGAAAAAAAATAGCACTAAATAAATTTCATTGTTAAAATTGACTTCTAGTTTGGGAAGCTAAAAAAACTTGTCGGGCAAACATTTCTGACACTTAAATCCCCTACGTCTCGTTATTCAGAAATTGAACACTTTTTCTCACCACTAGAGAGTAAGAGGGTAAAACTCTGATTACAGAAGTTGGATCTTTGAATTTGTTATTTTGTTAATGTCAACTAACTATACCATGATATATATGTATTATGTTATAAAGCCATTTTTTATTGAACAAAAAACTAAGACTATTGATATAATTGACATGGAAAAAACAGATCACATCAATTCAAAAGTAATGTGAGGACTTTTCTATAGCCACTTACATTCTTGGTAATACACAAGTTTTACATTTTAGCATAATATTTTGCATGTAGGTGAGACGTAGAAAATCCATTGCCCCATATTATCGTTCCGTAGTGTGTTGTAAGAGGCAAGGCGACAAAGGATAACAACTCAAAATAATAAAAAAAACTGCGGTTGATAAGCCACTTACCAAAAGTGACAACTATGGAAAAATTCACCCTATGAGGCAATCTATTTAGGAGGCGGTAACGGATGGATGAATGTATGGATGGTTTTCCGACTATTTCGGTATTTGATTTTCTTGGGTGAGGAGATTGCTCAAAGTATATTCGCTACGAATATATTATTTACTCACTCAATTACTACTCTATACACACTCCATTACCAACACATACGAGGCATTAGTTTCACATCTAAACTAATTAATTTAATCACGTTTGCATTAATAAAAGTTATAGAAGTGGTTTCTCGGTTGCATTTTAACCGGAACCCATAGTCTACAATGGTATTAATTCCAAGTTATCTATCTACATTAACACTCTGTACCTTCTGAGGACCTCACCATAATATCTGGTAGAAGGACTTAGTGTAGTCCTTAACGGCTCTTTTTCGAGAACATTATTTAAACAAACCTTGAAATATTTACAAATAATCCGACTTAAATGGGTTAAATTAAATTACTCTCCCAAATTTTCAAAAAAAGAACAATATAAAAATATTATTCAATTATATTATACTTTATTATTATACTATTGTTCGTAGAACTTTTAGTACCTAAAAATGCCAGAGTGGAGAGGGCACATACAAATGAATTCAATGGAGCGACAATGATGGTTATTGTACAAGGTTCGAAAAATTTTCGCTGTTGAAGAACCCTCAAATACGATCTCGAGGCGAGCAGTGTATTGTTCACTGGCATGTACGATCACAAGTGTGTATCGTTAACCCTCTTAAAGTTCATTCTTTTTGCTCGTTTTATTGATCAATATGATTTTTATTCCAATAAGACATGATAACATTTTGAGAGTTTTGCTATCATACATAATATCGCTATTTGTTGCAATGTATTTTCCATTATCACCGATATATTCTTGGTGGACTTCGAGGAGGTAGCACTTTTTATTTGTCCTGAGTCCAAGATTCTACAAGCTCGCTATGTAGGCGATACTTTCACAATTCTACGATCAAGTAAGTAACTGCATTTAAGATCATCTTTCCTCTGTAAATTCAAATATTTAGTTTAAAATGGAGTCAGAGGCAAATAATTCTCTAGCTCATCTAAAATGTATTAGTAATTCGGAATTCTGGTATTACCCTAAGCTCAACTGTGTCTAGAAAAAGACCCGTACTGATCTAACCATCCTTCACATTAACCTACCGTGGTAAGATGATGCTGTTTTATCATGTTAGAGACCGTCGCTTCGACGGCTTGCAGTATCTTCACTCACCATACAAATACAGTAAGCATTGTACTGTTATTTCATGCTGATATTCTGTGAGAGTATATTATTTATTGTAATATTCGGCCTCAATTTATCAGTTTTTCGATCTTTAGTCTGGTGTATGAAGGTGTTCTTTGAATGTACTGAAAATTTACGTTTAGTTTTAGTTACTTTCATATCACAATGTTTTAATATGACATTTTTTGGAAAAAAACGGCGAACCTATAATATTTTTCTTATACATAAGAGGGCCATAAGGATCATTGTTACTACTTTCTGGAATCTTTTAGAGATAAGTTTAAGGACATACTCAACTATTGTCTTATCATAAACATACGTATGTACGTGTTGTGTAAAAATAAGTGGTTGGTTAATAATACTTCACTTATATTTAATTGTTGTGTTTCTTATGCCGAAAATTTAAAAAAAAACTCAAATGACTATGAGGCTTTCACTAGATTTTATTAAAAATAAAAAAAATAAACTAACAAGTCACGGAAATAACAGGTAACAAACATCGCAGTTTACAACACATTTGAATCCTGAACGACTACGATTACTATTTAAAAGATAAAAGTTAAGAAATGTATGCCAGTAAATGATATTAAACATTTATATTAGTGTTCATAACTGTACAGGAACAGTTGCAGCTATGCTAAAACTAATTTAAGTTTCTTGAGAAAACAAATATGTACACACCTACATCTAAGCCTTGAAGCGTCTGTACAACGTGTAATGTGCAAGAGTGCTGAGAAGACGCAACCAATTGCAAAACAACTGCTATTTTCTTCCGCTCTGAATATCTTAACAAATTTATACTTAATTTATTTTAAAAAATCGTAATAATTTTAGTACGAGAGGAATCTTGCAAATATCTTTTGAATTAATATCCTAGAAAGCCAGTCAGCCAGTCACTAAAATATTCAGTACTCCGTATTGTATATTGTATATTTATATATATATATATATATATATATAAATATATATATATATATATATATATATATAATTTTTTTTATTACCCCTTTCTATTTTGATTATTGCTGCACCGCCACCTATATGTCTATCTCTGTTTAGCTTAATGGTTTACTGGGAGAGAAAGCCCTATGCCATTAAGTCCGGTATATGTATCACTTTGTGCATGGAAGCATAAATAAATAAAAATAAGTGACAAACAAACTTACTGTTCACTTGTTGGACACCAGCAGCCAACTTTAATCAAAGAAGACTACAGGTACGCCATCACCTCTGATGACTAAGATAAGATAAGGTAATAATTTATTGTCATAACTGTGTACATGAGGTTTTACAAATACAGAGTATAGTTACAACTGTTTGTCCATTTTGCACGTACAATATAATAAAAATAAATTAAAGCACTACAATAAATCAATAATTACTTCCAAAAAATTCATCTAAATCATAAAAACATTTTGATAATACCCATTCTTTTAACTTTTTTGAAATCGTGGGCTCTGTAATGATTTAATGTATGATTAAAGATTCTGATTCCCCTTATTAAAGTACTCGTACTTTTACTATAAATGTAACTAGATGATTTATCAACGCACACATCAAAAGCATATTGAGTTCGCAAGTTCTTTTTTGATTCTTTGTTAATATTAAAAGGTTTTTCGTTATCTTTGACAAACACAGAAATTTCAAGTATGTATATACAAGTCAACGTCAGGAATTAACAATCTATAAATATATTTCCATATTGATTAATATTATACATAATCCTTTAGCACTTTTTTGCAAAACAAATGTGGACCGAATGTCAACAGAATTGCCCCAGAATATATTTCCATATGTCAGAAGTGGATAGACATGACCATAGTAATAATTTTTTGCTACACCTGTCGATGCTATATTATTCAATATTGATATGGCGTAACAACTGCTTGAAATCCTACTGTTTATTTTCCCAAAATGTAATTTCCAGTTCAAATTACTATCAATGGTGACACCCAGAAATCTCATGTCATGCACTTTCTCAATTTTTTCGCCGTCGATTATAACATTTAATTCAATTGGAGCTTTGTATTTATTTTTATTGTATGAATCAAGATACCTTCTTATTTTACGATCAACAACATTTGTCCAAGATACATATTAAAAAGGTAGGTTCGATTATAATTCCTAAATTCTATTAGTTTTGTTTTTCCCAAATTTACTTGTAAATTAATAGAAGTTAGCCAGTTCAATACTGTGTTTAGTGTGTTATAAATTTCATTCACAAAATTTGCATCATCTAGTTTATCTCTTGATAAGAATATTGTAGCATCATCAGCATACATTACACATAGATAATTGATCATAAATGGAAGCTAGTTTATGTAAATCAAAAACATCAGTGGGCCTAGTATGCTACCTTGCGGTACATCTAGGCTTAATTTTTTGGAATCTGAATGCACTCGAGTTATTGATTTTGTTTTTTTGTCAAATGTATCAAATAAATATAATCTAAGATTCGATAAGGTTCGATAAGATTCGATTGTTCACAGCCTGTAATTATACTGACTGTCTACACTCTTCAGACTGGATCACGGCGGTGTACGCACGGCTGTTTGGCGGTAGATATAGACAAGAGAGTGGAACCTATCAGGGCGCACTACAAGGTGGAAAGGGAGTCCTACCAGCTAGTATGTGCCATGTTTTCCTTCATCTACGAGCACAGTCCTTTATCCAGAGCCATGTTGCAGCTATATTTGGAGTATAGTTGTGGCACGAATGAGTCGGTTCGACCGCGGAAGAACCACGCTCTCGCAGAATACCAGCGTAAAATAGCAGCTTAACGCTGCTGTGTTTCGTATGGTGAGTGTAGAGAACCGGAGACCTTTTTTACTGAAAATTAGGCATTCAATCTTAGTCCTCACTGGTGACAACGCAATTTGATTTGTAATCGAGAATAGATGTGGATGTCTATGGGTCGCAGCAACCACTTACTATCAGGTAGAGTGTGTACTCGTTTGTCATCCTATACTATAAAAAAACGAGGTTATCAATTATTCGAATCTAGGTAAAAGAAGTATAATTCCGCCTCCAGGTCCTTCAAAAGCGTATTTGCCAAGGCAAGGTCTGAGCACATTGGCAGAATTGGCGAGAAGCTAGTTCGCCTTCCTTCGGAAACCCGTGCATTCTGGTCTCTCGCCAAGGCTGTCCAAGGGAACTTCTGTCAGCCATCTCTTCCATCTTTGCACAGAGAGGACGACTCATTGGCCCATGCCGCAAAGGAGAAAGCCGATCTGTTGTGCTCTCTTTTTGCGTCCAACTCGACTCTAGATGACGGGGGAACACACCGCCGACCATCCCGCGATGCGAGTGCTCCATGCCGGATGTGCGATTTACACAGCGCTCGGTTCGCAAAGCACTCTTCTCCTTGGACGTCAGCAAGTCGAGTGGGGCCGATGGAGTCCCTCTCATTGTGCTGAAGACGTGTGCTCCGGAGTTGACACCAGTTTTAACGCGTCTTTTCCCGTACTTCTACTCCCAAGGCGTAGTCCCAAATTCATGGAAGACAGCTTGGTCCACCCGATCCCTAAAAAAGGCGACCGCTCAGACCCGTCCAACTACAGGCCTATCGCCATCACCTCCTTGTTCTCCAAAATAATGGAAGCTATTATAAACTGCCAGCTCATGAGGTACCTAGAGGATCACCAGCTCATTAGTGACCGCTAGTACGGTTTTCGTCGGGGTCAATCAGCTGGTGATCTTCAAGTCTACTTAACTCATAGATGGGCGGAGGCAGTAGAGTCCAAGGGGGAAGCCTTGGCCGTTAGTTTGGACATAGCGAAGGCCTTCGATCGGGTCTGGCACAAAGCGCTTCTTTCGAAGCTTCTTTCCTATGGGCTTCCCGAGAAATTGTGCAAATGGATCACCAGTTTCCTTACTGATCAGAGCATCAAGGTAGTAGTAGACGGTGCATGCTCTGATTTCAAGCCTATCAACGCTAGCGTTCCACAAGGCTGCGTGCTATCACCAACTCTGTTTCTCCTGCATATCAATGATATGTTGCTAACTGGTAGCATTCATTGCTATGCAGACGACAGCACTGATGATGCCTTATATACCGGCAGTGCCAATATTTCTCGGGAAAACGTCGCCGACTACCGGGACAAACTTGTGTCTGAAGTCGAGTCTTTACTTAACAAATTCTCGGATTGGGGCCGACTAAATCTAGTCCAGTTCAATCCCCAGAAGACAAAAGTTTGCGCGTTTACCGCTAAAAAGAACCCCTTTGTCGTATCTCCTCAGTTTCAAGGCACTCCCCTTGCTGCCTCAGCCAGTATCGGAATCCTTGGCGTCGACAAATCGCATAGTGTGCAGTTTCGTGGTCACTTGGAAGGGAAAGCCAAATTGGCCTCTAAAAAGGTTGGCGTGCTCAGCAAAGCGCGACAGTATTTCATGCCGGCACATCGCTTGCAACTTTACAAAGCGCAAGTTCGGCCCCACATGGAATACTGTTCTCATCTCCGGGCCGGGGCACCCCAGTGCCAGCTCCTTCCACTTGACCGCATCCAGCGCATAGCGGTTCGAATCGTCGACGACCGAGTTCTTTCTGATCGACTCGATACACTGGCACTGCGTAGAGATGTTGCATCTCTTTGCGTATTTTATCGCATCTATCACGGGGAGTGCTCTGAGGAATTGTTCGGACTAATTCCAGCCGCAATTTCACCATCGCACATCGCGACAAACCTCTAGTTACCATCCATACCATCTGGATGATTGGTGGTCCACCACTGTGCGATTTAGAAGAAGTTTTCTCCCTCGCACAACTTTCTTGTGGAATCAATTACCACCAGCGAATTTTCCGGACCGATACGACATAGGAACCTTCAAGAAAAGAGCTTACACCTTTGTAATAGGCCGGCAACGCATCTGCAATTCCCCTGGTGTTGCAGTTGTTCATGGGCGGCGGTAGTCACTTACCATCAGGTGAGCCGCATGCTCGTTTGCCCCCTATTCTATAAAAAAAAGGTAGGTTGCGTACATTGAAATGTAGTAGCGAACGCTTAGCCTAGCCTATATGCGCTGAGAGAATATTCCCCGGAATCAGCTTAGATAACTAACATGCATACTATTACTCGGAAGTTCCAAGCAATCTGTGAGTGCACTCTGCCCGCTACATCTAGGTTTCAATCATTATTATCATCGCATAGAATAACAGCGTTAAATAGAAGAACTGGGGGCGACTAAATCTAGTCCAGTTTAATCCTCAGAAGACAGAAGTTTGCGCGTTTACCGCTAAAAAGAACCCGTTTGTCGTATCTCCTCAGTTTCAAGGCACTCCCCTTGTTGCCTCAGCTAGTATCGGAATCGCAATCCTCGGCGTCGACATATCGAGTGACGTGCAGTTTCGTGGTCACTTGGAAGAGAAGGCCAAATTGGCCTCTAAAAAGCTTGGCGTGCTCAGCAGAGTGGGACAGTATTTCATGCCGGCACACCGCCTGCAACTTTACAAGGCCCAGGTTCGGCCTCACATGGAATACTGTTCCCATCTCTGGGCATGGGCTCCCCAGTGCCAGCTCCTTCCACTTGACCGCATTCAGCGCAGAGCGGCTCGAATCGTCGACGACCGAGTCCTTTCCGATCGGCTCGACTCATTGGCGCTGCGAAGAGATGTTGCATCTCTTTGCATTTTCTTTCGAATCTACTATCGGGAGTGCTCTAAGGAATTGTTCGGATTAATCTCAGCCGCCAAATTTCACGAACGCACATCGCGGCAGAACTCCCGATATCATCCACACCATCTGGATGATTGGCGGTCCACCACTGTGCGATTTAGAAGATGTTTTCTTCCTCGCACGACTTCCTTGTGGAATCCATTACCACCAGCGATTTTTCCGGACCGATACCACTTAGGGACCTTCAAGAAAAGAGCCTACTCTTGGTTAAAAGGCCGGCAACGCATCTGCAATTCCCTCCCTGGTGTTGCAGTTGTTCATGGGCGGCGGTAGTCACTTACCATCAGGTGAGCCGCATGCTCGTTTGCCCCTCTCCTATAAAAAAAAAGCTTAATGCTTCTTTATTTCGTATGGTGAACTGAAGAACTGGAGATCCCTTTTACTGGAAACGAGGCATTCCATCGTATATAGTCTCTACGTATCTGATTTTCTCGCATTTTGGTTCTTTATTGATGATAGATGTAGATGTCTATGGGCCACAGCATCCACTTACCATCAGGGTCCATCTGATGTGTTGTTTGCTCGTATAGTATTTTGCTATGAGGGACACGCGACTAACACTGAAATTATATTTGTTTTACAGAAGAGGGCCATAAGAGAAATCTATGATTTAAATATTAAGGAGTCGCTCCGACAAAAATTTAAGGAAATTAATATATTAGTCTTGGCGTCTCAATTTATTTATGAAAATGTAATGTACGTACACAAAAATAAGTGACATTCATTCTGTAAATACTAAGAACAGACACAGGCTAGTAGAACCAGGTGCTGGACTCCACCGAGTCAGTAATTAATTCTTGGGGGGATGTATACGCTTTTACAACAAAATCCCAGAAAATATATAAAATTTGACCTGCTCAAAGTTCAAAAACTTTATTAAACAATGTTTGTATAAAAAGGGTTATTATAATATTAAGGAATTTATGGATTATAATAACCCTTGGGAATGAGGTGACCGCTACCAAGCTATTTCTAATTTGTTTTGTGTGGTTAATTGTGTAACATACATGATTGTAAGCTGTTATTAAAAAACAAAAGTCCCGCTGGGTTTCTTGCTGGTTCTTCCCAGGACAGAGGTTTTTTTTCGAACCAGTGGTAATTAAAAAAAAAGAGTGACTATCAATAAGTATTATTTATAATCTATATTGAATATAAACGTTTCTGTTTCTGTTTGTCACCCATATTCTATGGAAAAAAAAAACATTATTACATCCCTTCACAACAAGTTCACAGCTAAACATAAGAACATGGGAATCAAAGTTCTCTAATGGCAATTTCGATGAGCAAATTGTAGAGCAGCCTCCAACTAGTTTAAATATTTAAATATCTTAACGAAGCTGAAAATTTAATAAATTATTTTTTTTCACTTAAGGAAATTCTACTTTACAGATAATAAATTAACTTGATAGCTTATACCGTTTTATGTAAGTTACGTTAGTACATAGCCTCTACCTCATGCACATCAAAACTATAGACCAAGACCTCCATAAAGGCTATTAAATGCTTTGTTCGAACTGCCAAAGATTAGACCTAATGTTGCGGCAAGTCGTCTACATGAACCTTTATTTAATCCTACGACAAACTCATATTACGCCTTTTGTCCCTACTACCTACTGCTTATTACTTTGTGTGTTACATAATTATAAAAATCATTAAAAAGTTGTTTGTTTTATATAAATTCTAGACAAAAGTTCAAATGTTGAGATAAAATATATCATGATCATCATCATTACAGCCTTTCATAAGTCCACTACTGAACATAGGCCTCCCCCAAGGAATGCCACAAAGCACGGTCCTGAGCCATCTGCATCCATCGACTTCCTGTATGTCTTACCAGGTCGTCACTTCATATCGAAAATATATAGGTGATAATAATATCACATTCTACGTGTATGCGGAATGATATAGAACGAAAATTATAAAAGCAAACATAGTATTAACTTCACTGCTAACAAATAATATATATATATATATATATATATATATATATATATATATCTTAATACATAAAAAATACGTGTCACATTGTTTGTCCGCGATGTACTCCTAAACTACTGAACTGATTTCAATGTATTTTTCAAAATGAGTGCAGTTTGGTCTAACTTGAGAGATAGGATAGTTTTTATCCCGATAAGTGATCCTCAATATTTTTTTATTGCGAATTTAAGAATTTTTTATAAGAAGGGTCTACGGAAAGGGTAGAACAACGTTTGCCCGGCCATCTAGTATATATATATATATGTATATATATATGTATATATATTATATACTAGCTGGCCACGCAGACGTTGTACTGCCCTTTCCAACGACCCTTCCTTTAAAAATCCTTATATACGCAATAAAGTTTTTGAGGGTCATTTAGGGGGACAAAAACTATCCTATCTCTCAAGTTGGACTAAAATGCACACAGTGTGCAAAATTTCATTGAAATCAGTTCAGTAGTTTAGGAGTCTATCGCGGACAAACAACGTTACACGTAATTTTTATATATAAAGATATATATATATATATATATATATATATATATATATATATATATATATATATATATATATATATACTAGCTGGCCAGGCAGACGTTGTTCTGCCCTTAGCGGCGAACCTTTTTACTATAAAAATCTTTAAATTTGCAATTAAAAAAATTGAGTGTCACTTATCGGCATAAAAACTATCATATCTCTCAAGTTGGACCAAACTGCACAGAGTGTGCAAATTTCATTAAAATCGGGTAAGTGGTTTCGGAGTTCATCGCGGACAAACAACGTGACACGTATTTTTTATATATAAAGATATATATATATATATATATATATATATATATATATATATATATATATAATGTTATTTTTTAAATATATTTTGTACACAAGCAACCACTTTGTATCACGTGTCCGTGCTGTAAATGAGAAGTCTGACCATTAATAATATTACAATTAAAAAAGTTCTTTTTCTTATTTTCCGAAGTGGGATGCGTATTGCGTATTATGATGTAAGAAACATTCGCCGCTCACTTAGCGATCAGCCACCGCAGAGTTTACATCCCCTGAAGATGCCTCGTGTAGAGGCGAAACACATGTCGTATTATCGTCAGTGGTGTGTCTTTCCTAGTGTAGTGGTGTTGGGAGTAGTGGTGCTGGGATTAGTGGTTATAATAGGTATGAGAGATTTGACAATCCTAAAATTGGTCATCTTGACAATAAATTTTTGCTATTATTTCAATAAGTGCATTGCGCCAAAAATATTAAGCTAATTATTAGATAAAATATTGAAGAGCGAGGTAAGGTGCTCTTCTTGCTCTTCACCTGTCATATACCTGTCACCTAAATTAAACGTAATATACTGTTTGTGCCTCGTCTCGTTCTTTTGAAAAATATTTACTATTTCTATTAATATTCTATATGCTAATGTCTTAATAAAATAGTAATAATATGTGATTCGATTTTTAAATATTGAAATAATGAATTTCTGTACCGTAGGCTATAATTAGCTAGTACAACATGTCAAAGGTGTACGAGCGAAAGTAAGTTGCATTCATTTTAATTAGTCGCAATTTAGAATTGCATGAAAGTTGAAATATACTAGACATTCTTTAAGCGACTTTTCCGAAAAACATACATTCCTGGAAACGAGACGTTCCATCTTACTAGGCGTTTACGTGGTAGACCCATGCTGCAGCTATATTAGTTGTAGCACGAAGGGGTCGGCTCGACCGGGAAAGGACCACGCTCTCACAGAATACCAGCGCAAAATGGGAGCTTGACACTGCTGTTTCGTATGATAAGTGTAGAGAACAGGTGACCCATTTTACTGGAAAAGAGGCATTCCATCTTAGTCCTCACGGGTGACGACGCATCTGCATTTTGATTCTTTATTGAGGATAAATGTAGATGTCTATGGGTCACATCAACCACTTACCATCAGGTGGAATGTGCGCTCGTTTGTCACCCTATCCTAATCAAAATGCAGATGCGTTGTGACTCGTGAGGACTAAGAAGGAATGCCTCTTATCCAGTAAAAAGGGTCTCCGGTTCTCTACACTCACCATACGAAACCCAGCAGTGTTAAGCTGCTATTTTACGCTGGTATTCTGTGAGAGTGTGGTCCTTCCCAGGTCGAGCCAACCCATTGGTGCTACAACTATACTACTAATATAGCTACAGCATGGCTCTACCAAGTATAAATACCACGTTGTTACGCATTTCTGCCGCCAAATCGCAGTGCTTGCGTTGCTGTGCTCCGGTTTGTAGAGTATAATGAGCCAGTGTAATTATAAATTAGTTATCAACCGCCGCAACCCGTTCTCATATTTTGATATCGCCTCAAAAGAAATTTATTAAAATTTGTGTTATAAATATGTTTGACTTTGTGATTAAACGATTGGGCAAAGTCGATGCCTGTCTTACTAGTTGGATAACTGAAACTCAAAAACGTTGGCTAGGCGTGACTTGATATCACCAAAATAATGGCATCGATGTTCTACGAAATAATCCTTAAAGGTTTTATACAAATGATAATCGAACGGAGTGATATGGGGTACATACTACCGCGCATTTATTTTTGGCTTATATAAGTTAATATATAAACTAAAAATTATGAAATATATTTAACTAATTATAATATTACGTCTTGAATTGTGCTTCAAGTAATTTTTTTTATTGCATGAAGGAATTTACGAAAATTACTATATCTTAATTTGTAACCAGTTTGAAAAGAAGGTTATTCTACACATGTGTACAAATTAGATTCATAGAAAAGTTAATAATAGATCATTGATTATTTATATAACCAAACGAGTATGTAGTTAATATTCATAACATAATAAATTGTTTACATACAAAACACAGACGTGCAAAGATGTATACATCAATAAGCAAGTAAAGTAAATATGTGGCCTCATTTCTGAGAGAGGGTATGAAGTAATTAGACTTCACGTGTCCTCGAAATGTTGAATGTTTTATTTCTTAGTATTTCTTCACAATGTTTTCCTTCATCGACGTGTGCATGATAAATCAGCACTTAAACTTGCAATTATGAATTTCTTTGGTGTCGGTTAAGCTCGAATGCGGGTTGCTCGCGTGTTGAGTTTAGAAAGAAGAATACAGTATACCTGCGAAAATCGAAATAAGGTAAAAATATCTATATAAGTATAATAGGTTAATATTATCATCATCATCATTACAGCCCTTCATAAGTCCTTAATTAACAGTGGTAGAGCCACGCAGCAGCTTTTGCTGTCGCACGGATGGCCCGGCTCGAACCGGGGTGGTACCACGGCCTCACAGAAAACCAGCGTGAAGTAGAGGTTTACCTCTGCGTTTCGCTTGGTGAGTGCAGGTGGCTGGAGGCCCTTTTTACTGGAAATGAGGCATTCCATCTTAGTCCTCACGGGTGACAACGCAACTGCATTTTGATTCGCAAACGAGGATAGATGTAGATGTCTATGGGCCGCAGCAACCACTTACCATCAGGTGGACTGTGTGCTCGTTTGTCACCCATATCCTATAAAAAAAGTCCACTGCTGAACATAGGCCTCCCCCAAGAAATTCCACAAAGCACGGTCCTGAGCCACCTGCATCCATCGACATCTTGCGTGTCTTATCAGGTCGTCACCCCATCTAGTGGAGGGTCACCCTACAATTCGCCTACCGGTACGAGGCTGCCACTCGAGAACCTTTCCTCCCCATCGATTGTCGGTTCTTCGGGCTATATAGCCAGCTCATTACCATTTCAGCATACTAATCCGTTGGGCTATGTCGGTCACTCTGGTCTACTGTGGATATCCTAATTTCTAAGTTTATCACACAGAGAAACTCCGAGCAAAGCCCTCTCCATAGCTCGCCTTAGACCTTGAGCTTCCTCATACAGCCAGCAGTGAGGACCATATCTCAGATCCAAAGGTCATCACTGGCAACACGCACTGGTTGTACAATCTCGTTTTCAGGTATTTAGGTATACCTGACGAAAAGATGTGTTGTAGTTTCCCGAATGCAGCCCAGCTGAATTGAATCCGTCGATCGACCTCTCGTTCGAAGTTGGACTTACCTAGTCGGACCGTGATGTACCGATAATACCGTATCCTTTCCAGTACAGTAGCTTGAAAACGTCTTCCAATTCAGAGGTGAAGAGTGTCAGTGATATAACGTCACCCTGTCTTACACCTCTCTGCAGTTGGATAGGTTTTGTACTCCAATTCTGTACTCGGATAGAGCCATCGTAGCCCTACTATACAAACACTTCAGCACTTCAATATACCGACAGTCGTCAATTTGGCACCGGCGAAGGGACTGCAGAACCGCCTAAATTTCAACGGAATCAAAGGTTTTTGGATAGTCCACATACGCAAGGCAAAGAGGCAGATTGTATTCTTCGGTCTTCTGTAAAATTTGCCGAAGGGTGTGTATGTGGTCCATGGTACTAAGCCTTTTCGGAAACCACCTTGTTTGGGAGGCTGGAAGTCGTCAATCTGCGTGCGAGATGATTCGTAATGTCTATTTTTTTATAGAAATAGGGTGACAAATGAGCACACAATCCACCTAATGGTAAGTAGTTGCTGAGGTCCGTATACATCTACATCTATCCTCATTTGCGAATTAAAATGCAGATGCGTTGTCAGCCGTGAGGACTAAGATGAAATGCCTCTTTTCCAGTAAAAAGGGTCTCCAGTTCTCTACACCGACCATACGAAACACAGCAGCATTAAGCTGCTATTTTACACTGGTATTCTGTGAGAGCGTGGTCTTTCTCCGGTCGAGCCGACCTATTCGTGCTACAACTATACTAAAAATATAGCTGCAGCTTGGCTCTACCACGTAAAACGTGTCTCTCAAAAACAGCACGTAGATGAGGCTCGGAAAGTAAATCGGTCTGTAGTTTTTCAAGAGAGCGTTGTCGCCTTTCTTGAAGAACAAGACCACTGCACTACTGATCCACGCCTCCGGAGTAGTGCCCCCATGGAGGACGGATTTCAAAAGCTTTTGAAGGATTTCAAGTACAGGTTTTCCACCCGCTTTCAGAAGCTCCGCTGTGATTCCATCCTTGCCCGGGACCTTTCCGTTTTTAAGGCCCTGGAGAGCCATTCTAATCTCGCTTAGACTGACGTCCGGGATATCTTCAGAATAGTGTCGGATAAGACTCGCTCTTGGATCTTTACTCACACTTGCGTATGGTTCCAACGTGCAGCTGCCCATAGAACCTCTCAATTTCATTTAAAATCTTAGGTATCCCGGAAATGATACTGCCACACTCGGTCTACAGCTTTGATAGTTGGCTCTTTCTGATAGACATATCACTGGCAAAGAATTTGGAGCCTTTGTTCCGGTTAATTGCTTCTTTAATACAAGCTGTATTGAAGTTGCGCAAGTCCCACCGCATGCATTTGGAGATCTGTTTGTTCAGTTGCCTGTAAATCCTATTCCAATCTGTTGAAGACTGCAGCTTCATTTTCCGTCTATCAGCTATAAGATTAAGAGTGTGATCGGAGAGTTTTTGTGTTCTTCTGCGGCGGGTCTTGCAGAACTTAGCTCCGACCGCATGGGCAGTTTCCACGAGCTTATCATTCATATTGTCCACTTCGTTGCAGTCTTCTAGGCACTGAAGAAGGGTTTTGTGACCCAAGCTGTAAAGTTTCGGGATTTTGAACTAGAGCACGAGGGGGATGGAGCGTTGACTTCGTTATACGTGACCCCACCAGCTTATTGTTTAAGCTCGGTGTTCCTTTCACTATTCGGTCGTCGCTGCCAGTCTTCACCCTCGCAATCACTGAATCATCACTGAATAGTTGCCGTCTTATTGTCATAATGAAGTCAATCACATTTTTTGTCGAACCGTCGAGGGTCGACCAGGTCCACTTCCTATGAGGCAGCTTATGGAGGAAAGAGTTCATCATAAAGAGTCCCACTTTCTCCATGAAGTTGGGCTGCTGCTGGCCCCTTGGGTTCCGTTGCCCTATTCCAAATTTCCCTACCTTCAGCTCATCGTTATACTTGTGCGTAGTTTTGCGTTGAATAAATAATAATAAATATTTTTATTTCAGTAAATATTTAAATAAATATTTTTATTTCAGTAACTTAGTCTATTACAAATATTAGTTGTGGGAACTCCCCTTTAGGCAAAACATCGCCTGTGTTAGGGAGAACCGCTTTTTTTACAATCAGTTACATAGAAAACTAAATTACAACGAATATACACTAAAACAAGCAAGTTTTAATATATTATTATTATAAGTTTACATATATTAGATTTATTTATTTATTTAATTTCCTTCTGCTCGTGTGTGTGTGTGTGTGTGTGTGTGTGTGTGTGTGTGTGTGTATGTGTGTGTGTGTGTGTGAGTGAGTGTGTGTGTGTGTGTGTGTGTGTATGTTAGTTAGTTTTTAAGCATCAGTTCTGTCTCACTGTAACTTCTTGCTTTTAGCCAATTCAAAACCGTTTTCTTACAATCTTTTTTATTAAGAGGGAATATGTTAAGATACTTATTTATTTTATTGTAGATTGAAGCAGACTGCATATAGTACTGCCGTCTTGCAAAGTCTGATTTTACTGTGGGAACTAAGGCAACTTTATAGTTTCTTATCCTGGTTAGCAACTTAGCATCAAAGGGAAGAGATTTGTGCATTCTAAGAACAATGTCCAATATGTATAGTTTCCTAACTGATAGAAGATTAGCTTCCCGGTAAAGATTTTCAGTGGGGTATCTATAAGGTTTTAGAAGCATTACTTTTATCAGCAACCTTTGTGCTCGTTCCAGACATAGTAGAGAAGTTTTAGCAGCCGAGCCCCACACTGATATGCAGTATACCAGTATGGATTGGGCGAGTGCAACATATGTTTGAATAAGTAATTCTTTACTCGCAATGTGACGTAAAGTTTTAAAAGTCCAGATCAGCTTTCTCACTCTTTTCATGGTCAATTCTACATGCAGCTGCCAAGAAAGACGCTGGTCGACGAGAATCCCTAAGTATTTAGCATAAGCGACCTTATTTATTCCAGTGCACGAGCAGTCAGTATCAGACGGGTCACCACACTTGTGAATTTTTATGTTATAATTTGATGGGGGTTGAGTTGAAATGTTTTTACTGAAACAGATATATTGAGTCTTAGCTGCATTTAAGGTAAGGAGGCTTGTGTCCAACCAGGATGCTATCTTTGCCAGTGCGTTTTCTGCCGATATTTTTACTTCACACCAGGATTTGCCAGAGAACACGATAGCTGTATCATCTGCGTAAGAAAATACAGTACCATTGGATAGTTTTAGAAGACAGAGATTATTTATATACACCAGGAAAAGAGTTGGTCCCAGCACACTCCCCTGTGGGACACCGAATGTTAAAGTGGCTTCCTGGCTAGTGTGGTTGCCTATTCGAACACGCTGCTTTCGGTTAGTAAGGTAATCTTTGAGTAATTTGAGAGGAGTACCTCTCACCCCTACTTCCTCTAGTCTAATTAACAGGATGGGCACCGACACTGTGTCGAATGCCTTCTTTAGATCGAGCATTAATCCCAAACATTTGTTTCCAGAATCTACTTCTTTTACTACTAGAGTTGTAAGAGCCTGTACAGCATTTTCAGTCGATAAGCCTTGTTGAAAACCAAACAAATTGATTTTTTGCTATGATGCTATATTTTGTCAAGAATTTTGTGAGTCTAATATTAATTAATTTTTCTAGAAGCTTAGACACTGATGAGAGAACAGAGATTGGTCAGTAGTTACAGGGGTCACTTTTGCTGCCATCCTTATATATAGGTGTTATTAAAGCTTGCTTGAGTGCAGTTGGAAAAATTCCCTGTTCGAAACACAAGTTGGCCATATGGGAAATAATTGGCGCAATTTCATTAAGAGCGAGTCTTAGAAAAGAAGTTGGGATATTATCCCATCCCGGGGAGCTACTTAGTTTCATAGTCTTAACAACTTCACATATTTCAGCACTATCAGTATCATATAGGACAAATGATGAAACTTGTTTTATGTTTGTGTTATGTTTCACTGTCGGAGAATTTAATATTTTAATTTTTTCTGCTAGGTCTTTTCCAATATTTGTAAAATAGGTGTTAGTGATATCTACCGATGCCTGTGGAGACGAAGTTGCATGCAGGAGTTCAAGGTTATGGGTTTTGGGGGATTTACGTTGCGTTATTCCGTTTATAGTATCCCATAACTTTTTAGGATTTTTTTGAGCTTTGGTCAGCTGGCCTCGATCATAGTTCCTTCTCAACTTTTTTAAAATACAACTGCAGTAGTTACGGTACCTTTTATATATTATTTTTAAAGTGTCATTATATGGGTACAAGTTTTAGCCTTCTTTGCATGTCATTTCTGTTTCTGATGCAGCGTAGCATACCTGGAGTAACCCACGGTTTTAAGATCCTTTTGTTCGCTGAGATGAAAGTAATAGTCGTATTTAATTTTAAGCTCTGTTGCAGTCTTTTTATTAAAAGTTCAGTTATTACATTAGGGTCAGTATATTGTAATAGATCAGGTAATTTCGTTGTTTTTAAAAATTCTAGGGCTTTGTCGTAGTTGATTTTAGTTATAGTTTTGTTATTTATTTTTGGTTTTTGGTTGAAGTCTCCCATTAATACCGTATGGTGGATTTTGGAGGAATGCATGGCTTTAGATATATCCTCATACATTTCCTCCACCTCCTCATCGGGATGTGCCGAGGTTGGTGTGTAAACCTGTATGACCTTCAACGAATACCGTTTGGTGATTATGAGTATAAGGTACGCAACTCTCGTCGACATACTCTCAATCTTTACAACGTTGTTAACGAGAGACTTGTGGACGATAAATCCGACACCTCTTTGGGACAGATGGTCGCCCTCCAGCTGATAGAACAAGTTGCCGGATTCGAGAATTACTGCGTCCTCCCCCTCTCTTCGGACCCCGGATAATCCTATAATATGCCAGCGTTTACTAGTTTGTTTCTTCTTCCAGCTCCACTACGTTGGCAGGTGGATTAATCTTAGGTAGCAAACGAACCTCTACCGGAGATTCTTAGCACCGCTTACCCCGCCGTTACCATGGTCGCAACCGTAGCCAGGAATAGCGAGGCCACCGGGGACTGGCGGCCGTCATTTCGTTACTTTCATCATGGGGTATTTGCTATAGTTGCCACGCTTGGCGGGTGGGTTGGCAACCACAGTTTGTGGGGCACTGCACTGGTTTCTATCCCGCACGGAGCAAGTGTTTCTATTACTTACAAATGATTGTTTCAGGTCTGTATGTTTGTCCATGTACAATTTATATATTATATAAAACACCTTCACGATACCGAGTATAAAGTAATCCTTTTAGACAAGGTGCTTCTTCTTTACGTTACGGTAACATAAGTAGTATCTACGCTATTGAGAGATTCGAGATTGGACTTCTCTATACAAATATTCATTACAAATATCAACTTAATCAAATGTCAGCAAGTGCTTCAAACATTGATTATAAATTTTGAACTGAATAGACATACGTAAAAAGCAAGTGAAATAAAGGCTTGTGAAAAAACTTTCTATGTTATTCCTTAATATCAATTATAAGATAAAAGATAAATTCAATTAGCAATCTTCCACCATACAGTGACTTACTACCATGCCTTGTGAGTAAATAAAGTGGAAAAGTCTGGCACCCGGTGCCCCGTACGGCATAATTATCTGCCAGCTATACGATAAGGGTTAACTTTCGCGGACATTAATTAGACCCAACAAGCCAAGTGTAATTGAATTGCGTGCTACGAGTGTGCACGTCTTTTATAATTTTGTGCTAAGTAAAATAAAATATGTTCCTTATTGACTTATGATAGCGATACTCCAAACTATACGTCGCATTTTTTTTAGTTGCATTTTACCTGCAAAGATGGCGAAATAACAATACCATATATATACTAGACTTAAAAACATATGCAAGGCAACGGCGAGCAGAGTCAGTGGTGGGTTAACGAGGCATTTACATTACCTGTATGCTCACATCAGGTAATGTAAATGTCTTGTTGGTCTAGCTTTCGTAAGCGCGGCTGCTGAACATTTCTAAAGTCTGTAATCAGATTTTTGTATTAGAAATTCTCAGTAGCGGCCTGGAATCAGGAAGTTGGCGGTGTCTCATTTCCGTGCCTCGAAAACAACTTAGATATTTGTTCTGTTGTGTTAGATTGCCGTCCCACCAGAATGAGAGAATAAAGTGAGTAATGGCTGCCGTAACCGAAATTCGGTCTGAAGAATATTTCTATTAATGCAATTGCCAACACACGTGTATATGTGGTAGATCCACGCTGCAGCTATATTAGTAGTATGGTTGTAACAGGAATGTGTCGAGTCGATCGGGGAGGGACCACGTTCTCATAGGATTCCAGCGTAAAATAGCAGCTTAACGCGTTGTTCGATGACTTCATGTCATTAAATGATTTACAGCAACATAATTTCATCAACAATAAACAACGTATGATTTTAGATTTAGTCTCGCCAAACATCAAGTTGCTTATTCACGTATCAAATTCGAACGACGTTCTCTGAGATGTAGATGGGTATCATCCGCCATTAGATATCGATATTTCATTTAAGAAACATTCTCATTTCAAGTATACAAGCAAGTATATAAGCAGGTTATAATGATGTTAGACAATGTTTGAATTTTATCAATTGGGACGATCAACTGAATACATGCTCTACCACTAACGAATAAATAAGTAAACTATATGAAATAACTAATAAAATAACAAAGGACAAAATTCCGTTACGACATTCACAAAAACATAAGTACCCACCTTGGTTTAGTGTTAATCTTATAAAAAAATTAAAAGAAAAGGAAAAGTGTCGACAAGTATGGAAAAAATTTAAAGACGATCTAGACAAATTTAAATATGATATATTAAAAAAAGAAGTAATATGCTTATAAAAAAATGTACATCAAATATATTAATGATGTTCAGGATAATCTTATAAAGAATCCAAAACTATTTTGGTCTTACCTTAAACAAAAACGTCAAAACTCCAATAATGTACACAAAATATAATAAGCACAAAATATGGAATTCGACAACGATATTAAAATAAATGATGGAGCCAGTATTGCAAACTTATTTGCTAAAAAACTGCTAGTTACTACAACCCTGCTGCAAATTCATATCAATTTAATATCACAATACCATCTTGCACTCAGTCAATAAATAAAATATATATTTCACAAGGAAAAGTTAAGACAACCTTAAAAAACCTGGACGTTAAAAAGATGCAGTGATGGTATACCTCCTATATTCTTCAAAAATTGTGCAAATCATTTCTGTAAACCCTTATTTATCATATACTATAAGTCACTTTCTGAAGGATGTTTTCCTACTCATTGGAAAGAAGCCCTTGTTGTGCCTATACCTAAATCTAGTAATCGAAGAGATATTAAAAATTATCGACCAATCAGCATTCTTCCAGTACTGGCTAAGGTCTTTGAGTCCCTCATATGTACTACCCTAAACTGGCATATAAAACAAAATATCACTGATCGGCAACATGGTTTCTTCAAACAACGTTCAACTGTAACTAGTCTAACTGCATTTGTTGAAATAACGATTACAAGCATCAGTAACGGTAATGAAGTTCATGTAATATACAGTGACTCTAGTAAAACCTTTGATAAAGTTGACCATTTAAGCCTCGAGCATAAGTTAAAAACACAATTTGGCATAGAAGGCTCACTTCTAAAATAGTTTCCTCATACCTTTCAAAGAGGACTATTGAAGTAATAGTAAACGATTTTATTTCAAACACTTTCTCTGCGTCATGTGGTATTCCACAGGGATCTATCCTTGGTCCCGTTCGTTTTATTATTTTTATAGACGATATACAATAAACATATATAGTAAAAAACTCTGAATTTGAACTTTATGCAAAGGACCTAAAAATATCAAAGATTGTCATAACTGAGCAAGAACAAAGAACTTTACAAGATATCGGCAAATTTTAGGAATGGTGCCAGCATAAATCAGTCGCAATTTTACTACCGGTTAGTGCAGTCGCTTCATAATGACGTGACGGCTCTAATGCCGAACCTACAGTATTTTTGTAGCGTAAGCATACCTACTGCGCAAAAATAAATCGAAATGGCGTGTCAAACTAAACGCTCCGAAACTGTCGTAATCCACGAGTTCCTGGCCTTTGTTCAACAAAAATTGGACGTCATGGACCAGGTGTCTCTGGAACAGGTACTGATGACAAGCTTCACCGAGGACGAGATCATCCAAGCCAAGAAGGTGTTAGCAGATTCAGCCGTGACCCAAATCCGTCTTATCACACGTCACAGGGATGGACGCGGTAAGAAAGACCTGCAAGACATCTTCAGGCTATTCAATGAGACCGACCCTGATGACATCCCAACTTTCGTCGCGCGTGATCTCAACAAGCTGCCTCCCGTGACGTTCGATCACGTAGACGTCACCAGATTGTTGAAAGACATCACCACGTTGAGAGCCGATGTTACCGACATCCGTTCCAAATTTGAGGAATCGGAACGAGCCGCAACAGAGCTGAGGAACCAAGTCAATATGTTGCACAATATAATTGCAACATCTGCAAATTCACCGCCGTCGCAGAATGTAAATACGACACGCGGTAACCGGAATAGTAGTCATATTTCACCGATGATTGCGACTCCGTCACGCGATACCGTCTGTCAGCGGGTTGATGACCGAGAAACTAGGGCGAACTCGGTCGTCATTGCATCACCACCTCAACCCTTGACTGAACCCATTGGTACTCCTCTGCCGAAGCCAACCTCAAAACAAGGGAAGACGTTTGCGGATGTTGCCCGAAAACCTTTACAACCGGCACCCTCTTGTGGTCGAAAGCGGAAGAATGTGGAAATAAAATCAGTCCCAGTGGTGACCCAAGACAAGATTGATAAGGACGGGTTTACCCTTGTTGACAAGAGACGTCGGTCGCGACCCATCTGTAACCAGCGTGGGACCGCCAAGATAAACGCGAGTACAACTCTGCGTGCTGTGGAGCCAACTATACAACTCTACATCTCCCGTTTGGACAAAAGTACGTCGGGAGAAGACGTCCTGCGTTTCGTGGAAGAACGAAGCCGATGCCACATTGAGGATCCGATCTCTTTACATTTGCAGCGTCTGGAGTCTAATAGGTCAACGAACTTCAAATCCTACGTACTCCAGGTTCCTGCAAAACATAAAGAGACATTCCTCGCTCCCGATTTCTGGCCCTCTGGGGTAGTGTTTCGCCGATACAGGGACGCGCCAAAGAAAAAAGTTCCCTAGATAGTGTTAAGTTATGTCTATATTTTATATATATTTTTAGGTTAAGGTATATATTGCTATGGGCCAATGTTCTTAATTTTTAAGTCCTTGATGCCTGAAATAAAGTTATTGTATTATTGTATTGTATTGTATAATAGAATGGCGCTGAATGTAAAAAAATGTTTTCATATCAAATTCTTCCGAAAATTCAATAGATTTCAAACTAGCTATAACATTGCAAAACATTCACTTAAAAACGTCGATTTAAAAATTAATTTTGGAGAGCATATTGATGCAGTTGTAAATAAAAGCCTACGTATGATTTCATTTATGCTGCGAAACACCAGAGAATTTAAATCAGCCATTGTATTAAAGACTCTTTATTTTTCATTGGTTCGCTATAATATAGAATATTGTTGTAATGTACCATATATTACAACAATATTCAACGACTAAAAATATTCAAAAGAAGTTCATTCGCAGACTCTCATACGTTACTGGAGTGCATCGCTCTATAAGGGGTTATGAAGAAATAGTCGATTATTTCTCCCTAAAATCATTACCTCAGCATGCAAGCAAACTCAGCATGGTTTTTCTTTACAAGCTTCTTGTGGTGCCATACATTGGCCTGAATTACTTTCCCTAGTTGGCATAGGAATCCCCAGACTATCGACTCGGCTTCACATACATGCCCCATTATTTGTGCCAAGAAGAAGGAACAGTTATGGAAAGAATAGCCCCATATTTGTATCCAAATATATTCGACATTTTAAAAAGGAATACATAGATATAGATATTCTTCAGACAGTGTTAGATTTCAAGTGAATGTTAAAAAGTATATCGAGTAACTTGATACAAACATTCATTCTAAATGATAATAAAAAATAAATAACCATATTTAATATTAAATATGGTTATTTATTTTATTTCAATTATTTTTCAATATGGTTACATATTTTAATTCCGTTCTCCATGGCGGCATTACACCAGAGGCATGGAGCAGAAGTGCGGTGGTCTTGTTCTTCAAGAAAGGTGACAACGCTCTCTTGAACTACAGACCGATTTCCCTTCTGAGTCGCGTCTACGTGCTGTTTTCGAGAGTCATTACGAATCGTCTCGCGTGCGGACTTGACGACTTTCAGCTTCCCGAACAAATTGGTTTCCGAAAGGGCTTTAGCATCATAGACCACATACATACCATTCGGCAAGTTGAACAGGAGTCCAATTTGCTACTATGTCTGGCGTATGTGGACTATGAGAAAGCCTTTGATTCCGTCGAAATTTGGGCGGTGCTGCAGTCCCTTCAGCGGTGCCAAGTTGACTGTCGGTATATCGAAGTGCTGAAGTGTTTCTACAGTAGAGCTACGATGGCTATCCGTGTACAGAACCAGAGTACGAAAGCTATCCAATAGCAAAAAGGTGTAAGACATGGTGATGTTATATACCCGAAACTCTTCACCGCTGCATTGGAAGACGTTTCCAAGCTTCTGGACTGGAAAGGATACGGTATTTAACATCAATGTCGAGTACAACACTCACCTTCGATTTGCCGACGATATAGTCCTTATGGCAGAATCGCTGGAGGAACTAAGCACCATGCTCAATGACCTCAATAGTGTCTCCCAACGGATAGGTCTTAAGATGAACATGGACAAAACAAAGATCAAGTTTAATGTCCATGTCACACCTATGCCGGTAGTTGTTGGGAGCACCAAGCTCGAAGTTGTTGACGAGTATGTTTACCTGGGACAAATAGTCCGACTAGGTAAGTCCATTTTCGACCGAGAGGTCAATTAACGGATTCAACTCGGTTGGGCAGCGTTCGGGAAACTACGACACATCTTCTCGTCAGACATACCTCAAAACCTTAAAACGAAATTGTACAACCAGTGCATGTTGCCAGTGATGACTTACGGATCTGAGACGTGGTCCTTCACTGCTGGCCGTATGAGGAAGCTCAAAGTCGCTCAGCAAGCTATGGAGAGGGCTATGCTCAGGGTTTCTCTGCGTGATAAACTTAGAAATGATTATATCCGCAGTAGAACCAGAGTAACCGACATAGACCAACGGATTAGTAAGCTGAAGTAGCAGTGGGCCGGCCATATAGCTCGAAGAACCGACAACCGATGGGCAAGAAAGGTTCTCGAGTGGCAGCCTCGTACCGGTAGGCGAAGTGTAGGGCGACCCCCCACGAGATGGAGTGACGGCCTGGTAAGACATGCAGGAAGTCGATGGATGCAGGTGGCTCAGGACCGTGCTTTGTGGCATTCCTTGGGGGAGGCCCATGTTCAGCAGTGGACTTATGAAAGGCTGTAATGAAAATGATGATGATGAAATGATATTTAATATAACTTTTTTTGTGGTTTTACTTTTAAAAAACTGTGTCGTTTCTTTTAACAAAACTTAAATTTTACACGTAAAATTTAATTTTTGTTAAAAGCAAACGCATTAATGTTAAAGTGTTGTACTCACATATTATTTTAGTACATATATTATATAGTGTTATAACAAAATGCAGCTAAAATGATTTCATATGTACTTAGTTGATAAGTCTAAATAAATAAACACTGCCATGTTTCGAATGGTGATTGTAGAGAACCGGAGATCCTTTTTACTGGAAAAAAGGCATTCCATCTTAGTCATCACTGGTGACAACGCATCTGCATTTTGATTCTTTGTTGAGGATAGACGTAGATGTCTATGGGTCACAGCAACCACTTATCATCTGGTGGACTCGTTTGTCACCCTATCCTATAAAAAAAAAACACGCGCCAAGCGTGACGATTAACGGAAATCCTTAATAGGAGAGACTAATGTTTACCTGCGAACTTTTACGGTCCGAAAAGAAAACGAAATAAGTATTATTTCTATGAAATTGATTTATTTTTACTATAAATGTAACTTTTCGTTGTCTATCTCTTTTCTTAAATAATCTGTACCATGTATTAGCACTGGAGCTCATTGCTAAGCCAGTGCGCCACAGAGACATAAAAAAACGGTTATACGAGTGTGGATTGAAAAGTACTCGGCCTAACACAGATCCATTCAATTCTAAAAATCAAATCTACCCACATTATTTAGTTCAGTTCAGACTAGTTCATTGTGTGAAGTTCAAAACGTGTGCGATAATTAGTTGTGATTTTATAAATTTATTAACAAAGTAATCGGACATAATTTCCGCGAATGGAGCAAATCGAGCAGCGTGCCGTCATTAAGTACCTCCATAAGAAGGGGCTATCATCAAAAGCCATCCATGATGACATGGTCAGTACATTAGGCGATTGTGCTCTGTCATTTTCATCCGTCAAAAAATGGATAGCAGAATTTAAGCGTGGTAGAGAGAGTGTGAAAGATGAACCCCGCTCTGGAAGGCCTTCGACGTCAACTACTGACGAAAATATTAAAAAGTACTTGATTTAATAATGGGAGACCGCAGATTAAAAATTAGAGAGATAGCCGAGATTATAGGCATCTCTTATGAACGAACTCAAAACATCATTGTCAACGAGTTGGGTTTCCACAAGGTGTCTGCGAGGTGGGTTCCGCGACCGCTTTCAGTTGAACAAAAAAGGACGCGATTGACTATTTCACGCGACTGTTTGGAGTTATTTGAAGCCGATGCAGATGATTTTTTGAATCGTTTTGTTACTATAGATGAAACATGGGTTCATTACTGTACACCGGAAACAAAACAACAATCGAAACAGTGGAGAAGACCTGTTTCACCACCCCCTAAAAAGGCTAAGTCGATTTTGTCGGCAAATAAGGTGATGTGGCTTCAGTATTCTGGGACTCGAAAGGTGTGATTATGATTGATTATCTTGAAAGGGGTCAGACTATAAACTCTGATTACTACTGCACCTTACTACGTCGTTTACGAGAGGAAATAAAAGAAAAACGTCGAGGAATGCTCAGAAGAAAAGTCCTGTTTCATCAAGATAACGCCCGTGTTCACACGTCAGTACAGTCAATGGCTGAAATTCACAACTGTGGCTTTGAACTGTTACCGCATCCGCCGTATTCACCTGATCTGGCACCATCAGACTTCTTTCTGTTCCCTAACCTAAAAAAGCACTTGGGATGTCAAAGATTTTCGACAAACGACGAGGTCAAAGCAGCTGTAGACGCATATTTTGACTCTAAGGAAGAATCATTTTTTTTCAACGGTCTAAATGCTTGGAAGGGGAGGTGGCAAAAGTGTATTGAACTTGATGGTGATTATGTAGAAAAATAAAAATATAACTGATTTAGTATGTGTTTATTTTCTTGGTTAGGCCGAGTACTTTTCAATCCACCCTCGTATAAGGTTTTATCAGGTTCAGGAAGGGATCTCCAGTTCTCTACATTAACCGTTCGAAACACGGCAAAATTATGCTGCTGTTTTACACTGGTATTCTGTGAGAACGTGGTCTTTTCGTAGTCCAAACAATTCGTACTACAACCATAATATAGCTGCAGCTTAGCTCTACCGCATATAAAATGCCTGGGTTATGTCCTGCATCAAATTGTGAAGAAATTAAATAAAAATCGATCAAACACTGTACAATAAACAAATTAGAAAATATAAGATAAAATCTATGCTTAAACCTACTTTTAGCGCAGCAAACACGTATTCATTATTTATTATCTAAACACATATAATTCATATAAATAAATTGAAGTGTATGTTTGTAATATTGAAATAACAGACTTTTAAGCTCAGGTTGTTTACATGATATTTAGACATATAAACCCATTTTTTAAATTTGTGTGTTTATCTGTCAGTCTGTTCTAGACTAATAGAATAGAATAGAATATAATATTTTTTATTCAATATACATTACACGTGTAATTGTTATTGAAAGTCATTTTTTACTTTACCACTGGTTCGAAAAAAGCCCTCTGTCCTGGGAAGAACCAGCAAGAAACCCAGCGGGACTTTTTTTTAAAATAAATTTTACAATATAAATGATTACGAACTATTTACAAAATTTTATTTTAGAAACTGCTTGGAGGCGACCACCTCATTCCCAGGGGTTATTATCAACCATGTATTCATTTATACTATAATAACCCTTTTTATAACATTTAAACTTGGTAATAGAGAGAACCTGTACACTTTCCGGGACCTTGTTGTAATAGCGTATACATTGCCCCAAGAATGAATCACTGACTCTGTAGAGTCGAGAAACTGGTATCACTAGCTTGTGATCTTCAGAATCTTCAGAATGCATCGATATGATAATGAATCGATAATCGGTTCGGCATGAAACTTTATGAAGAGACGGAGAGCAATGCCAGGAAGAATTCAGACAATATGTAACCTATAAAACAAAGATGTTTTATAGGTACAGATACAGTGTCTCAACATACCGCACCTTGCATATTGACGCCAGTCTTTAGCCGGGTACCCACCTAGCGCACAGGCTCGCGCGGCAGCCTCGCAAGCCAATGACTCGGCTAATGTGGACGTTCCTCGGGCTGACTCGGGCGCACGTTGTCTTGGCCGAGCGCCGCTCGAACGCGAGCCATACGTTTGTCGGGAAATTTGACGCGCTCAAAGGTGCCTCAATGTTCGCTGTTCGTTTGGTGTTTACGGTGATATTTTGGCTCGCGAGGCTATAGTGTTTGTTTTAGTTTTACTGAAGTCATTTTAATTATATAATATCATGAGCAATCAGGATGACTCGATTCGTTTAATTCAACTGTACGGTACGTACAAGATGCTGTGTGGGATCCAAAATACTGTTTACGTTTTTTTTTAAATAATAATAAACTAGGAAAGTAGCTGCAGCTGCAATTACACAACTGTCCATTTCGGATGCTCGAGGAATTATGATGGATCGGCTTGCCTCGCGAGGCATGCCTCTCAGTTTCGGACAATACTATTAGGCTGCCTCGCGAGCCTTCGTTCGCTAGTTTTTGATTCATGCATGCGAGACTACCACGTGATACGTATATCTTACGTACCATGCCTGCATTAATGTGCGTGACTTCTGTAATAACAGTGCGAATAGATTTCTCAAAAATGTGAGAGATTTTATATTTCATTCACATTGACGTACCTATTGATTCTACATGTATAAAATGTGTGTGCGATGTGTGTGCATTTGTGTGCGTGTGTGTAGGGATATAGTTGTTTATGTGTGTTTTATGTAGGTACGAACATCGCACTAAAATATTGTATATAAAAATAAAAATTATAATTAATGTAACAGTTAAAATAAATAAAAAATCACAGTAGATATTTATGTACGTAACTAAAATAAATGTTTTTTTGCTTATTTTAAATCTACATAATGTCACATTAATAGATCCTATCCAGGCTAAATCATGATGGGTCGCTAATTATAAATATTGTGTAGGCATATTAACCTAACCTAATATCCTACATCTTACGCAACGACGTAATTTTAAGCCATATTTGAAACTTACATATTGAAATAGCACACATGTTATTTAATATTATAAACAATAAACTAAAAAATATTTGCATGACATGAATGCCAGTTGAATTTTCCACAAGCAAAACGTGATTCAGCGATTAATTTGTTCTTCCAACGTAAGCATTATGCCGTAATGACAAGGCTTGTAGTACGTTTTGTAATTAACGTTGACGCATATCATAATAATATAATAATCTTAAAAACAATAAACTAAAAAATAATTGCATGACATGAATGGCAGTTGAATTTTCCACAAACAAAAAGTGAGTCAACGATGAATTTGTTCTTCCAACGTAAGCAATAATATGAATACGTAACTAGTAAATTAAAAAAAAATATTATGCTACGGAAAAAAGAAAATAATGAAACACTAAGATGCATTCGGATTTAATTATTTAGATCATAATTATTTCGGTCTGAATACGTTGTTGAGCACTTGATAAGTACTTAATCAACGTATTCCTATCATCGGCTATCACGTTCAGTAATACATCATGAATGGGTCGGTTAGGAAAAATTGATGCCTTTGTGTTAGTGAGCGCAAACACAGATACAATTTTTTCTTGTGGTACGGCACAATCACATGCATGATAAAGTGAAAAGTTAAAGTTACAGCCTATATACGTCCCACTGCTGGGCAAAGGCTTCCTCTCATTTCTGAGAGGGTTTTAGGGCAAAGAAATATCCACCGCGCTGCCCCAATGCGTGTTGGCGAACTTCACATATCTTCGAAATATTTTTTTCTTATTTCTCAAATATGCATGTTTCCTTTCACTGCCAAGCACGTGGTAAATCAGCACTTAAATTTATTTTACAATTAACAATTTCATTGATGCCAGTGGGATGGAATCCGGGTTGCTCGCGTACTGTGAAACTTACAGCAAGCGCTAACCATCTGAGCCACCACGGCTCTCAACGTACGTCAGTATCATGCCTGTCATGCATGATACTGATGTAGTAATAAAAAACTTTAAGCACATCTTGTCACTAATATACATTCTTATTTTGGTCGACATATGTATTGATTGAAAGAATGAATTTGGGTAATTTTTCGCAAGGTAAAGTAAATATGAAAAAGAATACCTTGTCAAATCCCGCAAGGCAAAGGAAACGATTGATTTTAAATTCAACATAAGTAGTATCTTCGCTATCTATCAATTCTAACGCTCATTCCAACAGGAATATGGAGCGATAAGCTTTGTATTTTATACGTGAAATCAAAGAAAATAGTCAAACAAGATATATTATATAAACATCCTATGATAAATTTGTCTACACATAAGAGTACATTTCCGTTAAGGCTTATCAAATTCCACTGCTGAACAGACCTCGCCCTAAGACTGCCTGGGTCTGGGTTTAGCAACCGCAGTGTTTGATTCTGTAGTTGTTATTAAGATGATGTTGCTGTCCATCTTCTGGTTAGTTCCCTCTGTCACCTCTTACAACAGACACGATCGATATGGGGTAGTGGATATTCTTACATCGCTTATTATTCGTTTATTTTGAAAAATCGTTATTTTCATTATTACGGACTGGTTTCCTCGCTTCGTTTACCTTCACTGCCGTGCACGGACTAATTGGCACTTAAAACAGCAATTCAAATATAAAACAGCAAATACTTTGATTATTTTCTCCGTATATACTCGTCTCTCCGAGAAACATTTGCTAATTAAAATGTTCATTTAATCTGGAAATTTTATTCTGAGTTGGTTTCCAAATTGTTAAAAATTAAACTTCTCGAATTTCGTAGAGGTATGAACAAAACTTTGAACATTATTACCCTAAAAATAATTAGTTTTATATCTATTCTTAATTTATTATTAGTTTTTAGTAGATGTAGCTAATCTTGTTATTAGTTTGAAAATATTTACATTGTATTAATTTCCATTAATTTATATTATGAAAGCAATTTCTTTTTTTTATCAAAATTGACTATACCGACTACACATTACAGAGATTTTTTTTTTTTATAGAATAGGGGGCAAACGAGCATGCGGCTCACCTGATGGTAAGTGACTACCGCCACCCATGAACAACCGCAACACCAGGGGAATTGCAGATGCGTTGCCGACCTTTTAGAAAGGTGTAAGCTCTTTTCTTGAAGGTTCCTAAGTCGTATCGGTCCGGAAAATTCGCAGGTGGTAATTGATTCCACAAGGAAGTCGTGCGAGGGAGAAAACTTCTTCTAAATCGCACAGTCGTGGACCGCCAATCATCCAGATGGTATGGATGGTAACGCGAGTTTTGTCGCGATGTGCGATGGTGAAATTGAGCGGCTGGAATTAGTCCGAACAATACCTCAGAGCACTCCCCGTGATAAATGCGATAAAATACGCAAAGAGATGCAACATCTCTACGCAGTGCCAGTGTATCGAGCCGATCAGAAATAACTCGGTCGTCGACGATTCGAACCGCTCTGCGCTGGATGCGGTCAAGTGAAAGGAGCTGGCACTGGGGTGCCCCGGACAAGAGATGAGAACAGTATTCCATGTGGGGCCGAACTTGCGCTTTGTAAAGTTGCAAGCGATGTGCCGGCATGAAATACTGTCTCGCTCTGCTGAGCACGCCAAGCTTTTTAGAGGCCAATTTGGCCTTCCCTTCCAAGTGACCACGAAACTGCACACTATTCGATATGTCGACGCCAAGGATTCCGATACTAGCTGAGGCAGTAAGGGGAGTGCCTTGAAACTGAGGAGATACGACAAAGGGGTTCTTTTTAGCGGTAAACGCGCAAACTTGTGTCTTCTGGGGATTGAACTGGACTAGATTTAGTCGCTTCCAATCCGAGACTTTGTTAAGCAAAGACTCGACTTCAGACACAAGTTTGTCCCGGTACTCGGCGACGTTTTCCCGAGAAATATTGGCACGGCCGGTATATAAGGCATCACCAGTGCTGTCGTCCGCATAGCAATGAATGCTGCCAGTTAGCAACATATCATTGATATGCAGGAGAAACAGCGTTGGTGATAGCACGCAGCCTTGTGGAACACCAGCGTTGATAGGCTTGAAATCAGAGCATTCACCGTCTACTACGACCTTGATGCTCCGATCAGCAAGGAAACTGGTGATCCATTTGCACAATTTCTCGGGAAGCCCATAGGAAGGAAGCTTCGAAAGAAGCGCTTTGTGCCAGACCCGATCAAAGGCCTTCGCTACGTCCAAACTAACGGCTAATGCCTCCCCCTTGGACTCTACTGCCTCCGCCCATGTATGAGTTAAGTAGACTAGAAGATCACCAGCTGATCGACCCCGACGAAAACCGTACTGGCGGTCACTAATCAGCTGGTGATCCTCAAGGTACCTCATGAGCTGGCAGTTTATAATGGCTTCCATTATTTTGGAGAACAAGGAGGTGATGGCGATAGGCCTGTAGTTGGACGGGTCTGAGCGGTCGCCTTTTTTAGGGATCGGGTGCACCAAAGCTGTCTTCCATGAGTTCGGGACTACGCCTTGGGAGTAGGAGTACCGGAAAAGACGCGTTAAAACCGGTGTCAACTCCGGAGCACACGTCTTCAGCACAATGGGAGGGACTCCATCGGGCCCACTCGACTTGTTGACGTCCAGGGAGAAGAGTGCTTTGCGGACCGAGCGCTGTGTAAATCGCACATCCGGCATGGAGCACTCACATCGCGGGATGGTCGGCAGTGTGTTCCCCCCGTCATCTAGAGTCGAGTTGGACGCAAAAAGAGAGCTCAACAGATCGGCTTTCTCCTTTGCGGCATGGGCCAGTGAGTCGTCCTCTCTGTGCAGAGATGGAAGAGATGGCTGACAGAAGTTCCCTTGGACAGCCTTGGCGAGAGACCAGAATGCACGGGTTCCCGAAGGAGGGCGAACTAGCTTCTCGCCAATTCTGCCGATGTGCTCAGACCTTGCCTTGGCAATGACGCTTTTGAAGGACCTGGAGGCGGAATTATACTTCTTTTTTAATGCGCTGGTGTTTACATCCCGAGACGTTGATGCGTCAGCCCAGGCCTGGTAGCACTCCTGCTTATAGCGTGATGCTATTTTATAGGAGCGACCAAACCATGGCTGGGATCTGCCTCCGATGGGCACCACAGAGGATGGAATAAAAAGTTCCATACCCTGAAGTACCACATCAGCAACAGAATCGGCAACAACGCTGGGATCTTCCGGCGAGAAGCAAACCCGCCCCCAAGGGTAGGATGCAAAAAAAGACCGCATCTCGTCCCAATCAGCTGACCTATAGTGCCAAACACGGCGGCAAGCTGTAGATCGCAACTGCGATTGGAGCGTGAGTGGCACCGTAGTCCGGATCAGACAATGGTCCGAAGAGCCCAGAGGGGCATCGACGGAGACCTGATATCCGTCCGGATGAGAGGTCAGCAGAAGGTCCAACAGGGAAGGTACATGGTCTTCCACATCTGGGATCCGCGTAGGCGAAGTAACCAGTTGTGTTAGACCATATGCCAAAGCAAAGTCATAGACAGATCTACCCGCATGATCGGTTAAACGAGAACCAAGCCATTCAGCGTAATGGGCGTTGAAATCACCGAGTATCACGATCTCTGCGGATGGGACCTGTTGTAGCACGGAGTCTGCAGCCATTTGGACGTGGTCTATGAGTCGGTCTGTGTCGGCATTACCGCTATGGGACCTATAGAGGCACCCGTAGACGCGGGGATGGTCGTCGCTGTCTACGCGCAGCCATAGGATGGACAGGTCCGTACCTTCAAGGCTGCCGAGGCGTCGAAAACAGATGTCCTCTCTGACATACACGCAAACTCCAGCCCGGGGCACAAACGCGTGTTCTAATTTGTACCCCGGGTAGGAGAGATACGAAGTATCAGCCGGAGAGGACACCTGTGTCTCGGTAAGAAAGAGCAAGGCCGGCTTAGCTATCTCCAGATGGTAGTGGACGGCGTTAAGGTTTGAATGAAGTCCCCTGATATTGCAGAAATCCACGGTAAGCGTGGCAGGGGTTGCCTTTGTCTTCTTGCTCCGCTTGCCCCGAGCAGGTTTCGTCTTGAGCGGAATTTCGCCCCCCCCAGAATACGCGGGGCAGCCTGAGCACCCACGCCCAGGAGTGGAGTAGTTTGGTCGTGGATGCTCAGCGAGGGATTCTCCAGGGGTGCTGGTACCCTCCTGGGGTAGTCTTTTATTTAATTCCACTACCATGTTGATGGGGGGGGGGGGGGGAATTGGGCCTCCGGCCACCTGCACTCACCAAGCGCAACGCAGAGGTAAACCTCTACTTCACGCTGGTATTCTGTGAGGTCGTGGTACCACCCCGGTTCGAGCTGGCCCATCCGTGCGACAGCAAAAGCCACCGCTTAGCTCTACCACTGTTGAAATATGGTACAGATTGCTTTTGTAAGTTCTTTACTATGACTCGCATTCGTGCAGATGTTTTAGCACTCTTAGCACCGACTTCCGAAGCAGTTATATATAAAGTATTTTATTAATTTTAGTTCTAAAAAGTCGCCTTTTACTTTTTTTACAAAATTTTATTTTTTGTTATAATTGAAAGAGTTTAGAATTAAGAATTCTCGTAACCGACGAGCTTGCATGCGTATCTACGCATTTTTTCACATCCATACATCTGTATGGATGTGAAAGAAGCGAGAGAGGTGTGTCAGGGTCGTATCAAATAGAAGTCCGTAGCCTCAGTATATCCCTCTGGGCAACCGGAGGGAATTTATGTTATGTTTATATTATTATAATGATTATTATAGTATAATTTCCCTGACAGACTGCGATATCGTGATTGAAGATGAACAAATTGAACAGGTGAAAGAGTTTGTGTATCTGGGGTCAAAGTTTACAAGAGATGGAAAGTGTGAGAGTGATATCGAAAGAAGAGTGAATGCAGGAAACATGGTGAATGGAGATTTGCACTCCTTTATGAGCAGTCGGAAGGTGTCTAACAAGGCTCGTTTGGCTGTGCATGAGGGGGTGTTGGTTCCGACACTCATGTACGGAAGTGAAAGTTGGGTATGGCAGAAGAAACATGAAAGCAGAATAAATGCAGTTGAGATGAGAGCATTAAGAAGTATGATAGGAGTTAAACTGAGTGACAGGATAAGAAATAGTGAGATAATGAAACGTTGTGGTCTGAAAGAAGATGTAGTGACAAAAATTGAGAAAGGTATGCTGAGATGGTTTGGCCACGTCGAGAGAATGAATGAAGAACGATTGACGAAAAAAGTGTATAAGGCGAGTGTGAATGAAAGTGTTGGAAGGGGTAGACCTAGGCGGACATTTCTAGACCAAATTAGGGACGTCTTAAAAAAAGGCCAGGTTAAGAGTACCCTAAACCGTAGAGCATGTATGAAGGGAATAATGAAAGTGGACGAAGCGAAACAAGTATGTAAGGATCGTAGCAAGTGGAAAGAAGTGGTCTCTGCCTACCCCTACGGGAAAGAGGCGTGATTATATGTATGTATGTATGTAATTTCCCTGATTTAATTCCTATTGATGATGGTAATTTAAAATTGACAATCCAGAATAGCTGACATAGTTCAACGGATGATCAAATTAAAATAGTAATGTTGTGCCGGTCATATAGATTGATGATTCGACAATCGATGGGGAAGAAAGGTTTTCGAGTTAAAGCCTCGTACCGGTAAACGAAGTGTATGTCGACCCTTAATAGACAAGTGATTAGAATCGGCGACGTTTTTTAGAGGTAGCATTAGGCATTCATTTTACTCTTCAGGGGTGACAACGCATCTGCTTTTTAATTGTTAATTAAGGATAGATGTAGGTGTATATAGTTCACTCCATCCACAACAACAAGTTTGACATTACTGTTACATACATTACAGTTACAGCCTTTAAAAGTAGGTCACTATTAGGCCTCTCCTATAGAGTACCTCATAGGGGAGATTTTTTAAACGATTTAGTAAGCGGTTGCTGTGGCCCATAGACATCTACATCTATCTTCAATAAAGAGTCAAAATGTAGATGAGTTGTCACCCGCATTCGTGCTACAACTATACTACTAATATAGCTGCAGCATGGCTCTACCACGCATAAAACGGGATATATGTTATAGTTACCACGCTTGGTAACCACAGGTCGGCAATCGCGGTTTTTTATTTTATCAGTTGTTATCATAGGGATGCTGCTGCTCATCTGTTGGCTATTTTCAGTTTCCCTTGTCGCCTCTGAAGTCACCCACGGGATGATATGGGATAATGGATTTTATTACAATGTCACTACAAGGTTAAACTGTTTCAAAAAAATATTAGTGTGTACCTGTTACTAATAATATTAAATTCATATATAATATAAAAACTTGAAATTATTATTTATACTTATAAAAAGTTGTGATTGCGACTATTCGTCTCATACAACGGGAGAGGCTCATGTCTAGCAGTAAAGTTTTATGGGTTCAAACTAATTCTTCTTTTGTCCTTGCTAGTGCATTTTCAAATATACTTCATAATAATTATACAATAACTTAATAACAATAGTTTTTATTTATATGCATTTCAATGGTAGGTATTATAATTATATATTATATATGCTAATATCATCATCATCATTACAGCTATTCATAAGTCCACTGCTGAAAATAGGCCTCCCCCAAGGAATGCCACAAAGCACGGTCCTGAGCCACCTGCATCCACCGACTTCCTGCATGTCTTACCAGACCGTCACTCCATCTCGTGGGGGGTCGCCCTTTACTTCGCCTACCGGAACGAGGCTGCCACTCGAGAACCTTTCTCCCCCATCGGTTTTCGGTTCTTCGAGCTATATGGCCGGCCCACTGCCACTTCAGCTTACTAATCCGTTAGGCTATGTCGGTTACTCTGGTTCTACTGCAGATATCCTCATTTCTAAGTTTATCACGCAAAGAAACCGCGAGCATAGCCCTCTCCATAGCTCGCTGAGCGACCTTGAGCTTCCTCATACGGCCAGCAGTGAAGGACCACATCTCAGATCCGTAAGTCATCACTGGCAACACGCACTGGTTGTACAATTTCGTTTTAAGATTTTAAGGTATGTCTGACGAAAAGATGTGTCGTAGTTTCCCGAACGCTGCCCAGCCGAGTTGAATCCGTCGATTGTCCTCTCGGTCGAAGTTGGACTTACCTAGTCGGACTATTTGTCCCAGGTAAACATACTCGTCAACAACTTCGAGCTTAATGCTCCCAACAACTACCGGCATAGGTGTGACATGGACATTAAACATGATCTTTGTTTTGTCCATGTTTATCCTAAGACCTATTCTAAGACTTAATACTGTAAGAGAACCAACTCAAGCCGTGGTATGTTTACGAACTATTAAAAAGAAATACCTAAACAATGAACTCTGATATTTTTTAATTTTATTGTATAAGGGTGTCAAACGGCAAACAGTCCACTTGAAGGTAAGTAGATGCAGTGGCCCATAGACATCTATCTCCAACTATCTTTGATAAAGAATCATAGTGTAGATGCGTTTTCATCCCTGAGGACTAATATGAAATGCCTTATTTCCAGTAAAAAGTGCAAAAAGCATTGCAGTATGTTGTTATTGTCTGCATATTATATTTTAACCAAGTAGGTAGGTAGGTAGGTAGGTAGTAGTCCCTTTCCCTTGCGTAAGCAACCACGCACGTCTTACATTTTTTTTCTAACTACCCCACTCATATAAACTCCAGTTGCTTCTCAAATATTGTAATTATTCCTTTTTCGTGTGCTGCAGCTTCCCTATATATAATGTACTCTGTGGCTGCAGCGAACGGACGTCTTCAAAATATAAAGTGTAAAGTGCTTCTTTCTAATAGAGATACTAACGCATATAAAGAGTAATAATGCCAAAGCGGAATTCTGAAGATAAAATTGTATTCAAAATTGTGTCCAGCAATGGACTTTTATGGAACGACAAATAAAGAAAGAAGAAAGATGTGTGCGTGAGTTCATGTCAAGAAGTTGAGCACGATTTCGGCATCACTTGGAATGTAGTACGTAGCATCTTTATTTGTAGGTTTGAGGCTACGAGCTATTAAAAACTTTAATAACTTATATGTGTAATGTATTAATAAAATATTTAAACAAGTAACCTTCTTAAGGTATCAATTGGCCTCCGCTTAACATTACAATTCAATTATCCGACATCATCCATATACTGACCTGACTTTATATGTCAATCATCAACTCAGTACCCACAAACTCTCATCGCTCAGCCAAGTGGCCACATCATAAAATTAAAGTTTTTTTTAAAACACTTAACTTTTAATAGAAAAACGCTTTTGTCTGTATATACTTTGTAACTTCGTTTAAAAGTAAAGAGAAGTAATTAAGGTTAAAAACTTTGAGCCATTGAAACTTTTAAAGATCTCATGCCAAGGGTCAACTTTTTTGTGAAATATTTTTTATGGTTTATTTATTCAAACCATTATGTAATCATTTTTTTTTATATTTATATGTGGTAGAGTCACGTTACACCTATTATTCTGCAGCATCCACTTACCATCATGTGGACTGTGTGCTCGTTATCCACCCTTATTCTATATAAAAAAATCGTTAATGAATGACTGAATTAAATTCTTTAAGAGTTGCAATTTATTAAAAGTTTGTTTTAAATTCTAATAATCGCTTACAGTGAGGTGGGCTGGAATTTTATATTTTTTTAAAAGAGGTAATAAATATATAATTTAGAAATTAAAGGTTGTTATATAATAACTTATTGTAAATCAATTAACAAATTGTCATTTCGTGCGGCAAGGCTTAGTTGCTTTTACGCTTTTGTTTGTTAAAGCGGGTCATTTTTACGTATTTCATCAATCATGGTGAATATCAATTGTATCAAAGGTGGGCCCTTGAATAATAGGTAATTAAAAAAAAATCTAGTTTTATTTCTCCTTTCTGTAATTAATGGTATGGGCCTAACTGTAGTAGAGACATGGACCAGCTTCGTTGTAGGGCTTCAACAGTGGTAGAGCCACGCGGCAGCTTTTGCTGTCGCACGGATGGGCCGGCTCGAACCGGGGTGGTACCACGACCTCACAGAAAACCAGCGTGAAGTGGAGGTTTACCTCTGCGTTTCGCTTGGTGAGTGCAGATGGCCGGAGGCCCTTTTTACTGGAAATGAGGCATTCCATCTTAGTCCTCACGGGTGACAACGCATCTGCATTTTGATTTGTAATAGAGGATAGATGTAGATGTCTATGGACCGCAGCAACCACTTACCATCAGGTGGACTGTGTGCTCGTTTGTCACCCTTATCCTATAAAAAAAAAGGGCGGATTTATTTTATTCGTCAGGTTTTTCTAGCAGATTGAAGATAGCAGCACCAAACGCCTCGTCTGTATTTTACGTCGGGCGTAAAAAAGACTATATCCAACTATTTATCGATAGTCATAATTTTTTTTTTGGAATTTCTTACAACACCCACGGGAAAAGTGAGGGGGGAAGGGTGAGGTATAAGCGCCGTCTACACAGCGAAACTAAATAAAACACATTAATATATTTTTCTCAATCCTAAAACCTCTTTGTGAGATAAGGTAAAAAAGACTATATACAACTATTTATCGATAGTCATAATTTTTTTCTTGGAATTTCTTACAACACCCACGGGAAAAGTGAGGGGGGAAGAGTGAGGTATAAGCGCCGTCTACACAAAGAAACTAAATAAAACACTTACATTAATATATTTTTCTCAATCCTAAAACCTCTTAGTGAGGTAAGGTAAGATAGTGCTGAATTAGTGAAAGATGCAGTAGGTATTTGTCATTTCGAGTAAGCTCCATCTCCTCGTGGACCCGGTAAGTAAATAACAACAAAAAAATAACCAATATCGCTTAAGCATCGCGCAAACCAAGCAGAGTACCTACTGATTTTTCATGGGTAAGTTATGCATACCCGTCACACGTGGTCAAGGACGTGTTATGTCGGACTCGCACCAACTAAATCATAATGTTGTTTCACTTTTTCCGAATAAAGGTAAAGCCAATTTATTTTTTGTTTTAGGTTACAAAGGTAACAAAGGCGAGATAAGCAAGTGACAAACAGTAGCTCGGGAAGCGTCGATACAGCAGACATAAAGGCGTAGATTGTTTTAACCATAGACTTAAAATATATTATATTGACGAAATTTTAACGGTATAACTTTGGTTGGCATTTTTGATTTTCCATCAATATTTTGCAGTATGTGATAGTACTTTTTGAATGACTAATAAAGTGACGATAAGTTACAAGTTTCTAAATAACACAATTTTTCTTATTTATCGTTCTAAATTGTGTAATGTACAAACTTTAATTGCAACGGGAGCGAGTGAATTTTAAACTTCTCACAGTTGTTGAGGTTGTCATTAAAACGTATAGCGTGATTTAACGAGTGCAGGTAAAAATGCAGAAAAAATGATAGCAACCTATTTAGGCATAATTTCTTCACTCGCGTTGAAAGAAATGTAGGTCTGCGAGCGTGCAGTTGGCTATGTAAAAGTAGGCGGTTAGATATTAATATTTACAGTTCACTGTAGTGTGACTGTGAGGAACGGAGAAATGAGTTCGTATATTCCAGAATTGTAAGGTTTTTAAGGTTTAAGTGTCTTACGAGACGGCTGAGGTAAAGTAAAGTTGCAGCCTATTTACGGCCCACTGCTGGGCACAGACCTCCTCTCATTTCTGAGAGGGTTTTAGGGCAAGGAAATGTCCTCCGCGCTGCCCCAATGTGTGTTGGCGAACTTCACATGTCTTCGAAATATTTTTTTCTTATTTCTCAGACATGCAGGTTTCCTCAACGATGTTTTCCTTCACCGCCGAGCACGTGGTAAATCAGCACTTAAAATTGCAATTAACAATTTCATTGGTGCCGGCGGGGATCGAATCGGGGTTGCTCGAGTACTGTGAAGCTTACAGCGAGCGCTAACCATCTGAGCTACCACGGCTCACACGAGGTAAATACACGTAAAGAAAGATCTTGTGACCTACAATAGATAGCAATTGTTATTATTTTATGTGAATAGCGATCCGCCTTAGCTTTGCTTGGGTAGGATCTATTAATGTGGCGGTAATTAAATTTAAGGTAATCAACGACCATTTATTTTAAGTATCAATTTTTTATTTAAAAAAATAATATAAATTGTTATTTTATTTTATTATATTCATTATTATCATCATAAACTATGAATAATCTATCAGACCTTAATGAAAGTTTTTTCTCATGCTCGTCGTCTACTAACAGTTTCGTAAGCGTGGACACCGAATCGTCGTCTGAACCAATTACTCTGCTCGATAATATTTCTTCGGTATTTTCTCAATACCCTGAAAATTTAAATATCGCCCACATTAATGCGCAAAGTGTTCCTGGCCACTACTCTGACCTTCTAGCATCCATTAGCAGTACTCATCTCGATGCACTTTTGATTTCTGAAACTTTTCTCAAACCTACTCTTCCTTCCACTCTATACTCACTTCCTGGTTATGTGTTAATACGCAATGACCGAGTAGGCAAGGGTGGTGGAGGTGTTTCTATATATTTACGTGCCGAAATACCTTTTAAGGTGATCAGTAGATCTCCGCAAACATATTCTAATTCTGCAGAACACCTCTTTTTGGAAATTACCCTTAATCACACACAAAAATTACTAGGAGTTCTTTATAGTTCTAACCTTTATGTTAATTATTTTGACGCATTTGACAAACTACTTGGTGAGTTCAATCTCTTATATAATCATGTTATCTTGATGGGTGATTTTAATACGTGCTTAATTAAAAATGACCACCGTACGAATAAGTTGCAATCACTTTTGTCCTCTTTTAATCTTCAGATTCTACCTCTTTCAGCCACTCACCACTTCCCAAACTGTACTCCATCTCTCCTTGACCTAATTATAGTATCTTCTCCAAATAATGTTGCCAGCCATGGACAACTAACTGCTTCTTTCTCATACCATGACCTTATCTATCTGTCTTACCGTGTTCGACCTCCTAAGCGTAAGTCAAACTTTCGATTCCTTCGAAGTTACAGGGGCATTAATTTGGAGGCCTTAAGACGTGATGCTAGGTTGATAGATTGGACGCCGGTTTTTGCCAGCCAAACAGTAGATGACAAAGTGAACAGTTTCAACAAGATCATACTTAACTTATATGATATTCATGCCCCGGTTAAACGCGTTAAAATAAAACATAATCCTGCCCCTTGGATAACTCCAGCTGTAAAGGAGCTCATGGCACGTAGGGATAAAGCTAAAAGAAGATACAAGCGATTTCCACTGGAGAGTAATTTAACAAAATATAAGATCCTACGTAATCGGTGCAATCGTTTGTGCAGAGATGCAAAAAGGAGTTATTTTTATGACTCACTAACTAAATGTGATCCCGCAAAAGCCTGGAGATTTCTTAAAACTGTTGGCGTTGGAAAGTCACAAACACTAAATATTCTCAACCAACATTTTTCTTGCCCTCCTATTTCTATCTCTGCACGTGATAAAGCTAGGTCAATGTTAGAATTGGCTAAGCACCCAGCTGTGCAGTGTGCCACTTTTGGTTTTTCTTTAGTCACCGAAGACGATACTAACCGATCAATTTTAGCTATATCATCTACGGCTGCTGGAAATGACTGCATATGCTCTAATATGATAATGCCTATCCTCTCTTTTCTTCTACCTGTTCTTACTCACATTTTTAATTTCTCTTTATCTTCTTGTTGTTTTCCGTCGTCATGGAAATTAGCTCACATTATCCCTATCCCTAAGATATCTAATCCTTCATCTCCCTCTCACTTTCGTCCTATTTCAATCTTGCCATTTCTTTCTAAAGTTCTTGAACTCATTGTCCACAAGCAATTTTCAGCCTTTCTCAACAGTAACAATATTTTATGTCCATATCAATCTGGTTTTCGACCTGGTCACAGTACAACAACAGCCCTTCTTAAAGTACTGATGATATTCGTTGGAATATGGACCATGGATTTTTAACAGTTCTTGTTTTACTAGATTTCAGCAGTGCATTTAATTCTGTCGATTTTGATATCCTTATAAGTATCCTTAAGTCGATTAATGTGTCTAGATCTGTTATTCTATGGTTTGATTCCTATCTTCGAGATCGTTCTCAATGTGTTCGTTCAGGTGAAATATACTTCCAATGGTATAATGTAACTGTGGGTGTACCTCAAGGTGGAGTCCTATCTCCTCTGCTTTTTGCTGTTTTTATTAATTGTATCACTAAGGTCATATCATCTAATTACCACCTCTATGCTGACGATTTGCAGTTATATCGTAATTTTGTGGCATCTGAAGCTAACTTGGCGATTGAATCTATGAATGATGACTTAAATAAGATTAGCGAATGGTCAAGATCTTTTGGTCTCATTATAAACCCAAATAAATCCCAAGCCTTGATAATAGGCAAAAGATATGCGCGTGGATTGCTTGATTTCTCCTCTCTCCGAACTCTACGAATTGATGGTACCACTATTCCCTACTCAGATACTGCCAAGAACCTAGGCGTTATTTTTGACTGCAATCTGACTTGGAGCGCTCATATTACGGATGTAAGTAGGAAAATATTTCATGCCTTTCATTCTCTAAAGCGTCTTCAAAGTTTTCTACCCTTGTCTACTAAGATATCTATAGTCCAGACTCTTATCTTACCAATTTTAGATTACGCTGATGTCTGTTATCTGGATGCTACAGAGGAGCAAATTAATAAACTTGAGCGCTTGCAAAATTTATGTATTCGATACATTTTTGGCTTAAAGAAGTTCGATCACGTTTCTGTTTATCGCAAGAAGCTTAAATGGCTCCCAATCCGCCTTCGCAGGAACACTCGTATCCTCTGTCTTCTTTTCAATATTCTACATAATCCTACTATTCCGCTATATCTAAAAAATCGTTTTACTTTTGTTCATTCTCCAGACGTACCATGTAGGTCAAATACTAGAACATTGTTAAGATTTCCGTCTTTCAATACCATGCTTTATTCTCATTCTTTTTCTGTTAACGCAGTACGATTGTGGAATTCACTTCCCTTTAGGATTCGTGATGCTAAATCGGTGTCTATATTTAAAAGACTTGTTAAAGAGCACTATCATTCTCTCCATAATTATTAAATCGTAATGTGTTGGTATGCATATAAGTAACATTAAAAATATATATTGAATTATATATATTTATTTATAATATATATAATATTTATTTATATATGTATATACGTATATATGTTTGTATATATTTGTATAGTATATGTATATTTATGCAAGTGCACACTTTGACTACTTCTATTTCCTTCAACTATCCTTCAATAGGCCTGCTGGAAGAAATTTCATTATGGAATAAGCAGTGCCTTTGTACATAATTATGTTTTTACCATTTTCCTATCGAATTATGTGTGTACATAAACTGTTAAATAAATAAATAAATAAATAAACTCCCACGTTTTTCGGACAAAATATAGCCTAGATTATTTTTTGCATTGCTCTCTATCAGTCTGTGATGTTTCATTACAATCGATTCAGCTGTTTCGAAGATTAGTCCGGCAGACAGACAGACAAAAATTAAAAAAGGTTATTTATGTGTTAATAGCTTGCAAGTAACCTCTTGAACTCGATATTAGCCAGATATTTCAATTTTATTAGTTTTATTTATATGTATAGAAAATAATACTATAAATCCACAGCCACTCTTCCAATCGTTATTATATTTCAAATATAACATCACCTATAAATCTTGGAAAGTTAACCGCTTATCCTTTGATAAGGGGCAACAATTTCCCTGAAAGTGTTCTTATTGGGCTAAAACAGACATTTGGTGATTTATACTGTTTCATTTAGTTCTTGCCGAAAGGAAATATTATTCGTAAGGCGTTGTAAGTAATCTGAATACTTTTTCAATTACTAACCTTAAAAATATAAAAGTTAAATAAATTTAAATATTATTCTTATTTTTTATTTTACTTATTTAGAAAACCAACAGCTCTTATGAATATACAATGAAAATAAAATTCATAAATTATTATAACAGACAATTATAGGTTTCCCTGTATAAATCTCAAATGGTATCACCTAAATAAAATAAATAATTTTGTTAATTTTGTAAAACTTATTTATATTTGTAGACTCCTTCAGAACGGAATTCTACAGATAGAAAGAACATGAGTGTAAAAGTCCACTGCCGGATATTATGGGTCTTCTTTATTGGAATACGTACCTATTGATGTTGATGTGTTCTCGCACATTTTGATGTTATGAATATTGTATGATTGCTTATTTGTTGAATAATGTATTATGTTTTTTTTTATAGAATAAGGGTGACAAACGAGCACACAGTCCACCTGATGGTAAGTGGTTGCTGCGGCCCATAGACATCTACATCTATCCTCTATTACAAATCAAATTGTAGATGCGTTGTCACCCGTGAGGACTAAGATGGAATGCCTCATTTCCAGTAAAAAGGGCCTCCGGCTACCTGCACTCACCAAGCGAAACGCAGAAGTAAACCTCTACTTCACGCTGGTTTTCTGTGAGGTCGTGGTACCACCCCGGTTCGAGCCGGTCCATCCGTGCGACAGCAAAAACTGCCGCGTGGCTCTACCACTGTTTAATTTTTTTTATTTATCGGCAGAACAGAATTATTAAAACAAAAAATGACAACATTCAGATACGATTATAAACGCTTCTGTAAGCTCGTAATTAATTCAAGAACTTAGGTTATTATAATAACTTATGCTACAGGGAGCTTAAAGCTTAAATTTCGGTTTCTCAGAAGACATAACTCGAATTTGCGTTCGTATCATTCTGGAAATAACTTTCATGTTACGTCTATTTGAGTTTATAGTACACAGCTAAAATTGACACAATTTGTATGTTTGGTCTATATGTTAGTGTAAAAGCCCGTATTTAGGTTAATCTTAGGTTTTTCTTTTAAATTTTAGCATTTACCAACATGAGCTGTTAAATGTAAGGTTTGGTATAAAATGAGACGATTTTTCGGGTTTTACCATTAGAGTTTGGTACATGGAAAATTTTAGTAAATATTGATTTTGGAAATAAAAATATGTAATTAAAGTAGAAAGTACTTATTTATAAAACATTGAATCAGGTTAGTCTGCTAGATCTTAAAATATTTTTATGATGACTTTTGTATGATTTAAAATTAAAAATTTTGTACAGCCGACTTCAATATAAGTTACTAAGAATAACTCAATAACTATTGGTCTGACCTTGATCAAACATGTGGGACTACACGAGAAGTATCAGCTTTCAAATAAAAAAGAATCATCGAAATCGGTTCACCCAGTAAAAAGTTATGAGGTAACACACATAAAAAAATCATACAGTCGAATTGAGTATCGTCTCCTTTTTGGAAGTCGGCAGAAAATAAACAAATATTTGTTCTCTTCTCAGAAACATAATACCTTCGTTGGCTAAGCTTACTATTCATTAATTTCATCATCATCATCATCTTCATTCACAAGTCCACTGCTGCTACATAGGCCTCCTCCAAGGAATGCCACAAGGCACGGTCCTGAGCTAACTGCATCCATTGACTTCCTGCACGTCTTACCACGTTGTTACTTCATCTAATAGGAGGCCATCCTACACTTTATCTGCCACTGACTGTGGCGAGCGGAGAGAAGTGAAACGTGTAAGGGGAGATGAGATGCTGCATACGGTCCGCGAGCACGATAATGCGCCAAACACTTGTAGAAATGACTATTTTTCAACATTTTACGTGTCTATGAGGTAAAACCTAAAATTTACTAAGTCAGTGCTAGTAAAACTCCGAAATTAACGATTACCACAGGACAGTTTGGACTTTTACCATTAAGAATTGGTAAATGTTAGGCATTACCGGAAAATCTTAGGATTTACCGTCGTTCTAGTTTTTACAGTAACATATATATGTCGCAGCAAATCAGCTTAACTAGTCGTTCAATTAACAGCTTAGCTTTTTCTCTAAACGACGCCATTTGACTAGCGGCCTGAATGACATTCAGCTGATGCGTCTAATACAATATTGCACATATTTTGTAATATCAGCGACAGTAGATTAATGCGTGGCTGAGATGGCCCTTGGACCCCACCTCTAAAAAGCTTCGCGTGCTTTGTAGAGCGGGACAGTATTTCATGCCAGCACACCGCTTGAAACTTTCCAAGACGCAAGTACAGCCGCACGTGGAATACTGTTATCATCTATGGTCCGGGGCACCCCTGTGTGCTTCTTCTACTTGATTGCATCCAGCAAAGAGCGTTTTGAATCGTCAGCGACCGAGTTTTTTCTGATCAGCTTGACTCACTGGCGGCGCTAGGATATGTTTTATCTCTTTGCGTATTCTATCACATCTACCACGAGGAGTGCTCAAAGGAATTGTTCGGAGCAATTACAGCTGCTCAATTTCACCATGGCACATCGCGTATAGACTCATGATACCATCCATACCATTTGCATGATAAGCGGCACTACTGTGCGGTTTAAATAAAGAAACAAGAAAGGCACAACTTCCTTGTGGAATCAACTACCACCAACGATTTTTCCGGACCGATACGACTTATAAACCTTCAAGAAAAGAGCCTATACTCTTTTTTAAAAGGCCATAAATGCATCTACAATTCCCTTGGTGTTGCAATTGTTCATGGGCGGCGGTAGACTCTTACCATCAGTTGTAGCCACATGCTCGTTTGCCCCTCTAATATAAAAAGAATATTGATTACTTTTTTGGTCTAGTGGTCGTTAATGTGACGACCACTAGACCAAATCTGATATGATTGCGGGTTCGTATTCTAGGTCGAACTAAAATAAATTATTGGGTTTATCCATCCTATTTTCTCGGAAATCACGTGAAGCTTGTTGGAGTTGAGCTCTCCATTCCCAAACTAAAGTATTTAATAAAGTCCTCTGAATTTTAGTCACGACAGCCAGAATCAATGGAGAATAGCCAAATGTGCAGGACAGGATTAAAGTGCCTGAGTGTATACGGAAGTACACCACGGTAATCCGACACGATCGAAAAGAGATCAGGCGCAGGAACAACGGGTTAACATGCTTTCCGAGGCACGAGGTATAACACCTCCAACTTCCTGACTCCGGGCTCCAGATTCTGAGTATTTCTCGACAGAAAACTTAATAACTGATTTCGGCCTAACGATACATAATATAATAAGATCATCGGCTAGAATTTCACCTACAGACAGATAACGTGATCGGAAAACAATCTCGTGGGGCAGTAACCTTAAATATTCCTATAGTCCACTTCTGATCATGGGCTTTCCCATAGGTGGCCCCATAGGCTAGATTTTGCCATAGTTACCATACTTGACAGGCGGGTAGGCAACCGCAGTTTTTTATTATTATTTTGAATTGTTATCAAGGAGATGTTGCTCCCTAGCTTCTGTTTCAGTTTCCCTATCGTATTGGATAGTGGATTCTTACACTACAAGGTGAATTTATATAGAAAATTAATCGATATTATCGTCCCGAACTTGTAGGAATCGTAGACGAGTGTCTATAGTAGGAAACGTTCGGAGTCCAATATCTATAGCATTCTAATTAATAATCAATAATAAGACGCCTCCGTGGTGCAGTGGTTTAGCAATAAGTTCCAGAAATTAGTTGCAATTTTATGGCTTACAAGAATTTGCTATGGATTTGGATATTAGTCCTTGTGAATTTTATGTATGTAAACTGAAAAATGGAATTTTATAATTCAGTTTTCACCCACTTCCTAACGTCTGAATACCCTGAAATTTAGCACACGTATTAAAATCCGATGTCTTAGTAAACGGTACGGATGGAAGTTGAAGCAAAGAAGAGAGCATGGATAGATTTACTAGCAACCAAGGCTAGTAATTCTGGCAGTATGAATGATGATACTGAAAGGAAAAAGGCAGTCTTTAGACACCTAAATAAGAGAGTAAAAGAAGTAGTTGAAAGGAAAAAGCAAGAAAGAACGGATAAAAATGATAGAAGAATATCGGAAAACTTCCAGGCAAACATTAAAATGTTCTGGAAACTCGTAAGAACTACCAGGGGACATTCAAAACTGCCTAGAATGAATGCTATACGAGACCAGAATGGCTGTATTCTGACTGACGAAGTATTGAGTTTAAGAAGATGGAAGGAATACTTTGAAAGCGTGTTTATGAGTGATGAGAAGTTTGAATTAAATGAAATTGAAATTCCGGAAGAAGAGGAAATAGATAAAGATATAAGTATAGATGAAATAATGAAAGCAATGAAAAGTATGATAGCAGGTAACGGCAGCCGGATATGACAGAGTGTCTCTCGAAATGCTAGGGGCTGGAGAAGGAGTGGTGGCAGAGCTGCTGTACACCTTGTTTAATTTATGTTGGGAACTTAAGCGGGTACCGGGAGACTGGTGCAAAGCCATGATAGTCCCAATATATAAAGGAAAAGGATCACAGCAGGACTGTAAAAACTACCGTGGTATCAGCCTTCTTAGCATTGTGGGAAAACTGTATGCTAAGGTACTAATTGAAAGAGTTATGAAAGAAACTGATGGAAAAATTTGGGATGTGTAAGCGGGATTTAGAAAGGGAATGGGATGTACGGATCAGATCTTTTCCTTGCGCATGATCGCGGAGAAGTTTTTGGCCAAAAACCAAAAAGTTTTTTGTGCGTTCATGGACTTGGAGAAGGCTTAGGACAGAGTGGACAGGGGTGTGTTATGGCAAATACTGAACTTATTTCGGTTGAGCGCTAGGTTGATAAAGGCATTGAAGTCTCTGTATAGGGATTCTAGTGATTGTGTCAGGATCAACGGGGCCTACTCGGACTGGTTTGGCATCCATAAAGGTGTCAGACAGGGCTGTGTGGCTTCCCCGTGGCTGTTCAACCTATTTATGGGCAGTTGTTTGGAAAACTTGAAAGTAGAAGAATGCGGGTTAAGAATGGATGAGTTAACCGTCAAATGCCTTTTGTACGCTGATGATCAAGTCATACTTGCGTCGTCGGCAGCCGAGTTGCAAATGATGGTTACATTAATGAACGGGACATTAAAAGAAAAGGGAATGAAAGTGAACGCAAGTAAGACGAAAGTTATGGTTTTTGAAAGAGAAGAGAGTAAAACGCTATGCGAAATAAGAATAGAAGGGGAGTTGGTAGAGCAAGTGGATGAGTGTGTGTATTTGGGATGTGTATTTAGCAGGGATGGTAGATATGATAAGGATATAGAACGACGAGTGAATGCAGGAAATAGAGTGAATGGGGCTCTACACTCTATTGTGAAAAGTCAGAATGTGTCCAAAAATGCAAGTATGGCAATTCACAATGCTGTGTTATAGTATGTGCCATATCGATTGAGAAAAACGGACAATGACCTTTCGGTCGTTTAACCAGGGGTTACAAACCTTCAATATATAGGCACATTTTATATGTAGTACTTTCTTTATTTATAATGATTTTTTTATAATGATTGATATAATATATATTTATTAACTATTATTAAAAAGTTATGTGAAAGATCGCTGTAGAAGAAAAATCATCTATTGTTATAAAGTACTTTATTCATTTAACAACAAAAAACATTAATTTATAACACATATAAAGATTCGAGTGATAACGACACCGAATAAGTACGTACTTATGCAAAAGATAAAACTTTATTTTTAATATTATATAAGAACTTTATTTTTATTCGGTGCAATCATCACTCGTATCTTCACTTGATGAACTATCTGTAACATTAATTATAAAGCGATCTGCAGTTTGGTCAATTCTATCATCCATGCCACGCATTTTTTGTTCAACCTTAAGGACATGCTGAACACAGTTTTTCCATTTATCTGGCGTGATTTGAGTTAAACCATCTTTAAGTAAATTTTTAACATCTTTTAACTTGAAAGTTGTATTTTTTCGTGCAACGTACCCTTTCACATCTGCCCACACAAGTTCAATGGGGTTAAGCTCACAGTGATAAGGAGGTAACCTTACCACTGTGATGCTTTTTTCTTTTGCCATCTCGTCGGTGACGTAACTTCGATAGTTATCTTTAACTGCCTTTATTTTTTCCATTAAGTGGGTCTTTGTGTCCGAGGGCACGTATGCGATCTTTTTAGATTCTAGCCATTCCTGCATATTTTGTTTCCGCCAAGACATTGTTGGGGTTTTTTCTAAACGTCTGGAGTGGTAACTAGCGTTATCCATAACTATGACATCGCCGCTTTGCAGTTTTTCTATTACTTTTCTAAACCAGTCCTCGAAATGGAGAGCGTCCATACTCTCATGGTAGTCACCAGTAGATGATGATTCAAATACCCAATCACATCCCTCCAAAAAGCCATTTTCATTGCCAACGTGTACAACTATTAATCGCTTTCCTTTACCCGAAGGGGCTTTCGCGCCAGTAGAGTAGCCTTCTAACCGTGATTGACGAGAAGATTCAATTGTGGTGTCTTCCCATACCTTTCCCATAGTATGACCTGCGTTAATCCATGTTTCGTCAAGGTAAAAAATGTTACGTCCCTCGTTTCTTAATATTTGTATTTCTCTCAAATATCTGGTATGCCACAGAACTATCTCTGGGCGATCTATTAGACCACTTTTTCTGTTTCTCTTTATATATTTGAATTTTAAATGGCGCAACACACGTCGCAGGGAAGTTTTGCTCAAGTTTGGCAACTGGTCATCTTGATTTATACTGAGCAAAATTTTGTCTAAAGTCGGTAATTCTCCTGCAAGAAAGAACTGATGCACTTTCGCTCTTATAGCCGATTTATCAAAATCGTCCAACTTGTCAATTACAGACTTTTTTCTTTTATTAATTATTCCCTTTTCTGGTATTTTATGGGAATCTCTATACACGCTTAATACGCGATATATAGTGCTCTTGCTGACTCCTGAGATCTCCGAAACCTTTTCTACCATATTAACGTTTGAAGGATACACGTCTTCGGGCCAGGTGTTTTTGACATATTTGTATACATTAATGATAATCTCTTGTTCCCCGACCGACAAAGTGGTAGGTTTTCTCTTTTTTACTGGTGACGTTAAAGGTGCTCCAGAAGATGGGCCTGTAAATAAATGACAAAAATATACTACCATAGTACTACATCACATAAATACATATTGTTTTAGAAAATAAATACCACATGGTCACATAAAAAGAGCGCTTTAAGAAATAGAAAGGCTACGTCGTCGCATTTGTACCTATTTGTACGTACCTGCTACGTTTATTATGGGTCGGCGACGTCTCTTTCCACTTGATGTTGAAGGACCGGGTCCTTCACCAAATTCTCCTGAACTCATGTCGATTTAGTAACGACCGTCACAGTAAAACTAATATAACAGATTCAAAAAACAAAAACTTAACGATATAACAAATTTAACAGTAAAAACTCAACTAAAACAATGCAATGAATGCTATGAATTACCCGAGACGTACACACGCAAGCGCTATCCGAACACGAATGAAAACAAAATGGCGGACCGGCCCAAAAAAGGTGACGCATCTCTGGCTGCCATTGTCACGTTTCTTTTAGAACGAACTGACGTAACGCGCGTTTTGTTTATTTTAAAGGGATGAATTTGCAAAAGCTCAATATGGTGATTATATTGCTTCAAATATTTTTTTAATATGAAACTGTTATTAAATGAATTGCTGCGTTACTTACCATAAATTGAAATATAAAATATAACACATTTTTCGCGATGTACCGTAAGATTTTACTATGTTTATAGGAACCACAGACAATATTATTTAAGAAACAAAAAAACAAAACATATGTGCTGACCTAGAAGTGGGAATAATATCAATATTTAAATATTGTTATCACATCTAAATTGAGATTTTGTAAGTTACGCCTTTTGAAACTCGGCTCATATCTGAGGTCATTGTCCGTTTTTCTCAATCGATATGGCACATACTATAGTACCTTCTTTAATGTATAGTAGTGAAAGTTGGGTGTGGAAGAAGAAGCACGAGAGTAGAATAAACGCTGTAGAAATGCGGTCATTAAGGAGTATGTTAGGAATGAATCTGAATAGAATAGAATAGAATATTTTTTATTCAATGTTGATTATTACATATTTCTTATTGAAAGTCATTGTTTTATTTACCACTGGTTCGGAAAATACCTCTGTCCTGGGAAGAACCAGCAAGAAACCCAGCGGGATTTTTTTTTCAAACATCACTTAACAATAATTTCGTTTATACAATTTTAAATGATTTTTCATAGAACCAGCATGGTGGCGATCACCTTATTCCCAAGAGTTATTTTCATTCATGTATTCCTTGATATTATAATAACCCTTTTTGTACAGTTTCTCTTTAATAAGACTTTTAAACTTGTTTATTGATAAACTTTGAATATGTTCTGGGATTTTGTTGTATAAGCGTATACATTGCCCCATAAATGAATTACTGATTCTGTGGAGTCTAGTAACTGGTATTACAAGCTTATGTTTGTTCCTAGTGTTTAAAGTATGCATATCCTTATTCTTATTAAAGCTATTTATGTTTTTATGTACATAAATTACATTTTCATAAATATATTGCAATGCCAAAGTTAATATGTTTATATCTTTAAATTTTTGTCTGAGGGACTCTTTACAATTTAGATTATAAATCGCCCGAACGGCTCTCTTTTGCAAAACAAATATAGCTTCAATATCAGTCGCATTACTCCATAGCAAAATTCCATAAGACATTATGCTATGAAAGTAACTAAAATACACTAATCTAGCTGTCTCAACATCTTTGAGACTTCTAATCTTTTTTACAACACATGCTGCAGAACTATGTCTTCTTGCTAATTTAGATATATGGGGGCCCCATTGAAGTTTCGCGTCAATAGTAATACCGAGAAAAACAGTGGTATCCACAAGACTCAACTCCTCCCCATTTAACAGCACATTGGTATTCGAATGTTTTACATTAGGTATTGTAAATTTAATACACTTTGTCTTATTGCCGTTTAAGAGCATATTGTTGTCGTTAAATAGATGTACTAATTTCGATAGAGCATTATTTACATCGTCATAATTAATTAACTGCCGTTTGAGTTTGAAAATTAAAGAGGTATCGTCATCAAATAATACTATATGGTGATTGTCCCCTACAAGATGAGGTAAATTATTAATATAGATTAAAAACAGGAATGGGCCAAGAATCGAGCCCTGAGGAACGCCCATTGATACTACCGATCCGGAGGAACCTTTACCATTGATCACGACTTTTTGAGTTCTGTTACTTAAATATGAAGTAACAAGTCTAAGCGCCAAATTTTTTACACCGTAATGTTGTAGTTTCCTGATTAATGTCTCATGATTAACACAATTGAAAGTCTTGGAAAGATCACAGAAAATACCTAAGGCATCTCGTGAATTCTCCCAGGCATTAAAAATATATTTCATAAGCTCAACACCGGCGTCCGACGTCGAGCGACCCCTTGTAAAACCAAATTGGTTTTTATGAATTTATTTATTTGTATTTAAAAAATTAACAATTGATCCAAAATTATTTTTTCAAAAATTTTACTGAGAGTTGGTAGTACAGAAATAGGTCTAAAATTAGCGGGGTCCAATGTACTACCAGATTTAAATAAAGGTATTACTTTACTATACTTCATTTTTTTTTATAGGAGAGGGGGCAAACGAGCATGCGGCTCACCTGATGGTAAGTAACTACCGCCGCCCATGAACAACTGCAACACCAGGGAGGGAATTGCAGATGCGTTGCCGGCCTTTAAATTAAATCAGGAAACACACCAGAATCGATACAAGTATTAAAAATAATAGCAAGATGAGGTGCAATTAAATCTATTATGGACGCAATAACTGTAACGGAAATCCCCCAAAAATCTGCGGTTTTCTTTATATTAATGTTAAAGTATTTTACAATATGAGAATGACAGAGTGAGAAATTGTTTAATAAGAGAAGAGTGTGGTTTGCAAGATGATGTTGTGACCAGGATTAAGAAAGGAATGCTTCGGTGGTTTGGTCATGTATAAAGAATGAATGAGGAAAGAGTGACAAAGCAAATTTATGTTGCAGAGGTGAACGGCAGAGTCGGGAAGGGACGCCCTAGGCGAAATTTTATCTACCAAATTGGCGATGTATTAAAAATGGGCCAAATCAAGAGTACCTTTCACCGACGAGCGTGTATGCGTAGGTATATGGATGTGGAGAAAGCGAGAGAGGTATGTCAGGATCATGCCAAATGGAAGTCCATAGTCTCTGCCTACCCCTCTGGGTGTCAGGCGTGAGTGTTTATGTATGTATGTATGTATATGTATGACTTATTAAATTATTTATAATCATGACCTAGTTTATCTCAGTACATTTATCACACCTCATGGCCAATGCGTATTGCTTAAGGTTTTTCAAACTTTTATATTATTATTAACTTTTATATTAAAGAGGTATGTAAGGATCGTGACACTTGGCGTTCTGTTCTCTCTGGCTACCCCGTCAGGGATTGTGCGTGAAGATAAGTAAGTAAGTAAGTAAGTATATTATTATGTTGCATTGAAGCATAGCCAGTAGTATAATATGTAAATTTCACTGCATCCTCGAGAAATTAATTTGTGAAATTTCTCCAGCTTCCCATTACTGGCATGTGCTTTGGAAATATATCGAGTAACTTAACTTAAGAAAGCTTTGTTTAAAGGCTAATGAATGAATACACTTAGTAGTTTCGTTGTAGCGAATGAGATTTAATAATATATTGTAACAAAATTTAATCAGATAAGTACATTTTGAGAAATATAAAAACGGAAATATCATGAAAAATAACCAGTCACAAATCTAAGGACAATTTAGTCATGGCGATGCTCACACATATTTCCAATCGCCGCTTTTTTTAAATTATATTTTCTTAATTGTTATAAGGACCTGAGCAATTGCTATAATTTGGACATGAGTAACTTTCTGATGATGATGATGACACTAAATTGATATATACTCTGTAATAAAGGAAAACGTCAATACATAGTATAGTAGATATTTCGAGAAAATATTAACAGGTATACAAGTTATTTTGTTATACGATTTATTAAATTTCATATTTAATAAATTATATTTAATAAAATCCTACTAGGTAAGTACAACTTCAACCGAAAGATCAACAGACTCATTCAATCCAGCTGAGGATTGCGAGAGATATTTTCTCTTCAAATTCTTCAAACTAGGTAAGATGCAGCATTTTATTTTATTGAGCGGATATTGGCAGGGTAAATGTTTTTAACTTTTTTTTTTATAGGATAAGGGTGACAAACGAGCACACAGTCCACCTGATGGTAAGTGGTTGCTGCGGCCCATAGACATCTACATCTATCCTCTATTACAATTCAAAATGTAGATGCGTTGTCACCCGTGAGGACTAAGATGGAATGCCTCATTTCCAGTAAAAAGGGCCTCCGACCACCTGCACTCACCAAGCGAAACGCAGAGGTGAACCTCTACTTCACGCTGGTTTTCTGTGAGGCCGTGGTACCATGCCGGTTCGAGCCAGCCCATCCGTGCGACAGCAAAAGCTGCCACCAGTGCATGTTGTTAGTTAAAAGATATTTTTCATAGAAGTATGGGTGATAGATGAGCACACACTCCCACTGATGGTAATTGAATTTGAAGTTGTGTCCCATATACATCATTATCTATACTCGCTAAGGAGTCAAAATGCTGATGTGTTGTTACTAGTAAAATGGTATAGGTTCCTGCCACTTACCTCAGGAAAGCCAGTAACATTGTGCCGCTATTCCACGCTGGTATTCAGTGGATGTGTGGCTCGGCCAAAACAAACCAATTCTTGCTACAGCTTTATGTTGCTACAATTTTATTATTTTACATGAAACCAAAACTTTAAAGGTTAACTTATTGTTTTCGACGCTGTTATATTAAATTACAACAAATTATTCGATAAGTGAACGGTTGAGTTGGTACGCGAACTTAAAGTGCTTTTGCTTGTTTAACTTAGAACTAGTTTAATAAAGCCTCTTCGTTTTTTGGTGGCCACAACCCTAAGGGTCTAACTTAGATCAATTACCGCTAACCTACAATTAATTTTCTGCGTATTGTTTCATGAAGAGGTAAACCCCCCTATTTCTTTAATAAACATTATAATAAGGATCCGTTTTACCTTTTTGGTAGGGATTCCTAAAATTGAATAGAATAGTTCAATTTTTATGTTTTCATGCAAGTTTTTAGTTATTAATTTTGAATGGGTCAAAATTTTCGGCAACAACGCGTAAGTCAGAGGTAGTGACAGAATAACAACGCTGCAATTGTGGGTGACACGCACCATTGTATGTAGTTATGTTTTATTTATTGTTTGTTTGATATTTAAAGATTTTTTTAAAGATATGACTTTCATAGTCGATGTAGTATATATTGTCGTTAGCCCGTGGTTAAGTTCGCGAAGATAAAAAAATAATGAAAGCGGTAACGTGACTTTGTCAAGTCGACAGTAAAGCCTAACCTTTCTTTCGTTTCTCGTTACAGGTGTGCAAAAATAATATTATGAACTTTGAAGAAATTATGTTCTAATATCACGCCTAAATGGGCAGATTACGTTAAAACCCTAAAATGGAATTGAACCTAAGGCCTAAGTGTTGAACGCCCGCCGTAATCTCACAATACGCAAGCTACCTGGGTTCGATCCCCGACGGTATCATATAAATTGTTATTTGCAAATTTAAGCACTGATGACTATTCGCTTCATAATCCTTTTAGAAATAAGACCAGTGCTCAGCTGTGGAAGGCATGTAATGTTACTCTTTCTATATGTTCTACTAGAAACGCGTTTTACGATGACACGGAACTCTGCATGCGTAAGTCCGACTCGAACTTGGCCGGCTTTTTAGTGGGGGCAAACAAGCTAATAACTCACCTGATGGTAAGTGAAACGCCACCCGTGAATATCTGCAACACCATTTGCAGGTGCATTACCGACTTTTTAGAAAGGACTAGGTTGTATTGGTCCGGACAAACCGCTGGAGATATTAAATTCCACAATGTAGTAGTGCATGCTTGGCTTAGCGCTTGACAATTTTTCTAAGTTTTGATAACTTTGTTGAGCCTGTTTTCTATGTTACTTGTTTTTTTACATTAATTTCAGCTCAAAATTTTGAATTTCGGACCTACTACTTACTACTACTACTATCTGTATTCCGGTAATCGCATGTTATACTTATGTATGCCACATTTAAATCATCTGCATAAAATAGTCTCAGAAAAAAAAAGGTGTGGCAGAGACCAAATTTATGCCATAAGTCCATTTTGCTTATTTTAGTACAAAACACCATATTTTTTTAATATACGTGTCTCTATAATTTGAATACATCTACTATCATCGCAATTTCGCGCGAATTTTACTCGTATGAATACGCGATCAAACACACTGATCTCGAATAGGTGTCGTAATCTGCATTCGCGCGATGGGGTCGCGCGACTTTATTATTTGAAAATCTATTCGCGCGAACTTAGTTCGTGCAAACGCGCGATCTTTCGAGCGAAAATCGCGTCATATCATCTGACAGTGGGGTGAAGGGCAGGGACCCGACCTATATTGCTTGTGAAATTCACCACGTATCGGTCTTATTTCCAAAAAAAGCACATTGAGACCCATGTGTTTTTAATTGCTGTCAAGACCGGCAGAATAGGGTATCCATATATTTCCAGAAAGTCATAATTAAAAATTTAAAATTTTGTATAACCGACTTAAATATAAATTATTAAGAAAAAGTAATATAATATATAAATAATAATTATTTAATATAATAATATTAAATAATAATTATTAACTCAAAATATATTGGTCAGAGCTCGATCAAATTTTTATGGGACCACATGTAAAGTACCAGCTTTCAAATAAAAAGAGAATTATCGAAATCGGTCATCCAGTAAAAAGTTACACACAAAAAAAAAACATACGGTCGAATTGAGTACCGTCTCCTTTTTGAAGTCGGTAGGAAACTGGGCGTTTCTGACGTCCATGCTTAGCGCCAATACCATGCGCAAATTGCGAAGCGAAGTGGTATCCGTGGCCGCTCGCATCGTCAATTCACGCTATCATCGCGTATTCGCGTTCTATTAGGACATCCAGTTATTAACATCGCGCGGGCACGCGATGGTCGCATCGCCTTCTCGCGCGATTATCGCGTAATCGCGTTGCATTAGGACGACACCTAAAAGGGTACTTAAACATATAAAGAATAAAGTGAATTATTCGTTCTGAAGTTTGAGAGTAAATGCAATTTTTAGCGGAACTGCGGCCCATTGTTATGAAATGTAACAAAAGAAGACTAATGAATGTTACCTCTAATGATCCTAATTAAGATACTATACTATTCCCCGCAAGTTCGCCCGCGTCTAATTTACTACGCTTTCTTGGGTATTAAGTTTTTTTTTGCGCGGAACGTTCAGTAATTCTCTATCTAAAATAAAAGTATCATTCGTTACTCTTCATAACATCAGCTATCTACAAGTGAAAGTTTCGTCAAAATCAGTCCAGTTGTTTCGAAGATTTACTGGAATAAACAGACAGACAGACGAACAAAAATTTCATAAACTCTTTCTTTTTTGTTATAAGTACCGTGTATACTTTCATATGCATTTAGTTAAAAGCGGTTAATTTAACATTAAAACCAGACACCTTAATTTTACTTATTTGTATGTATATGTATAGATTAGTTGCTGTTTGTGTTATAGGGAATGAAATGAGCATTAATCGTTAAAACAGAGACGAGTTTAAATTCAGAATAACGTTATTGATGATAATTATTTTAACGTGTCAACAGCCATTATATATTTTTTTGTTTTGCGGTTGAAGTAAAACATAACTTTCTTTTCATTGAACTCCGACATAAACATCAAAATAACTGTTTTCAATGAAGTGCAGTGATTCAGAAATAAATACCCATTTTAAAAATTTGTGTCTGTATGTGTTTAATCTTTGGAATGGCTGATTCGATTGCGATAAAAGTATATATAATAGTAACATAAAGTATTAATGCAAAATTGATTTGTGACATTTCTTTTTTACTTCAATCAGAAATATTATTTTAAACGTGGTAGAGCCATGCTTCAGCTAAATTAGTAGTATAGTTGTAGCACGAATGGGTCGGCTCGACCGGAGAAGGACAACGCTCTCACAGAATATCAGCGTAAAATAGAAGCTGCTGTGTTTCGTATGGTGAGTGTAAAGAAACGGAGACCCTTTTTACTGCAAAAGAGGCATTCCATCTTAGTCCTCACGGGTGACAACGCATCTGCATTTTGATTCACAAACGAGGATAGATGTAGATGTCTGTGGACCTCAGCAACCACTTACCATCAGGTGGACTGTGTGCTCGTTTGTCACTTATTTATTAATCTTATAAAAAAACTATAAGTGTTAAAGGATACAGTTGAAAATATATTAATTTGACATGCATACTAACGACATTTAACGCAATGACGTGTGTGTATCAATGCACACAAAATGAACGAAAATCAATGATTATAATTCAGTAATGATTGATGATACATGATTTGTTCGACATATCATTGACGGTCTTTAAATAAATGATAATAGAATCGGTAAATAACGTTTTTTATGACAAAGATTTATATATTTTAAATTAAATTAATATTGTATGGCTACTTCATGCAAATTTACAAATTCATATAAAGAAACTAGATGTTATTTGAAATACTGGAAAATATAAAATTGTAACCGTTGAATTCCTTTTTTTATATTTTTCCGCAAGTTGTAAAAATAATGATTTATTACAAAGAAGTCTAATATTCATAAGATTATTTTACATACATTTGTAGCAGCCAGGCTAATCAACCCTAAACGGTAATAAATAATGTATACCTTGCTACCATAACGCAAAAGGTGAAGGTCTGAAGAAAACATTTATTTCCTAATTAACCCCGGCTACTGACATACTGCGGGCTGCATATCGATGCTAGATAATTTGACGTATATATATTTAACGTTCTAATATAGAAACAAGAAACAGCACCGCATCGTCTGCACACGCCGGCTATCTTCACGCATCCGTCGACCATTTTCGAGCCGTTTCTTCAACGCCGCAGCTTCGCTTCTTCTTGCTGTTCCGGAGATGTGTCCCACGCCGCCGCCCAAAGATAATACACTATATACCAGGGACCGCCGCCGCTCGCAGATTACGCGCGCGCGCCGGTCTGCATCACTTTTATAGCCCCGTCCAGCAACGCAGCTACGAGAAGCGATCCACGTGTCTTACGCCGGCAAATGGAGCGCGACACATAATAGTTGTACATAATATTTTGATTAATCTTTATTGGTGTAAATGTATGAATTGTAATTGGCTAAGTCAGAAAGATAGTTTTATTTCTCCGCTCCTAGACCACTCGGAGTCTGTTAATAGTGGACACCATACACCACTATTACACATTTATCTTTTTTGTACAAGGTGGGGCATGATTTAGCATTGTCCTTTTTAGATCTTCGATTTTCCTATATAGCACATAGTTTTCGAGACAAAAGCACTTCGGTAAATAATTTTCGTTAATTGGACTACTTGTCTATACCACTACATATATATATATATATATATAATAGATGGTAAATATATACCATCTGTCCCAAGGAGGTGTCGGGTTTATCGTCCACAAGTCTCACGTTAAGAACGTTGTAAAGATTGAGAGTGTATCGACGAGGGTTGCGTACCTTATACTCAAAATCACCAAACGGTATTCGCTGAAGGTCAAATTCCCAATGAGGAGGTGGAGGAAATGTATGAGGATATCTCTAGAGCCATGCATTCCTCCAAAACCCAATATACGGTGTCAATCGAAGACTTCAATGTAAAACTAGGCACAAGAGAGAACGGTGAGCTGAAAGTAGGGAAATTTAGAATAGGGCAACGGAACCCAAGGGGCCAGCAGCTGGCCGACTTCATAGAGAAAGAGGAACTCTTTATGATGAACTCTTTCTTTCAGAAGCGGCCCCACAGGAAGTGGACCTGGTCGAGCCCCGACAGTTCGACAAAAAATGAGATTGACTTCATTATGACGACCAGACGACAACTGTTCAGTGATGTCTTCGTAATCACGAGGGTGAAAACTGGTAGTGATCACCGAATGGTGAGAGGCACACTGAACCCAAACGTTAAGTTGGAGAGGTCTCGTCTAATGATGTCAACGCTCCGTCCCCCTCGTGCTCTGTTCCAAAGTCCCGAAACCTTTCAGCTCGAGTTACAAAACCGTTTTCATTGCCTAGAAGACTGCAATGAAGTGGACGATATGAATGAAAAGCTCGTGGAAACTGTCCATGCGGTCTGAGCTATGTTCTGCAAGACCCGCCGCAGAAGAACACAAAAACTCTCCGATCACACTCTTAATCTCATGGCTGTTAGACGAGAGATGAGGTTACATTCTTCAACAGATTTGAGAGCATACAGGCAACTGAACAGACAGATCTCCAAATGCATGCGACGGGACTTACACAACTTCAATACAGCTCGTATTGAAGAAGCGATCGAGCGGAACCAAGGCTCCAGTCTTTTCCAGAGATCTGTCTGCCAGAAAGAGCCAACTGTCAAAGCTGAAGACCGAGTGTGGCTGCATCGTTTCCGGGACACCTGAGATTTTGAGTGAGATTGAGAGGTTCTATGGGTAGCTGTACACGTCATCGTTGGAGCCACACGTAAGGGTGAGTAACAATCTAAGAGAGAGTCTTATCCGACACTATTCCGAAAATATCCCAGACGTCAATCTGAGCGAGATAAGAATGGCTCTCCAGCACTTTAAAAACGGCAAGGCCCCAGGCGAGGATGGAATTACAGCGGAGCTTCTGAAAGCGGGTGGAAAACCGGTACTTGAAGTCCTTCAGAAGCTCTTTAATTCCGTCCACCATGGGGGCATTACACCGGAGGCGTGGAGCAGAAGTGCGGTGGTCTTGTTGTTCAAGAAAGGTGAGAACGCTCTCTTGAAGATCTACAGACCGATTTCCCTTCTGAGCCGCGTCTACGTGCTGTTTTCGAGAGTCATTACGAATCGTCTCGCGCGCAGACTTGACAGCCTCCAGCCTCCCGAACAAGCCGGTTTCCGAAAGGGCTTTAGCATCATAGACCACATACATACCCTTCGGCAAGTTGTAGAGAAGTCTGAGTAGTACAATTGGCCATTATGTCTGGCGTATGTGGACTATGAGAAAGCCTTTGATTCCGTCGAAATTTGGGCGGTGCTGCAGTCCCTTCAGCGGTGCTGCAGTCCCTTCAGCGGTGCCAAGTTGACTGTCGGTATATCGAAGTGCTGAAGTGCTTGTACAGTAGGGCTACGATGGCTATCCGAGTACAGAACCAGAAAACGAAACCTATCCAATAGCAGAGAGGTGTAAGACAGGGTGACGTTATGTTCCCGAAACTCTTCTTCGCTGCATTGGAAGACGTTTTCAAGCTTCTGGACTGGAAAGGATACGGTATTAACATCAATGGCGAGTACATCACTCACCTTCAATTTGCTGACGATATACTCTTTATGGCAGAATCGCTGGAGGACCTAAGAACTATGCTCAATGACCTTAATAGTGTCTCCCAACGGATAGGTCTTAAGATGAACATGGACAAAACAAAGATTATGTTTAATGTCCATGTCACACCTATGCCGGTAGTTGTTGGGAGCCCTAAGCTCGAAGTTGTTGACGAATACGTTTACCTGGGACAAATAGTCCGAATAGGTAAGTCCAACTTCGACCGAGAGGTCAATCGACGGATTCAACTCGGCTGGGCAGCGTTCGGGAAGCTACGACACATCTTCTCGTCAGACATACTTCAAAACCTTAAAGCGAAATTATATAACCAGTGCGTGTTGCCAGTGTTGACTTACGGATCTGAGACGTGGTTCTTCACTGCTGGCCGTATGAGGAAGCTCAAGGTCGCTCAGCGAGCTATGGAGAGGGCTATGCTCAGAGTTTCTCTGCGTGATAAACTTAGGAATGAGGATATTCGCAGTAGAACCAGAGTAACCGACATAGAAGTCCATTGTACGCTAACGAGCGAAACTGTTGTGCGCACTAACTTATTCCAATTTAAAATTATTTTTAAAATTTTTCTAAATAAAAAACAACCGTATACTCGACGCTCGCAAAGTTGAACTTTCTATAACGCATACAATAGTAGTGAACGTGCATACTGATTGGAATTACGTTTTGTTGTTAGTGATTCTCAAACTACGTGAATCGCTTACTATGCCGACCTGCAGTAAATGCAAAGAAGAAGTTGCAGATGGAGCGGACTGCAGTCTTTGTAAGAGTTGTCTTCACTTCCATTGCGCAGGTATCAGTGAACCGGGATACCGTAAATTAGGTGATCGAAAAATGACCTGGCGGTGTCCAAAGTGTAAACAGGGACAAGGACAAGGTAAATCTCCCTCGCAGCCATCAACTACTAAGCCTTCAGGCTCAACCGATCGCGAACACCAAGAGATAACTCCAACACAATTGATGAAGGAAATCAAGGATATTGCAAATAAACTTAATTCTCTTGATTCTATTGTTGAGGATATTAAGTACCTGAAGGATAATCTCACTCAGCTCCAAAAATCTAACGCCCAAACGAACAACGTCATCCAAGAACTCTCCAAAAAAATTGTGCACCTTGAATCACGTGTTAAAGAAGTCGAATGTGATAAGGAGAAAGTGGTTTGTCTATGCCAGAAGGTTGAGAAACTTGAGACTCAAATACAGTTTAAAGAGCAATGGGCTCGATTAAATAATGCGGAAATAAAAGGAGTGCCCATGAAAAAAGGCGAAAACCTTTTGGATATTGTTATTTCCATTGGCTCTAAAGTTGATTTCACACTCTCTAAAAGCCAAATTAACTACGTCACTAGAGTGCCTAATCGAGATCCAAACAGCACTAAGCCTATAATTGTATGTTTCAACAATCGTTTTCTAAAGGAGGACTTCGTCACTGCTGCCAGAAAATATTCGTCTATGTCTCCGCTCACCACCATTGCTATAGGTCTTCAAGGCAACAACCGTATATTTGTGAACGATCACCTAACTGCCTACAACAAAACTTTACTTAACAAGACTAAGACTGTTGCTCAAGAAAAAAATTTTCAGTTCGTATGGGTGAAGAACTCGAAAATCCTTACACGGAAAAATACCACATCTCCCATCCTATCGATAAAGACAGAAAGAGACCTTCAAAAAATGATATAAGTTCATGTCATGTATTTGAAAAAGTTACAACAAAATCTATTAAAACTGTAAAATGTTTTGAAACCACTGGTTGGGTCCGTATGATTCAATTTTTCTATTGTCCGAATGAGCTCAAACTCAAGGCAGGTAAATTAGCCCTATGCTTAACAATTTTTACCCGAACAAGCAATAATTTTAAGTTGATATCTCGTTACGTAGTTTACTACTTGCTTGTTATGTACAAACAGAGAATATTTTTTCTATTGAAAATTTTGCTATACCCTATTTTGGATCACACAAATAATTTAAATGCAATTTTACGGTTAATACTACTTGATCGCTTATTTATAAATCTATATTATGTTAGAATAGTCATACTACTGTTCCAAAAGGGTAAACTGCGCCCTATAAACTGGTTTATATTAATATTATTTTTATATTTTTTAAATTATACCTATCTATATACACTGCTGACACACTCTTCATGTACCCTACAGAAATTAATTAAAGATATATGCTGTTGTCGAATACTTACATACTTAATTACAAGTATACTTATGACTTTTTTATGTTTCAACGTACCGCCTCGACATTTTATACATTTTACTATAGTTAGATATTTAGGAAAATATTGTTTTTGTTATTGTCAATAATATCTTTAAACGTGTACTATCAGAATGTAAGAGGCCTTCGGTCGAAAACTGATAATTTTTGTAGAAATATACTCTTAAATAATTATGATATTATATGCTTGACTGAAACTTGGCTAATAGATAGCATATATAGTTCTGAGCTGTTTGATGACAGGTACATGGTTTGGAGGCGGGATCGTAATTATTTACGAACAGGACAAAAATTGGGCGGTGGCGTCTTAATAGCGATCAAACGTGAGTTTACTTCTGTTGAGGTAACCGAATGGCAATCTTCTGCTGAGGACATTTGGGTGAGCATAAGTATTAACCGATGTTGTATACACATATGTACTGTCTACTTATGTAAAGAAAATAGAGGTAACTCATTTGACTTGCAACTACGTAATTTTTGTGACAAACTTATGGACATTATGTTATCTCACCCCAATGACAAATTTTTTATTGCTGGCGATTTTAATGTACCTGCTATTAAATGGGAAACAAGCCCGGATAATTCGGAGATGACGGCGACTAGGTATATGAGTGATCTTTATGATTTATTTATTAATACCCTGAATTATTTAGGATTACGACAGTACAATTGTGTACATAATATAAATAATGTGATTTTAGATCTTGTGTTGAGCAATTCTGACACCTGTGTAATAGCTTGCGACCCGCTTATTCCGGAAGATGCTCATCACAAAGCTTTATCTATTCTTATAAAATCTGTAAAAGTCAATGAACTACCAGTTTTAAATCAAACCAAATACATTTATTCTAAGGGTAGGTTTGACAAGATACGGGCTGAATTGAATAGCTTTGATTGGTATTCTCAACTTAATGTAGACAATTTGGATAATGCGACAAAATTATTTTATAATAAAATATATGAGTTAAGAAATTTACACATACCCACTAAAACTGTTAAATACTCTCGTTACCCGCCTTGGTATAGCCAGCCTTTGATAAAGATACTACGTAATAAAAACAAATACCATCGTAAGTACAAGACCTATGGCAATCTAAGTGATTATGAATCTTTTTCATTTCTACGTGCAAGAGCTAAGGATGTTGAAAGAGAATGTTACCGTAATTTTATCTCACAAACGGAAGAACACATTGCTAGCAATCCAAAGTCGTTTTGGAGATATGTTAAATCCTACAAGAATAATCAGTCATTTCCTAGCAACATGTCACTGCAAAATGAAACAGCTGTGAACGGACAGCAAATAAGTGACTTATTTGCAAAATACTTTCATTCCACATTTTCCTCTCCGTACGGTAATTATCATGCTGGTCATATCACTATCAATGATTTAAACATTCCAAACTTAGTTAATTTGAATACCATATGTATTAATAAAACTGAAATCGATAAATTACTTAAGTCATTGGATCTCAACAAATCGGGAGGGCCGGATCTTATACCACCTATTTTTATAGTTAATTGTTCCAAAGAGCTTTCGGAACCTCTGTTCATTCTTTTTAAGCGATCGATAGCTGAAGGTGTTGTTCCCAAAATTTGGAAGCAGGCATACATCACACCTGTTCATAAAAAAGGGAACACTACAAAAATAGAAAATTACCGGCCTATATCAAAACTATGTTTATTTGCTAAAGTATTTGAAAAGATAGTGTATCAACAAGTATACAATTCTGTTTCCCCTATACTTAGCGATGCCCAACATGGATTTCTTATAAAAAGATCAACTGTTACTAATCTGATCCTTACAAACAATTACATTTCAAAAGGTATGGACATTGGACTACAAGTTGACTGTATTTATACTGACTACAGTAAATGTTTCGATCGAATAGATCATCAAATACTTTTAAAAAAATTGGCAATGTCAGGTATACATGGAGACCTTCTGCGATGGTTCTCCTCTTATATTGAAAATAGGTCACAAGCAGTAGTGCTTAATGGGTTTATGTCCACTTGGCTACCGGTTCCCTCTGGCGTACCTCAAGGCTCTCTGTTAGGCCCCCTACTATTTATTATTTTTGTGAATGATATAGAGAAGTGTTTCTTGTACTCCAAAGTACTCTTATATGCTGATGATATGAAAATACTTAAATTCATCTCTAGCACAGAGGATACTATGTTATTGCAATCAGACTTGGAAAGATTTGAAACATACTGTAATATAAATAAACTAGATTTAAATGTCCCTAAATGTTTTTTTGTGTCATTTACAAGGAAGAGCGATACAATCAATGGCGGCTATCACTTGCAGGGTACCTCTTTGGCCAGAGTAAACGAGGCTTGTGATCTTGGAATAATTCAAGACTCTAAACTTATCTATGACAAGCATATATCTAGCATTATAACTAGGGCATATAAAGCCATGGGATTTGTCATCCGCTGTTCTTGTGCTTTCAACAGCCTAAAAACGATAAAAATTCTATACTGTTCATTTGTACGGCCTATTCTTGAATATGCATCACAGGTCTGGAACCCACAATATGAGGTTTATAAGTCTCGTATTGAGGGTATCCAGAAAAGGTTTTTAAAGTATCTTGATTATAGAGCGCATACGGATTCTCAGGACTATGAAGAGAGGTGCAAACGATATCACTTTCTTCCTTTATCTGTTCGGCGTAATATTAATGACGTATGTTTATATCTAAAAATTTGTAATGGTTCAATTTACTCCCCGGAATTATTATCCGATGTTACTTTAAATGTTCCATTAGCAAATAAGAGAAAACGCAAACTTCTTTACATAAACAGAGCTCATTCGAACTATAGACGTAATTCTTTCATGATTAGAACTGCTAAATTTATAAACTCGCTTAACTTTGATATTGATCCATTTAATACTACCCCGAGTGTGGCCAAGAGTGCCTTAACCAGTGAATATTTTGCTTAAAATTTTTATATTAATTCTTAAAATATTCATAATACACATAGCTTTTTAACCTTAAGGTACCTACCGGTAACTAGTATATTTATCTTTGAATTGTCTTTTGTTTATACTTTTTTATTTTTAATTCTAAAAGTGGAAACTTGTAAATGGCTTAATAGTATATTATTATATTTTTTATTTAATTATAAGAAATAGCTGTAAGTTTTCCGAATAAAATAAAATAAAATAAAATAAAATAAAAATAAAATAGCCCAACGGATTAGTAAGCTGAAGTGGCATTGGGCCGGCCATATAGCTCGAAGAACCGACCACCGATGGTGAAGAAAGGTTCTTGAGTGGCAGCCTCGTACCGGTAGGCGAAGTGTAGGATGACTCCCCACGATCTGGTAAGACATGCAGGTGGCTCAGGACCGTGCTTTGTGGCATTCCTTGGGGGAGGCCTATGTTAAGCAGTGGACTTATGAAAGGCTGTAATGATGATGAAGATGATGACATAAAATTGATGATTATTATCATTACTTTAATTATATGTCAAATTTAAATTACTATTACGTATTAAATTATGCATCTGTATATTTAAATTGTCTTAAATTATTTTCCTGTGGCAATCCCTGTATATAAGGCAGTGTGAACAAGGCAATTTTGTGTATATTTAAGTTATTAAGTTGTTCTATATATCTTAATAACTGTTTGTTGTTTACACTGCCTCTTCTACCAACAAAAAATATTATTGTACTATTTGGGCAAAATTTAGTAACAATAATTTTATTTAGGCTGTCACTAAATGATGCTCCAGGCATGCGGCAATTTGTAACTTTTTGTCACTTTAAAGAGTTATATAAAGTTATGTCTAGATTTTTTCTCATGTCATCGCTATACACAATTATATTATTTTGAGGTAGATCTTTTTGTTTGTCCTATGTAAGAGACATCACATTCACAATCCAGCTTGTACACTCCTGCATCTTGTAGAGAAATATGACACTTGACTGATGGTAAAAGTTGACTAATTTTCGTCGGCGGCTTGAAGTGTGTTTTAATGGAAGCTTGCTTCATGATGTAGCTAATCTTGTCTGTGACTCCTCTGACATAGGGTGGTACAGCAGGCACACGCTTGACTGTGGCTGGCTTCACTCGGTCACTGTGACGCGTGTGCGCGGGACCCGAATCTTGTTTCTTGCAATACTTGCTTGACGTGCTGAAGCTCGGTGGCCAGATGTTTTCTGTCACAGATCCCTCGTGCTCTCTGAAACAATTATTTTCCCACGGTACCTAACTGTGATGGATGATGGTGCGATTCACCATTTAAATATCGGTTTGTATGGGTCTCTTTCCTATACACAGTGTGATCAATAGTGTTATCAGGATTTCATATGACTAAAACATGTAGGAAAACTAAAGAATTGTTTAATTCCTTAGAGTTGGAGGCAAACTCTATTAATTATACCATGGAGGGTACTTATAATTATGGTAAATATTTATCACGGCCCTTTAAACGTTTTTTGCCACAAAATTTATTAATTTGTTAATATTTCTTTGTTGTAAAATATTTTAGCTGTCTAATTATACGTAAAGCTTATAGGAAATGCTGTGAGCACTACGTATGTGATGATTATCTTTTAATATTAAATGTGCACTTAGTATAATTATATTACTGTATAAACATAAACCTTTCTAGCATTTTCTATAGCCCCCTTTTATGACACCCACGTAACAAAGTAGTGTGTTATTACGTATATTCATATAATTATTGGTACATATTTTGATTGCAGTATTAATGGCGAATACAATACTCATCTTCCATTAATCTTTGAAGTTCCAGTCCAGTATTTTCAAGACGTTTTCCAATGCAGTAGTGAAGAGTTTCGGGGACTTGACGTCACCCTGTTTGACATCAGTCTGAAGTTGGATAGGTTTTATACTTTGTACTGTTAGTGTTGAAGACTTCAAAATTAGGACACGCGTTTATATTAAATAAATAGAAAATTGTAAAATATTCGCTCAAGAATTATTTATAAGGTACAAAAAGTTTTTTGAAGTTGTAATAAAGACGAACAAAAACAAGAAACAAAAAGAAGAAGAAAAAATCCGGAAAAACAATATATGCCCATATTGTTTTTCCAACTTTTTTATTGGTCTTTCAAATAATTCATAATAATCACATTAGCGTTTAACTTGTAAGTATAAAATATGCACCAATGAACAATATTTTGGTTGGTAAACGTTAAAACTGAGACATAAAACTACGAGTAAGTTGTGATTAATGCATTATTTTCTATTTTTATTATATTTCTGTGTTATCACAGCCAATACTACTATTTTATTTTAATATTTGAGAAACATTTATTTACATAACATAATATACAATATTTTATTGTATAAAATTAAAAAAACTATAATTATAAAAAACTAAAACTAGTAACTTAATTATCATACAGTCCTACTCCCCGCGGTATCGTGCCAAGAATGCTGGCTGCGTTTCCCCGCTGAATAGTTATACTTAGCCTTTGAGCGAGAAAAGAACCAGCCCTCTTATCAATTCTCATTCCTTTTAATATAAAAAATAATCAAAAAAAGGCAAAAATAATCATTATATTCCGGTTTAATACTAAAATTAACGGCATGCCCTAAGAGTGAAAACAAATTATTTTGAAAGACTATTTATAATGTAACTGCTCGGCAGAGAGATAAATGTTAAAAATTCTCGCAATATAAAAACTTGTGATAGCTAGAAAATTATAATTATTTTTACTCAACGTTCTCATTTGCCACTTAAAACAGAATTCGTAATTACTTTGTACACTGCAAAATGAACTTTTTTATATATAACTACCGCTTTGTTTTTTCAAAAACAACATCTTCAAATTTTTCGGATAAAATATTGCCTAGATACGTGTTGTTGGCGTTTGGCATTTTTCGTATCACCTGGTTGCAACGATTCCGTGTGTTTTTTTTAAATCTTTCCCAGTTCTTATCACTGGGCGAGCGTTTATGTTTTCTTTTTAGGCGGTCTCTACGTGCCATAAGAGATACGGCGTTAAACAAGGTGCTGGTGCCTGTTTAATTTTACTCGTCTCAAAGAAGCTACTTTGTCATAATATGTTGTTATAATGTTATTGAATAACTGTAGTTTAATGTCAATATTATAAGTAATAAAAAATAAAAGTCTGCCCAATTAGAATTCCATATCTCATAATTTAATAGCTGGTGATTCATACGGACAAGATTATTACTAAGATCTAGCAGCACAAGTTCTTGTGCTGCTAGATTTTAGTAGTGCCTTCAATTCTATTGATTTTGATATACTTCTTAGCATTCTTCATTCTATTAATGTGTCTCCTTCAACTATTCAATGGTTTGATTCCTACCTCCGTGGCCGCTCCCAGTGTATTCGTATCAATGAAACTTTTTCTAAGTGGTGCAATCTAACCACGGGTGTACCTCAAGGTGGCGTCCTTTCTCCTTTACTCTTTTCCATCTTTATCAACTGTATCACTCAGGTGATATCTTCAAACTTCCATCTCTATGCAGACGATTTGCAGCTGTATCGTCATTTTCTAGTGACTGAAGCAAATTCAGCACTATTTGAAATAAATAACGATCTAAATAAAATCGATAAGTGGTCTAGATCATACGGACTTGTTATAAACCCTAAAAAATCACAAGCTATGATTATAGGCACCAGGTTTACTCGTAAATTACTTGACTTTTCTTCACTGCCAACTCTGCAAATTAATGGCATTCCACTAAGCATTTCAGAAACGGTTAAGAATCTGGGCGTCATCATGGATTGCAAGTTGACATGGAATGCACATATCACTGAAATTAGCAGGAAAATCAATTATACTTTTCATTCCTTAAAATGCCTTCAACATTTTCTGCCGTTATCAACGAAGATTTCTCTTGTCCAAACACTTATTTTCCCGATTCTTGATTATGCTGATGTCTGTTATTTGGATGCGACTGAGGAGCAAATAAACAAACTTGAGCGGTTGCAAAACTTATGTATTCGTTATATTTTTGGGCTGAAAAAGTATGACCACGTCTCCTCATATCGCAAACAGCTCAAGTGGCTCCCAATCCGACTTCGCAGGAATACTCGAATCCTTTGCCTACTCTTTAACATACTATACAATCCAACATCACCACCCTATCTACGTGATCGATTCCACTTTGCGCACTCCCCCGATGCAGTTTGCAGATCACATTTAAAAACCCTCCTAAATTTCCCTTCCTCTAGAACAAAGTCCTATTCTCACTCTTTTACAGTACATGCAGTTAGGTTATGGAATTCTCTTCCTGCTGCAATTCGAGAGGCTCAAACAGTGTCCGTGTTCAAAAGGCGAGTCAAAGAGCACTATCTTTCTTTGTCGTCCTAATGATTATATATATAATATATTATTATATTTATATATGTAATATATATATGTATATATATGTGTATGTGTATATGTATTTATAGTGGTATTTAGTTATATGTATGTTTACATGGATATTTTTTTTATTAGCTTTACTTTATGTTAAGTATATTAATATTATAAAATTTTATTATAAGAGTGCACACTAGTTCAGCTTCTCTTTTAATTTGTCCAGTATCAGGCCTGCTGGAAGAGATTTCAATATGAAATAAGCAGTGCCTTTGTACAAAATATCTTTTTTTTCTTCATTTTAACATTATTTTGTGTGTACATAAATGGTTAAATAAATAAATAAATAAATAAGATTGCGCTGAAACACAATTTTAGAAGTTGATTTAGTGGATTTAAGAGCATATGTTGCGAATATTAAATCGCCACGTATATGGCATAATTGTGCTTTTTTATACGGATTGTTGCAACGATTTGGTACTAATCTATACTTCTCTCCATTCAAGTCCCTAGGAACCGACTTGTATTTTGCTTTGGCACAATTTTTTGTGGATGATTTTGTTTTATATCAGTGCAGTTATCAACACTCCAATCAAACTTTACACCGTCGTTTGAAAGCCGCTCCAAGTCCAAGTCACTAAAGTTACACTGAAGTAATATCCTTGACTTAGCTTTAGGACGACGTATTTTGTAAGACAAGTATAAAAGAACGTGATAGGTAAAAGCATCAGCAGCAAATTTCCCCAATTTTTGAACATGGTCAAGTGAAGACACCAACATTATGTCGATAAGAGAAGTAGCACTGTTCGTGAAAAAGTGTGAAATATAATGAAGTAATAGGGAGAAATTTTAATTTTGCTGCTTCAAAAATAGTTTTTAGTTTTATTGATCTGGCGTTGTTTTTTAAAAGAAAAGTATTAAAATCACCCATAATTATACTGCAACAATAGGTAGGTGTAAGATTTTCAAGAATATTTTCCAAGGTAGTGAAGTAGTCGACAGTTACAGAGGGACTGTAACTGTCGACGTAATTTTGCATGACCGAGAAGAACTTCGCAAAAGAGAAATTCAGCTTTGTCTTCAGCCTGCGAACCAGTTGAAACCTGGATCACTCAATAAGTTATATTAGACCGTAGATAAATAGCAACAACGTCGCCTCCCCGATCGGTACGGTCGTTACGAATCAAATGAAAACCTGGAAGCGAGTAGGATGTTGATGGAAGACATGGTTTTAACCATGACTCCAAAACAAACATTGCGTGTATGTCTTTGCTATTAAAATTAAACAACATGTCGGGGTAATGAGTAAGAATACATTGAGCATTTATGTGATTTTTTGTCTGATCTTTTTCCTGTTCCCAAAACTTTGAATCTTTTAAAACCATAGCAAGAAAAGTCACTGAAAGAGATAGAACAATAACTCAAACAACCGAAAACTACCGTACCGAGAACTGAGTCCAATCATTGTGTACCTGATTGTAACCTCGCTTACAAGCAGGTACGTAATGATTGGACCGTTGATTTGGGTTTGCTTTGAAGATCCATTCTATTTGATTGATATAGCCTATAAAAGTCCACTGCTAAACCTCCCGTAGATTGCCGCAAAAATGTTGCTGCCAATTTCCTGTTTAGTTTCCCTGTCGCTTCTCACGACACCTACGGGACGATAAAGGGAAGTGAATATTCTTACTCCGCCACTACACGGTCTTTGATTAGAAAACTAAACAGAATTTGATGAATATTATATTCACAGCATCACTATATTTGTGTAATTCGGTTTTCACATGTTCTTAATAAATGTAGCTAGGTGGTTCTTGTTCAGTTAAACAATGATCATTAGTAGCTCCTACTAAGAGCCGTGGTAGCTCAGATGATTAGCGCTCGCTGTTAGCTTCACAGTAATCGAGCAACCCGGGTTCGATCCCCGCCGGCACCAATGAAATTGTTAATTGCAATTTTAAGTGCTGATTTACCACGTGCTCGGCGGTGAAGGAAAACTTCGTAAGGAAACCTGCATATCTGAGAAATAAGAAAAAAAATTTTCGAAGACATGTGAAGTTCGCCAACACGCATTGGGGCAGCGCGGCGGACATTTCCTTGCCCTAAAACCCTCTCAGAAATGAGAGGAGGCCTGTGCCCAGCAGTGGGACGTAAATTGGCTGCAACTTTACTTTACTTTACTAAGAGCATATTATGTTATATAAAGTAATACAATTATTGAACTAATATAATAATTGATTTAATAATTTTATTTGTAAAATTGATAGCATAAATACTATTGTGTTTAATGTTTAATTACTTAGAGATCTAGAAAAATAATTTCGCTTTATTTCTTTCTTTGATAATTCTAAAAAAGTAAGAAAGAAGCGTAGGGAAAGTTGCGTTTATAGTAAGAAGAAAGTGAGCTCAATAGTTTTCAAAAAAGTCTTGCCAGGAATAACGCCAACATAACTGAACAAGAAGTGATAAATTGAGCACGTTTCGCCTATCACTCTGATGCTACGGAAAGTCTTATGTGCCATATAAGTCTACATCAGGGAGATAAATTGTAATAAATAGTAAACAGAATATAAAAACGCTATTGTATAAAATAAAATAATACTTTTAAATAGTATGCCACGAACTGACTAAGTTTTACTTGCTTGAAATAAAAAGGTTTTCTTTTCCAGATGGCATTGAATTAATGCTCTAGTGTAATATATTTATTTGATAAATGCTTTTCTTTAAGAATAAAAAACTAATTATTTTTATTATATTAATCCGTTTAGAATCCACTGGTATACGTAGATTTGTATCACACACACACACACACATACACACATAAACAAATGTTCCATTCATTTGCCATAGTCAGTATGTTCGGCAGGTTGAATAGCGACGGCAGTATCAAAAATTTCAAATCTTTGTTGGCGCTCCGCTTCGTCAGCCTGAGTACTAGATACTATATAGTCGGTTATGTAATACATAATACATGAATTATATACAAAAGTCCCAAGATATTCTTGAGGTTTCTTTTGTTCTAGTATTACTGTATAATGCTGTTTCGTGTGGTGATTGTGGAGAACTGGAGATGCCATTTTACTGGTTACGAGGCATTCATTCTTAGTATTCTGGGATGACAACGTAGCTGCAATTTGATTCTTCATCGAAGATAAATGTAGGTGTCTATGAGTCAAAGCATTTCCTTATCGTCAGGTGGATTGTCATTTGTTTCCCGTTGCATAAAACAATCAATATTTATCATAATATAAGGACAAAACAAAAAGTGATATTTCACGCTGCAAAAAGCAAGAGAGTTGAGTTATTAATTTCTTGTTAATAATAGATGTAAATTATTTTCAGTTTGCTATTCTTCCTTATCATGATCAGCTTTTCGAAGTCCACTGATGCAGATGTGCCTTTGGTGCAGTACTAAAAGCCGGACGTAAAGGAAATGTTTATACTTCCACATTTTGGAAGCCACGTGATCTTTCTGGACATTTTCCATAGCTACTTCTTACGATATCTCTATCCCGGATCGGAGACGCAAAGACCGTGGGCTCAGAAAAAACGTTGAAAATCACAGCCTTCCCTGCCCCAGCGGCTCTCCCACTGACCACGCCTTAGTCGTAGAGGGAGCAATTACGGCGCATCGTAATACCGAAACTCCTCTTTTCCTACTGCCCCAACACCGCCGCAGTATCAGTAATGTGACCAGCAAGTCACGGAGGATAGAGCCAGTGGTGCATCACCATAAAAACAATTCCACTTCTCCTGCGACACTGCCTCGACGGGCGTGAGGACAGGATTTTTGTGTTTCTTTCAGCTTATGACTATCATAATATCTATTGCACAGTCTATTTGTTCATCTGTCACAGGTAATTTTCTTTCTTTTTTTTTCCCTTCGATTTTATATATTTTTATTTGCACTATTTTATCTGTTGAGTTCGATATTAAAAAAAATTAATCGATTTATTTAAAAAAAAAACAATATAATACATTTTTCTAAAATGTAGATTGTAGATACCTTACCTAACCTACCCATTTCACTGATAACGAAGTGTTTGATTTTAGTCTTCGAGGGTGTCAACGCATCCACATTTGTGTTGGGCAGTTGACTGATGATGGGCCACATCATTCACTTTCCATCAATAACTGTGTGAACTGTGCCCTTACTTTCTTATTGGACGGTGGCTTGTAGAATTTTCTTGAAAGACTCGTAGATCGTAGATCAAAATGTAAGAATGAATTACATTTAGATCTACGATATAAGAATTACAATTGTATATTACAATCACATTCGCATAAATTTATTACAAAAAAGTGGTATATACTATAGAGTGTATTTATAGATACATCAGAAACAAACACAAGCTAGTGGTACCAGTTTCTCGACTCCACAGAGTCAGTAATTCATTCAAGGGGGAATGTATACGCTATCACAACAAAGTCCCAGAAAATATACAAGGTCTCTCTATTACCAAGTTTAAATGTTTAAAAAACTGTATTAAGAGAGTTAATAAAATGAATGAATATTTGGTTGATAATAAACACTGGGAATGATGTGGTCGCTTCCAAGCTGTTTCTTTAATAAGTCTTGTAAATTGTTTGTACAATCTTTCTTATTGTATACTTTACTTTAGAAAAAAGTCCCGCTAAGTTTCTTGTTGGCGAGGACAAAGGTTTTTTCTGAACCAGTGGTACATGTAAAAAAGTATGTATATAATTTGAAAATTACAGTTTCATTTCCTATCTAGAATCCAAGAGATTGAGCATATTTTCAAAAAATGTTGTGTTTTTATGCGACGTGTTTCACAAAACTTAGTTCATACCGTATTAAAACTTTTACGAGCTTGTCATTGATATCAGGCATTTTTATTAAATTACTAGCGTACCTATTTTTACTGTAAATTATTACCCTATTTGTCTGGGTTTTCAACAAATGTTTACTTCCGTAAAGGTATTTTAGAGTGTCTAAAGTATGTTTTTGGTGTATATTATTAAAACTAACTAAGCCGTCACATACATCAAAAACATCTGAGATTATTATTTCGGGTTTCTTAAAACTTATGTAAAAATGACTTTCAATAAGAATTACTTATAATATTTATTGAATAAAAAGTATTCTAATCTATTCCATTCTATTCTAAACAATAAACTAGAGTGTTTAATAAAACAAATAATGTATTTATTTTGCCCTACGACTTAAAATAAATTATGAGCCAAGTTGCGAGTAAATTTATTACGAGTACCTACTTGCTCTAGCAATAGAACTTTTAGAATTTGTTATAAAATGTTTTTTTTTATAGGATAAGGGTGACAAACGAGCACGCAGTCCAACTGATGGTAAGTGGTTGCTGTGGCCCATAGACATCTTCATCTATCTTCGATTACTTTCCATTCCAGTAAAAAGGGGCTCCGATTCTCTACATTCATCATACGAAACACAGCATCGTTAAGTTGCTATTTTACGCTGGTATTCTGTGAGAGCGTGGTCCTTCGCCGGTCGAGCCGACCCATTCGTGCTACAACCATAATATAGACGCAACATGGCTTTACCACGTATAAAACGTAATAAATTAATATATGTTCTGTTCTGACCGATTAAATTTATTTGTGGCGACTTCGCTCGCATGTGCGTTTCGGTTTACAAACATCATTGGTATTCCGTGCGAAAATTTGTAAAACGAAAGAACACCTATGTATTCATTTTGGTATCTGTATATCTGAGTTTTTGATAAGTTATCATAACGTAGTTACTTAAATACCAATCTGAATTATATTATAAAAACCCTTAAAAAAGCACCATTTGAAAAATATATAAATAATTTTTTTCAGTATTATTTTATTTCACATTTGTTCACAATAATGTTCTATAATTTCTTTACGTATCAGCAAAAATATTGCTAAAACAATCTGAAAAAATCTCAAATATATTATGATAATTAAAGATGAGATTGAAGGAAAATTATCGGAATTATATTATTAACTTTAAGCTCTTTTTATTAATTTACTTTGACAAAATAGTGTTGTATTCGAAAGGAAGAAAGAAATTAAAATATTTATAAAAAAAGATATTCAACATAATAATACCTACAGAACATAACCCTAAGTATGACTAAAACAATGTAACTATAAGCTATACAGGGTTATTTTACAATATACTCCCAAATTTGCAGAGAAGGTTCGGAGTAAGTAAAATGCATTTATGAAGAAAAATTAATACAAAAATCTCAATTATTCTGTACTTTTATCTTTAAAGCTCAAAATGTGTAGTGATGCGTCATTTTAACTGATTGTCATTCAAAAACATCTAACGCTTACCATTTTACTACGCATGTAAACATACGTAAGGGTAGATCGGTTAGCAAAAGCGTTATGAATTGAATCGCACAAAGAAGAGCGCACGTACGCATAGTTGTTGCCCATAAATCACATTAATTTTGGATAATTTAATGCCTTATTTACTCGTATTTTCAAAAACTGCAATATCGGTATATTATTATTTATATATTATATACAGTTGTGTAATATTTGGCTACTCTTTGAAAAATAGACCTGTATGTGTGCGGGTTTGGTATAAAATGACTACACTCAGCATAATTCGTGGTACTATCTCCGAAGCTGAGTCTGATGAAGCTGTAAGAGCCAAAAGGCTTACAGCACTAACATCATCAGAAACCAGAGGTTGTCGCTTGTTTTACTGGCGTAAAACAAGCATTACATTATATTCTTAGTATATGGCTTGTTTTCAGTGAGCTCTCTAGTAACTTTTGACGATTTTTTCACAAGCTGTATAATCATTAGTATCACTACAATGGTTTCCCCTGCAGTATATATATATATATATATATATATATATATATACTTATTTAAAAAAGGAGGATAGTTATAACGAATTTTGTAATAATTACATAATATTTTTTATTTTATTATTTTGTGTCTACTTGGGAGAATCGGTATATAAAAACCACTACCCCTACAGCCTATAAAAGTCCACTGCTGAAAATAGGCTTCACCCTTAACTTGCCTCATAGGGGGGATTTTGCCATAGTTGCCACGCTTGTCAGGCAGGTTGGTAACCACAGTTATTTATAATTATGAGTTTTTATCAGGAAGACGCTGCTGCCCATCTCCTGGTTTTTTTTTCGTCGTATATAAAAACATTAAATTATTCTGTTTTGTATTTTTAAACCCAGCAATATTAGCAGACTACGCTGTTTATCAATATTTTCCTTGACTATTCTTCTACCTTATGGAATGACGTTTATCGAAGCCATATCGGTAAAATAAATATTATCTAAATATAGATTCTCCTTTAATTAAAATTTGGTATATTTTCTTCTAACAACCATTTATTGCGTATACTCGTGAGCAATAAAATGGGCTGGTCAGTCATCATCTCATGTCTTCCAGCATACAGGTAGATAAAAAAAAAAAGAAAAGAAAACTAAACATAGCTGGGCCCACGCGCAAATATCAGGTTTTCTGATTATGTTTTCGATTAACTTTTTCGTGGCTAGGTACCCGAAATCAATAATTCATCATTCGATCCAGAATTAAGTACGGAAAAAACCGAATGAGGTCAATCTAAACCAACCCAAACGGAACGTTCGCGTACATTTTTTGAGTGCCGCTACACACGAATTGAAATTTCCATTCAGAATGCGTTAGTGCGTAGTTGATCGTACCCTCCGGGAAAAAAGGGATGAGATGAAAATATAAATTTTACCGGAGAACAAAAAGTACCGGTTTAATTTGAATAAATTTTTGTTTTTTCTACGTTGAATCATATTAATTTATTAGTATAAAACTTATTCATCATAAAAAAGAGAAATAAAGTTGTATAATACAATAATTATTTTTGTTTTTTATTAACAATTTTCGCTTTTCGATTCTTAGCGCTATTCTATTTAGATTAACTATTTAATGTCTTATTGGTTCTTTCCAGAAAAGAGGTATTTTTTTCGGTCCAGTAGTAAAAGCATGACTTTCCAAAAAAATATTGAATAATAATTCTATTTTATTCTATTCCCTTCCCAGTAACTCTCAATATTTCAGACTTACGATATTTGTTGTATACAAACTAGAAATGGATTGCCACAGGTAGGTATTGTGCTAATACAAAGTGCGTCAAAGTACCTCAAAATTATACGGCACCGTAGACCCTTGTTAGAATCATTTAGTCAACATTAATCACATCACAACCAGAGTAACCGACGTAGCCCAACGGATTAGTAAGCTGAAGTGGCAGTGGGCCGGCCATATAGCTCGAAGAACCGACAACCGATGGGGAAGAAAGGTTCTCGAGTGGCAGCCTCGTACCGGTAGGCGAAGTGTAGGCCGTCCCCCCACGAGATGGAGTGACGACCTGGTAAGACATGCAGGAAGTCGATGGATGCAGGTGGCTCAGGACCGTGCTTTGTGGCATTCTTTGGGGGAGGCCTATGTTCAGCAGTGGACTTGTGAAGGGCTGTAATGATGATGATGATGAATCACATACGTATTAAATAATCACAGAAGTGATTAAAGAATATTTCCGTCACGTTATTAACGATGCCTTAAGTGACTTCGCCTCCAATTTTTTTAAATACATACAATTATTCTGAGTGATAAACGAGCTCAAAGCCTTTGTCCGTCTTGGATTTTTTATTAAAAACAATGTGCCGAAATCTGCCCGGTGTGTGCTATTATGTGTTTTGATAAAAAAAAATTGGTGAAAAACGAGCACATAGTCCACCTGATGGTAAGTGGTTGCTGCGGCCCATAGACATCTACATCTATCCTCTATTACAAATCAAAATGCAGATGCGTTTTCACCCGTGAGGACTAGGATAGAATGCCTCATTTCCAGTAAAAAGAGCCTCCGGCCACCTGCACTTACCAAGCGAAACGCAGAGGTAAACCTCTACTTCACGCTGGTATTCTGTGAGGTCGTGGTACCACTCCGGTTCGAGCCGGCCCATCCGTGCGACAGCAAGAGCTGCCGCCTGGCTCTACCACTGATTAAATAATATGTTTAGGATATTTTCTTTATGGTTTCATTTTGAAAATACATATGATGTACTCATGCTGTGCTATTATGTGCCGTAAGTAAAAAAATGAATCCCATATTTATACATTAAAAGCGGTGCTTTATTTTATTACTATCCTAATTGATAGGAGTAGTTTCCTGCTTCAAAAAGGTGACTGTGACCCCGAGACCAGGAGATGGACAGCAGCGTTGCGATAGAATGAATGAATTACGAGTATATCATTTTTGAATGAGGACACCATTTGGTGTTTAATGTGAGGTTGATTTATTAAAATATTTTTTATGCTCAAGTGATAAAAGTACTTACAATCCATAGCCGTTCGATTACTTAGGTAAATCTCTCTTGGCAAAAAAACACTTTCAGTTTAGTAAAAATGACAAGTGGAAATATTAGTGATATTTATAACGTTGGGAATATTCTACATATGAAAATATAATCAAATCAACGAAAAAGTTTTTGAAAGTTTTTGAACGTTAAATATAATATTATAGCCTCCAGACCGCAGTTCGATCAGTGCAGCCAGTCTCAACGAAGATAAGTAAGCTACGCAAGACAGGATTCAGGATTATAGTGTACGACTAGTTGTGTGGTGCACTCTCTATTCCCTCAATTTAATGTTTCGATTGAACAGCAATCGATGGGATACCAAGCGCAGGGCTCGATGGGGAAATCAGGCGCAGAACTAACGACTTTACGTTTTTTACGCGGTAGAGTCACACTATAGTTATAATATGGTTGTAGCACGAATAGGTCGGCTCAACTGAGATAGGACCACGCTCTCATAGAAATTATTATAAACTGCCAGCTCATGCGGTAACTTGAGGATCACCAGCTGATTAGAGAACGCCGGTACGGTCTCCGTCGAGGTCGCTCAGCTGGTGATCTTTTAGGTTACCTAACTCATAGATGGGCGGAGTCAGTGGAGTCCAAGTGGGAGGCATTGACCCTTAGTTTGAACATAGCGACGGCCTTCGATCGGGTTTGGAACAAAACGCTTCTTTCGAAGCTCCCTTCCTATGGGCTTCCCGAGAAATTGTGAAATTGGATCACCAGTTTTCTTGCAGATCGGAGCATCATGGTCGTAGTAGACGGTGCATACTCCGATTACAAACATTAACGTTGGTGTTCTTCCACAAGGCTGCGTACTATCACCGACGCTGTTTCTTCTGCATATCAATGATATGTTGCAAACCGATAACATTCATTGCTATGCAGACGACAGCACTGATGATGCTTTATACAACGACCGTGCCAATATTTCTCGGGAAAACGTCGCCGAGTACCGGAACAAACTTGTGTCTGAAGTCGAGACTTTGTTGAACAAAGTCCCAGACTGGAGGCGACTAAATCTAGTCCAGTTCAATCCCCAGAAGACACAATGTTTACGCAAAAGCGTTGGTGTCAGGCATCGACGTTAGATGGCTCTCGGCTCGGCTGATACGGGATGACGTTCGTGCGTGTTGAACGTCCGAGCTTACTGAACGGTGGGAGTCGAGAGCGAAAGATTAGATGCCTTCTTCGCGTCGAAAAAGAAGGCAGTCCGTTTTGTTTGGGAGCTCTTAGATCTAATTTTATGTTAGGCGCGTATAGTAAATATATCACTGGGAATGGTAGCGCGTGTTGAGAGTTTACCCGGGACTTTAGGTTTAACGCAGAATCTGTATAAGTGGATTCGACTGTATTAGTTACTAGTGCGGTAGTTAATATTCTAGAAATAACGGTGACCTTTGACCCGTACGTTCTGGGTTCATTTTCGCGAGTCAATCGTAACAAAGGAAGAAAGTGACTGCGGAAGGCGACCTTAGCTTGGAGAGGAGCTGAGGGCCGAACTGCTGCAGGGGGAACGGTCAAATAAGGTCAATAACACTACCAGCCACACCCAAATACACATCACTGACCTTTACTTTCTAGCACAATACATCCACACGAGACCTGACCGAATCCTGAGGGACCAGTCGCCTTGAATAGAGGTAAGTAAGCTCTGTTCAATAATTGTAACGCTCCCCCCGGATTGTTTAGTGTAATTAGACTTTTAACCCGTGGCGTGAGGACGCCCGACCAGCATCTGCCTGTAGCTTCTTCGTCTATGGGCCGCGAAGGATTCTACTCCTGGGATAGGCAGCTGTTGGCCGTAACATTTGGTAGCAGAACGCGGTGCTGGGATCGATTCCCGGTCGATCCACCGACCATAGTATTTGATAAAAATTAAATAATTTTGGTGGCAGGGAGCGTTGGGTTGATTGGTTTAATTTTGTGTCTACAATCACGTCCGTCCGTAATACGTAAAAATATTTTTTTTTTATTATATACGTAATAATAAAATTCCTTTCTTTGTTAGCTTGCTTTGTTGTTTGCGGGTAAATTTAAAAAACCGCGCCCGTTTAGCGCGCAAGCGGGAGATTGTGTCATGTAGGTAGATGGTTATTTTTGCGTAATCGGTTAATTATCGTTGCGGATAGTTGTGGTGTATTACTTATCGAAGGGTCGATTTCCGAGCAAGGCATTTTTTGTTGATGTGTATCTTCGTTATGTATCTTTCGTATTGTAATTTGTATTTGAACTAAAGAGTGGTAATTTGTATTTACGTAATTTGAATTTAACTTGATTTGATCGCACTAGTATTTGTTATTGTTAATTTGATTTACCTTTTCTTTTGTACTAACTTGTGTTTGATTTGATAAATAGCGGTTCTTATTTGTGTACATTCTATTCAACTCGATTTGATAGGAACTGCATTAGTTAGCTGTTAATTTTTTTTGTATTTTTTATTTGTTATTTTTGTACTTGTGCTCGAGCGGCGTCGTAATTTGTATTTAGTAGTGATGTCCTCGCCCAAGATGCTAATCCGTTGCCTGCGGACTGAGTTACGCTGGGCCACCAGCGCCCATGCTTTGATAGGTCGACCGGATAGGGTCCATAATTTGATGAAGCGGTTCGAGCAGGTTGATGCTCGAAGGGCTGCAGTGGAGGAGGCTTACGCTGAGCTCGAGGATTCGGATGTGGAAAAGGGAGTCCTGGACTCCTGCTTCGCAGACTACGAGCAGTTCTTTTCGCTCACGGACGAGTTGATCGAGGCTGAAGGCAGGTATGCCGAGGAGGCGCGTGAAGCTCGGACGAGTGGCCTGCCCGAGTCCTTTCAGAAGCAGCCTCAGCCAGAGCTGTTGGGACGACTCCCAACTCTGGACTTGCCAAGGTTCTCCGGGGTCCTTTCCGAATGGCTGACCTTCATTGGTCTTTTCGACGGCCTAGTGGACGCCCGGAGTGACTTGACCCCGAGCCAGAAGATGGCGTACCTCCTGGCCTCACTGGAGGGGGAGGCCCTGGGCGTTGTCAGCCATTTGAGATTGTCGGACGACGCCTACCAGACTGCTCGGGACCTCCTAGCCAGAAGATACGCCAACGTCCGGCGAATTGCCGACGAACATGTTAAGCAGCTTCTAAGCCTTCCGCTGCTTAGTGACCGGGCCAGACTACGTCCGGACCTGTTGGATCCAGTCTTGGTGGCCTGTAATACGTTGAGGCGGCTGGATTTACCAGTAGGCGAATGGGCCTTCTTGTTGCTCCGCATCGTGCTGTCCCGTCTACCTCTTGACCTTCAAATGCATTTTGAGGAGAGGTACGGCGGGGACGAGGCCTCCTATATTCCGCCCTTCTATGACCTGCTGCGGTTTTTGGAGGAGCAGTGCCGACAGATCGAGCACGCGGCGGACACCGTCGACGACTTACGAGCCGTGCCCAGTGAGAGGCGAAATCCGCCGGGCAAGTCGTCGTCAACCCCCCCCTGCTCCTATTGTCGAGCATCTGATCACCGGGTAACGTCTTGCCCAAAATTATTAAGTAAGCCAGTTCCGGCGAGGCGAACTATCGCCAAGGAGCGCCGCTGGTGTTACTCCGGAAGGGCACCTCCAGCGAGACTGTCCGCACCAGCGGCCCTGTCTGCATTGCCAGGGCAATCACCATGTCGTACTGTGCCTGGGTGCGAACGGCGTCTCCTCTCGGGGCGCTGCCAGGCCCTCGACCCCCACGGGCGGGGGCGTTCCGCCATGCCCGTTGACGGGCGACGCTCGGCTCCCGCCGGCTAGCCACCAGGCCCCTAGGTTTGAAAGGGGTCCCTCCCCCGACCAGTCGGGGGGTAATTCCCCCAGGGGCGGGGGTGTCATCACACCCCCTCAGCGTGCGGAGAGGAACTTCACGGCCACTCATCAGTCCGCTGGACCCTTATCACTCCCGTTAGCTGAGTGGCCGCGACTGGTGTACCACTGTACCCCATTTGCTGCCGCCTTAGCTCCCACCATGGCTGCCTCTACTGAGCCATAAGCCGTCAAAAGTCCACTTGTCAAGCTGTTCTGTTGCCGACGGCCTCAGTGAGGGCGTACAACCCGAGTGGCGACCGTTAGCGGTTGCGCTCTGTTAGTATCGGGTTCACGCGGTGTGGCCTCTACTTGGTGGTGGGAAGATTAGGGCCCCCTGGAGAGTTGAATCACGCTCTCAAGGGGTATTGGATTTGGTTTGAGCGAGCACTTAGTTAAAAATTCTTTAAATTTAAATTAAAATGCTTTTGGGTTTTCCGCGAAATTCATATTGTAGCGGTTATGATTAAGAGAATTGAATTTAAAATACTCCTTTAAATGCTGCTGCATATGTTTTGTAAATACATTTGATCACTGCGTTTATTGTTGCACGGAAAATTGAGATTAAATTGTGTGCCCTTTTTTAATGCTTGTGATAGTGTTTAATCATTTTTCTTTGTGATAAGGAAGGTTGAAATTAGATAACCCTGTGGTTGCCGAAGGAAATAGGAGTCAATTCTCTTTTGGTTTAGATTTTGTTGGCACTGTCTAAGATATTTATTTGAAATAAGAAATAGGGCTGTCCCTTACGTTTATTGTTTTGTTTACTTTGCCAAGTTGACCTATGTGCATCGGTGATTACTTGTTTTAATTAATTCTGTAATTGAACATTGATGCTTTTGAAAAAGTAGTTGAAATATGAGCATAGGATCACCTGCTAGGGACCATCTGTGCGTTTCGTTCAGCTCTCCACAGACGACGTTCATGGGGAATTTGGGGGTGCTCTCTGCACTGAAGCTTGAAGGTCCCTCTGGGCCGCTTCGTGTCGCGTCGCTGTTTGCAGACCTGATCCGGTCGAGTTGCGGAACTAATCATAGGAGCGCAGATAGGTGTTTGAAGGAGGTCGTCTGACTTCTGTCTAGAAATAGGACTTATTTATGTGCTGCGATGACCAGGAAGGGCATCCAGTTCATCTCTCCGGCTAGCCCACGTTGGGGCTGTAATTTTGAGGCGTTGGTCAGGGTTGCAAGATCTGATTGGGTGCGTAGGGTGGCCTAGTTTGGTTGTAGATTCGATCTTGCAACTTGCCGTCGCGACCCTGTCCCGCTGACCGGTTTGCTCGCGGACCTAAATCCTTATGTCCGGGACGGGGGTTTGTTTACGCAAAAGCGTTGGTGTCAGGCATCGACGTTAGATGGCTCTCGGCTCGGCTGATACGGGATGACGTTCGTGCGTGTTGAACGTCCGAGCTTACTGAACGGTGGGAGTCGAGAGCGAAAGATTAGATGCCTTCTTCGCGTCGAAAAAGAAGGCAGTCCGTTTTGTTTGGGAGCTCTTAGATCTAATTTTATGTTAGGCGCGTATAGTAAATATATCACTGGGAATGGTAGCGCGTGTTGAGAGTTTACCCGGGACTTTAGGTTTAACGCAGAATCTGTATAAGTGGATTCGACTGTATTAGTTACTAGTGCGGTAGTTAATATTCTAGAAATAACGGTGACCGTTGACCCGTACGTTCTGTGTTCATTTTCGCGAGTCAATCGTAACAAAGGAAGAAAGTGACTGCGGAAGGCGACCTTAGCTTGGAGAGGAGCTGAGGGCCGAACTGCTGCAGGGGGAACGGTCAAATAAGGTCAATAACACTACCAGCCACACCCAAATACACATCACTGACCTTTACTTTCTAGCACAATACATCCACACGAGACCTGACCGAATCCTGAGGGACCAGTCGCCTTGAATAGAGGTAAGTAAGCTCTGTTCAATAATTGTAACGCTCCCCCCGGATTGTTTAGTGTAATTAGACTTTTAACCCGTGGCGTGAGGACGCCCGACCAGCATCTGCCTGTAGCTTCTTCGTCTATGGGCCGCGAAGGATTCTACTCCTGGGATAGGCAGCTGTTGGCCGTAACACACAAGTTTGTGCGTTTACCGCTAAAAGGAACCCTTTTGTCGTATTTCCGCAGTTTCAAGGCACTACCCTTGTTGCCTCAGCCAGTTTTGGTATCCTCAGTGTCGACATATCGAGTGACGTGCAGTTTCGTGGTCACTTGAAAGAGAAGGCCAAATTGGCATCTTAAAAGCTTGGCGTGCTCAGCAGAGCGGGACTGTATTTCATGCCGGCACACCGCCTGCAACTTTACAAGGCGCAGGTTCGACCGCACATGGATTACTGTTTCCATCTCTGGGCTGGGGCTCCCCAGTGCCAGCTTCTTCCACTTGACCGCATCCAGCGCAGAGCGGTTCGAATCGTCGACGACCGACTTCTTTCCGATCGGCTTTACTCACTGGCAGTGCATAGAGATGTTGCATCTCTTTGCGTATTTTATCGCATCTATCACGGGGAATGCTCTGACGAATTGTTCGGATTAATCCCAGCCGCCAAATTTCACCATCGCACGTCGCGACAAAACTCGCGATACCATACATACTATCTGGATGATTGGCGGTCCACCACTGTACGATTTAGAAGAAGTTTTCTTCGTCGCACAACTTCTTTATGGAATCCATTACCACCAGCGACTTTTCCGGACTGATACAACTTAGTGACCTTCAGGAAAAGAGCCTACTCCTGTTTAAAAGGCCGGCAACGCATCTGCCATTCCCCTGGTTCCCCAGGTGTTGCAGTTATTCATGGGCGGCGGTAGTCACTTACCATCAGGTGAGCCGCATGCTGGTTTGCCCCCTCTCCGATATAAAAAAAAATACCAGCGTAAAATAGTAGCTGAATGCTACTATGATTCGTATGATGAGTGTAAAGAACCGGAAAACCGTTTTTCTGGAAATGAGGCATTCCATTTAAGTCCTCAGGGGTGAAAACGCATCTGCATTTTGATTTTTAATCGAGGATAAATGTAGATGTCTATTGGCCACAGGATCCATTTAGGAACCAACAGGTGGACTGTGTGCTCGTTTCTCACCCTTATTTTATAAAAAGGAGGAACGGGTGTGAAACACCGCCAACTTTCTGACTCCGGACTGCTACTGAGAATTTATAGACAGAAAACCCAATAACTGATTTTTCAGAACCGACATTCGAGACATCGATATCTCCATCGATATCGACATCGATAGCCGCGCTTACGATTACTAGACTAATTAGGCAGTGACATGGCCAATATAATACCACACTATCAAATACAAAATGCATTTTGTGGTAGCCATTCGAACAAACTTGTTCGGTACTAAACATTGATTGAAACAAAACTATTTTAATGCGAACGAAGCGATAGTAATAATAGTAGGAGAGTCTGTCAATTATACCAAATTAAGAAAACTGCTTCCAAAAGTTTGAATATTCATCAATTTTCAAAATCCTCGTACTGACAACTATAGTGCTGGGTTCAGCCTCGGGCAGCTTGCCTTACAAGATAGGGCGATGACCTAATAAAATATGCAGCGCGGCGGTGAATGCATCTCGCTCAGGACGTACTTTGTACATAATGCGCAAGGTTTATTTTCATTGGACTAATTAATAACAGTGAAGGAATGTAATAATGGTTATGCATAGACTGATTTTTTTAGATTGTTTTCACGTATTATTCACATCATCACAGATAGTTCCATCGCAATGTACCTCCTATATTATCTGCATTACTTTTTTACAGACTTCAAAAAAAGCGTGCACTATTTTTAATTTAAGGGGCTATACTCCAACGGCCATCCCATTTAAATTTAAAGAAAAAAATTTCAACCTAATGAAAATGAGAAACAAACAAAAAAGAGGGAAAAGCCTTTTTTCTACTATTTTAGAGGATATTCTAGTTGTTACTTTGAACTTGTGATCTTGCTTAGTCCAAAGGGTAAAAATTAAATTTTGAATAAAAAGTTAAAATCGACATTAATATCAAATTGATAATAAATATAATATTACATAGCTTCTGGAGTCGGGGTACAAAATGTCATAGCACCGACTTCAGAAGCTATTATGAGGAATTTATATTAGATTGTTTTTACTTGTCATCGCTTCTGTGACCTGCTTTGTCTAAAGTTGGTTTCAGGTTTGTAGTTTATTCACTTAACATTAGGTAGACCATTAACTTTTTTGAGACTTTAGTATAATTGAAACCATAACAAACCTTTAGTGCAACTTCGGGGAAATGCAATTTATTTTAAATTAACGAAGACATGTGAATCGACGTTCTTAACACGTTTTATTCTATGTAAATGGAACAAACTTTAATATTTATATAAATATAATCGTTGAAGGTTGTTCTGTTAGTGATCGTGTTACTTCTGAACGACTCGGTCGAATGAGATCATTATACAACAAGGGTGACAAACAAGCACACAGTTCACCTGATAGTAAAAGGATGCTGTGGCAGTATTCTGTGAGGGCGTGGTCCTTCCTTGGTCCATCCGACCCATACGTACTAAGCCATTAATAGAGTTGCAGCATAGCTCCACCACGTGTAAAATTATACATTTGTTTTGTCAAGACTATGGTTCATAGCCATGCTAGGATCCGATAGATGGTGTTGTAGGCAAGTTATTGAAAAAAAAACCGGCCAAGTGCGAGTCGGACTCGCGCACCGAGGGTTTCGAATAAATCCGTAGGTATATATGTAAGTTTAAAATTATTACAAATATTTTTATTATATGATGTAACTAAAAATTTATGCTTTTCGCAATTTTTCCTTTATCTGTGCTATAATACGTTGCTTCGTACCAAATTTTAAAATTCTGAGTTCACAGAATGTACCCTGTAGGTTTTGATTCCCTTGCGAATGTCGATAATTTGTGGCATAAACGGCTGTATCTATTGATTGCGTTGGCTTAGAAGTTTGATTTTTCACAACTACATGGGACAGTAGACTTGAGTATTTTATATGAATTTGAGCTTGATACCTCCACGGGTTCTGAGAAAAAGAGTCTTGACAGACAGACAGACGGACAAAAAAGTGATCCTATAAGGGTTCCGTTTTTTCCTTTTGAGGTACGAAAGCCTAATTAACGTAAATGTACCAAAAGGATCCATATTCACATTACCTGTAAGAGAATAAGAAGAAATCGATTTTAGTAATAGAATGTCCATTAAGACCCTGAAATATATTTTTTCTTTAACTTATGTTTTTAATTTTGTATACAATAAAGAAGTATCTATCTATCTATCATATATGCATATAGGAAAGCATTTTTGTAACGAAATGCGTGTATTATTATATTCAATACAGAATGTACAAAATATATACTCATTAGTATGTACATAATAAAGGTTATTAAAGAATTGTAAAAATAGGTTCAAACACCTAAGCTTGGCAAGTCCATTCCTACAAAATAGTTTTGGTAGGATAATTTGACGGAAAAAAGTAAATCGCAAGAAAGTCAATTCAAACGATATCAAGTCTTGTAAGAATAGAATTAAATGAAAACTCATTCTGTACAACATTAAAGAGAAAAATAATTAAGCAAATTTATTTTCTATTTGTTGCCTTTTTATAAGTCTGTTATGGAAAAAATAAAAGGAAGTGCGTAAAAAGAAATAAGGACAAAGAGAACATGACTGTCAATTTTGAATTATTAATTCACGGCTCTTCTAGTTTTCTTAAGAGCGTTGAGCGTCAGGCACAAAATATTCAACAGCAGTGGAGCTTTCCTGCCTTTAAAAAGTCTTCCTATTATAAAGTTACAACAACTCAGGAAGGATGTTGAACTTTTAAAATGAATGAATGTTAAATATTTATTAAGACTTATTCCTTTGCTTATTTTCTAATTTATTTAGCTTGTCCTTGTTACCTTAGGTCATATTTTTAATGTTCCCAGCACACATTAATTCATAATATTATGATAGTGAACAAATCCGACTATGTGTTTCAGCAGTCAATGGACATACTTGTAGACAAGGCGGGGTAAATTTCAACAAAAAAAAAAAAACAATAATTGCAGCACAGTTTTCACTCTCGCCAATATCTTGATTAAAATGTGTGAGTTGACTCAGTGTTATTATACCGTGAGATATTACAATATGTCATACAACCACAAAGTTAATAATCGTAGGTACTTGTTTGTTAGTATGCATTGTTTTACTTCTTCATATTTTGAGAAATACAATATTTTTTGTGTCGAAAAGATGTTCGGTGCAGTATCATAATCGGATGACAATTCGATATTTACTCCATAGTTTTAATATGATTTCATAATGAAATCACAAGTGAATAATATGAATTATATTTCTCAATTAAGATGTTGTGTTAAAATTAATATACTTTTTTTTGATAATAGCAAACATTCCACTTAGATTTATAATTTGAACTCATATGAACCTAGTTTAATTTTTATGAAGTTCTAGAAACAAGAGCAAAAAAAACGTTTTTTACCGTTTAAATAATATTATAGATTTGAAAATGAAAATACTTATTACAACGCAATGTTTACATTTTACATTGCCTGTATATATGTGGTATTTTTAAAATATTGTAATTTAATATATTAAATTATACGTGGTATATACGTGGTAGAGCCATGCTGCAGCTATATTAGTAGTATAGTTGTAGCACGAATGGGTCGACTCGACCGGGGAAGAACCACGCTCTCACAAAATACCAGCGTCAAATAGCAGCTTAACACTGCTGCGTTTCGTATGGTGAGGGTAGAAAACCGGAGACCCTTTTTACTGGAAAAGAGGCATTCCATCTTAGTCCCCACGGGTGACAACGCATCTGCATTTTGATTCGCAAACGAGGATAAAAAAAAATTATTCCACTTCTGATGCTAGAAATTATTCTCAAAATTATTTAAATAAAAGAACACACGCGCGATACTTTATACTGCTAAAACAAGTGGGAGATAACCATTCCACCTTCTTTTGTTCGTATTTCCTTTTGTTTTTTTACCCTCATTCCCAAAAATATATATACCATTAGACGTATGTATTTCTCTCAATTTAGTTATTTCCTTGTCACATATTTTATCTTTTTTACGAAAGAGTCGTGTATAAAATATCATATTTTAATAGACTGGAATATGTCACGTCTCATATTTTCGGAGGAACATAATGGTGACGCTCAAATAAATGTGATTTCTGTCGAGTTTTATTGTACTTTGATAAAATGAATGAAATTTCACGTAAGGGTAAAGACCCTAGTCAAAAGCATACTGTCTACATTAATCGCATAATCTAAATGGTATACATAACATATTAAGCATAGGAGCGTGATTTAGATATTTCTAAGTATATTAAAATTGGGCAGAAAACATAAAAATGTTTGCAATTATTTCTTCATCAAAAGACGCAGAATTACTACAATATGATCCAGGTAATTTACTTGATTACTGTACCTATAACAATCTCGATCTCAAACCTACAAAATGCTCAGTTGTCACATTAAGCCATAAATCAAATAAATTACTGTACGATTACTAGATTCGATACCAATCGTTGTCCAGAGAGTGATCCGTACGCAATTTGGGAGTTATGCATGACTCGAAACTTTTGTTCGACAAACATATTGAAAATATCATTGGTTGGTCTTCCAGAGATATAGAGTTTGTGATGCGGTGCTCTAAAAACTTCAAACAAATTAAAACTTACAATATTGTACTTTTGCTATGCAAGTAGTTTGCAATATGCACCACAAGCCCCAAATGGAATATGGAGCCCCAATACAATATCTATATAAATGAAATTTAAGGTACTAAGATGAAATTAATTAAACACTTTTGTTACCGAGTAAAAGATCACTATAACTCTAACCTCTACGACAAATGTAAGTTTCATCTTTTAGCGCTCGAAATAAGAAAGCAAATACCGCATATTACCTTTCTACTTAAGATTAAAAAAAACAAGCTAGATCGACTGTCTAGCTGTCTACTTTTGCTAGCTACTTTTGAAATAAAATAATAAATTTAGACCTATTCAACACGAGTGTCATTTTGGCGAGACGAGTTCTGAGTTTTCGACCACAGCCGATGATTTTGTTTTAATTTTGTTAATCTGTAAAGTTCAGTTAATTAATGCGCGATTATACCTAGTTAAGCTTACGGTTGGTGCGATAGTGTTATTGACTATCGGTAATTCACCGCATGCAAATATTTATATAATGTTACCATTAGCGAAAACCCATAATTGGTTTCCTATAGCTTAATTATTTTCTACCTAGTCTGTTTATTGTTAGCCGAGAGTTATCCGAATAAAAATAATAATAAAGTTACTTACTGTAAGTACCTTAAAATAAGTACGAAATCATTAGCCTTGCCCGTGCCTTACCTCAGGTTACTCAAAACATTTTGAATATGAGCTTAATTTAAACGACATAATTGACATGGGTCGTCTCCGCCGCATAAATGTCGGTGAGTTCACTATTCACTTTGCCTGTACACAACATGACATGAACCACTTTTTGATTTGAATACCAGTTCTTCAATAAGAGAATTTATTTATATTTTTGACATTTACGTTAAAATGTTTAATTAAAGAATAGATTAAGATTATATAAACATTTATTATAATAAGTGATGAAAAGCCTTAAAAATGCAATAAACTTTCTGTGAATAAAATATATATATATATATATATATATATATATTTTTTCTAGTGACCCGACAATTTATGTATTGATTAGTTTTACGAATCGGGTCATTCAGGTCGCTCATTCAAATTGACAATTTCGAGAGAATCATTCACGATTAACACGTGTCGTGACTATGCTCAATTACTTCAGTAATCTCTTAACGGGTAGTGTTGAAATGAACATGGATGGATGTGATGATGATGATTGTCAATCAGTCTGGATAGATATCACAACATTATCTTTTTTTTTTGTATTCTGGACAGAATGATAAGAGAGCCAGTATTATATTACAACTAGCGTAGTGGCTGTGGTTGTGGTGGCACGTAAAAAATTGTAAATATAATTAAAGTATTAATTTAAGTAAAACAAATATCATTAATTTTAACAACTTAAATTCTGACATAAATATTGAATATTATATTCAATATTTATGTCAGAATTTAAGTTTCGTTCCGTAGAAGATGTCCATTATGGACAACTTCTGCGGAACGCTATTAGTACGACATTTCTAAGTTTAATTATAGACTCAAATCTAAATTGTAAAGAACATATCCTCAAAGTGTAACAAAACTAACAGATTTGTATACGCGTTACATGAATTGAGAAAAATAGCAAACAAAAACACTGCGATCACAACGTATTTCGCATATAACGAATCTGCTATCAGATACGGACTTTTAATGTGGGGTAATGACACAGACTCTCAAAAAGTATTTTTAGCTCAAAAGCGCTGTATTAGAGCTATAAGTAACATCCCATCGGACACATGATGCAAGCCTTACCTTAAACATACTTGCTTTTCCCCCTCTATATAATTTAGGTTGGCAAATTTGTAATTCAAAACAAGCGCATGTTTTTAGAAGCTAAAGATGTTACAAAAATAAACTCACGGAACTCAGATAAACTAAAGTATCTGACACATTTTCAAATTTTTTTTTATAGGATAGGGATGAGCAACGAGCACACAGTCCACCTGATGGTAAGTGGTTGCTGTAGCCCATAGACATCCACATCTATCCTCGTTTGCGGATCAAAATGCAGATGCGTTGTCACCCGTGAGGGCTAAATGGAATGCCTCATTTCTAGTAAAAAGGGCCTCCGGCCACCTGCACTCACCAAGCGAAACGCAGAGATAAACATCTACTTCACGCTGGTATTCTATGAGGTCGTGGTACCACCGCGGTTCGAGTCGGCCCATCCATGCGACAGCAAAAGCTGCCACGTGGCTCTACCACTGTTAAAAAAACATAAAGCGCTTTCAAAAAAAATAGCTTTGCAATATGCAACACTATTTCTAACAAAATACCCTCACATATTAAGCATTTACCATACATCAAGTTTAAAATTTCATTACGACGATGGGTAGTAAAAAACATTTTACACAATAAATGAGTGATTTAATTTGTAAATTTAAATTGCAGTGATTAAGTACCTGTTGTCTTAATTAAAATCAATGCATAAATTAATTAATTTATTGATTCATATTCATTCATTCATTTATATCCTGTACGGTGTAGTGTTATGCTACTTACATTTCATTGTACACTAATTCTTCATTCTGTTTTGATATTCTGCATTCATGTTTTGCATCACTTTATACTATTTTTTTCATTCTGTTTTTGATTTTCTGCATTTATATTTTGCATCACCTTTATTTCTATAGGATCCTGTAACGTTTTTACACAATAACATATCATTTTACTTCGTATTTTCACACTATTTATCACTTTTAAAATAGCTGTCAATGAAGTCTTACCTTTTATGGTCTTTTATTGAATTCTCTGTAACTCTACAATTACAGGCTTCATGCACGCAGCCGTGCATAAGTTTTTCCTATGTGAATCATATCTCAATTCATACTTAAATGTAATAATTTCTTAATAAAAGTCCAAAAACCAAAAATTGGTTTTTATGACAACTACTATTTATACCGTTTTCATGGCAATTTTTATTCAAATTCGTTACCGATATGATGTTTTATCTCGATATTTTCACATAAATACTCTTTTGCTCTAGGTCATTTACAATAAATTTCCTTTTAATTTAAATAATTTTTCCGTTCTCTCTAGAAAGATATAAAAGCCGAACAATCGGTGAAGAAAGACAGTCTTGCTTCAGTTCTCGTATCGGAAGCATCTTCTAAAGGCCTTATCCCGGGGCCGCTCAGCCCCGGGATCCTGCAAGCCTCTATCCTGCCTGAAGCCACTGGACTCTACGATCCGTTGCTCTGCCTGAAGTCGCCGGATCCTACAAAACGTTGCTCTGCCTGAAGTCGCCGAGATCCCACAAGTCTCTACTCTACCTGGAGTCGCCGGAACCTACAGACCTCTGTTCCGCCCGAAATCACCGGAACCTACAAACCTCTGTCCCGCCTGCAGTCACCGGATCCTGCAGGCCACTGCGCTGTCTGAAGTCGCTGAGGATCCTGCAAGCTCCTGTCTGGGCTGAAGTCGCCGATCCTGCAATCGCCGCATTCACCTGAGGTCGTCCCCTAGAGACGCCCACGCCTACCCACCTACGCCGTGCGTGCTCGTTCCAGGCGCTGAGAGCACGCTTGGGATCTTCGGACTCAGCTACGACATAAATCTTTTTATTATTACCTTTTTTTTTAAAAATAATTTGTTAATCACATCATCCATCCTCACATTCATACTCCATTTTTGATATATAAAATTGTAAATACTCTTTTAAAAACTTAAATATATTATTGTCTTGGTCTATTTGGTTGTTTTGCTGATCGTAGGTTAGGTTTTCCTTCTCTTTTAATTGTCGCTTCACGACAACGGTTTTCTTTAAAACTGAAAAAACCGCGCTTCGGGACATTTTATGGGACGCGGGGGATGACTTTCTATCGGGAGGGGGATGGAGAGTGGTTAAAATTTAACTTCGCTCTATAACTTACATATGCCAATATATAAAAGTCCATTAACCTTGCCAATTTCTTAGCTAAAATGATTGAACTACATGAGTGAGATGTCATATTATCAAGTCGCGCGGCTCAAAGGCCTGATATACACGGGTGTTTGTAACCGCGGGGCACAGCTGGTATTTTATATTTTTTTATAGGAGAGGAGGCAATCGGGCATGCGGCTCACCTGATGGTAAGTGACTACCTCAGCCCATAAACAACTGCAACACCAGTGGAACCAGGGGAATTGCAGATGCGTTGCCGGCCTTTTAAAAAGGAGTAGGCTCTTTTCTTGAAGGTCCCTAAGTCGTATTGGTCTAGAAAAATCACTGATGGTAATCGATTCCACAAGGAAGTTGTGCGAGGAAAAAAATATCTTCTAAATCTCACAGTGGTGGAGCGCCAATCATCCAGATGGTGTGGATGGTATCGGGAGTTCTTCCGCGATGTGCGTTCATGAAATTTGGCGGCTGGGATTTATCTGAACAAATCCTCAGAGCATTCCCTAACTCCTTTTATGCTAAAATTTTGAAAAAAGTATAAACGAAATTGAGCACTACATCTCTGCTTCGCGTTCGATGTGTGCAATAGTTCGTTTTGTTACCTTGACATCTTTTTGAAAGCCTCCAATAAACATCACAATTAATGAGAAGCCGCAAGACCATTTGACTCAAACAGACTTGTGACATTGCCTCTTCCGATAAATAAGGTATTTTGTTTTTGTTAAAATGGACGTAAAATTTGAGTTTGTAAGGAAAATGTTTCTATTTGCGCTACAGTTTTAAAATAGTACATTTAACTTCGAGAGTTAAAATTTTGTTTTCCATTAACTCACTATGTGAGCATGATACAGAGTGTTGAGCCCTACCAACACACTAGTCAGCAAGTAGCTGCAAGCTGTTAATTTCCGACTTGTGATGCTGCTTGTCATTATCAGACTGGGAGATTCATCTACACATTTAGATAGATTTCATACTGCAAGTAGGTAGCTAGATCTTCATGCGTTAATTAAAATTTCTTTCAGACCGATTTAGGTTGGATCAAATTTTGCCGGCCGATAGCCTCAACAAAAACTCTACAACAAAAACCTAACGGAAGTATTATAGTGCACAACTGTGTGCAAGTAAAAGTGCACTCTATTCCGTCTCTTTCAATGCCCGATGTAACTAACGGCAATCCGACAGGATCGAAGAGAGACCAATGGGTTTACGTGCTTTTCGAGGCATAGGGGTGAAACACTGCCAACTCTTTTTTTATATGATAAGGGTGACAAACGAGCACACACAGTCCACCTGATGGTAAGTGGTTGCTGCGGCCCATAAACATCTACATCTATCCTCTATTACAAATCAAAATGTAGATGCGTTGTCACCCGTGAGGACTAAGATGGAATGCCTCATTTCCAGTAAAGAACCCCTATGCCTCGAAAAGCATGTAAACCCATTGGTCTCTCTTCGATCCTGTCGGATTGCCGTTAGTTACATCGGGCATTGAAAGAGACGGAATAGAGTGCACTTTTACTTGCACACAGTTGTGCACTATAATACTTCCGTTAGGTTTTTGTTGTAGAGTTTTTGTTGAGGCTATCGGCCGGCAAAATTTGATCGAACCTAAATCGGTCTGGAAGATATTATAATTAACGCACGAAGATCTAGGTACCTACTTACAGTATGAAATCTATCTAAATGTGTAGATGAATCTCCCAGTCTGATAATGACAAGCAGCATCACAAGTCGGAAATTAACGGCTTGCAGCTACTTGCTGACTAGTGTGTTGGTAGGGCTCAACACTCTGTATCATGCTCACATAGTGAGTTAATGGAAAACAAAATTTTAACTCACTAAGTTAAATGTACTATTTTAAAACTGTAGCGCAAATAGAAAAATTTTCCTTACAAACTCAAATTTTACGTCCATTTTAACAAAAACAAAATACCTAATTTATCGGACGAGGCAATGTCACTAAGCCTGTTTGAGTCAAATGGTCTTGCGGCTTCTCATTAATTGTAATGTTTATTGGAGGCTTTCAAAAAGATTTCAAGGTGACAAAACGAGCTATTGCACACATCGAACGCGAAGCTGAGATATAGTGCTCAATTTTTTTTCTACTTTTTCAAATTTTTAGCATATATACAAAATACCAGCTGTGCCCCGCGGTGACACCCGTGTATATCAGGCCTTTGAGCCGCGCGACTTGATATGACACCTCGCATGTAGTTCAATCATTTTAGCTAAGAAATTGGCAAGGTTAATGGACTATTACTACTAGATATATTGGCATATGTACGTTATAGAGTGAAGTTAAATTTTAACCACTTTCCCTCCCCCTCCCGGTAGAAAGTCATCCCCCGCGTCCCATAAAATGTCCCGAAGCGCGGTTTTTTCAGTTTTAAAGAAAACCGTACAGGATATAAATGAATGAATGAATATAAATCAATTAATTAATTAATTCATGCATCAATTTTTAATTAAGATAACAGGTACTTAATCACTGCAATTTAAATTTACAAATTAAATCACTTTATTTATTGTGTAAAATGTTTTTTACTACCCATCGTCGTAATGAAATTTTAAACTTGATGTATGGTAAATGCTTAATATGTGAGGGTACTTTGTTAGAAATAGTGTTGCATATTGCAAAGCTATTTTTCGACAGCTCTTCATTTTTAGAATTGTGTCAAGTACTTTATGAGCCTGAAATCAAAAATTGACATGTTTTGACATCGTTGTTTATCTGGTTGTCATGGCAATTTTTATTCAAATTCGTTACCCGTCTGATGTTTTTACTTCAATATTTCCACATAAATTCTCTTTTCCTCTGGGCCATTTACAAAAATTTGCTTTTAATTTGAATAATTTCCTGTTCTCTCTAAAAAGGTATAAAAGCCGAACAATCGGTCAATACGGAGAGTCTCGCTTCAGTTTCCAAACTTGAAGCATCTCCTAAAGGCCTTATCCCGGGGCCGCACTGCCCCGGGATCCTGCAATCCTCTGTCTTCACCTGAAGTCGTCGCCTAGCCTACTCCAAGCGCGGGGCCGCACTGCTCCGGGATCCTGCAGACCTTTGCCTTCACCTGAAGTCGTCGCCTACGCCTCCACCTACTAGTGCCCGTGCTATCTTTAGCCGCTGTGCGTGCTTGCTCCAGGCGCTGCGAGCGTTTACTCCAGGCGCTGAGAGCGCCTAATCAAGGCGCCGCGTGTGCCTACTCTGGGCGCTGCGTGTGCCTACTCCAAGCGCAGCGTGCGCCTACTCCAGGCGCTGCGTGTGCTTAGACCAGGCGCTGCGTGCTACCACCGCCAAACGCGGTGTGCCGCTTTAATCTTCAGGCTCCGCTTCAGCATTCATCTATCTTTATTTTCTATTTAATTGTAATTCACGTCACCCATCACCATCATCATACTTCATTTTTTTTATATAAAAGTGTAAATATCTCTTTAAAATTTTAAATATATTATTTTTTTGTTCTATTTTTGTTGTTTCGTTGTTGTTAGGTTAGGTTCTTTTTTTTTATTGTCGCTTCACGACATTTTACGTTAACGTGCGTTGGTTCGTAGTTCTTGTTGCCATGATTATTCTTTTCGTAGGGACCCGATGCCATTTCGATTGTCTTGGGCTCCGATGCGGATCTCATCTTTTCAATCATATGGATCTTTTTTATAAAGTATCTATTTCCTTTAACTTCTAACCTTCCGAATCAGTGGTAAATAAAAAAGTGACTTTCAATAAGTATTATGTAATAATCAATATTGAATAAAAATCATTCTATTCTATTCTATTCTATTTTATATACAGCAAATTTTCAAAGTGTGCGTAATTATGTATGGAGCTATATGTAGGTACTACGTACCCATTATACTTCAACGTACTCGTACGTAGAATTAATATTTTTTACACGTTACATTGGCCTTCGTTGTAACTAGACCACTCATTCATGTACTTTTTAAAATACAAGATAAGAAAGAATTTGTCTTTTCTGTCTATAATTGATGACTCTAACATGTTTACATAATTCATGACGTTCATGGTACATTCAATCATAAAAATGCGACAGAATCGAAATTATTGTAGGTAAGGAGATTTACTTACTAACATTAAGTTGCGAATATTTTATTTACAAAAACAAATAAGTGAAAACGTTTTTGAGTGATACGTAACTATAAATGTAAAAAATCAAAATTTAAATTTATTCTATTTGGGAATATTATACACAATTATTTTGTAAGGATAATGCAATCACACGCTTTTTAACTTTTTGGAACGAAGTTCCTTATCGGACGGTACGGGTTTGGCGGATGGGAGCTAGGCGACAAAGTGTAAGATTTTTTCGTCACTACCCCTTATGTCATAGTGTATTTTATTTAAAATGACGCTTCATTTCAATAGACGCTAGTAATACATCTATTTGTATTTGTTAATCAATAATATAATACATTTATCAATTATCAGGAACTTCTTTCCAACCGAGTGTTCCACGACACTCACGCATATTTTTTATGTTAATTGAGCAAAGTAATAAAAATTTCTGGTATTGTAGCATGAAATATCCTGTCTTATTTGCATTAGATTATTTACATAGTTAATTTTGAATTCAACGATGATACACGATTATGGGCACTTTGAATGTGAAATAAAATACTTATACATTTAAAAAAATACAAAATAGAATAGTGTTTTGTGTTGCATGTTTTTTTATATAGATTAAGGGATTTTAAATCAACACATGGTGATAAGTGAATGCTATGGCCCGTAGACTTCTAAATCTGCCATCTATTGCGAATCAAAATGCATATGCGTTGTCACCCCCGACAACGAAGGTGATATGCCTAGTTACCTGAAAAAAGGATCTCCGGTTCTCTACAGTCATCAAACGATACACAGCAGCATTATTCCGCTATTTCTCGCTGTTATTTTGTGAGAGCGAGTTTATACTCCGGTCGAGGCAACCTATTCGAGGTACAGCTATGTAAGTATAGCTAGTATAGTTGAATCGTGATTCTACCACGTAAAGTGTAAATTATAGAATAGAATAGAATAGAATATTTTTTTATTCAATATTGATTATTACATAATTCTTATTGAAAGTCATTTTTTATTTACCACTGGTTCGGAAAATACCTCTGTCCTGGGAAGAACCAGCAAGAAACCCAGCGGGACTTTTTTTTCCAAACATATTTCACTTAACAATAAATTCATTTATACAATTTTTAAATTATTTTTAATAGAACCAGCATGGTGGCGATTACCTTATTCCCAGGGGTTATGTTCATTATAAACGATAAATTATCTAGTAAAAGTTAATTTCATAAGTATGCTATTATGAAGTATCTTATTCCAAATCCATTGGTAATTTGATGGGAAATACAATATTTACCTCACATACCTTATTCTTGTTACACTTTGCTCAGCAAAAAAATCTTATAATTAGTTTTACGATTTCATAGCATTATGAGGTTGAATTATTATTGTCTCATTTATAAAGTTGAAACTTATCAGCAAGGTAAGCCTTTAAACCATTTTAATGCGCGGTTAAATACTACTTCGTTTCTAGGTTGCTTAAAAACAGGTGTTTTGTGGCAAAAGAACATAGAAGTGGTTTATTTACGTGACATTTAAAGCAAAACTCAGCTGTACGGAGCATTTTGAGTGGCTTTTATCCACTTTATGAAATTTTGCCAGCTGGTGTATTAAGACATAAATCAGATATTAAATTGTGAGCTCTAGATTACATTATATAACTGATAGAAACCGGCAATGTTATCGTATCGTGTATCATAGGCATACGATATAGCATAAGGATTATTCCTTCTATTATATATAGAAATAAATAATCTCCCGTGGGAGATAGAAGGTGAGCGATAGAAGAAAACTATAACAGGAGATGGGCAGCAGCGTCGTCCTGATAACTGCTGTAAATAATAAGAAATTGCGAATAGCTCGGCTATTATGTTAAATGTCTCTCTTAAGAGACAATGAGGAGGCCTATGTTCAGCAGTGGACTTTTGGTAAGCTGTAATATATTTCACTATACTGAACATTGGACGGCTAGCAATTATTGAAAAAAATCACTAACAAAGGAGCTGTTTTTGCAAGTCTTTGAAAGTTTGTTGATGATTGAGTACAACATTTCATCCATTACAGCCTTATAAAGACTACTGCTGAACATAGACCTCCCCCATAGATTACTTCATAGGGTGGATTTTGCTATAGTTGCCACGCTTGGCATGCGGGTTGGCAATCGCAGTTTTTTATTATTTTGAGTTGTTATCAGGAAGATGCTGCTGCCCATCTTCTGTTTCAGTTTCCCCTTGTCGCTTTTTACGAGACCTACGCGACGATATACCTTTAATAGGGACTCATTGAGTTTCCCTTTGGCCCATTTGTCATTTGTCATTCGGCTAATGTGTCCAGCCCAGTCACATTTGACGGGTATAGATTTATTTTAGTTCTCAAACTAGGTTAAAACTTTAGTCTAGGTGAAAACGCATGTGTAGTCTTTTTGGTTTAAATTTGGCTGCAGTTGTCGATGAACTGTAGTAACCACTTACCGAAATGTGGCCTATAAGTTAGTTTGTCACTTCAGTTTCATAAATATACTTCTACTTTGGACTTAATATCAAGCTATTGTTTTACTAACTATTTTTTTTAAGTTATCATGCCGTGTCGTAGCGCCGAAAGAGAATCCACAACCCCATGTCATGCTGTGGATGACGTAAGAGGCGACAGTTACCTCTGTCGCATCGCCTGAAACAGGATATCAATAGCGGCGTCTTCCTGAAAGTAATAATAAAAAAAACAAACGTGGCGATTACGGCATATATCTATGAGGCATTCTATGGGATAGGCCTATGTTCAGCAGTAGACTTTGATGGCTGTAATGAATGAAAAAAATATGTTTTTATGTAAATCAGTGCAACAGTGAATTCTATCTAACTTGAAATAAACTCATAAAGTTATGTTCTTAGTAGGATAGATACAAGATACAAAATTTATACAATAAAATTTTACGATAGCTTCTAAAATGCAAATTAAATCAGGGAGTGCTTGAATAAAAAGTTTTCGTTTCGTTTATATTTTCACAAAAGCAGTTTTAAATAAATTTGTACATGAACGTTAATGGAGTTTTCTTTTTTAATTTTTGCTAAAATCTCTTTTAGGAGACTCCGATTATCTCTATATATAAAGATTAATTGCTATCCTTAGTCTCATGAAAACTCGAAAATGATTCGACCTATTCTGATGAAATTGTTTGTGTGGTCACTCAACCCACTCCTGAATGGCTTAGATTTACAATTCGACCATGTAGGTGGCGTTGTTGTCGAGATTCAGAAATCACGCGTGCGAAGTCGGGACGGGTCGCTATTATTTAATAAAAATAATAACGTATTCCACTTACAAAGTGAAACACATCCATAGAATGTGACTTTGTACGTTAAATTTAATTTAACAACTGTCATAATAATTAATATCACTTCACCTCTTTGGTTACCAAGGTCGACAAAAAACTTTTTTCTGGGTTTCTGTTTTAATGCATTAATTCCTATGCTAGGCATCGAAAAACACCAAAATATCCATTCTTAGCTTTTTAAGTTTGCTTTTGTTTGTTTTCTGTCGATAAATAAGTTTCGAAGATTTTAATTGATTTAACGAGCAGCAGATAGCACTTTTATCAAAAATTTGAATTTATTAAAGCAAGAGGGAAAAACATTTCTTTAGCAAAAATTTTAAAGCTTTCTGAACCTTATAAAGTCTATTTCACTTTCTAATTTGGCATCAAGATGGGTACCACACTTTGCCTGTGTTAGCTGCAATAATATATAACCTTTTAAATAACAGCTTACAATCATGTAATCACAATTAACCACACAAAACAAATTAGAAATAGCTTGGTAACGATCACCTCATTCGCCAGGGTTATAATTGACATACAATTATTAAATTAACAATATATTAGAAATATTTAACAATTGTGAAAGCTCTGCATAAAATTCTGAAGCTTTCCAATATTTAAAAGGATTCTTTCCCAAATTATCTGAAGCTAAAGTAAAAACAGGTATTTTCGTCGTAAGAAAAATAAAAAAAAGTAATGAACACAATCACACAATTACTCAATACTATTAAAAACAAGCCTGGATCAGTCTTAAAGAAGTAGTAGTTAATCGTTTTCACGGAAACAGAGCTGACAATTATCACGAGTTTATGACTGAAAGCTTAAAAATGATGTCCCATAAACTTTATATGTTACACAGAAGAGCGAGGAGAGTGTTTTCACCAAGATGTGATGGACTTTGAACGACGCTACCAAGGGCATTACAACAATAATATGATGGGAGGATACATTCGGGTTCGTACAAATATAAGGAAATCACTCATCATCATCATCATTACAGACCTTCACAAGTCCACTGCTCCCCCCAAGGAATGCCTTGGAGTTCCTGAATGTCTTACCAGGTCGTCACTCCATCTAGTGGGAGGTCGACCTACACTTTTTTTTTTATAGGATAAGGGTGACAAACGAGCACACAGTCCACCTGATGGTAAGTGGTTGCTGCAGCCCATAGACATCTACATCTATCCTCGTTTGCGAATCAAAATGCAGATGCATTGTCACCCGTGAGGACTAAGATGGAATCCCTCATTTCCAGTAAAAAGGGCCTCCGGCCACATGCACTCACCAAGCGAAACGCAGAGGTAAACCTCTACTTCACGCTGGTTTTCTGTGAGGTCGTGGTACCACCCCGGTTCGAACCGGTCCATCCGTGCTACAGCAAAAGCTGCTGCGTGGCTCTACCACTGTTATAATATACTGTTATACTTCGCCTACTGGTACGAGGCCGCCACTCAAGAACCTTTTTTCCCCATCGGTTGTCGGTTGTTTGAGTCATATGGCCAACCCATTTCCACTTCGGCTTACTAATCCGTTGGGTTATGTCGGTCACTCTAATTCTACTGCGGATATCCTTATTTCTAAATTTATCACGCAGAGAAACCCCGAGCATAGTCCTCTCCATAGCCCACTGAGCGAGAAATTGAAGGCAGCGGTTCCGCCTTCCTTGAAGGTCTCTGACTCAAAAAGTAGGCGGCCACTGGTGGCAGTGCGCAATTTGCGCTCGGACCCGCCAGCCACTGAATTTCTCGAGGATCTGTACAGGATCAATCTGAGTGATGATCCTGACTGGCCAAGAGATAAGTTTGGCGAATCATGCAGAGTTGCCTTCAAGAAGGGCCGGAAAGATGTACCACGCACCACAGTAGTGATGGAGTGCACATCTGCGCTGCGGGATAAATTGGTCGGCCTCGGCAGCGTCTTCATTGGTTGGGACGAAGCTGAAGTCTGCGATTTTGTACGAGTGACATGCTGCACTAAATGTCAGCAGTATGGCCATCCGGAGAAGCATTGCAGGGCGGCAGCGATGGTCTGCGGCAAATGTGGCGAGACCGGTCATCGTGCCGCAGAGTGCCAGTCGGCTACACAGTGCTGCGCCACATGCAAGCGCTTCAAGCGGAAAGATGCTGACCAACATGCCACTGCCGCTCTCAACTGTCCTGCACGTTTGCACGCGGAACAGCAGTCGGTCAACATGACCCAGTATGGATAGGACGACTACTTTTCGCGTAGGTCAGCTCAACTTGCAAGGCTCGAAGACGGCTACCACTGAGCTTCCTGTCATAGCCGGAGAACTGGGGTTGGATCTAGTACTAGTTCAGGAGCAATATCAGCATCCTCAAATACTTGGGTGTAGCACCAACCCTAAGGCCGGTCTATTACCAGTAAGTTCACGATTTGTAGTCACGCTTCTACATGACTTATGCAACGGACACTGTGTTGTAGGTCATGTCAGCTGCCAGAGCTTTAGCATTTACGTCGTATCGTTATACTGCCAGTACAGTCATGACATCTCTTGTCACCTGCAACATCTCATCCACGTGATGGATCAGCTTTCTGGTCACCCAATCCTTATTGGTGTGGATAGTAACGCTCACTCTCCAATGTGGCACTGCGAGCGCAGGCAATATGTAGGTCACGGCCCCGACACAGAATACCGCAAACTCCAGATGGAGGGATTCATCCTCGGACGGAATTTGCTGGTACATAATGTGACCCTCCACATTATGTACCAGCAAATTCCGTCAAAAAAACCGCCAACCTTTCATAGCCTAAATGGCTCGTCCAATGTGGATATTACCATCTCCACACGTAGTGTGAGGGTTGCTGACTGGAAGGTGCATGAGGGTGTCAGTGTGAGTGACCACCAGTTGATAACGTTTGGCGTTATCCTTGGTGACTCACGGAGGTACGATGGCACAGAATTTTCAGATAACGTATGTTACTTTCGTGAACGTGGTGTGAACTGGGGAGGATTTTGTTCGACTCTGCACGCCCGAATGTCCCAGCTGAGTCTAACGCGGCCAGCTAATGACATTTGCGAGCAGTACTCTGCAATACTTCTACGTACCGCGAGAGAACGATTAGGTACACGTGCGAAAAAGGAGAAAGAAGGGAACGAGTGGTGGTCTCCGGCTCTTGACCGTATGCGTAACGAGGTCTATTGTGCACGTCGTAAGTGGCAGGCCTCACGTCGCATAGGAGGCGACAGGGAGAAGGCTCTTCACGATTATCTCCGACAAACAAGGATACGCTACAAGCTAGCTATGAAGGAAGCTGAACTTGCCTTCTTCCGCTCTGTCGCGGAATCAGGTAACGCCGATCCGTGGGGCCTGGCTTACCGAACAGCCAGTGGACGACTTCGTCCACCTCTCAACGTGCTAAATGGAGTGACATTAGCCGACGGCTATACTAGGATGACTGGAGACACCATGCTTGGCCTTGTCAATGCCTTATGTCCAGACGATAATCTAGATGTATACCATCGACAAGTGCGGATCGCTGCTGCATGTGCTCCATCTGGAACTGATGCTACACCACCGACCAAAGAACAAGTTGTACTCATCATTCGAGAACTGTCAAACACTGCACCCGGCATTGACGGTATCACAGCTAAGATTGTTAGACAGGCATGGCGGGTAACTGGTGACGAGATCTGGCACATGTTTAGGGCGTGCATAGTCGAGGGCGTTTTTCCGGATCTGTGGAAGATGGGCAAACGCGTTGTTCTGCCAAAGGGTGGCGACAGGCCGCTCACTGACCCTAAAGCCTACCGCCCGATAACTTTGCTGCCCATATTGGGAAAAATACTGGAGCGTGTGATAATCTCCTGCGCTCCATGTCTCTACCGCGGAATCTCCGATGCACAACATGGCTTCACGCGTGGCCGATCCACAGTGACCGCCCTTAGTACCATCAACCGAATTACCAACGGATCAACCGAGAAGTACGTGCAACTGATCCTTCTGGACTTATCTGGAGCCTTTGATAATGCCTGGTGGCCAATGGTCCTACTCAAGGCAAAGCAATGTGGCGTTCCACCTAACATTTACCGTATTTTAACGAGTTACTTTATAAATCGCCGTGTAGGACTGTTTGCTGGAAACCGGGTAGTGTGGAAGGTCTCCACGATGGGCTGTCCTCAGGGATCGGTGCTGGGACCAACCCTATGGAACCTCCTACTCGATGACCTCCTGAAGCTGCCAAAACCCGAAGGAGTGCACTTCGTTGCTTACGCCGACGATGTTACGATCGTGGTCGAAGCATCGTCTCGTTCCGCAATAGAGCGCAAAGCGGCAGCTACGGTTGATGCCGTGTCCGAGTGGGGTATTCGCAACAGACTAGGGTTTTCTACCGGGAAGTCACAAACGATGACCTATAAGGGCAAGTTTAAACGAGGACCAATTATAAAGATGGACGTTGCAACGATCACGAGTGTTTCACAGGCAAGAGCCCTAGGAATAATTTTGGACGAGGCTAGGTCCTATGTGCAGCATGCATTATATATCGGCGAGAAGGCCGCTGCTTGCTTCGGGAAGATGTCGCGACTGTCTTCATCAACCTGGGGCATAAGATTTCACGCCCTTAGAGTCCTGTATTCAGGGACCTATGTGGCAACGTTAACATATGCTGCTGCCGTATGATACCAACGCTCGTCCCTTTATGTTATCAGAAGCCTACTGATGAGGACGCAAAGACCAGCTTTGATTCTTCTCACGAAGGCTTACAGGACGGCTAGCAGCGCAGCGCTACCGGTGTTGGCGGGTGTATTGCCTGCCGACCTGGAAGTTTTTCGTGCGGGACGAGTCGACGAGGAGGGGACGGGTTTGGTCGACAAGGAGCGCAGGATGAAGAAGAGGGAGATGATGGCTGCTGTCGTTGCCATTTGGCAGGACCGGTGGAATTCAAGCCAAGATGGCAGGGATCTATACAAGTTTTTCCCGGTTATCGCAGAGCGTCTAATCTTCAGGTGGGTCGAGCCCGATTATGCAGTATCGCAGATTCTTGTTGGTCACGGGTGCTTCAACGAGCGTCTCCTAAAATTCAACCTTAGGAACTCTGGCTTATGCCCCTGCGGCTCAGCACTGGAGAGTCGTGACCATGCTCTCAGGGATTGCGATCTGTATATTGAAGAGAGGAACGCATTATTGGACAGCCTACAAAGAACAGAAATAGGACCAGTATACTTCCGGGACCTAGTGTAATGCGAATCCAACTTTAAGGAATTTAGGAGATTTGCGCATGCATGGCATCACAAAAGGAAACAGTATGAGGACTGAAAATACGACCAGATAGCTGCAGACGCGAAGTGTCGTCGCTGTGGAGTCACGCCCCAAAAGGGGGAGAAGTGAAATGTAGAGAAAAGGGACGGAACAGAGAGATTTGTAGGGAGTCAAGTAAGCGCACGTGGGAAAGAGCCACGAGCAAGTACCGTGTGCGTCTCCCGTGATTCGGTCCGTATGCCGCAAGGCGGGAAGGACCATGGGATGGTGGAGGGAGCCCACTGAGCGACCTTGAGCTTCCTCATATGGCCAGCAGGGAAGGACCACGTCTCAGATCCGTAAGTCATCGCTGGCAATATGTACTGGTGGTACAATCTCCTTTTCAAGTTTTGAGGTATACTTGATGAGAAGGTGTGTCTTAATTTCCCGAACGCTGCCCAGCCGAGTTGAATCCGTCGATTGTCCTCTCGGTTGAAGTTGGATTTACCTAGTCGGACGATTTGTCCCAGGTAAACATACTCGCCAACAGCTTCGAACTTAGTGATCCCAACAACTACCGGCATAGGCAAAGAAAATCACTAAAATACACATTTTTGAACTTGATTTTTTATTATTTTACATTTTTATAACATTATTACTAATATTATTATTGAATTAAAAAGACTCTTATGTTAAGGAAAAATATTCTGATTGTAATGTATAATAAATTATGAGAAAGCAGTCGCTTTTCTTAAAATTCGAAAAATTGCTCTGGTTTCTACAAAAGCAAAGTTTAATCAAAAACATTATTTTTCTATTTATCACTAATGTAGAAGAAACTAAAATTTAATATTCAGAAGTCAGACCCAAAAATCGGGTCGACCAGTGTTATAATTTAAAAATTATAAATCAGGTTTAATTTTGAATGATTTTATAAATTAAATACAATAAATGTATTACTTTCCTGGTATTCCGCTTAAAATCAAATACCATTTTCATAATCAAATAAAATTTATTTTGTATAGTTGATTCGAATTATTTAGATAAAGTGGCATTTTTCTTATTGTTTAGTTGTACGTATACGTACGTACATATGTACTGTAAGCAAAATCTTTATTTCACATTTCGTTAGTATGCGAATTTTAGAAATATTATTAACTATATTATAGTTTTCTTTTCTTTTTATTAGATATTTTACGAAATAATACCTAATTAAACGCTCGAAGATGATTTTATGGTAAAAATGAACGTTTTATTAACCCTTGTTATATAAATATTAATACCCCAGTGCCATCATAGTCGTAGTCTGTTATTATCTGTAGTATTTATAACACCACTAAGAGTTAACGTATTTTGATAATATCTATGTATAAACAACGCACTGATTATCTACAGCTCAATTCCATCTACAATACATCGTATCGCCTCAAGTTTGAATAAACATAGTTACGTATACTTGCATATTCGGGTTCTAGGTAGGTATCTCCTGATATTGTAATCTATAGCTTTGTATAATTGATATCGATTGTCTATAAATTTGATATCGAATTTCGATATCCATACATATTATACAGTACGATATTTATACAGTGGTAGAGCCATGCGGCAGCTTTTGCTGTCGCACGGATGAGCCGGCTCGAACCGGGGTGGTACCACGACCTCACAGAATACCAGCGTGAAGTAGAGATTTACCTCTGCGTTTCGCTTGGTGAGTGCAGGTAGCCGGAGGCCCTTTTTACTGGAAATGAGGCATTCCATCTTAGTCCTCACGGGTGGCAACACATCTGCATTTTGATTTTTGGTAGAGGATAGATGTAGATGTCTATGGGCCGTAGCATCCACTTACCATCAGGTGGACTGTGTGCTCGTTTGTCACCCTTATCCTATAAAAAAATATCCAATGTCAGTACTATAACCAGAAAATAAAAAATACTTATATGGAACGTGTTAATAAATATTAATTAGTTAACACTAAATGTTGCAAAAGTTAGTGGTTTCATTAATAAAATTAAAAATAAAGATTGGAGTTATTTTCTTTTTCATTGACACTGTTTCCCGTGCCCGCTTTGAGTGTTTAACGAGAAATGTGGTTATACCCATTCCATCATCATTCGAAAACCATAAGGTGTTTGTGGTATATCCCATAGTCGCTTCTAACTACTGAGACTGTGACGAAATGGTTTGATGAATTCTCTTTCGTCACGTACTACACTAAACAGTAACATACACAGACTTGCGTAAATATGTTATCTTATATCTTCCTGCTAGGATGCTTATTACAGTAAATACATCCAATATAAAGGAGAAAGCGTCACAAGTCTACTGCTAAACATAGTTGGCACGCTCGGCGGTTGGCTTAATAAACACTTGTTTTATTATTGAATTGGGCTATTATCAGCAATATGCTACTCATCTCCTGGTTCAGTTTCCCTCTGTCACATTTCACAGCTTCCAAAGGGTGATATGAGATAGTGGATTCACTTACGCCACTACTACACGACATAAGATGTCAGCAAACTTAAAGTAAATTTCTGATATTGTTGTTCAATAACTTGGCTAAAAGTTATTATAAAGAATCAAATATGGTATATTCCTTTTAACGCCCAACGCCCAGCGCTGAAAATACAACACTGCTCGATAAAAAAGCGTCGCGTTTTAAAAGCACTTACGCGTGAACATTTACTTGGGAATGCATTTGTTCTATTTGAACGATTTTTTAACAGACGTTAAAAAAGATCTCGTGCGAATAAGGCCTTATAGGGCACTAGTTGTGACACACATTCCATTCATTAGAGCGTATAAAAGTCGACTGCTGAACATAAGCCTCCACCATAGATTGCCTCATGGGTGGGGATTTCGCTATAGTTGCCAAGCTTGACGGGCGGGTTGGCAACCGCAGTTTTTTATTGTTTTCAATTGTTATCAGGAAGGTTCTGGTCTACTTCTTCTGTTTAGTTCCTCTCTGTCACCTTTTACAATACCTACGGGACGATATCGGGTAGTGGATATTCTTAAACCGACATTACACTGTTTAATAACAGTAACAATTATTTGGTTGGAATTCGTAGCTAGGAACTGTAACTTAGCTAAGTGACCTCGTAGCCACGATAGGCAATTATTTTTATACTCGTGTTTTATTATTTATGTAGCATAAAACTATTGCGATTTGGTTCGAAATAATTTTGATATTTAAAGTTGTTAAAAGTTTATTTGCTTATATGGCTGGATGAAATTTTTACAATTGTTATTGTTTTCATATTTTTGACTTTACCTACTACCGAACATATGAGCGTTATTAAGGGCACAGCTTGATTAAGCCGCGTGTTTACACATACACATGAGGTCTTACTATAATATCACAATTGTTTGCTTCATACCGTGGTTGTTACCAATAATTCGTCCATTATCGCCAGTGTCGCAGATTGGTTCAAAGAACGTTATTTACTGGATAATGAATCCATGAAACATAAATAGGATTTATCCTTGTTATTCCAATAACGTTACGTTACAAAAATAAGTATCCCAAAAATAAGCCGCATGCAATTATATTAAAAATATTTATAAAGACAAAATATTTCTCTTAAATTAGATTGGCACCTGAAATCCGTTCACAATATGTACTTAACTGGTAATGAAATTACACTTGATGTGGATAAAATGCCGAGGCTAAGTCAAAAATAAAAATCTTCCAGAAAAATAAAACCTCTTCAAAGCAGTGATCTTAGGCATAATACCTTTTTTATTTTAAGATGATTTCTATTGTTCTACAAAACAAGGTTGTGGCTGAAAAGAATAATCTCCTTCTGCTTTATTAGCACGTAACAGTCTAACGCTTGACAAGGTAATAACAATGATAAGAATGACTTGTCTTCGTTTGACTAGCGGATTGCGCTATTTTTAACTGTTTAAAACACCTGTAAATAAACTGAAATGTAATTATAATGCAAAAACAAAATCCGTTTACATTACAGCCTATTAAAGTCCACTGCTGTACAAGGCCACCCCCATAGATTGCCCCCATAAGGGCTATATTTGTCACAATTGCCACGCATGGCAAGCGGCTTGTCAATCGCAGTTTTTTAATTTTCGTCGTTATTAGAAAGACGCTGTTGCCCATTTTCTGATTTGTTTCCCTCTGTCGCCGCTTACGACACCCACGGGATGTTATGGGGTATTGGATATTCTTACACCTCCACTACACGCTACAATACCAAATCATTTCATTAATTTTAAACTTACCGACAAGCGTTGCCAAGACAGAAATGCGTATCCAAATAATTGACTCTACGAAAAAATTTAAAATGATGACACAAGCACGTTGCAGGAATTCATAATGAATCCGCGTAAAAGTTATATCTAATGAAAATACTCATAGTTTTTAGGTCATGTTGGGAGCATATAACATAGTGTGGTTGAGTTATTTATATTTTTAAAGTAAAAAAATACGGAGGTAATGCGAATGTAATTAAGCATATCTCGACTCCTGCTGGAAAAGGTAGAACAACTCCTGCTGAGCCAGCTGGTTTTTTATAAACAATATTTGCGTCGGAAAGTAAGTGCTCGCCGTAAATTTTGTAGTACGCAAGCAAACCGAGGTCGATGCCGGGCAATGTAATTTAAGTGTCGGCTTACTACTGGCTTGACGGTGAAAAATACATCGAGTGACATACATCTGCACTTCTAAGAAATTAAATATTTTGAGGACATATATATGTCGGAGCGTCAATAAATTACCGGTTGGATCGAGGTGGAATTGAGGGTGTATCGAGAAACCCCCACTTGTCTGTGCTGTATAAAGTTCACTGAAGGCGCCTTCCACGAGTGTAGTCATACTACTAGTGCTAAGATAGTGTCATGGTTCTATCCGTTATGGTGGTTCTTATTGTGCAGGCAAGGAAGATAGTGTTGCTTAGAGGCTGCCCTGTGTTACATACTTTGTGGTTTGCATACTTTGGTGTTATCATGTAATTACGTACCTCACGTTACACTGGCGTATGATTGTGGCGGGGACGTGTTACGGTGTAGTCGAACTGTCATTACTCTATACTGAATGTATAGTGCGTTACACTGTCTTATATATATAATGATTAATTGCGTAAGCAAGAGAACAAGTTAAACATACGCTCTCACACTTTATTACTTTTAATAATTAATGCTGTTCTGATGTATTTCGGATATATATACATTTAACTGTAATATAATACTAACAACTCTGCTATTCAGTTTCACCACACAACCAATCTACCTAATTCGATATATTATGATTTCTTCCATTTAGATTGAATGAAGATCCATGAAGATATTTGTTCAAAATTTTAATAAAGATTAACTTAAAAATGTAAATTCAAAAATAAAAAGTATAATTTGAAATAGGCCACGCGTCATGCTAAGCATCCTCACATCCATCAAGTCTAAGAGGTTTCACGCACTTTTGGTCTGAACTTTGATGCTCGTGAAAATTAAAAACAAGAAAATGTTTAGACAAGAGTTTAATTTAGTATTTAATGTTTCGACTGTATCCTTATTAATCACACTTTTTGTTAAGTTAAGAAATAGACACTTTCCTGCTATTATTTTTATAGAAAAAATCAGGCTTATTCATTACATTTTTCATTACAACTTACTAAAAGCTCACTCCTGAACAAAAACTTGTCCCGTAGATTACTTCATCAGCCATAATTGTGATCTAACCTATTAGTGCACTTGTGATTTTCTTGAAATGTATGAAATTCTGAGAACTGAGGATTCCGGCACGAAATTCACCTTCACCGCCGAGTACATTATAAATCAGTTTAAATTGTCATTAACTTCAGTAACGCCAGGCATGAAATTTAGGTTGCTAGCGCCTCGAACTAAATTAATATGAAATTTAATATAACGTCTTAACTCTGAGCTATAGCTCGCATTTATGAAACTTTATTGTCGTATTTCAACATTATTTGAAAATTTATTATTTGCGTATACATATAATATTTATAAAATTATTATTATTATTAGAGTAACGTCTAAACGACGTGACCGATTGATCACTAACACTCTAACACTAACAGAACCAGAACCAACAATTGTATATAATAGATGAATGAATGAAATGAGAAATGAAATGAAAGATGCTTATCAGCTTGACACATTATGAAGTATGAAATGTCTTTATACGAGTATTCCTTTTGAAATCTAAAAGAACAATATTAGTGTTTGCGTGGTACACACTTTGACGATCGTGTAATTTATTATTTAATAGTGTACACTTACCAAAAATTATTTTAATATTAATCGAATTGTATCATAATTTACAGATCGGTAGCTTCAGGGCCGCAAGCTCATAACAGCACTGAACTATTAATCGTATGGCCTATTATTTATTATGTGGTTAAGTCATTATTATTCCGGGCTTGGATGTCTTTCAATGTGCAATTTAGGTAAGCCGCCGTATATATGTAAAAGAGTTTCACTTTTTTGTAACATTTTAAAAAGTGAGAAAAGAAATTAGAAAGTTCTTAATTTGATAAGTTCAGAACAAAGTAGAATAATAAGAAAAAAAATGTCTAACATCTTAAATCGATATTAGGAATGATACCGATTAATACTAGCATGAATATGATAAAAACATAACATAGTGTCATGTTTATGAAAAAAAAAACAGAAATGAATCTCTTAAAATATAGCAATTATGTTTTTGACAATCATAATATTTTATACAAGGGCAAAATATTACAACGCATTTTTATGATTAAACACGTGCCGAATTTGTCATATAAATATTTGATATCGCGTAGGTATGCCTATAAAACCTGTGACAAACAACATCGACCTCCATAAAAACGACGCGCCTTTACTCCTTCACCATGCATACTGTATGGAAAAGTCCGACTCTTCTTTATTTATTAAAACTTACTCAGACTTTTGACTAAATCAATGTAAATTAAAATTGTAGAGTTTCTGGAAAGAGATTGAAAGACCTTTTTCTAGAAATTTGACTAAGATAAGGTATACATATAAAACTAAAATTAGAAAAAAACCAGAGACAAAAACACAAAGTCGTATACTATAACTAATATATTAAGAAAAAAAATAGCAAACAAGCTTTGGCAATAATTAGAAACGCGTGAAAAATCAACATATAAAAAACAGTTAATGACATTATATACTATACTGTCAACTGTCAAAAGACCTTTTATTATTTGATTAACTGATGGAGAGCTATCGCAGAGCCATCTATTTATAATTGTGACCATATTAACCGGATGATTATATTACCCTCACATACCACACGTACGTGTAGGGGAGACCGGGTACAAAAGTAACATTTTGTACTTTTACCTTGGTTTCTCGTTAGGTGTAATTATTTTAATGAAATTAATACAGCCATAAATACATTCCGTTTATATTCTTTACATTAGGATATTGATTTATCTTATTATTGTGTATTTTATATGAATCACAGAGACTTCAAAAAAATTCGTCAGTTGTTACTTTCGACCACGTAGGCAGGTCGAAAGTAACACGTTGTGGGTCGAAAGTAACAGGACAAAGTGGTTTGTAATGAATATATTTTGACATATTAAATCAGCAAATTATTTACTAAAAGACTTTGTATTAATAACACAAATAAACATTTGCATTTTAAATGCTCAAAAATTATATATTTTAAGAAAACAAAACAAATTATTCTTGCTTTAAATAAGATCAATCATTATATGATAATATATTTTTTTTATAATCAGACTATTCAGTATTAGTCTTTTACTCAGACTTACAATTATGGCACACATAAATTTTATCATCGTTGATGCATTCAGTATGTGACACATTGGGTAAATTGTATCCATTGCTATTTTGGTCAAATGTTGTTAAAAAGTTTCTAAACAAACGAGATAGAAGCAATCTTCGTATAAAATTTTTTTCCTTTCTTTTAGCTGCCTTCTTTGTCTTTTTCCTTTTTCCTTCGTAGATATCAACTTCAACTTGCTATTTCCAGTATCGAGTTGTAAAACCGTTTTTCGGATTTATTTATTTGTTGGTATTCTTCTTCAATTACGTTTTCTTCAGATTTCATATTATGTTCTTTAAAACTCAAGGCCCGCGACAGGCTTGTTGCTTGAGCGCACCTTAAAAAGAGGCTCAGGTCCGTCAACCACTCCTTAACTACCATTTGAGTACCTACTGTGCCACTTTTCAGGAAATGTTTTGCCATTTTTATCACCTATCCATATGCCGGTTTACGTACTTCAGATAGAGATAACCTAAAATAAACTCCAGAGCACTCGATCAAATAGTCCTGTAGACATTTTTCTTCATCAATAGTAAAAACATGGTTGACGCAACGGTAGCCCACAACTGCGCTAGTATTTCCTGCTTTAATTTTTTATGTATCTATATAATGTTACATGACTAACATAATACTTTTTCCAGGGATTAATTTTATACCATCTTTGGAATGCTCTTCAGCCGCTTTTCGGAACACTTCCGTGAACTATGACACGAGGAACTACTGAAGTTCCTTGTGTGATAGTTGTTTTGCATTGTCAATATGACAAGGGCACATTACAATATTAAGTAAATAAATCAATACGGGGACAAAAGTAACATATTACTTGTGTACCCATAGGGCTATGTTACTTTTGTACCCGACCACATTTTTGTTAAAACATGAAAGATAGCCTTAAAGCGGAACGTGCCAGACAAAAACGAATTAAAACACTGTGTAATTAATGTAATCAAGAATTAATAAGCAAATATTTAAAATGGTATCATCCTTTTAAGACTACGAAAACATTAAAAAGAAAACGTCAAAAAACTTACTTTTGACTAGTGAAATCAAATACCGTCCTCTCACTCATCTTAACAGCACGTGGCGTGCGCGGCGACATAATGCAAGCGAGGGGGTCATCACCGGCTATCACCACATGGCAGCAAAGCGGTGTTTGTCTATTGGATAAACCTACAGAGCATTTGTTACTTTCGACCCGCCGTTACTTTTGTACCCGGTCTCCCCTATTGTGTGTTTTATGAGTGAACAAAATTATAGTAGAAGATTTTGAGTTGAAAGCATTCAAGATACTGTCGCATTTATTACTAATTGAGATTTATGTGAAAATAAAGGTATTTTCAGGGTACATTTTACTTGATGCATACAGACGAAAATCAGCTTTAGGCTCTCGAGTTTGATTTTCAGCTAATCTGGAGACCTAGTTGGCCCAGATACTATGAGACGCGCACAATGCACATATAATAGGGATAACAACAGGCTTCATTTTGTAGTACATATATTTTATTTTCTTATATATAGCTACATAGTCAATAATAGTTACGCATATTGCATGCCTTAAGCGCAAAGCCCGTATGTTCTACTAGCGCCTAAAAATGAAGATTCCAACGTTTTGTCGCATAAAATCGTATCTAACAATCATACTAATTATATAAATGATATAAAAAGCACATTTTCGGAAAGATAAATGATTGTTGAACTTATTAATATATTATTTTTAAATGGATTAATTGCTATTTTTACATAAAAAAGTGTTTTTAGTGGCTTATGGTGTAGATTTATCAAGTCTGCATGGCGGCGTAAACACGATAAATTCATATATATATATATACTAGCTCGCCAGGCAGACGTTTTTCTGCCCTCTCCAACAACCCTTCCTATAAAAACCCTTATATTCGCAATAAAAAAATTGAGGTTGATTTAGCGGGATAAAAACTATCCTATCTCTCAAGTTGGACCAAAATGGATACAGTGTGCAAAATTTCATTGAAATCAGTTCAGTAGTTTAGAAGTCCATCGCGGACAAACAACGTGACACGTAATTTTTATACATAAAGATATATAATATATATATATATATATATATATATATATATATATTATATATATACAATCTAGTTTTTAATCTCTTCATCTATCACATGGGAAGGCATTGAATGTAAATGGCAGTTTAATTTTGTTTTGTTTAGTTATAATGAATTTTTTTCAGCTGCGAAATGTCGAAATTTTCGGTATTTTAGCAGCCTTGTATTAATTTATTTTACTAAATAGACTGCCTCACTCACTCCGGCGTCAACCACCGTCGTGAATGGATACTGTATCGGTTGTTTGCAGTGGCTCAAAAAGGTCGCTGTACAAATACAAAATATTCCAAAAACCAAATTTCATACATGCTTGATTATTATAATAATCGGAGATTTTTATTATAATATTTTAAAAGCATAGAATAAATAATAGTATTACGTAGTAAAGGTAAGTGGGATACATATATTTATACTTAAATATGTTTTAGATTTTATGGAGTAACCTGAATGATGATATGATGATCATATGACCATTATGAGTCGTGCACTTTTGGATTTCCCATTTTTTTTTTAAATTGAAGTTTGTCATAAAATTATTGGAAAATTGGAAGTATAATAAGGTTATTAGTGAAAACTTGTGTATATTTAAACTACTTAGTCATGTTATATGTAATTTTTTTAATGCGCTTAGGGACATGAACAATTAGATTAACAAATAGTGTTTTTTAATTTTGATTCTGTTAAACATTTTATTACTTTTATTTAATCTACTCATATAAGAATCTATTTGTGTAGTGCTTGTTTATTATATTAACTATTTGTGTGTATATGTGTGAACACTTCTGTGCTATGTTAATAAATTTTTCTTTCTTTCTTACGTAAATAAAGTATGCTTTAATTGTACAATGCACATCTTTTGAGGACTTTTTATACCTTCCATAAAGCAAAAAAAAAATGCTATTTGCTTTATTTTTTGTGTTACCTTTCTTTTTTTTTAAATTCGATGAAAATTTCTGAGCATCATTAATATATCGCTTTTCACGAAAATTTTTGGACACCTTAAACTCTTCACGCATGAATATTTTTGTAACATCATGTAGAATTTACATCGCACAATAAGTATCGATACTTTTGTCGCCTTAGTAAGATTTTATTATCTAATCACTAACCAAACATACCGTTTATATGATAAAACCGAAGGTAAGCAAAAATTTTTCATTTCTGTTCATTTGTTTTTACTGTCATGTTTCAGCAGTTTCACCCTTGTATATAATATTAGAGTTTATGAAAACTTAAACAACATGCATTACTCATGAATACTAGGTCATAATAGTAGTGAAAATTTATCCTATTGTTTTTAAAATGTTGTTCATTTATTCTTTACTAGCTTTTGCCCGCGACTTCGTCCGTATAGATATTATACTTTAAACCATAGGTGATCCATCAATAATCACACTCTCATAGTAAATTTCATCACCCTCTTTAGGTATGATTTGATGTAGCTTACAAGCCTAAGTTTATCTACTTTGAATATTAGAAGCGATAAAAGTATACATTTTGATAAAAATTAATTTGTTACTGCAAAATGTGTATAGCAAATAAACTTTAAAATGTTATTGTATTTATGCTTCAACTGTTTTGATAATAATGATTTACACATAGAATATAGATAAATGTATACTGTCGCGGTCTTGTTTGACTTACTTAACACTTATCGGTATATGTTGGCCAATTTACACAATGTCTTTATGAATTATAGCCTATGTATTATTCTGATATAGGAGCTATATTATCGTAAAGTTTCATTAAATTCATTCAGTAGTTTTTGCTTGAAAGAGTAACAAACATCCATACATCTATACATCCTCATAAACTTTCTCGTTTAGAATATTAGTAGGATTATAACTTAAACAATGTATAGAAACAAAAGGCGACCTTAATGCCAAACAGTCAATTATAGATTAATTAGACGTTTGAAAGTGGACATCCATTACTTTCATACATATGTAGGCACGTAGGTACATAGATACGAGTACAAACAGGTCAAGCTAGTATATTGTATTTAATTTTTTATACGTTTAATTAATTAAACGTGGTAGAGCCAAGCTGCAGCTATATTAGTAGTATACTTGTAGCACGAATGGGTCGGCTAGACTGAGGAAAGACCACGCTTTCACAGAATATTCCGTTTGGTGAGTGTCGAGAACCAGATACTCTTTTTACTGGAAAAGAGGCATTCTATCATAGTCCTCACGGCTGACAACTCATCTGCATTTTATTCGCAAACGAGGATAGATGTTGATGTCTATGGGCCACAGTAACCACTTACCATCAGGTGGACTGTATGAAAAAAAATTGTGTAAAATCGCCTTTCAAGTTTTTATAGCTTTTCCTGTATTGATGCACATTATAAAATGTATTAGATGATAGAAATAACTACTTTTAACTCTGAATATGCACGAAATCTAGAAGAATCCCGAAGAGACGCTGTACTTTAAATTACCTACGTGACTGAAAGAAAGTGTGTGCCTAAATAATTTAAAAATATATTGCATAGTTGTTAGCGTCTTATAGTATTTATTATCATAACTCATATTCATAATATTTTTATTCATGAAGATGCGTTGATTTGTCGAATATCTCACCAAAATATGTGTTGCATGAATAAAAATGTAAAAATCTAATATTTTATCTTTTTGTTTTTGTTTTTCTTTATCATGTCACGAGCACTCAAATTTTGGGAAGGATTTGCCATAATGGCCATGCTCGGCAAGTAGAGTGACGATCACATTATCAGATGTTTCGCCCCTGAGACGCTGTTGGATGTCGCCTGTTTTACATTTGACATATACGAGATGGTATTACCGTCAACAATTGGAGTTCATGAGGTCGTTTTAGTCTTTCCCATAGTCGTCCCTACTGACAACCATGGAACGAAATGGAGTTATCCATTTTCTAATCCACATGGCAATAAATAATTAAGCTAAGTAAAATTATCTATTTCTTATGAATACGTTACATTTTTATCATTTTTATATGTGGTAGAGCCATGCTGCAGCTATATTAGTAGTATAATTGTAGCACGAATGTTTTGGCTCGACCGGAGAACGACCACGCCCTCACAAAATACCAGCGTAAAATTGCAGCCTATGATACGAAACACTGCTGTGTTTCGTATGGTAGGTGGTAGGTGTAGAGAACCGGAGACTCTTTTTACTGAAAAAGAGGGGTTTTCATCTTAGTCCTCACGGGTGACACAACGCATCTGCATTTTGATTCGCAAAAGAGGATAGATGTAGATGTCTATAGGCCACGGCAACCACTTACCATCAGGTGGACTGTGTGCTCGTTTGTCACCCTATCCTATAATTTCTTTTAATGAAAAGCCTGATAAGTCCCGTACATTAGGGTTGTTCCGTTTTAATTTTTTTTTAGTATAGGGGCCAAACGAGCATGCGGCTCACCTGATGTTATGTGACTACCACCGCCAATGAACAACCGCAACACCAGGGGAATTGCAGATACGTTGCCGGCCTTTTAGAAAGGTGTAAGTTATTTTCTTGAAGGTTCCTAAGTCGTATCGGTCCGGAAAATTCGCTGGTGGTAATTGATTCCACAAGGAAATTGTGCGAGGGAGAAAACTTATTCTAAATCGCAAAGTGGTGGACCGCCAATCATCCAGATGGTATGGATGGTAACGCGAGTTTTGTCGCGATGTGCGATGGTGAAATTGAGCGGCTGGAATTAGTCCGAACAATACCTCAGAGCACTCCCCGTGATAGATACGATAAAATACGCACAGAGATGCAACATCTCTACGCAGTGCCAGTGTATCGAGCAGATCAGAAAGAACTCGGTCGTCGACGATTCGAACCGCTCTGCGCTGGATGCGGTCAAGTGGAAGGAGCTGCCACTGGGGTGCCCCGGCCCAGAGATGAGAACAAACTTGTGTCTTCTGGGGATTGAACTAGACTAGATTTAGTCGTCCCCAATCCGAGACTTTGTTAAGCAAAGACTCGACTTCAGGCACAAGTTTGTCCCGGTACTCAGTGACGTTTTCCCGAGAAATATTGGCACGGCCGGTATATAAGGTATCACCAGTGCTGTCGTCTGCATAGCAATGAATGCTACCAGTTAGCAACATATCGTTGATATGCAGGAGAAACAGCGTTGGTGATAGCACGCAGCCTTGTGGAACACCAGCGTTGATAGGCTTGAAATCAGAGCATGCATCTACTATGACCTTGATGCTCCGATCAGCAAGGAAACTGGTGATCCATTTGCACAATTTCTCGGGAAGCCCATAGGAAGGAAGCTTCGAACGAAGATCGAAGGCCTTCGCTATGTCCAAACTAACGGCCAATGCCTCCCCCTTGGACTCTACTGCCTCCGCTCATCTATGAGTTAAGTAGACTAGAAGATCACCAGCTGATCGACCCCGACGAAAACTGTACTGGCGGTCACTAATCAGCTGGTGATTCTCAAGGTACCTCATGTGCTGGCAGTTTATAATGGCTTACATTATTTTGGAGAACAAGGAGGTGATGGCGATAGGCCTGTAGTTGGACGGGTCTGAGCGGCCGCCTTTTTTAGGGATCGGGTGGACCCAAGCTGTCTTTCATGAATTTGGGACTACGCATTGGGAGTAAGAGTACCGGAAAAAACGCGTTAAAACCGGTGCCAACTCCGGACCACACGTCTTCAGCACAATGGGAGGGACTCCATCAGGCCCACTCGACTTGCTGACGTCCAGGGAGAAGAGTGCTTTGCAAACCGAGCGCTGTGTAAATCGCACATCCGGCATGGAGCACTCACATCGCGGGATGGTCGGCGGTGTGTTCCCCCCGTCATCTAGAGTCGATTAATTTAGGTTAATGTCCGTTTATGTGTTTTTAAATGAACTAATTACTTACTATGTCTTGATTCCTCACAGAATTACTGCTATAGTCCTTCTAAAATATACCCAATAACTAAAGTATTGTTATGCCACTTTTGTCGCAGAAATTTGTCATTTGGCGCAGTCTTGGTCGGGTTATCTGTCAGTATTTTTTAAATGTCGCATGAAATCCCAGTTTATAAAATATTTTTGTATAGCCTACTAAAAGTGACTGTATGAACGATTTTTTGAGTTTGGTTCAATATTTAGGTGACTTTTGTGAGAAATGTCTTTTAGTCATACCAGGTCATTAAAAAAATGGAACGTCCTTCTGACGGTTCCATTTTTTAATCGCGTACCTCATTATAATAGTATAATATAATATAACCATTTATCGCGTACTTACGTTGCGACAAACGCTATCGAATATTATTCGTTCCGTCACGGTTTCATGCTCAAGATAGATTGTTGCAATGTTTCGCTACGAATTTCTGCTGGATAACTTATATCCGTAAATTCCACCACGTATTTCTTCTTAATATCCCCGTCGGGTGATACTCGGAGTTAAAATAATCGATTTAGATTACTCTAATACTCTGAAAATGGACAAAAAATCGATCGGTGTTATTTAAATGTAAGGTTAGGTTAAAAAAAGAGGTTTATAATTAGACAGTATGATTTTCTTCTTCTTTTATTTGTATGTACCTATGCTACGTGATATCTTAGTCAATTGTAACCGATTTTACAGTTTCTTTTTTCTATGATGTGAGTAGATGACATTGTATTAGTTATCTTGAGATTGTTATATAATCTTAGGTTCACAACCTAAGATTACTCTACTCTAGATCTACTTGGTCCACTTGAAAAAGTTAAAAAAAATATTTAAAATAAAGTAAAAGCCAACTTCAAAGAACTAAACAGAGCAAAATAATTTTAATTTTTGAAGCGACCACCTCATTCCCAGGGGTTATTTGAATTCATTTATACTATAATAACCCTTTTTATACAGTTTCAGCTTAACAAAACATTTAAACTTGGTGATAGAGAGAGCCTGTACACTTTCCGGGACCTTGTTGTAATAGCGTATATATTGCCCCAAGAATGAATTACTGACTCTGTGGAGTCGAGAAACTGGTATCACTAGCTTGTGTTTGTTCCTAGTGTTTACAGAATGTATATCACTTTTTTTACTAAAACTACCTTTGTTTTTATGAACATACATTAAATTTTCGTAAATATACTGAGAGGCCAAAGTTGATATATTTATTTCTTTAAACTTATCTCTAAGAGACTCTCTCGGTTTTAGATTGTAAATAGCTCTAAGGGCCCTCTTCTGTAAAATAAAAATAATTTCTGAATCAGCCGCATTTCCCCATAGCGAAATCCCATAAGACATTATGCTATGGAAATAACTGAAAGAAACTAATCTAGCTGTCACGACACTAGTGAGACCTCTAATCTTTTTTACAGCATAGGCAGCATAACTTAGGCTGCTTGCTAATTTGGATATATGGGGGCCCCACTGAAGCTTTGCGTCGAGAGTGATGCCAAGAAAAACAGTGGATACAACAGGGCTCAGTTCCCCATTTAAAACACATTGGTATTCAGATTTTTAACATTCGTTGTTGTAAATTTAACACAATTAGATTTATCTCCGTTCAAAGGTAGATTATTAACGTTAAATCAATGCACCAATTTTGATATAGCATTATTCACTACGTCACATTTAAATGATTGACGTTTAAGTTTAAAATTCAAGGAAGTATCATCAGCAAATAATACTATATCATGATTATCTCTACAAGGGAAGGTAAGTCATTAATATACTTACCATCCCTTGTAGAGATAATCACTATAACATATTCTCTAAGGTACGAATAGGTACGAATAGTTCGTCACACAAAATTAATGTCTTCGCGTAACATTATTAGAACCCGAAATTTCTAGCTTCACATTATTTTGTAAAAGCCTAATGATGAAAATACATTGCTTTTCACTTCTTTTAACTTTATAAACTTAAAGCCTGGCAAATTATGCGAATTTCTATGCCAATCAGGATTCTAAAAGGAAACTACTTTTAAATTCATGTCGGAAAATGTAAAAAGACGTTTTGAGAATATGAAGTACTTGCTACTTCTTTATACTTTGATGCGCTAAATCCTGTTAACTATTTGAATAAGATTTAAAAAGTCTCATTTTAATATATATCTTAATTTTAATTTTTTTTAGCTATTCATTCCAACCAATGTTTGTTAAAATAGGCAAAGAAAACGCATAAATGTTGCCATTTTTTTGTTTTAAAAACAATAATTTTCAAAGTAAGTGCTATCGTTAGTATTCGTTTAGCAATGCCTTTTTTACTTTGTGTTATTTTATTACAACAATGATTTTATTGTACATGTTTTGGAAGTAAGAGTGGGAAAGTGGATGATGTGTGTACGGCCCATAGACGCCTAAGTACGAGTACATCTATTCTCGATTAAGAATTAAAATGCATTGGCGCTTTTACCTTGTGGATTAAAATGGTCCCCATATTCATGTAACATGTGTTTGCGACGTGTGTTTATTTTTTATTAAAAATATTTTTGATGACTTTTACCTTTACTTCCATATCTTTATCGTTTTATTTCTTATAATATTTTTTTATAAAGGAAATGGGTCACTTATCACAATTCAATGCTCTTTTCTTATGCAGAGCTCATTGAATCCCGCACGGTAGATACAAGTATTTTTATGACCTACAAAAATGGTTCCGGGTCTTGACGTTTGTCCTTGTGCAATTTATGTTTGTAAACTGCCTCCACGATATACAGGAGAAAATCCTAGTGTGAGGTTACGGTTTTTTTTATAAAGAAAAAAAAGTGTGGCCCTTATGCCTTTGCTAATTTGTCTAACAGCTTTTTTCTTGCCAGCCTACACGTGCTTTAATTAAAATCATCATTATCATCATTTCAGCCCTTCACAAGTCCACTGCTGAACATATGCCTCCCCCAAGCAATAACACAAAGCACGTTCCTGAGCCACCTGCATCCATCGATTTCCTGCATGTCTTACCAGGTCATCACTCCATCTAGTGAAGGGTCGCCCTAAATTTCGCCTACCGGTACGAGGCTGCCACTCGGGAACCTTTTTTCCCTATCCGTTGTCGGTTCTTCGAGCTATATGGCCGGCCCATTGCCACTTCAGCTTACTAATCCGTTGGGCTATGTCGGTCACTTTAGTTCTACTGAGGATATCCTCATTTTTAAATTTATCACGCAGAGAAACTCCGAGCATAGCTCTCTCCATAGCTCGCTGAGCGACCTTGAGCTTCCTCTCCGGCCAGCAGTGAAGGAACACGTCTCAGTTCCAAAGGTCATCACTGGCAACTTACACATTAAATTAGCCGTTTTAGGTATCAGCCGTTAAGCTTAAATTTCAAAGGAGTAAAGAAAAGTCGCCTTAATTAAAATACCATACTGAACCCCAGTGGGTCAAAACCCTTTTTATGTAAATGGAAAATGTTACCCTCACTGCAAGATTTTTCCTGTATTATGGAGGCAGTTCACAAAAATAAATTGCTGAAGGGCGCACATCCTGTGATGGAACAATTAATTATTCGTAGATAATACAAACCCTTCTTCCGTTCAGGATTTGAACGCGCAGACGATAGCAGCACCGCGACCAATCGCTTCGTCACTGCGCTACCGAAAAACACTAATTGCTGGTTGCAATTTTTGAAAACATAATATGTAGTCATCCTAACCCATAGCACCTTCTTAAAAAAAAGACATTTTATTTGCAGCAGCAAATTAAATATTCTAAAGAATTCATTGTACTGTGATATAAAAATTTAATAACAAAACAACTTGAAAGCAAAAGAAATGCATGTGTGAAGTCCAGTTTGCAGATGACGTAAATAGTAACGGTATTTTATTCGAGATACTATTATGCCCATAGCTAATTTATTTAAATTAATGATTTTATCTCAGATAGAGTATTTTACATCTATTGACCAAGCGGCTCGTTGGTCTAGGGGTATGATTCTCGCTTTGGGTGCGAGAGGTCCCGGGTTCAAATCCCGGACGAGCCCAGTTTTGTTTTTTATTTTTTTAGGCAAACTAGTTATTTTTCATTAAGGTTAAGTATTATTTTTTAAACACGGAATATGTATTAACAGAATTCTTATAGTTGTATATTTTAATTTACTTTTTAGCTATGATTTCGCTTTTTATGTCTACAAGAAAATTAAATATAATAATAAGATTTTTTTAAATTGTCATCTTTAATTAAATGTATTTACTTTTCTTTTATACTCCCGACGTTTCGAGTGCTTTGAAGTAGGTACATATAGGATTCATGGTAGTAAAATTACGCATATTTGTAGCTCTTTATTTGAAGTTCATTGTAAAGCAACAATAGCAATTTGCCACCAAATGAAGTGAAAGTTTGACTGACATCTTAATAAAAAATACAATGTAATAAATCAATACTCAACGCGTAAATTGCATATATTAGTTTAGTTTTTTGATAAGATATTTTTCGATATCATGACATATGTATATACAAAACTTAATTAACATATTAGACGGTCGGTCTTGTTAATCTACTTTCTCTTTATACACAACTGGTTTGGATAGTAAGAAAAATAGTATTTAATTTTTTTCATCGCTAACGACAGCCGGCTCGTTGGTCTAGGGGTATGATTTTCGCTTAGGGTGCGAGAGGTCCCGGGTTCAAATCCCGGACGAGCCCAAACATTTTACTCCTTTTCTCTAAAATATTTATAACATTAAATTGTGTTTAACGTAAATTTCTATAATTTATATAAATTTGAAAGACATATTTTTAGGTGACATCATAGAACATTTAATTTGGAACGAATGTAGATAATCAGCCATTTTATTCCTTGTTTGCATTATTATTTTTCGTATTGTTACGACGTAAACTGTAATTTTACGCAGTTTTATGTTATATCTAATAGATACTCATAGTAGCTGCTGAGTCATAGGCAAAAAAAAACACAATTGCTTGGCATGTTTTTTTTTTCGATAATCAGTATATCGGGGTCAGCCTACTGTAACAGTGCATAACCGTTTCTGCGGTGCCGACTGATAATTTATCAATCTAGAATTTTTTATTGCCTCGTAAAGTTGTTTTTGATACAAATCGTAAACTAGAATTAAAACAAATATTTTTATTATTATTTTAACCAATTACTGCACTTATTACAATATTTCATTACACCATGGGTTGATAGACAGGTAATGCTGATTATAATTATATATATATATATATATATATATATATATATATATATATATATATATATATATATATATATATATATATATATATATGTATGTATATATAATGATTATAATGCCTAATTACTCGTAAGATAAATACAATAAAGGTTAAATAATTAAATCAAAAATCATGTCCGACTAAAATATACATTTATTGTGACCAGAATTGTTAATCTCGTATTCTTAAAAATTACTTTAAACCTAAATTGTAGAGCCGTAGAATCCATTAAGAGTATTTATAATGTAATTCGATTTTGCATTATATTTAATATCTTGCGTATAATTTATATCATGCTTATATTTCATCATAATCATATTTATTAATGCTTATATTTTAAATAATCAAATATTACCACTCATTTAAATCTCTTTCTAGTTGTTCTCGTGACAGATAATAGATAAATACCGAATTTTTTTCTGTTAATATAAAATATTTATAAAAATATTCAGCACGAATTTTAGAACGATAAGTTGTCTGTTTTTGCATTGTTGTGAGAGTTGGTCTTGCTTATTCCTTCACTATTCAACGACGTATATATGCTTTCATTCGTTTCTTTATACACTTTGGAAAAGTAATATAAAGTTTTGATATGAGGAGTGCATGTGAACATGAAAATATAATATTATTTTATTATAATATTAGAGAGAAAACGAGCTCAAGTATACACTTGTAACCAACTTCAAACAAAGAAGGTCATAGATATTTTATCACTCCTGAAGATAATATGTTCCATGTCCCCTTAACCTTTTAACTGGAACACGGCAATGGACGTGCTGCTGTGTTGTTGAAAAATCAGACAAGAAATTAGTATCAAACGAGACGGATACTAGGCATAAGGGGGTTCTACCATCACGAAAAACTTTGCTGCAGACAGTAGGTACATTGTAATCATACAATATGTGTAACGTACACAAAAAAAAACTGAACACAATCAAAAAGGTTCTGCGATCACTGCTACGACGTATTGTATAGAAGAATGAAGTGCCCGACTTCAGAAGATATTTTTTTAAATGTATTAATTTATTGTAACACTTTACACACACACCTTACAATCACTATGTCTATATCTATACGTCTAAATGTCTTCATTATTTTTAGTTATTTGAAGTAGGCTTTTACTTTTTAATAAAGTTTAATTTTTTGACCCTTTTAAGTGGTATTCGGATGGAAAGATAGAGGCTGGCAAATTATTCCACTCCTTTGCTGTACGCATTACAAAAGACGAAGAAATCCTTTTTGTTTAGTGGAATATCAACAACAAAGACCCGCCGACCACCTGGTTGTTCGATGGTGGAAAGGAGAGTGAGGAATTAAAGCGTGTAATTCCTGCGTACACTCACCAAAATGCATCTTATAGAATACCGAGAGACTGGCTACTCTGCGCCTGTGCTCGAGGCTGACAAGATTGGTTTCAACCAAATCAAGGTCACCAATGAGCCTCTTAGCACATCTCTCCACTGACTCCAACGCTGCCAAGTGGCATTTTGCAGCACCAGCCCATATGTGACAGCAGTACTCCATGCACGACCGGACTTGCGCTTTATATAAGGTAAGAAGCTGCCCCGGCGTGAAATACTGAGTCATAATTAGTTATTGGGCTTTTCTGTAAGGAAATCTTCAGCAACAGCTCGTATTTGGTGTTATTTCACCCTCGTGCCCGTGACTATGAGAGTGATGAGGGAATAGAGAGTGCAACTGTGCTACCGCGTATACTTGTGTACTATCTTGTCTTGGCAGATGGCGGCCACCGGCCAGTCTCAACAGAAACTCCATTGAGATTGGCTGCTGCGACCGAAATTCGACCTGGAGGACGTTATTATACATCTAAAATTTATTAAAAAGTATTAAATGCTAAAAAGAGAAAAAACTGCTGCACTCCATTGAAAATAGAACCGCAAATAATTCAACAAATAAATAAGCACTACCAGAAATTGCTACGAACGATTTAATTACGAATGCCTAAGTGGAGGTAGTTAGGATGGATGTTTTTAAAAATGGGATAGTATTAAAAATAAAGAGTAGGTACTCAGAACGCTGTAGCTATTAATCGAATAATATTCACAGAGAGGAACAAATAAACAACAAACAGTGGTTTCATTACACTAATTGAAGTAACTTCAATATAATATTTCGCGATATTACGCTACAAAATCTTTCACATTTTTCAATTTGCAACTAAATTAACATTTTAACGCAAAATACTAAATACTCGTTGTAAATTTCACAGTATGCGGGCAACCCGGGTTCGATCCCCGCCGAAGTAAAACATCGTGAGGAAACCTACATGTCTAAGAAATAAAAAAAATATTTTGAGTCATGTGAAGTCCGCCAACACGCATTGGGGCAGCGCGGTGATCACTTCCTTGCCCTAAAACTCTCTCAGAAGTGAGAGGAGGCCTGCGCCCAGCAGTGGGACGCATATAGGCTGTAACTTTATCCTTAAGTAATTTCTCCTTTAACTTTATATAAATAGTTAAACTCTATTTTCATCAAACTAATGTTGAAGAACCTATGGATCATCTGCACCACAACCATTAAAACCGACCTGAGTTAATCGAACTCCTGCATGTCTCATCACTCTTGCCAGTTCGAAGCTATCTCTCAAAAAAACTTTATCTCTGGATAGGTATTTCGAGCTCTGTTGTTACATTATTTGACCAGTTGGAGTAAGAAGAGTGAGTTAGGTGTACTGTTGCCTATAAACAACTGCAACCAACTTTAAACATAGGAGGCTGCAGAGTGCAGATGCATTGTAATATCTAAAGAATAAGACGGAATGCTACCCAACTAGTAATTATACATAATGTATAATTCATTCATCACTGAAATATTATGTAAATGACGACCTATAAATGTTTGATTACTTCATAATCTATACTGATATTAATGTAATCTATATGATTTTAATCAATCATGCATCAATTCCTAAACGGATTTGTTTGAAAATTGAAAAACAGACTTACCCTGCATCGATAATGCATATTTTTTACGAAGGAAATTATAAGTTATCGCGGTAAAACGTAGGTATATAATAAAAGTCAAAAGTTAATGTGTTATCAATCATAAATATTTCTTATATATTTTACGATTTATGTATGTCTGGTTACTTAAAAAATAATTAAATTCAAAAGATATTTTCAAAAATAAATGTTTTCATTTATACCCAGCAGCATGTCCAGTTTGACGCAGACGTTTTAACTTGCAGAGATGCGTTACCTATTAAAGCAACGTAATGCTAGGGCGTAGTTAAAAATAAATTTAAAAAAATACTTTCAAAGTTATTTAAAGTAAAAAAAGATATTGTTCTGAAATTGCGAGATAAGCAATTATGTAGTATGTGTATGCTACATCATCGATACGAATTCCTAAAAAGACCCTGCCGTCGAGTCTTCTGTATACAAATCAGCATAATTTTTAAAAACTTTTAATTTAGAACTAAACTAGAATGGGGTTATGCAACAAAAAAAAAGGAAAACTAACGGTTACAAATTTTTTATTGTTTTGAAATCCAAAGCAAATTGTAAAGTTATTCATTTCCAAAATTGTAAGTAAAGTAAATGACGAGTACATTGTGACGAATACATTGAGCACATGTATACGAGTATAATTCAATGTTCAAGAGATTCAGCAGTAGTAAATGTAGATATTGTGGAAATAACTACCGCCATGAGTCATGGTAGCCAAAGTCAAATTGATTCTAAGCACTCGAAAAGTTTCACAGTTCGCGAGCAGCCCAGGTTTATTCTCGCCACCACCAATGAAATTTTTAATTGAAATTTTAAATGCTTATGTACCTTGCGGTCGCCAGTGAAGGAAAACAACGCGAGGAAACCCGTATGTATAAAAAATAAAAAAATATATTTCAAAAACATGTGAAGCCCACCAAAACGCAATGGGACAGCCTGGCGGACTCCTCCTTGCCCTAAAAGCCCTCTAAGAAATGAGATTAACTTAACTCTACAACTTATATTACGTATTCAAGGCACGTTAGTACGTTGCTTAACTAAATAATGTCTAATACGGCCCTTAACTTGCAGTGACGTAGAGACGAGATATACGAAACAGACAATATATAAGGAGATATATCCTACAGATAATATAGTTAGAAGATTATATCCTCATTATATACTTTCAACTGATCTTCTTAAGAAGTAATAAGTTAAGGCTTCGTCATTCGTTTACCGTTACCGTTACAGCCTATTAAAGTCCACTGCTGAACATATGCCTCCTAGAACATAGATTGCCTAAATATTGATAGGGACGATATTTGCCATACTTGACAAGCGGGTTAGTAACCGCATTTTTTAACTTTTAGTCGTGTCGTGGTCCTTCACTGGTGGCCATATGAGGACGCTCAAGGTTGCTCAGCGAGTTATAGAGAGGGCTAAGCTTGGCATTTCTTTGCGCGATAAGCTTAGGAATGAGGATATCCGCAGAAGAACCAGAGTGACCGACATAGCCCAACGGATTAGTAAGCTGAAGTGGCAATGGGCCGGCCATATAGCTCGACGAACCGACAACCGATGGGAAAAAATTTCTGGAGTAGCAGCCTCGTACCGGTAAGCGAAGTGTAAGGCGACCCCCCACTAGATGGAGTGACGACCTGGTAAGACATACAGGCAGTCGATGGATGCAGGTGGCTCAGGAGCGTGCTTTGTGGCATAACTTGGGGGAGGATGTTCAGCAGTAGACTTGTGAAAGTCTGTAATGATGGTGATGATGAAGGCTTATTTGTAGTAATATTTAAATATTATTGTAAGTAAAACTATCTTATTCACTCTAGACAAAAAATAGTCAAACTAGAGATGGGCAGCAGCTTCAATGATGCCAGAAGTCATGCTCTGATAGTGCAGTGCAATCGTCAATACGCCTCCCAAGCGTGATGATAATGGCAAATTCTCCCTATAACAAGAGAGGCTCATGTCCAAATGTGAACTTTTAAGCAATGATGTTCATAATGGTGATGATGATGATGATAAACCTTACACTGCGACTTACTTTTAGTTGAAAAATGTATACTCGTGCCGTTGATCGGTTCACGTGTCCTGTTAAATGGTGGCTAATGAAATACTGTCCCGCTCCATTGAGCATGCTAAGCTTTTAACAAACCAATTTAGCCCTCCTCTTTAAGTGACTGCCAAACAAAACGCCACTCGATATGTAGACCCTGAGGATTCAGATGCTAGATGAGGCAACAAGGGAGGTGGCTATTTTTAGCAGTGAACGAGCAATCCTGCGTCTACTGAGTTGATTAGACGCCCATTACACAGCAGGTCTTGATGTCAGTTTTACAACAATCACGGTTGTGATTGACGAATAAACTACCTTGTAATGCGGTGATTGACGGTTGCATGAAATTTATTGACAAATATCTGTATATTTTGACTTTTACGTCAATCAACTATCAGTCACGAATTTTGATTGAACGCGTAATGACATTTCGTCAATCACGCATCGTTGCTCCTAGCTTTTCTTCGGGAGTTATAGTTTTTCGCATACATGTATCTTGCTTTTTAGGTATGGTGTTACCAAGACCAGTAACTTATCAAAACAAGCCTCTTTAATACGAAAATAATTTGCATAGTCTTTATCCTCTTTTGATAATCAATAATCTCTTTTTAATAGTCAATATTTTAATATCACCAACGCTGTTTCTCCTGCATATCAATGATATGTTGCTAACTGACAGCATTCATTGCTATGCGGACGACAGCACTGGTGATGCCTTATATACCGGCCGTGCCAATATTTCTCGGGAAAACGTCGCCGAGTACCGGGACAAACTTGTGTCTGAAGTCGAGTCTTTGCTTAACAAAGTCTCGGATTGGGGGCGACTAAATCTAGTCCAGTTCAATCCCCAGAAGACACAAGTTTGCGCGTTTACCGCTAAAAAGAACCCCTTTGTCGTATCTCCTCAGTTTCAAGGCACTCCCCTTACTGCCTCAGCCAGTATCGGAATCCTTGGCGTCGACATATCGAATAGTGTGCAGTTTCGTGGTCACTTGGAAGGGAAGGCCAAATTGGCCTCTAAAAAGCTTGGCGTGCTCAGCAGAGCGAGACAGTATTTCATGCCGGCACATCGCTTGCAACTTTACAAAGCGCAAGTTCGGCCCCACATGGAATACTGTTCTCATCTCTGGGCCGGGGCACCCCAGTGCCAGCTCCTTCCACTTGACCGCATCCAGCGAAGAGCGGTTCGAATCGTCGACGACCGAGTTCTTTCTGATCGGCTCGATACACTGGCACTGCGTAGAGATGTTGCATCTCTTTGCGTATTTTATCGCATTTATCACGGGGAGTGCTCTGAGGAATTGTTCGGACTAATTCCAGCCGCTCAATTTCACCATCGCACATCGCGACAAAACTCGCGTTACCATCCATACCATCTGGATGATTGGCGGTCCACCACTGTGCGATTCAGAAGAAGTTTTCTCCCTCGCACGACTTCCTTGTGGAATCAATTACCACCAGCGAATTTTCCGGACCGATACGACTTAGGAACCTTCAAGAAAAGAGCTTACACCTTTCTAAAAGGTCGGCAACGCATCTGCAATTCCCCTGGTGTTGCGGTTGTTCATGGGCGGCGGTAGTCACTTACCATCAGGTGAGCCGCATGCTCGTTTGCCCCCTATTCTATAAAAAAAAAAAATAATAATATGGGTATAGAAATCCCTTTTTAAAAAGGCAATCTTTTATCCAGCACCTTATTTTTATACGTTTTTTACACAACATTGCAGCACAGGCCTTTTTTTGTAAATATCCTTTCCCTCTGAAATTTTGGGTTTGACTGACGATCAGTCAGAATGAGCGTGTAATGTCGGAATTATTCTATCATTCAAACATCAATCACGCTTGCCTAGGCGTGTAATGGCCGTCTTAAACTAAACTGGATTTAGTTACCCGAGATTTTTAGAGACAAGTTTGCTCCAGCACTCGCCAACGTCTTCACCAGATATGTTAGCCCGGCCATGTAAAGCATCACCAGTGCTGTTGTATGCATAACAGAAAAGGTTGTTAGTATGCAACATAATATAATTGTCTTCGTGTAAAAGGTACAGGAACATCCTTGTATCCGATCGTGCATGCTCGGAGATGCACGATCGATTATGGCTTGTATGGCCTATAAATATTTGTTCCGTGTCTGGGTGGTTTTTCGAGAGTTTTTATTATACTTGTTGTAGGACAATACTTGACTTCTATACTATATGTGGATAAGTAGCCAAAGATGATAAAATATACATACAGGTTTAAAAATAACCTATTAGCTCATGCCTTGTAAAATACCCACGTAACCCACAAACGTCTTCACGATACAAATTCCTCATGTGGGGTAATGGTTTATAAAAATAATCTGGTTAATCACCTATAAATCTCTCATTATAAGTATTCTTTACTGGGATATTGGAGTAGAGACAAAGAGTTCGAAATTGAATAAATTAAAAACAATACAACACTACATTACAGCGGCCATCAAAGGTCCACAACTGAACATAGGCCTCCCTATAAATTGCCTCATAAGAGGGACTGGTGGACAATTGCAGTATATTTTATAGCTGTTATTAGGAAAACGCTGTTACATATCCCCTGTTTAATCTAATTATTTATTTAGGATTTAAACTACGATAAATATTAAATCGCGACCCTTGTCTCTAGATAGAAATACCAGTAAGTGGAATAGATGTGAAAATCCTATGACCGTTTGTCAACGCTGATCTGACATAACTCGCCTTATTTCGCAAGCACTGCCGGGCATCCATCAATATTTTCTCACGTAAAAGAAAATGAATTATTATTCTCAATAAAATAATATAGGTATATGAAAATATGATAACTTTTCTTCGTAAGGCTTAAGTAGCCTAGTGGTTCAAACAGCCAAGATACGAAAGAAAACGATTGCACAGTTTTTGTTCTCATCAATCTTACAAGTTCTAATCGCTTTCTTTCCGGGGAATTGCAAAACTTTGCAAAATCAATTTCTTACATGGTTTTTTATACGGCATAATTTACGGAATATGTTATTTTCTTAAGAAACAGAAACAGAAACTTTTTTATTTAATATAGATTATAAATAATACTTATTGAATGTCACTCTTTTGTTTAATTACCACTGGTTCAAAAAAAAACCTCTGTTCTGGAAAGAACCAGCAAGAAACCCAGCGGGACTTTTCTTTTTTAAAATAACAGCTTACAATCATGTATGTTACACAATTAACCACACAAACAAATTAGAAATAACTTGGTAGCGATCACCTCATTTCCAGGGGTTATTGTCATCCATAAATTCCTTAATATTATAATAACCCTTTTTGTACAAACTTTAAAGTTATTGAACTTTCAGCAGGTCAAATTTAGTATATTTTTTGGGATTTAGTTGTAAAAGCGTATGCATCATCCCAAGAATGAATTACTGACTCGGTGGAGTCGATTAACTGGTACTACTAACTTGTGTCTGTTCCTAGTATTTACGGAATGAATATTACTTATTTTTGTATAACTACTTATAGTTTTCTGTACGTACTTTTCATTTTCATAAATGTATTGAGAAGCCTTAGTTAATATACTCGTATTAATTTCCTTAAATTTTCGTCGGAGTGACTCTTTATGTTTTAAACCACAGATTGCTCTAATGGCTCTCCTCTGTAAAACAAATATACTTAATTTCAGTGCCAGTCGCGTGTCCCCATGGCAAAATACGATACGACGTTATGCTATGGATATAGCTAAAGTAAACAAGTCTAGCTGTTTCCACACTGGTAAGATTTGTAATCTATTTACAGCATATGTCGCAAAACTAAGCCTGCTTGCTAATTTTGATATATGCGGGCTCCATTGAAGCTTTGCGTGTAATGTGATTCCAAGAAAAATGGTATCGACATGCGACAAGACTCAGTTCCTCCCCATTTAAAATTACATTTGTATTTAATTGTGTGACATTTGGAGTCATGAATTTCATATATTTCGTTTTAGTGCCATTTAAATGCAAGTTATTAACATTAAACCAATTTACTTATTTAGATATAGCATTATTTACTTCATCTTATTTTAATAATTGTTGTATGGTAGCTTAACTTGGTGTATTAAATCATATTAATGTATGTTTTTACTCTAAAATAAATTTACCTCCTCTTTATTTGGAGTATGTATATAGGCTGTATGTTTTTACATTATATTACATTATCATTTCAGTTAAACGTTTTACGTCAAAATTTATCGTAGCGTGTCTAAAATCGCAAACGTTGACCTCTTTTAGAATCTGTTTTAATATATCTAACAGTAAATAATTTCTAGCGTATTCCAACGAATCTCATTTATTTTATGTATTGCGTTTATTTTATACAGCTACATATTTGTGTTAACAAATTGATTCTAGAAATATTAAGGATAATGTAAATATGTCTACGAAGGCGTATTGATGAAAATTAAAGTCAAGTCAAATACTTTTATTAATTTACTAATTTTTATACGTGGTAGAGCCATACTGCAGCTATATTAGTAATATAGTTGTAGCACAAATGGGTCGGCTCGACCGGGGAAGGACTACATTCTTACAGAATACCAGCGTAAAATAGCAGCTTAACGCTGCTGTGTTTCGTATGGTGAGTGTAGAGAACCGGAGACACTTTTTACTGGAAAGGAGGCATTCAATCTTAGTCCTCACGGGTGACAACGCATTTGCATTTTGATCCGTAATCGAGGATAGATGTAGATGTCTATGGGCCACAGCAGCCACTTACCATCAGGTGGAATGTGTGCTCGTTTGTCACCCTTATCCTATAAAAAAATTTACGGGGAAACCCTATGAGAACATGCGGCAAGAAACTCACAAGTAGACTTTTTTCTCACAATAGTTACAATTTAACCATATAAAGCCGCCGATCTGCCCCGGATTCGCACGGGTGATTTATGAACAGCGCCACCTATTGGATTGAACTAGAACTAGGAACTATCCAGGTGAAGCCATAATTACCACATAAAATAATCATAATAATCGGTCAAGCTGTTTTAGAGGAAAATAATTACGAACTCGGGAATTTTATATTTAAAGACGTACAGATTTTAAAAAAAGACTAAGGAAGTTGATTATGCCCACACATACTCATTTTTTAAATAGTCATCTAATTAATAATATATTTGCTAGATAAGAATGTTTTACAAGCGTTTTCAATTTACCCAAAACAAAACAGGGTAGCACATGGAGTCTTGTTATAAATAGTTATACAGTTCCCCAAAAAAGAGCCGTTGGTTTTATGAAATCTGTACTTAAATGCGCGTATTAAAATTATAGGGTTCATTTTGTCAAAGGTACTTATTAAAATAGTCTTTTAACGAAAAAAATTGTCCAAAATAAATTGTGGTGTAACAGATAAGATGTTTATTTCTTTAAAGAGTTCTCTGTGATCCCTTGATCTAATATTGTAAATAACAATTATGGCTCTTTTCTGCAGTAAAAACAAATGTGCAATATCACACATTAATAGTTATGACTACATCAGTGCGCTTTCAATCTCGCTTTCATGTTCATTTTGCGTTTCAACTTTCAGTTCGTCTAGCGTCAAGCGCTGTGACATAAGACACATGCAGCTTATCGTCTATACCCCTGCGCTTGTCGAATGCAACTCGTCTAAGATACCTCACGCGCCTCGGTAAGGGAAACCAAAAAAAATTCGTAATTATCTGTTCCGGACCCACTCCTTTACATCGTAACTTTTTGATATTTTTTTGAGAAGTGTGACCTCAAGCTGTCTTTATTTTGTTTTAAACCGTTTTTACATCATAATTATATTTTTGGCTCAGAGAAATCCACGCGTCGCGTCATCTTATTTTATTTGTGCTTGTGGTGCCACATACTTGATATTTTCGTTAATAATCGATAAATTCTAATGTTTTAACTATGTCTTCTGCCATTTTGTTTACTAAGATGCACGAAATGTTGCATGCAACCCACCGGTAACGGATCAGTGTTCGCTAGAGGCATGTGATATTGTCGAACTAGTTTTAGCGCATGTGATATTGCATGCGCTATGGCTGCTCAGACATGCGTTAGAGGAATACGCAAGATGAAAGATGTAGACATTGCTAATAATCCATAGGACACATAATACTGTGGAAATAGCTGACGTAAAAGTGGATTGCGGAAGCCCGTCTGGCTACATTGAATGTATGTGGAGGAATGAATGATAAGATGGATGAAGTATGCGATATGATGCATGATAGGGGAATAGACGTTTTATGTGTAAATGAGACGAAACGGAAGGGAAAGGATGCCACTACACATGGCATGTATACCGCGTACTAGTCTGGTGTAGACGAGACCGAGCGGGCATGCCAGGGAGTCGGTATCATCCTTTCAGAAAGAATGGGTCATTGTGTGAAAGAGTATGAATGTGTAAGCCCGAGACTGCTATGGATACGAATGAAAGTGGGCTTAAAGAAGTTGTTTGTTTTAGGGGTCTACGCCCCAGACATGTCTAAGCCCACTTATATCCGAGAGCAGTTTTGGGAGTTGGTAAGGATGGTGCTAATGAAATGCAAGGTTAATGAAAATATTGTGATATTAGGCGATTTTAATGGAAGGGTTGGGGTGAGGAGGCTTGGTTATGAAAGGATATTGGGAACGTTTGGTGATGAAAGTATAAATGACAATGGTGAAAGCCTTCTCGCCGTATGCGTGGAAAAGATTCTTTTTGTGACGAACACTTTCTTTCGTCATAAGAAGATTCACACGTATACATGGGAAAGAGGTGATGATAGAAGTATGATAGATTTCATAATTTTTGATGAAAGAATGAGGAGCGCGGTGGTAGATACAAGGGTTTACCGGGGCTCTAACGTAGGGACGGATCATTACTTGATATTATGCCGAATTAATGGTCTTTTCAGACGTTGGAGGCATCGGACATCTGTGTCTACCACTGCGTTACAGCGTATAAGAACAGAGAGGTTACAAGATAAAGGTGTGAAAGAGAAGTTCAAATATAGATTACGAGAAAATATAAGTGGTATGGCTGAATTGTGTATGAATGATTTAGACTTGGAGACTGTGTGGTATAATGTCAAGAAAGGTTTAGTGGATGCAGCTACCGAAGTATGTGGTGTAAGTAAGAGAACGAATGAAAGGAAAAATAACACGTTATGGTGGGATGATGAGGTACGGATGGAAGTTGAAGCAAAGAAGAAAGCATGGCTAGATTTACTAGCAACCAAGGCTAGTAATTCTAGCAGTATGAATGATGATATTGAAAGGAAAAAGGCAGTCTTTAGACACCTAAATAAGAGAGTAAAAGAAGTTGTTGAAAGGAAAAAGCAAGAAAAAACGGATAAGAATGATAGAAGAATATCGGATAACTTCCAGGCAAACATTAAAATGTCCTGGAAACTCGTAAGAACTACCAACAGCCTAAAATAAATGCTATACGAGACCAGAATGGATGTAAATGACGAAGTTTTGAGTTTAAGGAGATGGAAGGAATACTTTGAAAGCGTGTTTATGAGTGATGAGACGTTTGAATTAAATCAAATTGAAATTCCGAAAGAAGAGGCAATAGATAGAGATATAAGTATAGATGAAAGCAATGAAAAGTATGAAAGCAGGTAAGGCAGCCGGATATGACAGAGTGTCTCTCGAAATGCTAGGGGCTGGAGAAGGAGTGGTGGCAGACCTGCTGTACACATAGTTTAATTTATGTTGGGAACTTAAGCGGGTACCGGGAGACTGGTGCAAAGCCGTGATAGTCCCAATATATAAAGGAAAAGGATCACAGCAGGACTGTAAAAACTACCGTGGTATCAGCCTTCTTAGCATTGTGGGAAAACTGTATGCTAAGGTACTAATTGAAAGAGTTATGAAAGAAACCGATGGAAACATTTGGGATGTGCAAGCGGGATTTAGAAAGGGAATGGGATGTACGGATCAGGTCTTTTCCATGCGCATGATCGCGGAGAAGTTTTTGGCCAAAAACCAAAAAGTTTTTTGTGCGTTCATGGACTTGGAGAAGGCTTATGACAGAGTGTACAGGGGTGTGTTATGGCAAACCCTGAACTTATTTTGGTTGAGCGCTGGGTTGATACAGGCATTGAAGTCTCTGTATAGGGAGTCTAGTGCTTGTGTCAGGATCAACGGGGCCTACTCGGACTGGTTTGGCATCCATAAAGGTGTCAGACAGGGCTGTGTGGCTTCCCCGTGGCTGTTCAACCTATTTATGGACAGTTGTTTGGAAAATTTGAAAGTAGAAGAATGCGGGTTAAGAATGGGTGAGTTAACCGTCAAATGCCTTTTGTACGCCGATGATCAAGTCATACTTGCGTCGTCGGCAGCCGAGTTGCAAATTATGGTTACATTAATGAACAGGACATTAAAAGAAAAGGGAATGAAAGCGAACGCAAGTAAGACGAAAGTTATGGTTTTTGAAAGAGAAGAAAGTAAAACGATATGTGAAATAAGAATAGAAGGGGAGTTGGTAGAGCAAGTAGATAAGTTTGTGTATTTAGGATGTGTGTTTAGCAGGGATGGTAGATATGATAAGGATATAGAACGACGAGTGAATGCAGGAAATAGAGTGAATGGGGCTCTACACTCTATTGTGAAAAGTCAGAATGTGTCCAAAAAGGCACGTATGGCAATTCACAATGCTGTGTTAGTACCTACTTTAATATATGGTAGTGAAAGTTGGATGTGGCAGAAGAAGCACGAAAGTAGAATAAATGCTGTAGAAATGCGGTCATTAAGGAGTATGTTAGGGATGAATCTGAATGACAGAGTGAGAAATTGTTTAATAAGAGAAGAGTGTGGTTTGCAAGATGATGTTGTGACTAGGATTAAGAAAGGAATGCTTCGGTGGTTTAGTCATGTAGAAAGATGAATGAGGAAAGAGTGACAAAGCAAATTTATGTTGCAGAGGTGAATGGCAGAGTCGGGAAGGGTCGCCCTAGGCGAAAGTTTATCGACCAAATTGGCGATATATTGAAAATGGGCCAAATTAAGAGTACCTTTAATTGACGAGCGTGTATGCGTAGGTATATGGATTCCTCCAGGAAGCGAGAGAGGTGTGTCAGGATCGTGCCAAATGGAAGTCCATAGTCTCTGCCTACCCCTCTGGGTGACAGGCGTGAGTGTTTATGTTTTTAAGCTGACGTAAAACAATCTTGCGGTATCCACATTTGTTAAGAGCCTTATCTTTTTTACTGTATACACAACCTAATTAATGTAATGGATGGCCATGATTGACCTTATCATAAGGTGAAAAAAAAAGTAAAATCACTTCCAATAAAACATCACTGTTGGTATAATACATCGAAATTATTAAACGTTAATATTTTAAGGTTATTACGAGTAAATGTCTATATAAGAATATTTTTTTTACTTAGGAGAATCCGATTGAAGGTGGTAAATATAATAATGAATCTAACAGTTCTGTTTCATTTACGATGTTCACTCGACCGCTTCCATCCACTGTAATATCTTCCCAATAGTTTGGAGCTGTATATTAATTTCTATTTTAGCGATGTAACGAAACTGCTGGAAGTCTTTAAAGCTTCAACAACTACACAAAACCATTAAAACATCTTTCTTTCGAGCCAACCCATTCGTGCTACAACTATACAACTAATATAGCTGTAGCATAGCTCTACCACGTATAAACGTATGGTTCTTAGACCGAAACCAATGATAGCTGCTGATTTAAAACGTGTTCGGTTTTGGACCGGAGACTTGCGTATCTGAGAAATGAAGTATTTCGAGAACATTTCTAGTCTGCCTACAAGCATTGAAGCAGCGCGGTGGACTAATTACTCCACAACCCTCTTGGAAGGACCACATTTCGAATTTCTATATGTTATTACTGGCAACACGTACGATTTACACTATTGTTGTCAGAGTACGAGTATAAGGAATACGTTACGATAAGATGTGTCGTAATCTCCCTACCGCTGTCCAGTCGAATTGCATCCGTCGATTGACCTCACATTCGTAGTTGTATTTACTTGTCAGACAATTTGTTCTAATCTCCATCAATTTGGTGTACAGCTAATGCCTTTACCGTAAGCCGTATGAGGAAGCTCAATTTATGTGGAGTTTCGCTGCGTTATAAAATTCGAAATGAGGAAGTAGCCGCTATCATAGCAGATACTGCCCAACGGATTAGTAAAGAGAAGTGGCAAAGAGCCGGCTATATAACTCAAAAACTGATAACCGATAGGGAAAAAATGTGCTCGAGTGGCAACCTCATACCGTCACGCAAAGGCTTGCCTTCACTTGATAAAGTGACAAGAGTAAGAGTTGCAAGAATTTGATGGATAGTGTCTGCACTTTGTGGTATTACTTGGGGTATGCCTATGCTCTCTCCAACCTCTGTGGACTTGTGAAGGGCCGTTATGATGATAATAAATCATTTACTTCCCTGTTACCTTATATTCATTGAATGATGATTGGTAAGTGACATGTTAAGCCCATAAAGAAGAAATGTTTGCTGAGCGAGGAATCGCCTATCAGTGTATAAATAAATGTTATGCTCCTCCCCGTTGGTTCGTATTATCGAGTTTGTTATTCATTCACCTATAGTAAATGACTACGAAGGCCCTTACTAAAAGGTTTACGTGGTTGCTGTCTCGATTTATGGGATTAGATATATAAATAAATTAAATATTAAGATTTTTCTATACTAAAACAGAGAGCAAACCAACATGCGAAACACCAGAAAAATTACAAAAGCATTAGCGCCCTTTTAGAAAGGAATATACTTTTTCTTAAAAGTCCCTAAGCCATACCGGACCGGAAAACCACTGGTGATAGTAAATTACAAAGTGTTTTTTCGCACTGCAGTTTTTGTAATAGTTATTCTATTATTGAGTTGAATAATACTTCTTTTTTGTCGTTTCAAAACTAATATTTTAAATAACATTTGCATACTTTAACTTTTTCACATCTTCGACTTAAGGTTGTTGAAGTTTTTCAATACAATGCCGTGTACATATGTACACATTTGGATGAAGTTTCAGCGTAAACTGCGGATGTGAGGACAGCAACGCAAAACCAATTTTGATCGCTCAAACTTTCAGTTTCTGTTTCTGTTTCCTCAATTTTTTTCCCTATTGTAAGCCACTGTTCGACTACTTTCCAAACATGATGTTAATTGGTGATGTGCACTGACTAAAGTGGTGAAGGACACTGACTTAGCCTAACAAAAGCCTATTTACTCTTGATTTTAAGACATTATCATTGTAATCTCATACATCTTCTTCTCCATCATTATCAATCCGTTAAATTCCACTGGTGAATACGGGCCTCCCACAAGTAATGATGACGGTGATGAATTAAATGATAACGAAATCATCATCACTGTAGCCAATTACAAGCACAGCTGTGCTTACACTCCTTTATATTGCAATAAAGCATGCTCCTGACTCCTGAGGCACTGCACTCCCTGAATCGACTCCCTGCATTACTGCCAATTTACCACGTAATCGGACAAAACGACTTGCTTCGTTGTTCATATTCAATAAAGTGACCTAGTATACGGTTCACGGTGCATTTTTAATTACAGGCCAATGCTTAATTATTCGCATCGTTGACTTTATAAGGACATCCTCAATTAATACATAGGATTAAAAGCTTTATTAATTCTTATCTAAATATAAAATACACCTTATACGTGCACTATACACGATTAAGTAATTGTACCGCAAAAATATTAGGCGATATATTACGAAATTTTATACAATATTACTAAAGAACTGGCTCATTGTAATAATTTATAATGTGATTGGATATACAAGATTCATTATTAGGAGGTAAAGTTTATTTATTTAACTATTTATTTATGTTTTTTAGGCGTCCTTACCCCAAAAGGGAAAAACGGAACCTTTATATGATCACTTTGTTGTCCGTCCGTCTGTCTGTCTGTCAATACCCTTTTTCTCAGGAACGCGTGGAGGTATCAAGCTGAAATTCATATCAAATATCAAGTCTACTGTCCCTTGCTGCTGTGAAATCAAAATCAAAAAATTGAACCTCTAAGCCAACGCAATCAAAAGATACAGCCGTTTATGACGCAAATTTTCAACATTCGCAAGGGAATCAACACCTACAGGGTACTTCACGTGAACTCAGAATCTTAAAATTTGCTACGAAGCAACGTATTATAGCAAATATAAAGGAAAAATTGCGAAAAGCATAAACTTTTAGTTACATCATATAATAAAAATATATTTAATACTTTTGAACTTATATACCTACGGATTTGTTCGGAACCCTCGGTGCGCGAGTCCGACTCGCACTTGACCGGTTTTTATTTTATTAAGGATAATCTACAAGACATACATTATTTCTTATCTATTCTATATAATATGATACTAAATAAAACATACAATAAAGTGTAAATTGCAGATATCTGTACATTTTATATTTATATAACAAAATGGTTGAGAGGGCCAAAAATAAATAATTAAATACATTTCTACAATTTTTAGAATTATTTGTCTGTTTATTTTCTCTTAACGTATCACATATAAAATACTAATTAATATTTAAAAAAATGTTAAGAAAATTATAAACGTATATCTTCAAGTGAATTTTAATGTGGGTAATAACATAAATCGTAATTAAATGATGTAAAATAATGTCTTTAATGGCATACTTATACTTTAAATACAGTAAACGAAAAGGTGTATGTTTTCTTACTAAGCTGAACGTCTACCTATTTTAGTCAGAAAAAAGTACAATAGTTATCCAGTGTCATTGATAGATGATGTACGAATATAATCCAAAAGGCGGGATATGTTTTTCTCTCCTATAGACATGTTTTTATAATTGGTGCTGATTTATTTTATTTTTTCTAAATATATATCAAACGTCAAAACGTGATGTAGAGCGAAAATGTCAATCAAATCAAAGATTTAAGTTGTATTTTTTTTTAAAGTAAATTGGTCTACTTCAATATCAAATTACTTTATATATTACTTTTTCTACGTCGTACTGCTATGCACGGGCATTTTCAAATTTTTGAAATATCAGAGAGGGATATTTTTTGGAACTGGGAAGAATTCATCGAGCTGCCTTACTGCGTGTTCACGAATTCATTTATTTACCTTAAATTATTCATATTCGGATTTGCTCACACTGTTTCACGCATTACACAAAACTAGAGAAAGGATATGGATGAGACTTTCACTATCTTTAGTTACGTTGTGTAGAGACCAAACTGTTGAAATAATTATTATCATTCATCACTTTTATCTACCACAAGAGCTGGGCAGTATGCATAATCTTCCCTTTTCCAGCTACAAAAAGTTTTAAAAGTTTTATTATCGTAAGATTGACAAATTACATAATCCGATTTTGAGTAGTTCTAATATTTTCCTATTCGTTATTCTAAATATAGTTTTTATATTAGTATAATAATCAACTAATTATTTAACTTTTACCTAGATGGCGCTATAGGTATTTTAAAGAACGGTATGGTTTTATTATACACGACTTAAGAGACATCTAATATCATCATCCATTAGTTAGGCCGGACACATACACGCGGAATTGCGTCTTGTGATTCCGTTTCGGAATCCCGAATCGGGATTCCGTGAATACATCACACACATATGGTTTTCTTCCGTTCGGAATAACAAGGGTCAGTTGAGAGACGTTAGCCATTGAGTCTTGACATTCTGCCTGCGAATAATGACGACGTTTTCTAATTGCGATTCCATTGTTGCTGTATCATTCTTACTAGGTGGATCCCCTTATCACCCTATGTTTGCAACATAGTCAATACTATTTAAAAAGATCTATCTATCCAGAGATATTTTTTAAGTATTTATGTATGTAAGTAAATTATTTCGACGAATTATTAAATAAAATAAAATGAAAGGTTACGAAAAGCTTTACACCTATAACATTAAATGTAAAAACATACATAAACACACCTACTCGCTTCGGTCGTACGACGAACACTGAGCGCGTTCCGTACGGAATTTACGTATGTGTGTTGCGACTCGTACAAAATCTATGGAAGACGTGCGTTCGGAGCGGATTTTTTTCCATTCGGGATCCCGAACGCACAGGCGGTCATACGGAATCTCGAATCGAAAAATTCCGTACGGAAAAATAACGTACGTGTGTGGCGGTTCATAGATTTTATATGGACTTGCTGCGTTCGGAATCCCGAATCGGAATATCGAAACGGAATCACGAAACGGAATTCCGTATGTATGTGGCCGGCCTTAAGGCGCATGGTTGAGCAAAATGTCGCGCTAGTCGTTATTTGTGCAGTTTTTAGGAGCTATTTACTTTTTATTAAAAAGATATACCATCTAATAAAAAACACATTATATTTCTACATAATCTTGATTCCATAAGAGTCATATCCAATTTTTTTCAAAAAGAATAAATATTAAAATAATCTCCTTACAACGAAACCATATAAATGTGAAATAATTATTGATAACATGCATCTCCTCGTAAAGTAAGCATTATTTTATTTTGCGATTGACACTAATGGATAGGAAATTTATTAATGAACATTTCTATCATAAATTTTTTTTCAAAAGACCAAAATTTGATTTTATTAAGAAATTATTTTAAAAACTGGGCGTATTAACTGCCCACAGGGTTGCTGGAGTCAGTGAACGCTAAGCTCTTGAAGGTGAAACCCGTGTCGTTAGTTACGGTGTGGCCAACGCTCGCTCGCTCATGTCATCTTATCAGTCGATAATATTATTATTACTTATTAGGTTATTTATAGGTAGTATTATTTCTTTGTTTTGGGTATAATTTTCCGTATTAGTTATACATATATTTGTTGTGTTTTTTACTGCGCGATGAAGCTTTTTGCGTGTATTTTCTTTGAAGTAAATGCAAATATAAAAATTAAGCACCATTAGCATGTAAGGTTTGAATCCATAATTGGACGTAGTTAAGCAGAAAGGACTCAATCCACACAAAGCTACTTTTGAGTTAAAGGCGTTTGAAGTTTCAGTTGTAATTTTTCGTCCAAGAAAAAGTTATATTTTTAATTTATTGCCCCTTAATTAAAAAGATAGTCAATATTTATATCTGTCAATGAAAATAATGAGATATTTTGCAATAGATTTCGAAATATTAAGTGAAATGTGGGTTGAGTCCTTACAATTAAACTTAAGTTTGTAAAGACAGGTATTTTTTTTACTTTCTCAGAATGGACTCAAAAGTACCCTTCGACTGGAAAAAAAATTATTAAAAAAAACAAAATGAGTAAAATTATTATAAAGTTATATATTTATTATCCTTGAATATAACACTAGCAAAATCACGTAAAACGCCATAATAAAAATAAAAAATAAAATAGGAAAAAGAGCTGAAAAATGAATCAATTGAAATTATATCAATTTGTCTCATTCTCCTCCAAGTCAAAATCAAGAGTTAGTCTGTATCGATCAACATCTCTGATATTGCTGTTTTCTTTAAGGTTCCTGTAAAATGCATGACCGTCTTCAGGCAATAAATTAAACAGATCTGAGATAATCGAGCTTTGCTCCAGGTATGGGTTTTCCTTGGGGCCAAAGGACTTCAAAATCTTCCTCTGTAAATTGTATTAAATCACCTTTGCTTCTTTTCGACAAATCCAGCTTTTGAATATCTCACCTCTCTGACGTCATAGTAATTAAGTAGTGATCTACTTTTTTCAATAAAATTTGTTTAGTTTTAAGCCAATTTACTTTATCTTTATTTGTACATATTTTTTTTCTATTAGTTTTATACTTGCAAAATCTTGTGTTTTCACTCTAGGAACATGAAGGAACGTTTTTTTTTCTTTTTAGAGATCTTCATGATATTTATGTATTCTTCTGCAGTGTAAATCCGCTCGTGATGTTTAAGCTCACATTCAATCTTGCTGAAACCAGTGTCATTTTGGCAAGAAGGAATGGCCGGTCTCTAAATATTTAAAAGTTATCGTTTTAAGTATTGAGTTGTTGTTAAGTATAGTTTTTAGCATTAGGACTATTTTAATATTTCTATTTTGTCCCCTGAAGCAAGCGCTCCAAAGGACTAGATTCTCTACGCCATCCCTCAAATGGTTTTTAATAACATTAATGAGGCACAATCCAACTTTCTGGGCTCCTCTTTCAGCTTCCCCTTCAACCCAAACATTGCATCGTCCTTGATCGTTAGAGCCAACGTCTATATGTACCTGCGTTATAAATCCACAATTTACGTTTATAAAATACTATGTTCGTAGGTATACGGGGCAAATGTAGAGTTTTTTCGAGATCGTAGGTAACACATTCAAATTTGGGATCTGTTTTAGCACGCGCCAAGCCTTGAGACATTTGATTACGAAGATCCTCCGCTCTTATTTGATGAATATCTCTTAGCTGGATCAATAATTGTTTTACTTCTGGTACATAACACTTCTTTATCTGAAGGGCTAATGAATCGTATTTCTTGCACGTATCCTTCTTCAAGGATTGACAACGCAGATTGAAAAACGTATAAAATACGCGCTTCAGTATAGCAAAAGAGACGTATTTCTTCTCGCTGCCGTACTCATTTTCGAATTCTTCATGATAGATTTTGTAAATTTTTTTGGATAGTCAAACCTAGTTTTAAATATTGCGTGCCACTGTTTCGTTCTCTTCTGTAGTGAGATTCGAATTTTGGGAGGCGATTAATGACATTTCTCACGAAATCTATATCTTCTTCTGGGATCTTGATCCAACCATCTTCAGTCTTCATAAGTTCATCTGATCGCTTTTTGGCCAAACACATATAAAAATTTTCATACGTGGTAGAGCCATGCTGCAGCTATATTAGTAGTATAGTTGTAGCACGAATGGGTCGGCTCGACCGGGGAAGGACCACGCTCTCACAGAATACCAGTGTAAAATAGCAGCTTAACACTGCTGTGGTTCGAATGGTGAGTGTAAAAAACCGGAGATTCTTTTTACTGGAAAAGAGGCATTCCATCTTAGTCCTCACGTATGACAACGCATCTGCATTTTGATTTGAAACCAGGATAAATGTAGATATCTATGGGCCACAGCAACCACTCACCATCAGGTGGACTGTGTGCTCGTTTGTCACCCTATACTATATTAAAAAAAAAACTCTTTTAGAAGAGATTTGAAAGTTTTTTTAAAACATTTCCTTAAATATGACATTTTTGCAAATATATTAGTTTCTTCTGCATTGTCTAGGTTTATTCTTACCAGTTTTGGTTTTGGTTAAAGTATATTATTGAGCTTTTTAGATTATTTAACATTATTTAAAATGTATATAACAGCTGAGCTTCATACGACCCCAATATTATACACTTATAAAACTCATGTCTTCGTGTTTCTTTTGGAACAAGTAAGAAACAGCGTTGCTTCCAGTCTTACTAGTTTATCATATATTTCCTATTCTTCTTCTCAAAGAGACAATATTCTTGGCGTCTTCTTTTGCGTCCAATTCGGGGCGGCCCAAAGTTTGCAATGCGTCATTATTTTCAGTAACGGGACAAACAGTTTCAGCTTCAGGATGAACTACTTCAGTATCTGAGTCTTGATACATTCAAATTAGTTCATCTACCGTTGTGTTGTTGCTAATGTTATTTGAAACAATGAGCGGGCTTTCATTGTGTAGCCTTTGTGTTGTTCTCTCAGTTCTATTGGTTATCGTGCCCCACAGCAATATGAGATGAAATCAAACCTCTCTATATGGTTTCATCGTCCGAACTGTCACTATCTAGAACTTGAGCGCTCTTTCGTTTACTTTGCATTACAGTTGAATGCGAAACATCAGTTTCCTCTTTACTGTCTGGTACATAATCAGAATCTGTATTGTCGTCTATAGTTTCCATCTTGTCTAGGATCATTATAACTCACACAATTACTACACCGTCTTTTTGACATATCAATATACTCATGTTTAACTGAAGAAAAATCACGACAAAGGGTTTTTGCATCTCTAATGCATTTGGTGACATTGATGGTAGTGGTGAAAAATTACCGAAATAAAACAAAACACGTATTTCACCAGCCAGTTTGAGAGAATATGACAGAGTTGCCAGTTTTTGAGAGTAATTTACCGACAAAAAGTTGGCACTTTAGAAAATATCTGGAAATTAATAATTAGTTATAATTTTATTACACCCATGCCTTCTATAAATAATGCAAAACATAAGATACATTGTTTTAGTCGTCCCAACTAAAATAAATATTGATTCAATATTACTAAAACTCATTAGACAGATATAAGCCAAAAGGTTTAAGTTATTTCAGTTGCATTAAAAGTATTTGTATCAGGCATTAAATTTATTGCTTAGAAAAGACTCAGCCTACCTGAGTCGATTTAGGTTATTTGGTAATGTGAACTGTTCGACTGAAACCGTTTCTCTGGAACATACCAAGTATTTTGAGTTGTTTCTGATAAACAAAAAAAAATTATTTGCCTCATTAATCTTATAATGCAGAAACGACCCAACCTGTTTGAGTCATTTCAGTTATTTCGTAAAATGATATTTCCGATCAAAACTATTTCTCAGAAAGGATCCAAACCGCTTGAGTTCATCCTGGTTTCTCGATAATAAGGAAATGTTCATAGAAATGCATTACTTAGAAACAATTCAAGCGGATTGAATTCATTCAGTGAATACATTTTGTGTACTCTTCATACTGTGGGTTGAGTCGGGGTAGTTAAAAAAATCAACTTCCGTGTACATTTTAAAAATAGGGTTTTCACTACATGATAGTTTCGATCCTCAGGAGTACGATGGCATACTTAACTCAATTTTGACCATTGTGTGGATTGAGTCCTTTCTGCTTAACTACGTCCAATTAACATTTCGACAAATATTATAATTTACACTATAAAAAGCTAATTCAATATTATCAGTATAGTATACAGTTAAAAATAATCGTAATACCTAACAACAATATCTTAGTAGGTATAGTAATTCGGTAAAAAGTATCTAAGTAGGTATTAAAATACCTACCCAGTATAACTAATCACAATAGGTACCTTTGTAGGTATTATGATTAGATAAAAGGTACTTATCTAAATAGTTAAGTACCTACTTTTACTAAGTAAGTTCTAATACCTATCCGGGCATCATTTAAATACAACCCAAAAACCCCTATAAATTAAAATTTTATTAAAACTAAATTTAACTAAAAAAACTAAACTGACCATTTATTTTTTAACTCAAAACAGGACAAGGGTTTATTTATACTCTAAAAACTATAACTTTATACAATTAGTGTTCACTATAAAATTATATTCGGTATAGACGGTAATTATTAAATGCAACATATTTTTTTTAATTATTAACTACATTTGTCAGTGGATTAAATTTGCTTTAATTAAGTTGGTGGTGATTTTAAATAAGAATAAAATTCTGGGCAAGTTTTTTTATTGTTACCTTTGTTAACAATATCGCCTTTAGAACTGGAACCGTAAGTGTTTTTTTCAGACGTCCACAATTAGTTCAAAATAGAAAAATAATCTTTCTACTGGAGCTTTTGTACCAGGTAGACATAAAATATATTCAATTAAAAAAAATTGTGTTGAAGATAACAATCTTCAACACAATTTTTATTGCTTATTATTGTAACTACTAATTATTTATTGCTTAGAAAAGACTCAGCCTACCTGAGTCGATTTAGGTTATTTGGTAATGTGAACTGTTCGACTGAAACCGTTTCTCTGGAACATACCAAGTATTTTGAGTTGTTTCTGATAAACAAAAAAAAATTATTTGCCTCATTAATCTTATAATGCAGAAACGACCCAACCTGTTTGAGTCATTTCAGTTATTTCGTAAAATGATATTTCCGATCAAAACTATTTCTCAGAAAGGATCCAAACCGCTTGAGTTCATCCTGGTTTCTCGATAATAAGGAAATGTTCATAGAAATGCATTACTTAGAAACAATTCAAGCGGATTGAATTCATTCAGTGAATACATTTTGTGTACTCTTCATACTGTGGGTTGAGTCGGGGTAGTTAAAAAAATCAACTTCCGTGTACATTTTAAAAATAGGGTTTTCACTACATGATAGTTTCGATCCTCAGGAGTACGATGGCATACTTAACTCAATTTTGACCATTGTGTGGATTGAGTCCTTTCTGCTTAACTACGTCCAATTAACATTTCGACAAATATTATAATTTACACTATAAAAAGCTAATTCAATATTATCAGTATAGTATACAGTTAAAAATAATCGTAATACCTAACAACAATATCTTAGTAGGTATAGTAATTCGGTAAAAAGTATCTAAGTAGGTATTAAAATACCTACCCAGTATAACTAATCACAATAGGTACCTTTGTAGGTATTATGATTAGATAAAAGGTACTTATCTAAATAGTTAAGTACCTACTTTTACTAAGTAAGTTCTAATACCTATCCGGGCATCATTTAAATACAACCCAAAAACCCCTATAAATTAAAATTTTATTAAAACTAAATTTAACTAAAAAAACTAAACTGACCATTTATTTTTTAACTCAAAACAGGACAAGGGTTTATTTATACTCTAAAAACTATAACTTTATACAATTAGTGTTCACTATAAAATTATATTCGGTATAGACGGTAATTATTAAATGCAACATATTTTTTTTAATTATTAACTACATTTGTCAGTGGATTAAATTTGCTTTAATTAAGTTGGTGGTGATTTTAAATAAGAATAAAATTCTGGGCAAGTTTTTTTATTGTTACCTTTGTTAACAATATCGCCTTTAGAACTGGAACCGTAAGTGTTTTTTTCAGACGTCCACAATTAGTTCAAAATAGAAAAATAATCTTTCTACTGGAGCTTTTGTACCAGGTAGACATAAAATATATTCAATTAAAAAAAATTGTGTTGAAGATTGTTGGCTTTGAATACTTCCATCCAATGAGTTACGGGACAATTTTGTGTCCCGGAGCTTTGTTTGGGGACAATGGGACAGGTGACCGAGAAAAGGGACAGTCCCGTTCAAATCGGGACGTATGGTCACTTTACCTATAACCCGGCGACGGCTCCGTGGCGCAGTGGCTTAAAAATCAGTTGTTGCGCTGGGGGCCGCGGGTTCGAATCCCGCACGGAACAAGTATTTGTATGGCCTACAAATAAATGTTCCGGGTCTGGATGTTTGTCCTTGTGCAATTTATGTTTGTAAACTGCCTCCACGACACAGGAGAAAATCTTAGTGTGAGGGTAACGTTTTTTTAAAATTGAAATTGAAAGATTGAACCCTTATAGTTCTTGTTGATTTTTGTATTACCTTTATTAAAGTTACCCTTATGTATAAATAAATAAGTTCAACAATCATTTATCTTTCTAACAATGTGCTTTTTATATCATTTATATGTACAATATGAATGCTAGATACGATTTTATTCGATAAAATGTTGGAATTTTAATTTTTAGGCGATAGTAGAACATTACCTTGCGCTTTCGCTTAAGGTATGCAATATAATTACGTATGCAGAAATAACATTGAATAAAAATAAAAACAAACATATTTTTTTTCATCCTCATCAATCATTGGGGTGATGATAATGTCAGCCAGCATAAGTAATAAGCAGGCTAAGTTACAAGGTGCTGAGTTTAAAAATTAGTAGGTAGGTATGTTACTTTTCAATACGTGACACGTAAAAATTAACAATAATCAAAAACACATCTGCGAAACATCCTATTTATTTATTTATTCTTTATTGCACCAAATATTTGTACAAAAGGCGAGCTATCTATCTATTTACCTAATGTGAGTAGGTATCTTTTAAACTCACAATTTTCAATGCTTCATTTTTAATATACGAGGGCGGGATGATAAGTAACTAGCCACTGCTATTTAAAGAGTTAAAATTAAAAAAAAAATATATGTCATTTTTAAATTCGTATCTCTGGCCACCTGTGTTCTAAATTTGAATTTGGTGCCGTGAAAATTTTATTGATTTTTTTGAAAATATATTTCGTCAACTGTTTTCAAAATGGATAAAATTGAACAAAGAGCGGTGATAAAGTTTCTTCATATGAAGAGCATGAAGGGGAAAGATATCTATGATGAGTTAAAGAATGTTTTGGGTGAATGTGCTCCTTCTTATGCCACAGTAAAAAACTGGGGGCTGAGTTTAAACGCAGTCGTACATGTGTCCAAGATGAAGCCCGCCCCGGACGTCCAAAAAGCATCACGACTCCAGAAATGGTCGTGAAAGTACATGATATGGTATTAGCAGATCGAAGATTGAAGTTATCTGAAATAGCTGACACTACAGGTATCTCAAAAGAATGGGTACATCATATTCTAAGTGAGAAATTAAATATAAAAAAGTTATCGGTCCGTTGGGTGCCGCGATTGCTTACGCACGATCAAAAAAGGATTCGGGTGCAAAACTAAGAAAGTCTGGATCGTTTGCAGAGTAATAAGGCCGATTTTTTACTTAGATTTGTAACAAGGGATGAAACATGCGTTCATCATTACACGCCAGAATCAAAAATTTCATCAAAACAGTGGGCTCAAACGGGATGCCCGGCTCCACAAAAAGCCATGGCTGTAAAGTCAGCTGGAAAAGTGATGGCTTCCGTCTTTTGGGATGCAGATGGGATCTTAATGATAGATTACCTTCCTAAAGCTCAAACAATTAATGGAGAATACTACGCTAATCTTCTAGATAAGCTTCATCAATGTATTAAGCAAATACAACCAGGTTTGGCGAAAAAAATCATCTTCCACCAAGACAACGCTAGGGTTCACACATGTGTTAAAGCTATGGCAAAAATCAACGAATTGAAGTATGATTTGCTGCTTTGTTTGCTGCTTATGATTGCTTGCTTATTTGCAAAATGTTTTCCCATTACATCATATTCATCGTCAATTTGCTTAGGTAACTGGTTCAGCTAATTTGTCTCCAACTGATTCAAGAATTTTTTCCGCTTTCTGCGGGATATGATGTATGATGAGATTGTTTGTTGGCTTGGCATGATGGCCTTACGCTACTTAGTAATTGAGTTGAGTCTTGCAAGTGGGAAGTTGAGGCTTGGGGCCGTAAAATAGACTCGCTTGATTTATCTGTAATATGGGCAACGTCTGACGAAGTTATCGATGAAATTTCCTGAAACAAAATAATATTATCGTGTTTTTTTTACGGTTTCCTAAGTATGAAGAAGAGTGGAAAAAATTGTAAGGGAATTTGAAATAAAATAAAATTTTCCTCATTGCCTTTGTGCAGTTAAATGAAAACATATTCGAATAAATGCCCCGCCAACAACGATTCTGATTACTACTGTTATAACTGCTGTTAATGCAAATTATGAGCTTATCGTGGTCGATGCAGGGGCAAACGGACGTATATGAGATGGTGGAGTAATAAACAACACAAAATTTTACAAATTAATAATCCCATGAAAAAACTGGAATAAGTGAAGATATTTTACTCTATGTATTTGTCGGCGACAAAGCTTCTGCTGAAAAAAAATATACTTTATGAAACCATATTGTTCAAAATCACTTAACTACGATAGGAAGATATTTAATTATCGTCTTAGACATATAAGAAGAATAGTCAAGAATATTTTCGAAATTCTCCCTAATAGATTCCGGGTGTTTCACACACATGACATCGGAACTATTTGGTCGTCCAAAAATGAAAGAAGTGAGAAATGCCACAAACGAGACTCATAAACTTCATCTGTTCCTTTTCCACTTCTTTTGAAATCATCACTTTTTTTTTCTCTCTTCTCCAAGGTGCTCTTGGAGAAGTTATCTTTTTAATATCCCCGTTCTTGTCAATGTATGGTACACGTACATACATACGTACGTACACAAAGGTATGGTTTGCCAAACACTCACTGAGATCTTTCTAAACTAAGCTCGGGTGATAGGATAAAATCAGATCAGGCTTCACTGAAGACGCATATCAGATCCGGACAAAACCTAGTCAATCCATCAGAAAGAGCTTTTCATAGTTTCTAGAAAATAAAATAATTAAATGATTTTGTGTAAAATTAAACTGTTTACGCGCCCTTAAATATAGACAGGTACTTCTTCGCAAATACAAACTGTTGTTTAAGACAAAGGACTTAATACAAGCATCTGTTTACTCAAATCTTCATAATTCATGAACAATTTAATAAGTTTCATGACAGACGTCAGTTACGACAGAGATTTCAACCACTTGATAGACTGTCCGTGCTTATATTAATTAATTAATTTATTAAGTCCGTTCTACGCCATGTCATAATACAATCGATAGCTTTAAAAGTACCTACATATCTTTAAAGTGAATCTATTTAAAAACAATAAAGCTGTATAAGTTTAGTTTGAGAAACAAAAAACAAACTGGTATGAAAGTAAATCTACATAAATAATTTTTTTAATGTTCGTTTCTTCAAAATCTTAAATCACCGAAACTATGCGTTTATTTATAAAAGCTTTTTGAGCCACAGCAACGCGTGGCGGGGTACTGCTAGTTTAAAATAAAAATGTCAGAACCTTATGACATTAAATATTATGTAATTTATGATAAACAAATTAGTAAGTGATTGAGTGAGAGAACAAATCTATAAAAATAAATAAAATTGAAGTGTCTGCTTGTAATGTCAAAATAACAGCTTTTTATTAAAGGCATATGAAAGTATAAACGGTACATAACAAAAACATTTTTAAATTTTTTGTGTCTGCCTGTTTGTTCCGGGTAATCTCCGAAACGGCTGGACCTATTTTGACCGGACTTTCACTGCCTGATGTTAAAAGGCGTAACTTGGGCGGTTTTATTTTAAAATAATAATGAGTTCTGCGCAAAAAAAAAAACAGAAAGCCGTGAAATTCAATTGTAATGAATTCTACGCGGGCGCAGTCGTGGGGAATAGCTAGTGATCAAATTAAAATATTTCATTTTATTTAGACACAGTTTTTCATCAGATATAATAAATTTCTTACTCATTAACCCGTGAAAAGAACATTATAGTTTTATTTTATATTTATATGGGTGACAAACGAGCACACAGTTCACCTGATGGTAAGTGGTTGCTGTGGCCCATAGACATCTACATCTATCCTCGTTTGCGAATCAAAATACAGCAATACGAAACACAGCAGTGTTAAGCTGCTATTTTACGCTGGTATTCTGTGAGCGCGTGGTCCTTCCCCGGTCGAGTTAACATATTCGTGCTATAACTATACTACTAATATAGCTGCAGCATGGCTCTACCACGTATAACAGTATGGGTTTACCCTAAATAAAGGAACTTGACAAATGTTTCCTTATACCTTATTAGTAGCCAATAGCCACACTTGACAGGAAGATAAACAATCAACCATCTTACACCTTTCACGCTGGTTTCTTAAGTCTGATCATTATACCGCCATATATATCGGAGGCCAAAACATTTTGCTAGCTTTTGTCTTAGTCGCCTCTTACGACAACCACGGGGTGAAATGGGGTGGTGGATTATCTTACACCACTTATGTAATTATATAATTGTACTAGCTGTTCCCCGCGACATCGTCCGCGTGTAATTTAGGGTTTTAATTTTTTTGCGCGGAACCCTAATTCTTTTCCTAAGTTACCCCTTATGACATCAGCTATCTGTCAGTTAAAGTCCCGTCAAAATAGGTCCAGCCGTTTCAGAGATTAGCCGGAACAAACAGACAGATAGACATACAAAAAATTTAAAAATCGTCTTTTTGTTATAAGTACCGTATATACTTTCATATGCATTTAGTAAAAAGCTGTAATTTTGACATTACAAACAGACACTTCAATTTTATACATTTGTATGAGTAGATAAATATAGTTAATCATATTTTTACCGCTGGAATTTCTCCCATAAAATGAATCTCATCACATAATTAACCCATTAAAATTTAGGCCTTGTTCAAGTTAAAAATATTTAACAATAATCTATAAAGATTATGTGTATATATGATTCAATAAATCGTCGAATATAACTTGTGTCATATTTTGTATGTATGTAAACAGCTTTATATTGTCCTCTCGGATATATACTGGCACGGCACTTCGTTCTGGTAATTCAGACAAGTTTGGACAGTGAAGCGTGTAACAACGTCAGCTTAATTGGTATGCTCCGTTCATAAAATATAATCTAATATACTGACTTCCATTTGTATGAAAATAGCAAATTTGTAACAACGGAAATGGAAAACCCGTAAATATTAATTGATTGTCATTTATTTGGTATTATAGGTACACTTAGAATAATTACATAGGCGTGCTTGTAATTACTCTGAGATTAAAAAACAGTCGTCTTAGAAACTAGTACCTAATAGTTTTATGAGGTACACAAGTTCAATGGTGGTAGAAAAACACTATGAGAAAACCTGCTTGTCTAAGAATGAAAAAAAAATGGGAGATCCACGAAATCTGGCAACACAATGGCATCGAGCTTGAATATTTCTTGCTCTACAAGCTTTCTCAATAGAAACGAGGTCCGGGTTTTAACAAACTAAGCCAGTATTGACTACAATTCCACTAGGCAGTACATATTGATAAAACCTGAACGTTAAATCGGACTGTCTTAAGGAATTTTCTGTTACATCTGTCTTTCCAAAAGTTCAAGTCAAGTAACCTTGAGAGCACCAAGTGGGGAGTGTGGGGAAGTCTCCCAGAAATGCATGCTTGATAACCCATTCTTATAAACGTCTAGTCTCATTGGAGAGAGCATTCCGTGGGCGCGAGGCGTCGCAGCTGAAAATCGGTCCCCTCCCATCATGGGGGATTGGATTGGAATCGGATTCTCTCATCCCTATTTGTCACAGTTTGAGAACCGCTGTTTTTTTACTATTTTGAGTTGTTATCATGATACTGATGTATTATTTCGCTTTATTGGCTTTTACGACACCCACGGTGTTCTCACGCCTCTACTACACGGCACACATTGTACCAATTATGAAAAAGCGTTCGTTTTTTTTTTTCAAAAATAAAAATATTATTACTAGTCGTTATGTGATATAGATATAGAGGATACTATGTATAATGTATATATCAAACAACAAAGCAATCAATCACACGCAGATCTGTGATGCCGTTATACAGACAAAGCTATGCGCCATATTCACAATAATGGATGTGCTTGATGAGAACTATAAACGTTATACAGCCACATCGAATTGTTTTACGGAACAGAGGTTTTGTTAACAAAGTATTTTGATTTATCCGAATACATAACATTTGTAATATATGGATAATACTTATGTTTCTACTTATACTTTCATATTAATTTATATAAAAACTTTTTTTATATAGTAGAGGGGGCAAACGCTCACCTGATGGTAAATGACTACCGCCGCCCATGAACAGCGGCAACACCAGGGAGGGAATCGCAGATGCGTTGCGGGCCTTTTAGAAAGGAGTACGCTCTTTTCTTGAAGGTCTCTAAGTCGTATCGGTCCGGAAAAATCGCTGATGGTAATCGATTCCACAAGGAAGTCGTGCGAGGAAGAAAACATATTCTAAATCGCAAAGTAGTGGACCGCCAATCATCCAGATGGTGTGGATGGTATCGGGAGTTCTGCCGCGATGTACGTTCGTGAAATTTGGCGGCTGGGATTAATCCGAACAATTCCTCAGAGCACTCCCCATGGTAGATGCGAAAAAAAATGCAAAGGGATGCAACATCTCTTCGCAGTGCCAATGAATCGAGCCGATCGGAAAGGGCTCGGTCGTCGACGATTCGAGCCGCTCTGCGCTGGATGCGGTCAAGTGGAAGGAGTATTCCATGTGAGGCCGAACCTGCGCCTTGTAAAGTTGCAGGCGGTGTGCCGGCATGAAATACTGTCCCGCTCTGCTGAGCACGCCAAGCTTTTTAGAGGCCAATTTGGCTTTCTCTTCCAAGTGACCACGAAACTGCACGTCACTCGATTTGTCGACTCCGAGGATTGCTATACCTGCTGAGGCAAGAAGTGCTTCATGTATTCAATTCATCATCATCATCATTACAGCCCTTCACAATTCCACTGCTGAACATAGGCCTCCCCCAAAGAATGCCACAAAGCACGGTCCTGAGCCACCTGCATCCATCGACTTCCTGCATGTCTTACCAGGTCGTCACTCCATCTCTTGGGGGGACGCCCTAAACTTCGCCTACCGGTACGAGGCTGCCACTCGAGAACCTTTCTTCCCCATCGGTTGTCGGTTCTTCGAGCTATATGGCCGGCCCACTGCCACTTCAGCTTACTAATCCGTTGGGCTATGTCGGTCACTCTGGTTCTACTGCAAATATCCTCATTTCTGAGTTTATCACGCAGATAAACTCCGAGCATAGCCCTCTCCATAGCTCGCTGAGCGACCTTGAGCTTCCTCATTCGGCCAGCAGTGAAGGACCACGTCTCAGTTCCGTATGTCATCACTGGCAACACGCACTGGTTGTACAATTTCGTTTTAAGGTTTTGAGGTATGTCTGAGGAGAAGATGTGTCGTAGCTTCCCGAACGCTGCCCAGCCGAGTTGAATCCGTCGATTGACCTCTCGGTCGAAGTTGGACTTACCTAGTCGGACTATTTGTCCCAGGTAAACATACTCGTCAACAACTTCGAGCTTAGTGCTCGCAGCAACTACCGGCATAGGTGTGACATGGACATTAAACATAATCTTTGTTTTGTCCATGTTCATCTTAAGACCTATCCGTTGGGAGACACTATTGAGGTCATTGAGCATAGTGCTTAGATCCTCCAGCGATTCTGCCATTAGGACTATATCGTCGGCAAATCGAAGGTGAGTGATGTACTCGCCATTGATGTTAATACCGTATCCTTTCCAGTCCAGAAGCTTGAAAACGTCTTCCAATGCAGCGGTGAAGAGTTTCGGGGATATAACATTACCCTGTCTTACACCTCTCTGCAATTGGATAGGTTTCGTACTCTGGTTCTGTACTCGGATAGCCATCGTAGCTCTACTGTACAAACACTTCAGCACTTCGATATACCGACAGTCAACTTGGCACCGCTGAAGGGACTGCAGCACCGCCCAAATTTCGACGGAATCAAAGGCTTTCTCATAGTCCACATACGCCAGACATAGTGGCAAATTGTACTCTTCGGACTTCTGTACAATTTGCCGAAGGGTATATATGTGGTCTATGGTGCTAAAGCCCTTTCGTAAACCGGCTTGTTCGGGACGCGGGAAGTCGTCAAGTCTGCGCGCGAGACGATTCGTAATGACTCTGGAAAACAGCACGTAGACGGGGCTCAGAAGGGAAATCGGTCTGTAGTTCTTCAAGAGAGCGTTGTCACCTTTCTTGAAGAACAAGACCACCGCACTTCTGCTCCACGCCTCCGGTGTAATGCCACCATGGAGGACGGAATTAAAGAGCTTCTGAAGGACTTCAAGTACCGGTCTTCCACCCGCTTTCAGAAGCTCCGCTGTAATTCCATCCGCGCCTGGGGCCTTGCCGTTTTTAAGATGCTGGAGAGCCATTCTAATTTCGCTCAGACTGACGTCCGGGATATCTTCGGAATAGTGTCGGACAAGACTCGCTTTTGGATCGTTACTCACACTTGCGTGTGGCTCCAACGATGACGTGTACAGCTACCCATAGAACCTCTCAATCTCACTCAAAATCTCAGGTGCCCCGGAAACGATGCTGCCACATTTGGTCGTCAGCTTTGACAGTTGGCTCTTTCTGGCAGACAGATCTCTGGCAAAGACTTTGGAGCCTTGGTTCCGCTCGATCGCTTCTTCAATACGAGCTGTATTGAAGTTGCGTAAGTCCCGCCGCATGCATTTGGAGATCTGTCTGTTCAGTTGCCTGTATGCTGTCAAATCTGTTGAAGAATGTAGCTTCATCTCCCGTCTAACAGCCATGAGATTAAGAGTGTGATCGGAGAGTTTTTGTGTTCTTCTGCGGCGGGTCTTGCAGAACTTAGCTCCGACCGCATAGACAGTTTCCACGAGCTTGTCATTCATATCGTCCACTTCATTGCAGTCCTCTAGGCACTGAAAACGGTTTTGTAACTCGAGCTGAAAGGTTTCGGGACTTTGGATTAGAGCACGAGGGGGACGGAGCGTTGACTTCATCAGACGAGACCTCTCCAATTTGACATTTAGGTTCAGTGTGCCTCTCTCCATTCGGTGATCGCTGTTGGTATTCACTCTGGCGATCACTGAGACATCACTGAACAGTTGTCTTCTGGTCGTCATAATGAAGTCAATCTCATTTTTTGTCGAACCGTCGGGGCTCGACCAGGTCCACTTCCTGTGGGGCCGCTTCTTGAAGAAAGAGTTCATCATAAAGAGTCCCTCTGTCTCCATGAAGTCGGCCAGCTGCTGGCCCCTTGGGTTCCGTTGCCCTATTCCAAATTTCTCTACTTTCAGCTCACCGTTCTCTCTTGTGCTTAGTTTTGCATTGAAGTCTCCCATTAACACCGTATATTGGGTTTTGGAGGAATGCATGGCTCTAGAGATATCCTCATATATTTCCTCCACCTCCTCATCGGGGTGTGCCGAGGTTGGTACCTGTACGACCTTCGGCGAATACCGTTTGGTGATTCTGAGTATAAGGTACGCAACCCTCGTCGACACACTCCCGATCTTTACAACGTTGTTAATGAGAGACTTGTGGACGATAAATCCGACACCTCCTTGGGACAGATGGTGATAGAGCAAGTTGCCGGATTCGAGGATTACCGTGTCCTCCCCCGCTCTTCGGACTTCGGATAATCCCATAATATGCCAGTGCAACTTGTCTATCTCTTCTTCTAGCTCCACGATCTTCTCGTCAGTCCTCAGGGTGCGTGCGTTGTACGTTGCCAGGTCGAGTCGTCTAAGGTGGCAACCGAACCTCCACCGGAGATTCTTAGCACTTTTTAGGTGTACTGGTGTTTATATCCCGAGTCGCCGAAGCCGCAGCCCAGGCTTGATAACACTTCTGCTTACTGCGTAATGCAGTTGTACAGGAGCGACCAAACCAAGGCTGAGATCTGCCTTCGATTGGTACCACAGATGATGGAATAAATAGTTCCATTCCCTGTAGCACCATATCAGTGACAGAGTCAGCAATAGCGCTGGAATCATCGGGCAAAAAGCAAACCCGAATCCCGTCCCAATCCGCCGACCTGTAATGCCAAACACGGCGGAAACCTGCAGAACGCAACCGCGAGGGGAGCGTGAGTGACACCACACTCCGGATCAGACAATGGTCCGAAGAGCCGAGAGGGGCATAGACGGAAACCTTATATCCGTTCGGATGAGAGGTCAGCAGAAGGTCCAAAAAGGAAGGTGTATGATTCTCCACATCTGGAACCCGCGTAGGCGAAGTAACCAGTTGAGTCAGACCATATGCCAAGGCAAAGTCATAGACAGATCTCCCCGCATGATCTGTTAAACGTGAACCGAGCCATTCGGCGTGGTGGGCGTTAAAATTGCCAAGGATCATGATCTCTGCGGATGGTACCTGTTGTAGCAAGGAACCTGTAGCCATTTGAACGTGTTCGATGAGTCGGTTTGTTTTAGCATTACCGCTATTGGACCTATAGAGGCACCCGTAGACGCGCGGATGGTCGTCACTGTCTACGCGTAGCCAAAGGATAGACAGGTACGAACCTTCAAGACTGCCGAGGCGTCGAGAACAGATGTCCTCTCTGACATACAGGCAAACTCCAGCCCGAGGCACAAAGGAGTGCTCCAATTTGTGTCCGGGGTAGGAGAGATACGAAGTATCAGCCGGAGAGGATACCTGCGTCTCGGTGAGTAAGAGCAAGGCCGGCTTCGCCGTCTCGAGATGGTAATGGACGGCGTTTAGGTTCGAGTGAAGTCCCCTGATGTTGCAGAAATTCACGGATAATATGGCAGGGGTCTCCTTGGTATTGTTGCTCAGTTTGCCCCGAGCAGTTATGTTTTTGAGCGAAATTTTGCCCCCCAGAATACGTGGGGCAGCCTGAGCATCCACGCTCAGGAGTGGAATAACATGGTCGTGGATGCTCAGCGAGGGATCCTCCAGGGGTTCTGGTACCCTCCTGTGGTAGTTTTTCGCGTAATTTCGCTACCATGTTGATGGGGGGGGGGGGGGATTGGGCCTCCAGCCAGAAGAAACGCAGAAGCAGAACTTCTACTTCACGCCGCTATTCTGTGAAGTCGTGGTACCAACCCGGCTCGAGCTGGCCCATACATTCAACAGCAAAAAGTGGCTCTACCACCGTTAAACTAGCTGTTACCCGCGGCTTCGCCCGCATGTTTACTGGGAAATGAACTAACGATTGCTTTTTAAATTGAAAGAAAACTGAGTTTTATAGATTTGTCAGAGATGCAGCCATTAAAAGGAAACTCAGAAAAATTGATTCGTCAGCCTATTTAAATGTTTTGAAACGCAGCTTTAAATGTTTTATTACAAATGGAAATGGGATATTTTTTTAATTAAAGGAAACTGGGCATAATTATCCGTCAGGGATGCAGACTTTTGAAAAGAAACTGAGCTAAATTGATTCGTCAGAGATGCAGTTTTATGAATTGCAATGAAACTGAGTCAAATAAAAGATCCGTCAGAGATGCAGCCTTTTGTTTTGAAAGGAAACTGAGCTTAATAGGTCCGTCAGAGGTGCAGCATTTGGAATTAAAAAGAAACTGAGCTAAATAGGAAATTTTGAATTGAAAGGGAAGATCTGTGGGAATTCTAATTATTTGATTGTGGGAATTTTGGAAAAAAAACTAACTGAACACTATTTTAAGACGCTACTGTACACAATGTTATATGTTTTTCCATTCGGGGAAAGAATGTGGAGATTCTGGGCATTTGACACACGCCAACATGCTACATACAGCTGACCATGAGTGAAGCACGGTTTTTCTAAGTTGACCCCCGCTACCTGTAACGTTTGCCCTTGCGCTTTATTAATTGTCATTGCAAAACTGAGCTTAATAGGGAACTGCAACCTTTTGAATTGAAAAGGAAGATCTGTGGGAATTATAGGGATCCGTGGTATAATAACATTTTCACCTTGTCATACGTCTGTCAAAATTGTAGCACCGATTATGTTCCGTCCAAGATGTGTCACACGCAGCCTTGTCCCGTTACGTAACCGAGGAACATCTAAATTTCGCATTAGCATGACTGGGACGCCTAATTTTAATTGAAGCTTATGTGAGGGCTCACCTGACAACTCTAGAGAATTTAGAAGTTCTACGGTATATGAAGTGCCCTGTTCTGTGTCCATAACTGTGTCTACTAACAAATAATCTGTTATTTCTCCTGCTACTTCGCTTAATATATCTGAATTTATTTTGTTAACGCTCTCATTTTTTGGTGTAAGAATCGGCCTTTCACATAACCATTTGTCTTCATGCATGTTGTTCGTTAAATCTGAATAAACGCTCGCAATTAATTCGGAATGACTCTGTCCTAAATTACAAAAATCTCTCGTCAATTTAACGCAGCCCTCAGCATCCGTTTCCAACCGCCCATCGCCAATTTTTAATTGTGTGTCATCATAGTTTCCAGCATTGATATAATTATACAAATGCACTCTCATATTCGTAGTTAAACTGAATTTTGTCACCTTGTTCCATAAAATAGACGACTAGAGGCATGCTTTAATTTCATCTGCAGGTGTGCCCTTTTGAATGACAGATAAAGTTTGGCGAATGTCACCAGCCAGTAAAACCATCATTCCTCCCATTACATCGGTATTGCTGCGCAAATCCTGGAGCGTTCGATTTACTGCTTCTACAGCTTTTTTATGCGACATTGTACTTTCGTCCCACACTAAAAGTTTGCATTGTCGTGGCATTATACCTCGTGCACTATTTTTGCTAAAGTTGCAGATCGGCGATTCTTCCTGGGCTAGATTTAGAGGGAGTTTTAAAACAGAATGTGCAGTGCGGCCTTCGCTGAGCAGGCGTGGCGGCTATACCGGAAGAAGCTACGGCCACAGCAATGTTTTTATCTTTCCGTACTTGCGCTTATAATAAATTTAACAAAAATGTCTCCCCAGTTCCTCCAGGGGCATCTAGAAAGAAAAGTGCACCATTTCTAGATTCAATTTGTCCTAATACTTTGTCAAAAACTCGTTTTTGTTCGGGAAGCAAGCGGGGTACAAATTCGGCTACTTGCTGCTGCAAAGCTGTTATATCGTAGTTTGTTTCACGTATAATTTCATCACTTAGTTCATTTTCGGTTGTTCGCTGAGGGCTTATCATTCCAAAGTCGCTTTATTTTTTGCCTACCATTGCCATTACTTTATCTTCAATTTTTCGAAGTGCTTCATTATAAATGTGTTCATTGTATGTCATATTCGCGTGTGTCTGCTCTAACCTTCGCAAAATATCTTCTGCCATGTACTCTTTATATTTGTCCCTCAATTCATGTGCATTAGATAGCCCGCAAGATGATATGAAAGTTGCATAAAGATCCCTAATTATGGCTGGTGATTGGCACTGCACAGCTTCGTCCATGGTTTCATCCAAGTGATTATCGTTTTCTAAAAGATGCAGAGCTTTACATGCTTCTCTATAAGTTGTGCATTCCTGACCGTTGACAATTTTAAGGTCTTTATATCCTGTAGGACCCCGAACATGGTGCAGCAGCAATCGTAAACAGAAACATTCAAAATTAGTTACATGGAGGGTATACACACGACCAAGGGCATCTGATGACTTTACACCGAGCCAATTTGCAACAGGCACGCCTTGAATACGGTATTTCCACTCCTTCCTAGATGTGTTCCAAGTATAATAGCGGGGGACTTCAGCATATAACAACGTTTTTGCAAAGGGGTCGGTTTGACAAAGTTGAAAGAAGGCTGTTAGTGTAGTTTTTGGCGGTGATGCAATTCTTTCTTGGAAATTTCTTTCGGTGAAATACACACGCTCTCCATTTTCTAAGTGCACAGCAAGGTGAGTAACTGTTGGGTGCTTTCGTGTAAAGGGAAGCCAAGGAGACGCCACGCTGCCTCGTTACTGCTGACATAACGCCCTGCTTGGAAGGTCTGTACTTCATTAACGGGATTTGCCTCACCTTCACTCCTGAGATTAAATATTGCTTGGTCGCTTCCTTTATTTATGTACTTATAGATATTCTTGATTGCGCGGACAGAGCTACATGCTTCTACATTCATGTAGGCATTAAACATTTTACATAGAATGGGCGAATACGGGACAATTCAACAGTTATCTAAGGTTTCGAACACTCCAGAGCGAGATTTGATTGTAAATTTCCTGCCAATATCTTCGGGAGCTCTGCGTCTGTATAAAGGTTAGCCATTGTCATTGTGCACTGTTTCTTTTAATAGCTGTTTAGGGAATTTCTTTGTACATTTCCTTCTTTCATACATGGCAATTTTGAATTTCGTGCTCCACATGGACCGTGAATCTTATTTCGGACGATGGTATCATACAATTCTTTATCTTGCTCAGGATCTGGAATCTTGGCGCTTACTATGTCGTCTATTTGGCTGGGCCGCAACTTCTCTTTAAGCCATATTAGAATGTGGGCGTGCGGTAATCCCCTTTTTTGCCATTCAATTGAATACATGTCCATGCGGTCGGAGCTAAGTTCTGCAAGACCCGCCGCAGAAGAACACAAAAACTCTCCGATCACACTCTTAATCTCATGGCTGTTAGACGGGAGATGAAGCTACATTCTTCAACAGATTTGAGAGCATACAGGCAACTGAACAGACAGATCTCCAAATGCATGCGGCGGGACTTACGCAACTTCAATACAGCTCGTATTGAAGAAGCGATCGAGCGGAACCAAGGCTCCAAAGTCTTTGCCAGAGATCTGTCTGCCAGAAAGAGCCAACTGTCAAAGCTGAAGACCGAATGTGGCAGCATCGTTTCCGGGACACCTGAGATTTTGAGTGAGATTGAGAGGTTCTATGGGCAGCTGTACACGTCATCGTTGGAGCCAAACGCAAGTGTGAGTAACGATTCAAGAGCGAGTCTTATCCGACACTATTCCGAAGATATCCCGGACGTCAGTCTGAGCGAGATTAGAATGGCTCTCCAGCATCTTAAAAACGGCAAGGCCCCAGGCGAGGATGGAATTACAGCGGAGCTTCTGAAAGCGGGTGGAAGACCGGTACTTGAAGTCCTTCAGAAGCTCTTTAATTCCGTCCTCCATGGTGGCATTACACCGGAGGCGTGGAGCGGAAGTGCGGTGGTCTTGTTCTTCAAGAAAGGTGACAACGCTCTCTTGAAGAACTACAGACCGATTTCCCTTCTGAGCCGCGTCTACGTGCTGTTTTCGAGAGTCATTACGAATCGTCTCGCGCGCAGACTTGACGACTTCCAGCCTCCCGAACAAGCCTGTTTCCGAAAGGGCTTTAGCACCATAGACCATATACATACCCTACGGCAAATTGTACAAAAGTCCGAAGAGTACAATTTACCACTATGTCTGGCGTATGTGGACTATGAGAAAGCCTTTGATTCCGTTGAAATTTGGGCGGTGCTGCAGTCCCTTCAGCGGTGCCAAGTTGACTGTCGGTATATCGAAGTGCTGAAGTGTTTGTACAGTAGAGCTACGATGGCTATCCGAGTACAGAACCAGAGTACGAAACCTATCCAATTGCAGAGAGGTGTAAGACAAGGTGATGTTATATCCCCGAAACTCTTCACCGCTGCATTGGAAGACGTTTTCAAGCTTCTGGACTGGAAAGGATACGGTATTAACATCAATGGCGAGTACATCACTCACCTTCGATTTGCCGACGATATAGTCCTTATGGCAGAATCGCTGGAGGATCTAAGCACTATGCTCAATGACCTCAATAGTGTCTCCCAACGGATAGGTCTTAAGATGAACATGGACAAAACAAAGATTATGTTTAATGTCCATGTCACACCTATGCCGGTAGTTGCTGCGAGCACTAAGCTCGAAGTTGTTGACGAGTATGTTTACCTGGGACAAATAGTCCGACTAGGTAAGTCCAACTTCGACCGAGAGGTCAATCGACGGATTCAACTCGGCTGGGCAGCGTTCGGGAAGCTACGACACATCTTCTCCTCAGACATACCTCAAAACCTTAAAACGAAATTGTACAACCAGTGCGTGTTGCCAGTGATGACATACGGAACTGAGACGTGGTCCTTCACTGCTGGCCGAATGAGGAAGCTCAAGGTCGCTCAGCGAGCTATGGAGAGGGCTATGCTCGGAGTTTCTCTGCGTGATAAACTCAGAAATGAGGATATTTGCAGTAGAACCAGAGTGACCGACATATCCCAACGGATTAGTAAGCTGAAGTGGCAGTGGGCCGGCCATATAGCTCGAAGAACCGACAACCGATGGGGAAGAAAGGTTCTCGAGTGGCAGCCTCGTACCGGTAGGCGAAGTTTAGGGCGTCCCCCCAAGAGATGGAGTGACGACCTGGTAAGACATGCAGGAAGTCGATGGATGCAGGTGGCTCAGGACCGTGCTTTGTGGCATTCTTTGGGGGAGGCCTATGTTCAGCAGTGGAATTGTGAAGGGCTGTAATGATGATGATGATGAATTGAATACATGAAGCACTGCACATCTCCGAAAATTTTCCCTTTGTTAATTACATACATACAATTTTTGTACTTTTAATCTAAATACTCTAGCAACTAAATCGTGTCTGTCAGTACTTTTTTGGCCCGGCATTAGCTCCTCGGTTATTTCTTTCCATGTGGGATTGCAAGTAAAAGTAATAAAAAAGATCAAGTCTTCCGTAAGTTCGTAGATAGGCAAATGCGTCTTGTGTGTACTCATGTAGGTAGCGGGGACTGTTAACGAATGATGAGAGCAGAATTACCATTTTACCTAAATCTCTGGGGTTTACATTGGCGTCGCTAGAAACTGCATCTTGTTAATATATATAATTCTCAACGCGCAGTTTTTTTTTTATTTAAAGATATATAACGGAGACGTTCACTTTCTACCTTCACATACATGTCTACCAAAAATTGATGAAATAATTGTCTACATCGGGCTAAGAGGTTAAAATCATTTTCTCGCAACATCATATGATACGCATAAAAATCCATACATGATACTGTTTTGTTCGGAGTAGGCTCCTTTGTGGCCGGGTTAATGAGTGGAATTTGAAAATGATAACCCTCTTGTCCTTTGCAATAAATCAATGAGTATTGCAAAGCGTCATAAAACTTGTGTGTATCGGCTACCCGTTGCAACGTATCATCACGTGCTCGCAAGACAATGTTTCGTGAAGAAAATTGATCACCACTAATTACGGCTGCTATTTCGTTTATCAAAGGTGTATTGTAGCGCCATTCATGCTCTCCTCGAGGGCTCCGATCAGCGTGAATGACGACTTTATAATCCTCTTCAGGTAGGTTTTCTTTTTTTTATAGGAGAGGGGGCAAACGAGCATGCGGCTCACCTGTTGGTAAGTGACTACCGCCGCCCATGAACAACTGCAACACCAGGGAGGGAATTGCAGATGCGTTGCCGGCCTTTTAAAAAGGAGTACGCTCTTTTCTTGAAGGTTCCTAAGTCCCTGAGGAAAAATCGCTGATGGTAATCGATTCCACAAGGAAGTCGTGCGAGGAAGAAAACATCTTCTAAATCGCACAGTGGTGGACCGCCAATCATCCAGATGGTTTGGATGGTATCGGGAGTTCTGCCGCGATGTGCGTTCGTGAAATTTGGCGGCTGGGATTAATCCGAACAATTCCTCAGAGCACTACCCATGGTAGATGCGATGCGGTTCTTTTTAGCGGTAAGCGGCAAGAATCTTTTAATTTTGAACACTGTGTCTCTCTCAACTCCCTGGATAAATTGGCAGCGACGGTCTACCTCAATTTCTTCGTCATCCATAAAATATACTTGTAAAAATGTATGCTGATCGTTTTCAGCTGGAAAAAGTGAACCTATTCTATGATAAATTTGCGCTTGCACCGTAAATGTAGGCGAAAATCCCGGCATTATTATTTTCCGGTCAACTCCGAAGGACGTCATTTAAAAGCATAAGTTATATTTCAGGATCCAGTTTAAAAAGCGCCGTGACTCATTAGCATCATATAAAAAGAGAGTTTTCAAAGGTTCTTCTGGTTCCCCAAGTAACGGAAGAGACACTTTGCCATTGAAACAGCACATGCCTGCGGTGTCATTTTTCCATTTTAAAGCGCTGCAAAATCGACACGCCTTGTTCATTAGTCCGATAACAACTAACCTGTGATTTTTATAATCAATCAACGGATCATAATTGAATGCTGCGTCATTAAAAACCGACCAATTGTTTCTTTGAAAATTTTGTCGACGTTCAGCTTGGAGCTGTGCATTTGCATCTCTTCGCGCCTGTGTCTGTTCTGGTGTTTCAGATGCCCTTATAGTAGATTGACGTTCAGCTTGCTCAATGAGTCTGTGTTGAGTTTCATCAGGTGTTTCCAAGGCTCTTAAGGCGGCCTGACGTTCCGCTTGTTCGAATAGTCTTTGCTTACTTTGAACAGGTGTTTCAGTAGCTCTTAAAGTAGATTGACGCTCTGCCTGTTCAAGACGCCTTTGCTGACTTTGATCAGGTGTTTCAGTAGTTCTTAAAGTAGGTTGACGCTCTGTCTGTTCAAGACGCCTTTGCTGACTTTGAGCAGGTGTTTCAGTATCTCTTAAAGTAGCTTGACGTTCTGCCTGTTCAAGACGCCTTTGCTGACTTTGAGAAGGTGTTTCAGAAGCTCTTAAAGTAGCTTGACGCTCTGCCTGTTCAAGACGCCTTTCCTAACTTTGAGAAGGTGTTTCGGAAACTCTTAAAGCAGCCTGACGCTCTGTCTGTACAAGACGCCTTTGCTGACGTTGAGAAGGTGTCTCAGATGCTTTAAAAGCAGCCTGACGCTCTGCTTGTTCTTGTCTTCTCAGTTCAGCATCTAAAGATTCTAGCGATCGAGCTAATCTTTTCGCTTGTCTTTGAGAAGATACTCTTGAAAGGCTGGACTTACGTTTGCAAGGCATTATGAAGTAACAAAAAACCTATTTATAAAAAAAAACGTTAAAATACCTAAAAGGAATTAAATTTCCTTTTAAATATTTTTTTTAAAAGCTAATCCAAAATATCTTAAAGGAATAAATATTCCTTTTAACTATTTTTTAAAATCAAAACAACAAAACCAATTCAAGACACAACACGAATCCGAAAACGATAGCAAAAAAAAATCGAATCAACTTAAACCAAATCACAAAACAAATCGCAGAAAATCGAAATCGAAAGCAGTAGTCAATATAAATATAACCAACGAAAAAAGAAGTAAGTGTATAGGTACCGTATACACTATCTATACTATTAATATTCCTTTGAAAGATTGTTAAACAACCTAAAACACCGAAAACCAATTCATGATTCTAAATAAACAAAATCCAAAATCAAAGCCAGAGTCTAAATATGTATAAAGGAATACCAACCAAATCAACAAAACCGATCCAAGAAAATACACAAATCCGAAAATGAAAGCCAATATAAATCCATTCAACCTTAACCAAATCACAAAGCAAATAACAAACAACCGAAATCGAAAGCATGTAGTCGAATATGCTACGAAATAGAAAAAATTAAGCGTATAGGTACCGTATGCACTATAAGTTGACGTGCGGCACAATGGCGGGAGTTAAGTACATGTCAGGAAACATTTCGTTACCGCGTTTTAAAAACCTAGTAACGACATTTAGCGGAATCAATTTAAACTATGTATACGTTAGTTAATAAGAACTCTCAAAAATATTTTCCTTATAATTTTGCACAATTTTTCTTATTATAATACCGATTCATTCATAACCACATATAAGAACTGTATTCATTTCCGTTCAATAAATATTACTAAGGCTTATTAATAAGGCTTACTAAGAACTGTTTCTACAACAGTTAAGTAATAGTTAAAGGTGAAAGCGTGACAGGTGGTGATAGTATTTCTGATCCATACTTATAATCACGCCTGTAACCCTTGCGGGGTAGGCAGAGCATAAACGGATTACTTAATATCGTCTGCGAGGTTATCGCCTATTCTGTGAATTACAATGCACCAAAACGTTTGAAGAAAATGAGCTGGTGAATTTTATGTTTTTTATTGCTCTCTTCCCGGTCCTGCGTGGAAAAATACAGATCCATACAATTTTTATCTTAATTTTGGTAAAAAGACATAACAACCCAGATATTCTGACCTTCTGTGTTTGTCCATCGTACCGTCGTCCGTCTTGTAGAATCACGGTGGCGCCACCTAGCTGAATTTAATTTTGCAACATAATCGATTTTCCCACGGGAATGATATGTGTTTTCGCTGAAAAAATTGCCTATGTTACTCTACAGCCATCGAACTATCCCCATACAAAAAATCATGCCATGCCGACGCTCTGTTGCGACGTGAAAGAAGGACAAACAAACAAACAAACACACTTTCGCATTTATAATATTAGTATGAATTATTTTTTGATTTACTTGTAAGTTTCGTCCGTTTTGATGTATCTCCAGGTCTGTAAAATTGGCCGAGCGTAGGCCAATTTCTGCCACTAATTAAAAATATTATCGAAATCTACAACTAAAACTTAAAACCCATATGATCTCGTGAGTATCGTAACAGGCGAAAGAGAGAAGCTAAAACGGGAGTTGGTCAGCAGTATCTTTTTGATAACAAATCAATAATATTAATACAAAACTGCGGTTTCTAACAAGCACGGCAACTATGGCGAATATTCTTATAATAAAAGGCAATCTATGGGAGAGGCCTAGGTTCAGCAGTGAGTTTTTCTGGCAACGCATTCAAACTTGATAGCAAAAAATATTTCTTTCCTTCCACAATATATGTATTCTGTAACAGTTTAGGCGACATTTTTTAGAGCTTTGTACTTTTGCAGGAAAGTAAATTATCTAACTACAAAATTTCATCCAATCATTAGAGCCGTTGCCGAGAAATTGAAATTGCGTTATATACGTATGTAAAAGTTGTTCATATAAAGTATAGGTTTGTTATTTGCTATATATTATATGAATATTAAGTATGTACGCCTAGACGTTTCGATTGCTTTGCAGTATTCAGCAGGTTCTTTTCTCGCTCATCGCTGCTATGTTTCGTATGGTGAGTGTAGAGAACCAGAGACCTTTTTACTGGATAAGAGGCATTCCATCTTAGTCCTCACGAGTGACAACGCATTTGCATTTTGATTCGCAAACGAGTCTAAGTCTATGGGCCACAGCAACCACTTACCATCAGGTGGACTGTGTGCTCGTTTGTCACTCGATCATATAAAAAAAGTTGAATTTAGAATGTTCTTTTTTTTTAGGCGGCTAATAACTGCTCTTGCTGCTACTACATAAAGACGCTGTCAATTTGAAATTGTTACCATAGATATCCTGCCCCAATGAGTTATAGTGAACTTGACATGTCTTTGAATTTTTTTTAATTATATTTTCCCGAAATGCAGGTTTACTCAGGATGTTTTCTAGTAGTAAATGAGTACTTATAATTGAAACTAACCATTTCATTGGTGTCTGCAGTTTATAATGGTAAAATATAAATTCTTAAATGTGAACTAACACGCATTATTATGTAAATGCAACATAATTTTGCAATACCTAAACAGCGCTACATGCAACGCGTTTCTTTATTTTTTCATCACAAATTCTAATCATTATAATAAGAAAGCCTTACATCATACAATTATGATCGCAAAGACTGGGTTTTGATTAGTGGAGAAGTCGCTATCCAGAATTGCAGCCAATGAGGTTATTGCGATCGCCTGCGGTAACATTTGTTATAGAACCCATCGTACGATGAATGAAATTATGTTACATCGTATATTTGAAGATATTTACAGAGCCTTTGCCAATTGAATTTGCAGTTTAATTTCACGACGGTAACAGCAGGATGCGACCGCCCGCAATTTCAAAAGGTCATGGGTTCGAATCCATTCGACTACTTTTGTTAACCACTCCTAACAACATGATATGAAATGTATCTAATAAATGTACACATACCTATTAAATATGTGCTATTTAATATGTTATGCCGTTTATATTATAATATATACTATTTAAACTTGAACTTGACTTAATAATGTGGGCCTATTTAATAGAATGAATATAAATTTAATAAAAGAGTTTATTGGAAATCCAACTGAAGATATTTAATTTAGACATTAAAATGTCTTAATAAAAGCTGGATTGGAGAAACCTTATTGTGATAAACGAAATCTGAGTTCTCCCTTTTTAATTAAATCGTTCCTCTACCTTTCAATTTGTTTCAAACTCACTTCAAATATCAATGAAATTTGAAACCAAAAATTAAACAAAAGAAGAAAATAAACTTAATATTCGGAAGCAATTTAATGCAATATTTATTTTCCCTTACGCAAAGTAAGATATAATGAAAGGAATTTGTTTATTAAAATATTTTTTTACCGTCAAATATGATAAAATAGAATAATTTTTATACAACCATCATCTCTTATAGTATATTGCAGACGCTGAGCGTTGAAAAATGCGTGTGCTTTTGAATTATGATAATATGTTGCGATGTTTTCTATCGCCTGTAGTATATTATCGTATTTTGACGATAACGAACTGCGGTTATTTAAGCGGATGAAGCAAGGTAATTCACGACTTACATATTTTCATAGCATAAGTTTTTAATGTCCAACGCGTGTACTACGTTTTTCCTGAAACTTGCTACATTCTCATCTAAACACCTAAACTAAAGTATCAGTTCAAGTAATACTGGAACTGTTGTATTCCGAATGAAGGTAAAGATAATGGCATAGAGAGCCAGCAGAATAACAGATTGTGAGGCATTCCATTTTAGTCCCCAGAGTTGAAGACGCGAAGTTAGTTGTAGGTGCCTATAGGCTGTACCACTTACCATCTATTGGGCTATAATTTCGTTATTTACTTCATTTTTATAAAAAAAAATATTTATTTGTTGTTATGATAATTTTTAACACCTTAAGCTCTATAGTGTGCTTACTTTTAATGAGATAACTTTAAAAATAAAATAGTTTTACATGACAATATATTTTGTAAGGTTTTGTCAGCTTGATTCTAGCTTTTTTGTAGAGCTAGAAACATTAACGGGAAATTCATAAATTTTCCATCAGTACAGTTCTTTGCAGCAGCAAGCAAGACAACTACACTCACATTTAAACAAAATTATAACTCATTATTTGAAAGTAACCGTGAGATCTAAAATAAAGATTGCTTAAATATATAATATGTTCGTATATTATTCTATTAAGAAAATGTGTTCATGTTATTATAAAAATCCTAAGAGCGGTATAAGAGTAACGTGTGTACAGATGGCTACTTTTATTCAGAGTAAATAACGCAGTCTCTCGCAATATTAAATTTATTTTTATGTACGTCTTGCTCTTTGTTATTTCACATGGTATAGAAGGAAGAAAACGTTATTTACTGCTTTTACCTTTATGAAATTTTCTAGAACGAGATTTTTTTTTATACGTGGTAGAGCCACGCTGCATCTATATTATGGTTGTAGCACGAATGGGTCGGCTCGATCGGGTAAGGACCACGCTCTCACAGAATACCAGCGTAAAATAACAGCGTAATGCTGCTGTGTTTCATTTGGTGAGTGTAGAGCACCGGAGACCCTTTTTACTGGAAACGAGGCATTCCATCTTAGTCCTCACGGGTGACAACGCATTTGCATTTTAATTCGCAAATGAAGATAGATGTAGATGTCTATGTGCCACAGCAACCACTCACCATAAGGTGAGTGGTTGCTGTGTGCTATTTTGTCAACCTTATCCTATAAAAAAAAGAATGTACATAGCGGAATACGGATAAAAAGTCGACAGCGTTTGTTTCATAAAAGGATTTTTTTTCTTGAATATTCATAAAATAAATTTTACAGTTCGAACGAGATGTAATTTATTTCTCTTGAAGAAGTGGGATGCGGGAAGTAAAGACCGTAAGAACAAAAAGGAAAGGATGCGGAGCTATAGCCGAAATAATAAACTTAATGTTTTTGGTTTTTGGCCATTTTGACCCCCTAGGAGTACTGTAATGAGAACTTTTTTGTCCCTATTCAACCAAGACCCCCATGACATCGTCTACATGATAAGCTATTCAAACCGACTAGGCCTAGATTTCAAGTCACCCCCAACTCATTTCTAGTCTTTACTTCCAAAAAAAAAACAATGTTACTTGTTACGGCCAGCAGCTGCTTATTTAATAGTAGGGTCTCCCGGGCCCATAGCGGAAGAACCTACAAGCAGATGCAAGTCGGGCCTCCTAAAGGCCAAAGTGGAAAGTTTCCAATTACAATAACAATAAAGGGGGAGCGTTCTATTCTATTAAACCGACCTTACTTACCTGTAGCAGGAGACGACTTCGCTCCAAGGCTTGGGCAGGCCGTGAATGTGTAATGGTGTTTTGGTGGACAGTAAACAGTGAGGGGTGAATGTATGGGGCCTTGGCAAGCACAGGCGACCAGCAGTGGCCGAGTTCCAGGCTGCTCCAAAATGCTGCACCGCTCCAGACTGCAGTATCCTTCCGCGGCGTCGTCCACAGTCACTTTCTTCGTTCGTCACGATGACAGTCCATTAACTCTATCGTACGATTAACTAACTTACAGAAGCCACTAACTCTCGTTTGCTATAAAGCTTAACTCGCGAAATCGGAGCAAAGGTCATTACCGTTTCGCGTGGCAACAGTTATTTCTAGAATATCAAATGCCGCACTAGTAGCTAATACAGTCGAATCCACTTATATACGGATTCAGCGTTAAACGCGAATAAATCCCGAGAGACGCTCTCTGCAAGGAATGCGCGTTACGTTGCTAGACAGTATATTTACTAGACGCGCCTAAAACTATTCCGCGCCCCGTACAAAAATGACAGCGTGCCGTCTATAGCACCGTTGGCCAACGACTCTTTTTCGCTCGCGACCCGCGCGCTCTTGCCACCACCACGCCGCTCGGCCGAACTTCAAACCAGTATCGCGCCGAGCCGAGTGCACTCTGGCGTCCATTCTTGACATTAGCGCTTGGCGCGAACAAACCCCTGCCCCGGACATAAGAACTTATGTCCGCGAGCAAACGGGCCAGCCGGAGAGTCGAGCCTCCACTGGATGCCCCCCTGGACGTCGCAGCACCTCAACAAGTCCTGTACTGGACAGAAGTCCGACGACCTCTCTCAAACACCTATTTGTGCTCCTTATAATTAGTTCCGCAATCCGACCGGATCAGGTCTGCAAACAGGGACGCGACACGAAGCGGCCCAGAGTGACCTCCTAAGCTTCAGTGCAGAGAGCACCCCCAAATTCCCCATAATTGTCGTCTGTGGAGAGCCGAACGAAACGCACAGATAGTCCTTAGTATGAATTTTCAAACAAGTAGGCATAACCAAGCCACCCACCATATAATCATTTACTAAATGGTGCGACAGCTGATTTCCATCTGATAATCTACAAACCAGACTGCCCTTTAGGCAGGCAGTCCTATGCTCATATTTCAACTAATTTTTCAAAAGCATCAATGTTCATCTACAGAATTAATTAAAACAAGGTAATCACCGATGCACATAGGTCAACTTGACAAAGTAAACAAAACAATAAACGTAAGAGACAGCCTTATTTCTCATTTCAAATAAATATCTTAGACAGTGCCAACAAATGTAAACCAAAAGAGAATTGACTCTTATTCCCTTCGGCACAAATAGGGTTATCTAATTTCAGCCTTCCTTTTCACAAAGCAAAATGATTAAACACTATCACAAAACATATACATAATTTTCCAAACAGCGCGTCATTCAATTTCAAATGAATTCAAACTTTCCTTTCAGCAAACAGACGCAACAATCAAATACAATTACAGAGCATACAATTACAATCCACTTATATACGGATTCAGCGTTAAACGCGAATAAATCCCGAGAGACGCTATCTGCAAGGAATGCGCGTTACGTTCCTAGACAATATATTTACTAGACGCGCCTTAAACTATTTCGCGCCCCCGTACAAAAATGACAGCGTGCCGTCTATAGCACCGTTGGCCAACGACTCTTTTTCGCTCGCGACCCGCGCGCTCTTGCCACCACCACGCCGCTCGGCCGAACTTCAAACCGGTATCGCGCCGAGCCGAGTGCACTCTGGCGTCGATTCTTGACATTAGCGCTTGGCGCGAACATTACTTTTTGTGTAATAACGATTGCATAAGAACATTTTAACTCAATAGAAATAATTTATAATCATCATGAAAATGTTATTGCCATCAGTGCTTTTATTATTAATGGATCATTATATACTTTTTCATTTAATTGTACATAGAGCTTTTTAGACCGTTTTTTAAAATGTTGCCATTAACGAAGCTTGGTTGCCAGATACCCATCCATATTTTGAAAGGAACGAACTTGTCAATGTTTTGATTTTTTTTTCTAGGTCACCAATTTTTCTATCACCGTGGTCAAATTCAGACTAGAAATCACATGAATATTCAAATGATCATCGTTAAAAAATGACAGTTAAGTTTAATTCAGAATTAAAATGAATATAATTTACGTAACGAATATATATATATATATACGTCAATGTTGAATAATCCATTAGATAAAAGCTTTGCTGTCTCCTTCGGTTTGTAATTTATTTACGCAATTACTCTTGTGCGGGACAACAAATAGTGATACATAATATAAAGATTATAGTTTAGATAGGATATAAGCATTTTATGTTAAGAAAATAATAGTGTAGAGCTTATATTTGTGTAATAAAATTAGTTGGTCACTTTGTATAATAGAACTAGCTTAAGGTAAACAATGTAAACAATGACTCAGTAAGATATAGAACTAGCTTAAGACAAACAATGTAACGGGACTCAGCATCGTCACTTGCTCTGTCACGCCTCGCGCTGATTGGTCGACGCCATTTGTACGATGCGTCGGCCGTATCTATTAACCCAGCCCGAGGCGGTATAAAAGAGGGGCGATTTTCGTCGTTCGACACAGTCGGCGGCCAGCTACCTCAAGGAAAACACCAAATATAGAAGAAAGAAAAATATCGCAGCGGTTTTATTCTCCACCAATCCAGCACACAAATGTGCCTGTAGGGCACATTTAATGGTCCTTCGCCAGCCGAATATTGTGGGGAATAATTACCTGAAGAAAAATAATTAAGAAGACTCCTCGGAAATCTTTTTTCAAGACTCAAGATTATTCAGCTGACAGCATGGCCGTTACGCGCTCTGAGGGAAGGGGCAGCAAGCCGTCGTCGTCCAAGGCTACCACCTCGGCGACCGGTACCACCAGTGCGGAAGCCAGTACGGAATCGACAGCTACAGGGACGACTGCCACGGAGACTTCAGAGTATACAGACACCTCCGCGGCGACTGATCCATCCACCGTGACTTCCGCCACCGCAGCGACCACTTCGTCCGCCGCCACCTCAGCCTCAGCCGCAACCGCCGCCCCCGCCACGCACCCCGCCAGCGCCGTCGCTCCTTCCGTAACACCATCCGCGGCGACGACACTAACTGCGGGTGCGAAGGCCAAACAGCTGATGAAGCCGCCCGCTACTGTCACCAGAGCAACTCACCGAGAAACAGAAACTTCTACAGTGAAGCGAGCCATAAGAAGCACCGCCGGTCCATCAAAGCAAACCGGGCTACAGGAACCCCGCCCGCCCAGCAAGAAGGGAGGTGGAGGGGGATCTACACGCAGTAGAACGAAGCAGCTCAAGCTTGCAAAGGCGAAAGAAGATTTACTACGCCTTCAAGTGGAATTAGCCGCAGCACGCCTTGCTGCCTTAGAAAGGGAAGACTCAGAAGAGGAGGAGGAAGAAGAAGATGACGCATCCCTCTACTCAAGATCAGAAGTCAATACAAGAGTGGACGACTGGTTGGAGAATCAAGTGAATCGCCCGGTGTTAGCAATCACCAACGAACCTCACCATGCCATAGAAGAACCAACAGCCGCCCACGCAGAAGAACCAAGGCACAAAGAAACACATCAGTCACCGGCGGGAGGTCAAACTGACGTAGCCCTCCTGACTGAAGCCATCACTCGGGCTGTCAGCGCCGCCCAACGACCTAAGTTCGTCGAGTTACCATTCTTCAGTGGGTCTCATCAGGAATGGCTACCCTTTCGCGCCGCCTACTACGAGACAGAAGCGACATTCAGCGTAGTTGAAAATACCAATCGACTCAGAAGAAACTTGAAAGGGAAGGCCAAGGAAGCAGTTGAAGGCCTACTTATGACCAACGCACACCCGGCTGAAGTAATGAAGACTTTGGAGTCAAGATTTGGAAGACCAGAGTCAATAGCCATGCTGGAGATGGAGACGCTTAGAGGTCTGCCGCGCCTTACTGAGTCACCAAGAGACATATGCATATTCGCCACCAAGATCTCCAACGTAGTGGCGACACTGAAGACTTTGGGTTGTTTTAATTACATGTACAATCCTGAACTCGCGAAGACAATAGTAGACAAACTGACGCCAACTCTGCGTTATAGATACTACGACTTCTCAGCCATGCAGCCACGTGAAGACCCTTGCCTCATCAAGATAGAGAAGTTCTTCAAAAGGGAAGCAGAACTTTGTGGACCCTACGCGCTGCCCGAACAGATGACACCGCCTATTACAGCCGCACCACAAAGGAAGACTCAAAGGATCAACAACGTGACTGAGAGGACATACATACCAAGATGCATCGTATGTGAAGATGCGGGGCACACCAACGCCACAGAATGTGAACAATTCAAGAAGTTAGATGCAAATGCAAGATGGGACATGGCCAAGTCCAAGCGCCTCTGCTTCAGGTGTCTTCGCTATAGGAACAAGACACACCACTGCCGACCCAAGCCATGTAATGTCAACAGCTGCAAGTACTCTCACCACAAGATGCTGCATTACGAAAAGAAGTCAGAAGATTCAGAAGCAAAAGAAAATCAAGGGGCAATAGAGGTCATCAACTCAACCTGGACCGTCAAGAAGCAATCATATTTAAAAATCCTACCGATCCAGGTCAAAGGAGCTGTCAACACCTTCGCGTTGATGGACGACGGCTCAACAGTCACGCTCGTCGACGATAGTATAGTAACAAGCGTCGGAGCAACGGGCCCCATAGACCCATTGAAGATAGAAACCATCAACGACAAGAAAGTATCGGAGTCAGCATCGAGGAGAGTCACCATCAAACTAAAGGGGCTCAACGATCATGAAGAACAAATACAAGCACGCACAGTGAAGAACCTGCAAGTCTCATCTCAACGGGTCCCACAGGATCTAGTGGAGGAGTGTCAACACCTCTCTGATATCCAAGGACATCTCACATATGCAAACGCCAAGCCACGAGTGCTGATCGGACAAGATAACTGGCATCTTCTGCTGACATCGGAAGTAAGAAAAGGAGACAAGAACCACCCAGTGGCATCTCTCACGCCACTAGGTTGGGTACTCCACGGCAGCCAGACACGAAGCTTCGGACGGAACATCGATTTCGTGTCACACATCGTAGAAGATCCAGAGGAGAATCTAGAAGACCTCGTGAAGCGATACTTCGAGATGGACGCGCTCTGTATAAAGCCCAAGAGACCGAAGACTGATCCAGAAGAACAAGCACTTCGTATCTTGGAAAGGACCACAACGAAGACAGAAGAAGGAAGATTCCAGACTGGTCTTCTCTGGCGCAAAGACGATGTCAAGTTACCAGACAATTACGAAAACTCGCTGAAGAGGCTCTTCAACATAGAAAAGAAGATCGATCGTGACCCCACGTTAAAGAAGAAATACGTGGAACAAATGAACGCTCTCGTCGCAAAGGGGTACGCCGAACCCGCCCCAAAACAGAAGACAGCTGACAAAACTTGGTACCTACCTCACTTTGCAGTAGTCAACCCAATGAAACCGGAGAAATTACGGGTGGTACACGATGCCGCAGCCAAGACCAAAGGGGTGGCACTTAATGACATGCTACTCAAAGGGCCCGACCTACTACAATCGCTACCAGGTGTCGTCATGCGCTTCCGACAACACATGATCGCGGTTACGGCGGACATCAAAGAGATGTTCATGCAAGTCAAGTTGCGAGAACAAGACAGGGACGCACTGCGGTACCTGTGGCGTGGGGATCGACGAGACAACCAACCTCCGGAAGAGTACAGAATGACATCATTAATTTTCGGAGCATCGAGTTCGCCTTCGACAGCAATATACGTCAAGAACCTAAACGCCAAACAGCACGGGGAAACTCACCCAGAAGCCGCAGCAGCCATCATAATGAAGCATTACGTCGACGACTACTTGGACAGCTTCAGAACCCTCGAAGATGCCAAACGCATCACAAAGAGTGTACGAGCCGTGCACATGAAAGCCAGCTTCGAGTTGAAACAGTGGAAATCAAACTCGGCATCACTCCTAGAAACACTTGGAGAAGACAGCCAGATAGAAGACATGGAACTCTACAAAACAGAAGAAAAGATGGAACGAGTTCTGGGTGTTGTTTGGAAGATCCACTCGGACGAACTCACCTTCAACCTCAACTTAGCCAAAATACCCTCAACACTCCTAGAAGGGAAGCAGCCGACGAAAAGGGAAGCACTGAGAATAGTGATGTCGCTCTTCGACCCGCTCGGATTCGCCTCGCCTATCACCATCAGGGCAAAACAAATCCTCCAGGAAGTCTGGCGTAGAGGAACAGCATGGGACGACAAGATCGACGAAGACCTGGCAGAGCAGTGGAAAATGTGGATGGAGCATCTGGAAGGCCTCCACGAAATAGCAATCCCGCGACAATATCTTCACTACAGTGACGCGGCCTCCCTAGAACTCCACGTCTTCAGCGATGCCAGCGAGTCAGCTTATTCTGCGGTCCTTTTTTGGAGAGCTGTAACAGCAGTAGGCGAGGTCCACCTATCCCTTATTGTGGCGAAAGCAAAGGTGGCACCGTTAAAACTGACGTCCATCCCAAGATTGGAGCTACAGGCAGCAGTCATGGGCACCAGGCTCGCAGAAACAGTAGTCGAAGAACACGAGAGGAAACCTGACCGCAAAGTATTCTGGACGGACAGCAAGACAGTACTGACCTGGATAAGGACAGGGTCACGTTCATATAAGCCCTACGTGGCTCACCGTCTAGCAGCAATAGAAGAGAGTTCCAAAGTTAACGACTGGCGCTGGGTTCCGACAAAGATGAACGTGGCGGACGACGCCACACGAAACGTACCAGCAGCATTTAATAAAGAACATCGATGGTTCAAAGGGCCTGACTTCTTATACCTAACAGAAGACTTCTGGCCGACAGAAACCACAAGAGCAACAGCGGAAGAACCTTCCGACGAAGAAAGGACACATTACGTGAGCAACAAAAGAAGATTGAGGCTTGCCGAAGGTCTACCTGATCCAGCGAAGTTCTCCAACTGGGACCGACTCCGATACTCAACCGCACGTGTTCTACAGTTCATTCAACTCTGCAGAAACACCAAACAGAGAGTCAACTACAAACGAACAAAGAAGAATAAAGAGGCTGATCCCACTTGGAAAAAGAACAAAGCTACAGTGAAATATCAGGCGCACATGACGACAAAGAAGCAGTCGCCAGAAGACATAAAGCCGCTAATGGTCTCAGCCGAGCTGCTTAAGACAGCTGAAGAGCTTCTGATGCGATCCTCCCAAGAAGAATCCTTTGCGGAAGAAATAGACAGCCTAAACAGCGGGAAGCCGATCAATAAGGAGAGCCGCCTTCGCCAGCTCAGCGTCGAGTCAATAAACGGCACACTACGACTTAGAAGTCGTATTCGAGCAGTCTGCGACATGGAGGAAAAATTCAAGAACCCGTTGATAATTGACGGTGATCATTACACAGTCAAGCTCTGGGTGCAGGCTATACATCGGCAACTCCATCACGCCGGTGTAGAAGCCACAGTCAACGAGTGCCGGCAGCAGTATTGGGTACTGAGACTGCGCCCTATCGTACGCACAATAATACGAAAATGCCTATTCTGCAGAATGAAGACGCAAGTACCGCCGCATCCGAGAACCGGGGACCTGCCAACGTGTCGCTTGGCTCACCACAAGCGCCCCTTCACCTACACTGGGGTGGACTATTTCGGACCTCTTTCGGTGACCGTCGGACGAACTCGACAAAAGAGATATGTGGCCATTTTTACATGTCTCACTACGCGAGCCATACATCTAGAAGTTGCCGGCTCACTTAGCGCTGACTCCGCGGTAATGGCCATAAGGCGGATGATCGCACGGCGAGGCTGCCCGACAGAAATATGGTCAGACAACGGCACCAACCTGAGGGCAGCCGATAAGGAACTACGACAGGCGGTCGACGCAGCGACCGCAGAAGAAGCAGCAAAAAGGACTATCTCCTGGCGCTACATCCCGCCTGGAGCTCCATTTATGGGCGGAGCCTGGGAGCGAATGGTTCACTCCGTCAAGACCGCTCTTATCGCGACGTTGCACGAACGTCATCCGACGGAGGAAGTCCTCACGACACTGCTGGTAGAAGTGGAATACACCGTCAACAGCCGACCGCTGACTCACGTCTCAGTCAGTCCAGAGGATCCCGAAGCTCTCACTCCTAACCACTTCTTGTTGGGAGGACCGGGACGAGTACCACAGCCAGGCACTTTCACCGAACGAGACGCCCTCTCACGGTCAAGTTGGCGAGCTGCGCAGAGGCTAGCCGACACCTTCTGGTTACGCTGGGTGAAGGAGTACCTCCCTGAGCTCCAACACCGGCGGGAGCCCCACGGACGAGGCCAAGTAGCACGCGTCAACGACCTCGTACAGATCGTCGATCCCAACCTGCCTCGCAACGTGTGGATACGAGGAAGAGTCATCGCTACATATCCAGGTCCCGACAACGTCGTGCGGACTGTGGACGTGCTAACTAAGGGAGGTGTCCTACGCCGGCCAGTAAGGAAGCTTGTGATCCTGCCTCTATCTACGGACGTCGAGCCCGCACCGGAAGCTGATGCGACGCGGTCGCACGGCGGGAGTGATGTGCGGGACAACAAATACTGATACATAAATAAGACAAAAACATTTATATTAATGGAATAAATATTATAGTTAGTTTGTACTTAGATAGGATAAACATTTATATTAATAAAGATTATAGTTTAGATAGGATATAAGCATTTTATGTTAAGAAAATAATAGTGTAGAGCTTATATTTGTGTAATAAAATTAGTTGGTCACTTTGTATAATAGAACTAGCTTAAGGTAAACAATGTAAACAATGACTCAGTAAGATATAGAACTAGCTTAAGACAAACAATGTAACGGGACTCAGCATCGTCACTTGCTCTGTCACGCCTCGCGCTGATTGGTCGACGCCATTTGTACGATGCGTCGGCCGTATCTATTAACCCAGCCCGAGGCGGTATAAAAGAGGGGCGATTTTCGTCGTTCGACACAGTCGGCGGCCAGCTACCTCAAGGAAAACACCAAATATAGAAGAAAGAAAAATATCGCAGCGGTTTTATTCTCCACCAATCCAGCACACAAATGTGTCTGTAGGGCACAACTCTCACCTCCGTATGTTTCAACCTTACGGGGCTTGAAAATTTATTTAGATTTTCTAAACGGTGTTATACATGCGTGGCGGGGTTTAAAGTCGGTTTATTTACAAAGTCTATTTATAACACCACCTTAGCTACGATAGGCATTAATATAATTTTTAAATATTAATGTCCATTTATTAATAATAACAACATTCTATTTTACAATTTGAGTCCTCCAATAATGACAAAAGAAGAAAATGTGTTGTCCCAGTAAATGTCTACAGACAATCAATAAATTTAAATAATTTTATTAATTTACTTTCTTCCAAAATACGAGTATGCATCATCATCATCATCATTATTATAGCCCTTCACAAGCCAACTGCTGAACATAGACCTCCCCCAAGGAATGCCACAAAGTACGGCCCTGAACCTCGCCGTTTTATTGGTGCTGCTTGAAACCGACTAGGCCTAGAGTTCGAGTCACCCCCCAACTCATTTCTAGTCTTTACTTCCAAAAAAAACCAATGTTGCTTTTTGTGTAATAACAGTTGCATAAGAACATTTTAACTCAATAGAGACAATTTATAAACATCATGAAATTGTTATTGCCATCAGTGCTTTTATTATTAATGGGACATTATTTAATTTTTAATTTAATTGGTCACAAAACTTTTTAGACTGTTTTTTAAACTTTCTTTGTTACCATTAACGAAGCTTGGTTGCCAGTTGCCCATCCATATTTTGAAAAGCGTGTGGATAACACACTGTCCAAGACAGTAAACATTTTTTCCAAGGGTCATAAATACTCGAAAAAATAACCTTCTGTCTTGTTTCACCTCTCCAGAGATTATTAGGATTTTATACAATTTGTATTAAAACCCATCAAAAGGCAGACAGATAATAAATAAAAAAAAATGTTATTTATTTTGGGTAAAAATATCAGTTATTTTTGATGTTATTCAGTTTTTTGTACTAAACTAATTTTGTTGAACTTTTGACCGTTCCCTTAACACTTCTAATTGCAGTGTTGTGGTTGCACTGTAATTATTTATCGAAAGTCCTTATCTGTGAAATATACATCGCTAATTAACACACACAATGAGAAATCAAAATTTACCCCGCGTTTTCGAGCTCTGAGGTCGTCTATACGCCAGTATATTCTATGTCTATGGATCAAACGAGCATTTTGCTAAGAATTCTCTAAAAATGTGCTTGGTAGTTACTATGTTTTATACTATAATTGCAGCATACTATGTTTTCAACATGAACGGGAACGAACGAAACGCTTGACCGGGCAAGTACCGCTTCCCAGTGTGAAGTAACAACATAACGTTGTGTTATTTTGTACGGTGAATGACCATCTGTGAAGGGTCATCTTTTCATTGGTAGCGGGGCATGCCAACTTATTTATCAGGAGTAAAATCTGTATGTTTAATAGATGGACTGTGTGCTTATTTCTCAGTGCATAAATCGTTTAAAAACATTCGTATTAAAACAAAATATGGGTCAAACATCTTAAGATGACTTATACGTTTTTATTAGATCGTTGCTAGTTGCGGAAGAAAATATTTAAACAAATAAATAAAATTTAGTGTCTGTCTGACTTAAAACATGAATTACCAAATAAAAATTTTCGTTCGTCTGGATATAATTACCCTCTTACCTATCACTGCCGCCAAATAGCAGTGCTTGCACTACTGTGTTTAAAGGTAAGGGAGTCATTATAAGTACAGGCTGTAAGAATTTCCATCATTGTACTCAGGGGTGAGACCGCATCTGTAGCCGTCTTTGTTTAATGTTGGCAACAGGTACCCATGGGCTGCAGTAGTCACTTACATCGTTGACTATATAACAATCGTTATGAGCAGTTGATAAAAAGTTTTTTGTTGGCAATTTTTTTGTATCAACTAAAAAGTTATTATCCATGAGCTTTGAATAAAGAAAGTTTTGTATCTGAAATGTAAATGAGAACCAAGGCTTTTTTGAATACAAAATATCGTATCTCATTACGAATTCACAGAAAAATTACCTACATTTAAAGACGTGAAATGAGAATATTTCGCTGATTTTTTAACAGGGGAATCGTCAAAATACTGTATTTATGTAATTGAAAAAATAAATTGATGCTTCAATACAAATTACAAAATATCTTTTTAAAGTTCAAGTTATAACCCATACACGTCCCATTGCTAGGCACAGCTTGGGACGCCATGCCTCCTATCATTTTTGAGAGAGTTATAGAGCAATTGGTCTACTATATTTTTCCAGTGCATGTTTGTGGACTTCACATATCTTCAAAATAATTTAATTTCTTAGAGCAAGGAAATTTCTTGTTCTTCTGAATGTTTAAATAAATTAATGTTTTGTTTATATAAACTTGGTATAGCCGTTATAGTGATGACGACTTATGTTTCCATTATTATTTCTTTGATTAATTTGAACATGAAATGGAATAATTTTTTAATTTCGATTTTATATTTATTGAATTTTAAATCACAAACTTTTAATTTTAATAATTCATCATTTCCTGGGAAAATTATAAAGTTTGAATTATTTAAGTTATTTGTTTACACGAGAAAATAATTTCTTCAATTTATTTATTTAAATTTTGTTGTGATAATTGTGAGCCTCATCCCCTAACTGAAAATGATGTACTTAAATACTACAAGAGACCATATAAGAGACTCATTTAATAAATTTGTAAAGACGTGAGTTAATTTATGGCTACTATATTAAAGGCTAATATAATATGACTAAGAAATACGGAATTATAAAAGAAAAATATTAATTGAGTGTAGTTGTGAGTGTAAGATAAGTAAAGAAAATTATCGGAGATTAGCATATCCACATACAATTGGCCTGATGAGCTGAGAGTTTGGAAAACCTAATAACAGAGTAATTTTTTTAACGTTGTTCGGATGCGATTAACAACGTAATGAGCTTTAATGAGGGAATGATAATTTATTATGTATTGTATAGGAATAGTGTCCATATTCTTTATATAAATAATATTATGGTACAGTTAAATAATGATTAATAAAATACTATAAAAGTAAAGAAATAAATCAAAATTAAACAAAAGTTGACCTTGACAAACAAATAATGGAGAGATACGGGAACGTCTATCACTGGTATAGCATATAGTCCTCGAGCAGGGTATCTATGTTTCCATGATTGGATGAAAAAATCGGAAGAACCGGGTACTAGGGAACAATACCTTCAGTACAAGTGAGATATGAACAAGTTTACTCATATTAGCACTGTTGGGCACCAGAGAAGTCTTAAATTTGTTACCCTTAATAATGGTACATAGAGATCACATACTTCATTGGATCATAGTGTGAACTTAGTTTTCCTCCGTGACAATTGTTGGAGTCTTTTAAAATGACTTAAACGTTGACCTCAAGGTTGTGCGCACAACCCAAGGTACAGTTTTACCTTGACATAGTATGATAAAAAAAAGTTTATGTACCAATAAAATGAAATAAATGTTATGAAAAAGTAATATAATACCCAAGTAAATGGGGGGCCCATATTTATAAAGTACCCGCGTGATAAATATCACGAAATAAAATATAAATGAAGTGAATTAATACTCCGATTCCCGATATCTAATTAATAAATAAATATATAAGTGAATAGAATTACGAAAACAAATAAGGTAGCTAAAAGGTCAAAAAGACTAAATTATTATGAAAGGAAAGAAAGTATGTACATACAAGAATTATGAAAAAAAATATAAATACATATATGTATTAAGTAAAATTATTAACCTAGGGCCTAATAATTTAAACAAAGTAAATAGAAGTAGTGGTACTGGTATGAAAATAAGTACAATGAGATGAGAAAAATTCAAATCATTAAAGGACATGAGAAAAAATTAAATGAGTTACATACAAGGTATTAAGGGGATCCCCGACCAAATCTATAAAGTAAGATAGGTAGTTATTTGCATTTCTTTACTAGGATGCTACCCCAAAATGCTACCTACTAGTTGCACATGCAGTACCTATAGGATGGATCCACATAACCACATGTATAATTAAATATATACCTAATATAATCCACGTGTTATAATCATATAGCAAATAATATATTTTATCCATAATCGCAATAATATAGAGTATAGGGCTTAAAATAAAATAAAATAATTATAAAAATAAACATAAACACTCACGCCTGTCACCCAGAGGGGTAGGCAGAGACTATGGAATTCCATTTGGCACGATCCTGACACACCTCTCTCGCTTCCTCCACATCCATATACCTACGCATACACGCTCGTCGGTTAAAGGTACTCTTAATTTGGCCCATTTTCAATATTTCGCCAATTTGGTCGATAAACTTTCGCCTAGGGCGACCCTTTCCGACTCTGCCATTCACCTCTGCAACATAAATTTGCTTTGTCACTCTTTCCTCATTCATTCTTTCTACATGACCAAACCACCGAAGCATTCCTTTCTTAATCCTAGTCACAACATCATCTTGCAAGCCACATATTTCTCTTATCACACTATTTCTCACCCTGTCATTCAGATTCAGCCCTAGCATACTACGTAATGACCGCATTTCTACAGCATTTATTCTACTCTCGTGCTTCTTCTGCCACACCCAACTTTCACTACCATACATTAAAGTAGGCACTAACACAGCATTGTGAATTGCCAAACGTGCCTTTTTGGACACATTCTGACTTTTCACAATAGAGTGTAGAGCCCCATTCAATCTATTTCCTGCATTCACTCGTCGTTCTATATCCTTATCATATCTACCATCCCTGCTAAACACACATCCCAAATACACAAACTCATCTACTTGCTCTACCAACTCCCCTTCTATTCTTATTTCACACATCGTTTTACTTTCTTCTCTTTCAAAAACCATAACTTTCGTCTTACTTGCGTTCACTTTCATTCCCTTTTCTTTTAATGTCCTGTTCAGTAATGTAACCATCATTTGCAACTCGTCTGCCGACGAAGCAAGTATGACTTGATCATCGGCGTACAAAAGGCATTTGACGGTTAACTTACCCATTCTTAACCCGCATTCTTCTACTTTCAAATTTTCCAAACAACTGTCCATAAATAGGTTGAACAGCCACGGGGATGCCACACAGCCCTGTCTGACACCTTTATGGATGCCAAACTAGTCCGAGTAGGCCCCGTTGATCCTGACACAAGCACTAGAGTCCCTATATAGCGACTTCAATGCCTGTATCAAGCCAGCGCTCAACCCAAATGAGTTCAGTGTTTGCCATAACACATCCCTGTCCACTCTGTCATAAGCCTTCTCCAAGTCTATGAACGCACAAAAAACTTTTTGGTTTTTGTCCAAAAACTTCTCCGCGATCATGCGCATGGAAAAGACCTGATCCGTACATCCCATTCCCTTTCTAAATCCCGCTTGCACATCCCAAATTTTTCCATCAGTTTCTTTCATAACTCTTTCAATTAGTACCTTAGCATACAATTTTCCTACAATGCTAAGAAGGCTGATACCACGGTAGTTTTTACAGTCCTGCTGTGATCCTTTTCCTTTATATATTGGGACTATCACGGCTTTGCACCAGTCTCCCGGTACACGCTTAAGTTCCCAACATAAGTTAAACAAGGTGTACAGCAGGTCTGCCACCACTCCTTCTCCAGCCCTTAGCATTTCGAGAGATACTCTATCATAACCGGCTGCCTTACCTGCTTTCATACTTTTCATTGCTTTCATTATTTCATCTATACTTATATCTCTATCTATTTCCTCTTCTTCCGAAATTTCTATTTCATTTAATTCAAACGTCTCATCACTCATAAACACGCTTTCAAAGTATTCCTTCCATCTCCTTAAACTCAAAACTTCGTCATTCAGAATACAGCCATTCTGGTCTCGTATAACATTCATTCTAGGTTGTTCTGAATGTCAATATCAAATTATATAAATTATTATTGTAATAGGTACATGTTATACAAGTAATAATAATAATTACTTTATAAAAATGATGAATAGTTATAAAAGATTGTTTCGTATTGTATAGAATCAATTAATCAAAGTTCAAAATCCAACATAATAAAAAAAAATAGGGAAGGAGATGTTGAAATAAATTAGAGATACGAACGTAATCAGACTAGAGTTTAAATATTATATTTATACAATAAAGTACAGTGCATGGGGCACATTTCAGCCAACTAATATTAATTAAATACAGGCAATTATTTAACTCTCACAAATTAAACATGTAGTAATTATAGACACACAACCACACGTACACAAAAAGTTAAATACTTAAATATGAAAAAAAAAACATTTTCGCGTATATATTTCGCGTATAATTAATATGAATTTACAAGATTTTTTCTTAAAATTAATAATTTAACCTTAAATTTTCTATTTTGTGTTATGTTTTTGTTTTGTTTATGTAAAAGTTGTACAATTTTAAACTAAAGTTGGTTTATATATTGCTTTTTAAAATCAAGTCGAAACATTATCGATCCGCTATTATTATAAGTTTTATAATGTAATAGTTTTTTTTTCTTTTATTATAGACAGTGAAACCTAAAATTATGTTATTATATACTAAAAATACTTAAAACAACAAATACAACATATATTTTCCTATACAAACTTATATTTGTGTAATAGCCTATTTTTTCATAAATTTGTGTTTCAAATGAGAAAAACATATTCCTTAGGAGTCATGACATCTTAAAAAGGTAATAATGCGTTTACGACTATTAATGATAAATAACATTTATAATAATAAGTACTTGGTAATGTATGTAAATTTATTATGACACAATGCAATGTAAAATTCAATACGTAAATTAAAAAGCGTTTAATACTATAATCACATTGAATACTGAGTAGTTGCTTAGTAAACACGTATCTATTTAGCTTCGCCTATAAGTCGTTAATACAAGTGCAAAATCTGCAATATTTGATGTGTGGCAAACACCGCTTTGTGAGTGAACTTATGACCTATTTCACTGTGAAAAATTTTGTATAACAGTTCTAGTATCGTGAAGTAATCTTGTAAAAACTATCTCAACATTACTAAATCTGCGGGTAATTATAAAGTGTCGGTGATTTTTGTGCACAAGTAAACAATTTATGTAAACAACAACAACGAGTATGCGTCTTCTCAGGTGAATGCTTTTGCCTCTAAAGACGAATTGCTAAACTAAGGTTCAAGCCTCAGAGATTTACTTTTTTACTTTTTTTAGTTATTGTTTTTTTTACTGACTTATAATTTTTTTTTCAATTCTTTTAATTGACCTTGTTGGTAGTATCGGACGTTATATAAAATTTATTATTAAAAAAATAAAATTATAGTGTAAGCACGATTAACGCCTACCAATTTGCATTCAGCAACTTTGCAGTAAAGTGTATTTTGTTGCAAACCTCAGTGATAAACAATAATATAATGTCTACCGACAACAATGATTGGGGATGCTGTGGTGATAACCCTGACACAGAAGAGTACATTAAGTGCCAGAAATGCTCAAAAAAGTTTCATGTGGCCTGTCTCAGCTCTCCTTCCATAATAAAACCTAGTGAGTTTTCGACATGGGAATGTCCTCTGTGTACTAGCCTACGACCCAAAACTGGGCATAACGACAACACGCCGGTGCGATTTAACCCTAATATCACGGTACGGGCTTCTAAAAGACAGGCACTGCAGTCACCTCCAATAATAGGAGCGTCGGCTGATGAAGTTAGAGGCATCATGCAGGAGTATTGTAAGAGCATTACATCTAAAATCGATTCCCTAACTATTTCCATTAGTTCTGAACTAAAATCAGTTAAGGAGGAGATGTTGGAAATTAGGAGCTCTATGGATTTCATGAATTCCAAATATGAATTATTGATCAAAGACAACAAAGAAACTAAACAGGCGATGGTTGATTTCCAAAAAGAAAACAGTGCTCTAAAGATCAATGTTAAGGACCTCACGGCGCGAATTAATACCCTTGAATAGAACGCACGAGCTGTGAATGTAGAAATTCAGTGCGTTCCTGAGAAAAAAAATGAAAACTTAATGCAAGTAGTGACCCAACTGGGTACTGTACTTAAGTGTAATGTTAAAAGCGAAGATGTTATCAACTGTACACGTATCGCCAAGATCAACCCTAATAGTACGCGACCAAAATCAATTGTAGCCCAATTCGCCAATAAAAAAATTCGTGATGAGTTTTTAGCAGCATCCATCAATTTCAACCGAAATAAGGCAATGCAGGATAAGCTTAATAGCTCGCATCTGGGATTCAACGGCGAAAAATCTCCAATATTCATTGTGGATCACTTATCTCCTATGAATAAATCGCTTCATGCCGCAGCTAGAAAGATTGGTAAAGAAAAAGGATACAAACATGTGTGGGTTAGGAACGGGCGTATTTTTATGAGAAAAACTGATAATTCTGACTATATGCTTATAAGAGATATGGACTCATTAAATTGTATTAAGTAGTTGTAATGATAACGGTTATGTTAATTTAATACAAGTAATTGTATAAAAATCTATTAAATTCACTTCTATATCTATATATTATCAAAATGTTCGAGGTTTACGCACTAAAACCCACATATTTTTACAAAACCTGCTTATTTCAAATTATGATGTTATTGTTCTAACAGAGACCTGGCTGAATAGTAAAATACTTGACTCTGAATTTTTGGTGAGGGATATGCCGTATACAGAAGGGACAGAGAAATGTCCGGCTTTAACGTGAAAAAAGAGGGGGGTGGGGTACTAATTGCAATTTCTAAACGTCTAAATTCGAAGCGTATGCAGAACTGGAAAAGCGAATGTGAGGATGTTTGGGTTGTAATTGATGGTTCTCAGTCACTAGCTCTGTGTGCGGTATATCTGCCACCCCCGGTTCAAACGTCAATGCTACAACATTTTATCGATAACTTTAACCATGTTTCCGAACTATTTAATTCACATGTCTGTGTACTTGGCGACTTTAATTTGCCGACCTTAGACTGGAATTTGGTCGGGAGTCCATCTTATAACTTATCATCACTGCACCAGTATTTCATTGATTTCGTCAATTTAAATAATATAACACAACGTAGCTCTATAACAAACAGTATGGGTAGATCTCTCGATTTGGTCTTGGCCAATGTCTCATCCTGCGTGGTTGCTGAGGCCGTAGACATTTTGTGTCCTATTGACCCACTACATCCACCTCTCTCTATAGAACTCTCTCCATTAGAGAGGCCAAAGCTACAGTTCAATGCTGTGAGTAGGTTTAATTTTCATAAAGCAGATTACGTTGCTATTAATGACTATTTAGCTGAAGTTGATTGGAAGTCTCTTTTTTATGGGAACAGTGATGTAAATAAGAAACTTGAATTATTCTTGGAGGTTGTTAACAAAGTCATTCATAAATTTGTACCAATTGTCAAACCAAAAACTAATAAATATCCTCCCTGGTTCAGTAAGGACTTGATTAGTCGCTTACGAGAGAAAAATAGGGCTAGACTAAGGTACAAAAAATACAGCAACCCCCTGGACAGGATATCATATCGTCTACTGACCGACCGCTGCAAAAAATTAGCTTCAGAATGCTACAACGCATATATTTGTAAAATTGAGGACGGAATTTTAACGAACCCGAAACTGTTCTGGTCTTATATTAAAACCAAACGTGGTGGCTCTGGAACATATCCAGCTACGATGACGGACGGTAATACGGTGATACAAAACGGTAATGACATATGCAACAGCTTTGCATCTTACTTCTTCTCTACTACCTCAAATCTTGGTGTCCCATATGACATACATACTGACGAGAATATTTTTAGTACATCAGTGGGGGGAGCAATCGATTGTTTTTCAACTCTAAATCTTTCCCGCAAGCAAATTTACAAAAAATTAGTCAATATTGATGTAACGAAGGGCACTGGGAGTGATAATATTTCACCGTTGTTTATTTCGCGATGCGCGTCATGCCTGGTGGAGCCTTTATTTATTATCTTTAATAACTCATTAAGTTCCGGGGTTTTTCCCAAAGCTTGGAAGGTTTCTAAAGTGGTGCCAATTTATAAGGCAGGTGATGCTCAGATCATTAGCAACTACAGGCCTATTTCCATATTGTCCTCATTAGCTAAAGTATTCGAGTCTCTAGTCTGTCCTATTCTTCAAGCCTACTTCGACAAGTATTTAAACGACAACCAGCATGGCTTCACAAAAGGTAGGTCTACTAATATTAATCTGGTTACGTATGTGGAGGATATTGTAAGTCGCATTGATGGCAATAAACAAGTAGACGCAATATATACAGACTTCAGCACGGCCTTTGATAGAGTAGTCCATCGACGGCTTCTGGCAAAACTATCTGCATATGGAATAGGGGGTTCTGTTCTAGCTTGGTTCGAATCGTATCTAAGTAAACGTTCTTTCTATGTAGTCGTTAATGGTTTTAGCTCAGAGCTACGAGATATCACTTCTGGTGTTCCGCAGGGTTCACACCTAGGCCCTATTCTCTTCAATATCTTTGTAAACGATATACCTAATTATATAAAATACTCGTCCCCTTCGATGTTCGCAGATGACCTAAAACTGTGGAAAGTAATTGAAACACAAGATGATGTTTTGCATTTACAAAAAGATCTTGACGCACTAGTGAAATGGTGTCAGACGAATGGAATGGAGCTCAATATCAATAAATGTGTTCACGTTAAATTTACTAGGAAGTTGAATCCTATTCCATCCGTCTACAGCATTAATGGGATTCGATTAGGAGAAAGGACAGTAGTAAGGGATCTAGGGGTGCTTATGGACAATAAAATGACATTTGTCCCACATATTGACTACATCATAGGCAGGGCGTCCAAGATGTTGGGTTTTATTATCAGGAACGCTAGAGTATTCAAACGCCATTCCTCGAAAATTGCGCTGTACAATAGCTTGGTTAGATCGATCCTTGAGTATGGAAGTGTGGTCTGGCGTCCACATTATGCTACTCACACACTTCGTATTGAACGCATTCAAAAACGGTTAGTAAAACACTTGGTGTTCTCACACTTCTGGCATAAAAGATTTAGCCCCTACAAGGACCTACTAGAGTTCCTAAAGATGCAGAGCTTGGACAACCGCAGGGATATACTTGACCTATCCTTCTTTTTCAAGATAATAAGATATCAGTTGCATTGTCCTGCTCTCCTGATAAAATTTAATTTTAAAGTTCCGTCACGAATGCCACGTAAGCCCATCGAACCTCTCACTCGTCCATTTCGCAAAACAGTTTTGGGAGCCAATTCACCGGTTTCCAGAATTTCCCAACTATATAATAAGTGCGGAGGGTCAATAGATGTTAATGTTATGTCTCTAGCTAAGTTTAAGGCCACAGTAAACGATACATTATTTAAGTAACTAGGTGTAAGTCATTGTTTCATATACCTTCATAATATTATTTTGTTCTATTCTAAGTTTTTGTATTTTTTTTGTTTTTTACTTGGTAACTTTTTAGTATCTTGAAGCATGTGGTGTATACCTTTAATTGATTGTACAATTAGTATATAAGTGGATGTGTGTTTACTATTTCTGCATTGTTGGAACAATCGTTGGTGTACTTAAATAAATAAATAAATAAATAATTTTCAGATACATTTTAAGTGTATTCAAAATAAAAGATTTTGAAAGTTATGGTAAAATTATGTAATAAAGAATATCTAATAAAGAAGTAAAATAAATACCTAATAGTTAACCAAAAGTAAAAATAAAAATAAATCAACCTAAACTATTGAACTGAGTGAGCAAAACGTGTCCTTCTCATTGCCACATTTCTTTATATCACTATATCACATGTTTTTTTTTCTATAGTAAATTTCATTTAAATGTAAGATTCAACTTGAAAAGGGTTAAAAACAATTCGGTAATATTAATAAGTGTTAGCTTTTCTTTTCTTTTATAAAAGCAGGGACCTTAAAGTTATGTAATAACCTACTTAAAAATTATAAGTGTTCTTTTGAATGTTTAAAATTTTAATGTTTTGTTGTGTAAAGTTGATAGGTGTTACAGTTATTATTCAATTATTTTCTGTAAACGATATAGTAAATATCATACTTCTAGAAATTGTAATTTAAAAAAAAACTGGCGCATTTTTTTGATGATGTAAAATTAATGTAACTATCTAAAATTCCGTATAATTGAGAAATTTAAAACTATCATTTTACATGTATCCATATATGTATGTAATAATAACATTGTACAACTTATGTTAAAATAGCGTGATCATAATACAATGTAATTGTAAACGTTTCCATATACGTACTTTGGTAATTAAAACAAAGGTGTCTCAAATCGCTTACGCAGCTGGGAATGCAATTTGTATTTTGATCTGTCTTTTGTTATGTGATTATGTTATTGTTATTGAAAATGATTACGTTACTTAACATTGACTTCTTTGTTCTGTTCATCTTAATATGAAATGAAATAATTAAATTTTTGGTTAAATTGATTGACCTCAGCAAATTATAAGATTTATAATATTTTGAAATTATTCTTTTAGGAAAGTATTTAAGGGATTTAAATAGTTTATTTATGATATATGATTAAATTGTGAGCCTCGATTCTTAAAAGTGTGTAAGATATATTCTTACATATTTTTAGGAATCGATTCTTCTTGCAAAAGACATGTATAATTTTTATGACTAAGTTACTCGTACGTAACTATTGTTATTAAGTGAAATGAGAATCATGGAAAGGACTATATACATTGGGCATTTTCTTAATTATGTATACGCGAGCTGTGTACGTGAAAAAAAAGACATAATTATTTGATGAATATTATTATTAATGATATTTAATGCCATGCAGTAAAATGAAAAATAAACAATAGTTACCGAAGAATAAAGTAAATTTATAAAGTTAATAAAAAAGTGAATTAAACAAAAGTATCTTGAAATGTAAGACAAGATATAAGAAAATATTTTTATAAGGTTTATAAAAAAATGAAATCATTTTTTTTTGTCGGTGGGAGGTGTAGTGCCCTGTAGACTCCCCTTTACCTTCGACAATATACATTTATAACATTAGTATTAAGTATAGAATAGCAACAGTATAATTAAAGTTCTTGTACAAGCAACACGTCTTCATTCAGCACCTTCCGAGTTCCGACATTACAGCCCTTTTTATGTCACTCTACCGTCCTGTGTATCTGATCATCTGATCATCTATCTATCTGTCCAGCTGTCCATCTGTCTGTCTATTCGTCTGTTCGTCTACCCGTCTGTCGGTCTGTCTGTTTGTCGGTCTATCCATCCGTATGTCACGGTCACGGATGTCTAGCTTGTAGACGCAATCAGTATTAGACCTAATATTGGGTTGGATATTTCGTGTAGAATGGTGACTCAGAATCGAATATAGAAGTTGAAATTTTATTTATTGATTTTGGAACGAAGTTCCTCATATCACGGTACGAATTTGACGGATGGGGGAGAGGCGAGAAAAAGTGTAAGATTTTACCGTTACGACCCCTTTCTATAGTGCGAGGGAGATGGAATAATAATGCCCTCACACTTTTTCTTATCTTTCCATGAAATAAATATTATTTTATATGAAGCTTAAATTTAAAAGACGCTTGTAATTCATTTATTTGTATTTATAAATAAAATAATACTTTTATCAATAATAATATATTACGAAAGGAACTTCGTTACAAGTGATTGTTCCACGACACTTGCTTAGCTCATTAAGCAGTAAAAAATATATTTGTACTCTGGAACTGGTTGGAACGAAGTTTTGATAAAAGTTTTATATTATTGATAAAAACAAATAACTGAATTACTAGCGTCTATTAAAATTAAGCTTCATATAAAATAATATTTCTTTCATGGCAAGATAAGAAAAAGTGCGAGGGCATTATTATTCCATCTCGCTCGCATGATCGCCCCCGATACTACATTAGATTTGATAGACCACAAATCTTCGCTAAAGAACACCGATTCCTTCCAAGGATGATTTGCGAGGCTATTGAAATCATAAAATATCCTAATTTCAATGGAAAAGATGGCTGGGTGCTACCATCTGCTTGGGATCCTATGATTAAAAAATTAAATCCCAACCCAAGCATACAACTTCAAGACTTCAAGTACTGTTAGTTCATACTGCGTAGATCGGAATAAAAATTAATAATTTTGAATCTGGAGGTTGCCGTGGTTATCTATGACATTTGGACGTCAAACACCTCAGTCCCCCCCCCCCCCCCCCCTTGACCATGGACTGCTGTAAAGTACCTACTCGAAACGTCGGGAATATAAAATAAGATAATATGCGATAAAATCCATAAAACTAGTTTTATTTTTAATGTGTGATGTTCGCGTAAATATAAGAAATCATTATTTCAACTATATCTTTTTAGTTGAAACAGTAATTTCAAGATAGTAACAGAAGGAAAATCATTAATCTACACCGGCTACAAAAATACGTGTACAGGCAGTGTATGTGACGCAGAATTCATGTAGGTTGTTGACACGGTTCTCTACCCGCTAGCACTTTTATGAGGAAAGCCTATGTTCATTAGGACACTTAAGATGGGCTTACAATTAATGATTCTGCATATTTTCTTTCACTGCTGCTCAAGGTGGATAAATCAAACTTATTTTTTTAACGCGTTTAATTTTAACTTAACTTTTAATTTTAAGTTCCAATCTTGAGATCTAGTAATTAATAAAATGAAAACTAAATTCAATGCATACCACTACAAATCTTCTAGATACAGTACAGCTCATTCTGTATAGATTTAACCAAAATTAAGAATTAAAAGTGGTGGGTTAACAATGACATCAGAATGGAAAACTTCGGGCTTTAAAACAATTGAAGATTGAACGCGATAAAATCCGTAAAATTTGTTTTGTTTCATACATTCTGTTAGCGGAAATATAAGAAATATTTACACGGTAATGATGGTAAATAATATACAAGCCATATACTTCTAAGAACCAACAGCCAATTGGAACGAAAATTCTTCGAATGGTAGCCTCGTACCCGTAAGCAAAGTGTAGGGGGGCCTCCTCCAGTCTACCTGATGAAGTCGCCTATAGATACCTACACTTTTTCTCTATTAAGAATCAAAATGAAGATACCTTGTTACCCCTGTGAACTAAGATAGCAAGCCTCGTTACGAGTATAAAGGGTATCCGGTTGTCTACACTCACAACATCTTATAGCTTATATTTTACGCTGGCATTCTGCGACAGCGTGGCCCTTCCCGGTGGCGACGACCCATTCGTGCTAAGACCATAACCTATAGCTTCAGCGTGACTCTATCACGTAATAATATTACAATGCGGTAATAAATTTATCGTTACCGTTACAGCTTATTAAAGTCCACTGCTGAACGTAGATCGCTTCATATTGCATCGTATTGCAGATTGCATCGTATTTGCCATTGTTGCCACGCTTGGCAAGCGGGTTGGCAACCGCAGTTTTTTATTTTTAATCATTATTAGGGAGACGCTGCTGTCCATCTCCTGATTTGTTTCAAAAAATCTGAAAATACAAAATAATCCTTATTAATATAATGTATATTTTCAGTTTGTTACAGTATTATCTTAATTCAGCATAATCTTAACCCATTGAATCAGTGAAGAACATAAGTATATAACAACTATTTGTATTATAAATAATGAAAAAATAATACAAATGCATAAACATAAAGAAAAAAATATCAACTAAGTACAATAACTAAAAGACACCGTTGGAAAGTCGATGCTACCTGTAACCATCGCGGGAACATCATTTTAAAATAACATTGTTCCCTTTCAAAACAGTAAATTATATATTGTGTCTTTGGTATAGTCTGGTATAACCTAAATTATAATTAAAATATATTATCAAACAGGTAAGAAAGATTCAGCAATGGTGTATTATTTTTAGCTGACTTCGGCAAAGCCAATTAGGATTTTAGCAAGCTGCATATATCTATGTCTTCATCAATTTGTTATTGACATATCACGCACTAGAACCAGAGGGTTGTCTCGTCCTTCATAATACGTACAGCAAAGAAGTAGAATAATTTGCCAGCACCTGTCTTTTCATCCAATTATAATGTGCGTGGTTTCAAGGCAAGAGTGAATAGGATTTTGTTAGGAAAATAAAAAAAAATAAAAAATCCAACATGGTGACTTATTGTGGCCATAAAGTGCTACAAAAATAATGTATAACATATAAAACTCATAATATCCAAAAAATTAAAAACGCCCTTCCAAAAATTGGTATCGACACAACGCTTTCCACAACGGCGATTTAGGGATCCAAAAGAACGAACATAAAAATAATGTTATAAACAGTTGGGTTTATAACTTTCTTTCGGCATTAAAAAAAAACAATGCTACGGGATCGCCTTTGCATTATGAATGACAAAAACTAATAAAATACTAATTTATGTATTTATTTTTAAATAAAGTATTACATGATATTTAAATATCATATTCCATAATATTGAAATACCGTTCAGCGAGCAAATACAGAAAATATATTAGAAAGGTAAACTTAGTGCGCATATTTCTAACGAATAAATAATGTACACAATATTATATAAGCTTATGTATTTAATACGATACCAAATAATAAAAAATACAATTTAATTATTGTGTCTTTTATGTATACCGAATGCATATAAACAATTACTAATTTATTAGAAGAATACACATTATTAATTGAAAAGATGCAATGGAATTATCTCTTACACGTATCTTTAACACTAATACAGTTAAGAACCTTTTATGTTAGGCAGTAGAGAACTCTATAACATGGTTCATCCGAAGAAAAATCGGCTTCTTATATTAGAGGAAAAGGATGGATTGTAGAATGTTAAAGAGGAGACAACAATCGAGTTGCTTACGGAGTCGAATTGGAAACCAATTTAGCTGCTTGTGATATATTCGTTACGAGATATTCGTTTGTTTTGATGTTTTATGTTTTTTTTATCGGCATAACAAAAATATTTTATTTAGTCATCATGTGTAAACATTATAATATAAATCGAAATTAACTACGTAACACGTCAGCAAGAAAACAAAATTTGTACTTATTAGTACAAAATAAAGAGAGATTTATAAAATTTATTAGTTTAAGTGTTAAAAAGTACACACAGAGCTAAAATAAAAGTTCGTTGACCTTTTAGGAATTCAAGATAGTTATATCGCCTCAATCCGTCCCTGGCTCAATATTCCAAACAGCCACATCAGCATATGCGTGAGAAGCCAAGTGATAATTCTAATAAGTAATGTAAGACGAACAACCTATCCGGTGGCGATATGATAATTGCACTAGACTTATTTTAACATTAATATTAATTCATTATGTAACAGCCTTCCGAAAAAACATAAAATCATTTAATATTTTAAATTGTGTTTTTAACCGACGAAAAAACGGAGGTTCTCAAGTCGACGTGTATATTTTTTTTATGTTAGACCACGCATAACTTTTTACATAGTGGACCGATTTTGATAACTTTTTTTTATTAGATAGGGTATACTCCAAAATTGGTCCCATATAAATTTGAAAACAAAACGTCTACCCTAAGGGTGGAAAAATAGGGGTGATTTATTGTTTACTCACATATTCTAATGCTGAGTTGTGTATTACTACATTACATAATAATTACATTACATTACATTACAAAAAACCTCACGATGAATGAGCTTTAGACCTGTCGGTTTCTTGTGTGAGGTCTACACTCAGTCAGGTCATCTCATTCTCTGTATTTCTGCTAAAGCTCGTTCATCCTGAGGTTTGTGTAATACCTTATTTGGCTCTAGATTAGATAAAGCAATACCCTCAAATTCTTGTACTCTACTCAGTGCCACATATACCTGTGCCACATATACAGTGTTTGCCCTTTGGCAAACACTTTCTTTCCGAGGTCGATTACAGCTTTATCAAGGGTCGTACCTTGTAATTTGTGAACCGTGACGGCTCAGCATAAAATTATCGGCAACATCCTGCGCTCAGAGTCGCCATAACCCTTCGTACTTTGAAAAGTTGCTACCACTTCACACAACCATAGCTATCTTTTAGTCTGCTTCTTATGCTTACAGTCTTTCCTCGCGATGATCTAAACTCTCCTGTTAACGTGTTAATCTAATTCTCTTTCTATTTGCTTCCCTCCTTTTTTTCTCATTATTACATTCTTCTAAATATCTCTTTCTCATTCGAGCAGCATTTTTGGAGGCCTACCCGTGGTGGTATATAAAGCCGATTTTTTTTAAAGTATTTATATTCTATAACAAATAATAATAAAAGTAGGATTATATAACAGTTAATAGCTATAGTAAGGTAGGTTACTAATTTGAAAGTATTAAAATTAAGCATGTACGAGGGTGGATTGAAAAGTACTCGGCCTAACCAAGAAAATAAGCACATACTAAATCAGTTATATTTTTATTTTTCTACATAATCACCATCAAGTTCAATACACTTTTGCCACCTCCCCTTCCAAGCATTTAGACCGTTGAAAAAAAATGATTCTTCCTTAGAGTCAAAATATGCGTCTACAGCTGCTTTGACCTCGTCGTTTGTCGAAAATCTTTGACCTCCCAAGTGCTTTTTTAGGTTAGGGAACAGAAAGAAGTCTGATGGTGCCAGATCAGGTGAATACGGCGGATGCGGTAACAGTTCAAAGCCACAGTTGTGAATTTCAGCCATTGACTGTACTGACGTGTGAACACGGGCGTTATCTTGATGAAACAGGACTTTTCTTCTGAGCATTCCTCGACGTTTTTCTTTTATTTCCTCTCGTAAACGACGTAGTAAGGTGCAGTAGTAATCAGAGTTTATAGTCTGACCCCTTTCAAGATAATCAATCATAATCACACCTTTCGAGTCCCAGAATACTGAAGCCATCACCTTATTTGCCGACAAAATCGACTTAGCCTTTTTAGGGGGTGGTGAACCAGGTCTTCTCCACTGTTTTGATTGTTGTTTTGTTTCCGTTGTACAGTAATGAACCCATGTTTCGTCTATAAAAACAAAACGATTCAAAAAATCATCTGCATCTGCTTCAAATAACTCCAAACAGTCGCGTGAAATAGTCAATCGCGTCCTTTTTTGTTCAACTGAAAGCAGTCGCGGAACCCATCTCGCAGACACCTTGTGGAAACCCAACTCGTTGACAATGATATTTTGAGTTCGTTCATTAGAGATGCCTATAATCTCGGCTATCTATCTAATTTTTAATCTGCGGTCTCCCATTATTAAATAAAGTACTTTTTTAATATTTTCGTCAGTAGTTGACGTCGAAGGCCTTCCAGAGCGGGGTTCATCTTTCACACTCTCTCTACCACGCTTAAATTCTGCTATCCATTTTTTGACGGATGAATATGACAGAGCACAATCGCCTAATGTACTGACCATGTCATCATGGATGGCTTTTGATGATAGCCCCTTCTTATGGAGGTACTTAATGACAGCACGCTGCTCGATTTGCTCCATTCGCGGAAATTATGTCCGATTACTTTGTTAATAAATTTATAAAATCACAACTAATTATCGCACACGTTTCGAACTTCACACAATGAACTAGTCTGAACTGAACTAAATAATGTGGGTAGATTTGATTTTTAGAATTGAATGGATCTGTGTTAGGCCGAGTACTTTTCAATCCACCCTCGTAGTAATTAGTAGATTATAGCCACGAAAAATTATAAAATAAAAACTTTTTAACAAAAAAATTAAACCGCCGAAAAAACTAAAAAGCAAAAAATAATAAACCTTTTTATATAACCTTAATAACTAAATTCTTAAACTAATTTAAGTATACCTAAGTATATATTTTTGTAATTGTTTTGAGTTTTTAATTAACCTTAATAAGTAATTTCGAGTCGGCGCTAAACAATCAATGATCAAAGACCAGTAAGTTACCTTAAATTTAAAGAAATAACCAAATCAAATTAACAATGCTGCGCATCACGCTTTACATAATTAATTAATTTGCTTGTTTGGCGCCGACTCAAAATTACTTAGGTATACTTACATTAGTTTTAGAACTTAGTTATTAAGGTTAATTAAAAACTCAAAATAATTACAAAAATATATACGTAGGTATACTTAAATTAGTTTAAGAACTTAGTTATTAAGGTTAAATAAAATGGTTTATTACTTTTTGCTTTTTAGTTTTTTCGGCGGTTTAATTTTTTTGTTAAAAAGTTTTTATTAAAAAGACTGTCGAGGTTCGTCGCAATTTAAGTAGGTAATAAATATTGATAAAACCTAAACCGTAAATCGCACTGTTTTAAGGAATTTTCTACGACATCCGTCTTTTCAAAAGTTCGAGTCAAGTAGCCTTGAGAGCACCAAGTGGGGAGTGTGAGGAAGTCTCCCAGAAATGCATGCTTGATAACCCATTCTTATAAACGTCTATTTGGAGAACATTCAGTGGGTGCGAGGCGTCGCAGCTGAAAATCGGTCCCACTCCCCATGGGAGATCGTATCGGAATCGGATTCCCTCATTCCTATTAGCCACAGGTTGACGGCCGTAGTTTTTTTAAATATTTTGAGTTGTTATCATGATGCTGATGTTTCATTTCGCTTTATCGCCTCTTACGACACCCACGGGATACTTACGCCACTACTACGCGACAAACATTGTAGCGATTATGAAAAACATTCGTTTTTTAAAAATAAAAATATTAATTCTAGTCGTTATGTGATACATTATGTATAATGTATATACCAAACAAGAAATCAATCAATCACACGCAGATCTGTGATATCGTTATACAGACAAAGTTATGCGCCATATTCACAATAATGGATGTGCTTGATGAGAACTATAAACGTTATACAGCCACATCGAATTGTTTTACGCAATAAATGTTTTGTAAACAAAGTATTTTGATATATAGTTTCATTTTAATTTATATAAAAGTAATTTTTTGATTTACTTGTAAGTTTCGTCCATTTTGATGTATCTCCAGTCTGTATAATTGGCCGAGCGTAGGCCAATTTCTTCCACTAATTAAAAATATTATCGAAATCTACAACTAATTACTTATTTTACTGTTATAAATATATATATAAGAAACCATATTAAACTTTTGTGTAGCTTAGAATAAATGCTACAAAATATTTCAACCACTATGTTGAAAATACATGAGCAATCACAATACACCCCGACACGAAAACGGACACATGCTTTGTTTAATACCGGCTTTGATTTGAATCCAGAATATTCCAGATATTATAAAAATAAGAATAGAATAGCTACAATAAAAAAATAATCATTAAAATCGGTTCACAGTTGACAATGCAAACGTGTAACATAAGTAAAAATCATACAGTTTTTTTTATACGTGGTAGAGCCATGCTGCAGCTATATTAGTAGTATAGTTGTAGCTGGAATGGGTCGGCTCGTCCAGGGAAGGACTACGCTCTCACATAATACGAGAGTAAAATAGCAGCTTAACACTGCTATGTTTCGTATGGTGAGTGTAGAGAACCGGAGACCCTTTTTACTGGATAAGAGGTATTCCATCTTAGTCCTCACGAGTGACAACGCATCTGCATTTTGATTCGCAAACGAGGATAGATGTAGATGTCTATGGGCCACAGCAACCACTTACCATCAGGTGGACTGTGTGCTCGTTTGTCACTCGATCCTATAAAAAAAGTTATGTTTTTTAAGGCTGCTAATAACCGCTCTTGCTGCTACTACATAAAGACGCTCTCAATTTGAAATTGTTACCATAGATATCCTGCCCCAATGTGTTATAGTGAACTTGACATGTCTTTGATTTTTTTTAATTATATTTTCCCGAAATGCAGGTTTACTCACGATGTTTTCTAGTTGTAAATGAGTACTTATAATTGTAACTAACCATTTCATTGGTGTCTGCAGTTTGTAATGGTAAAAGATAAATTCTTAAATATTAACTAACACGCATTATTATGTAAATGCAAATATAATTTTGCAATACCTAAACAGCGCTACATGAAACGCGTCTCTTTATTTTCTCATGACAAATTCCAATCATTATAATAAGAAAGCCTTACATCATACAACTATGATCGCAGAGACTGGGTTTGACTTAGTGAAGTCGCTATCCAGAGTTGCAGCCAATGAGGTTATTGCGATCGCCTGCGGTAACATTTGTTATAGAACCCATCGTACGTGTCATATTATTGACCAACTTTTGTCGGCGAACGATGAATTTTGTTTATGTTACATCGTATATTTGAAGATATTTACAGAGCCTTTACCTATTGAATTTGCAGTTTAATTTCACGACGGTAACAGCAGGATGCGACCGCCCGCAATTTCAAAAGGTTTCGAATCCATTCGACTTTCGTTAACCACTCCTAACAACATGATATGAAACGTAATATATCTATTAAATGTACACATACCTATTAAATATGTGCTATTTAATATGTTATGCGTATAAATTTAAACTTGAACTTGACTTAATAATGTGGGCCTATTTAATAGAATGAATATAAATTTAATAAAAGAGTTTATTGGAAATCCAACTGAAGATATTTAATTTAGACATTAAAATGTCTTTATAAAAGCTGGATTAGAGAAACCTTATTGTGATAAACGAAATTTGAGTTCTCCCTTTTTAATTAAATCGTTCCTCTACCTTTCAATTTGTTTCAAACTCACTTCAAATATCAATGAAATTTGAAACCAAAAATTTAACAAAAGAAGAAAATAAACTTAATATTCGGAAGCAATTTGATGAAATATTTATTATCCCTTAGGCAAAGTAAGATATAATGAAAGGAATTTGTTTATTAAAATATTTTTTTACCGTCAAATATGATAAAATAGAATAATTTTTGTACAAGCATCATCTCTTATAGTATATTGCAGACGCTGAGCGTTGAAAAATGCGTGTGCTTTTGAATTATGATAATATTCTGCGATGTTTTCTATCGCCTGTAGTATATTATCGTATTTTGACGATAACGAACTGCGGTTATTTAAGCGGATGAAGCAAGGTAATTCACGACTTACATATTTTCATAGCATAAGTTTTTAATGTCCAACGCGTTTACTACGTTTTTCCTGAAACTTGCTACATTCTCATCTAAACACCTAAACTAAAGTATCAGTTCAAGTAATACTGGCACTGTTGTATTCCGAATGAAGGTAAAGATAATGGCATAGAGAGCCAGCAGAATAACAGATTGTGAGGCATTCCATTTTAATCCCCAGAGTTGAAGACGCGAAGTTAGTTGCAGGTGCCCATAGGATGTACCACTTACCATCTATTGGGCTATAATTTTGTTATTTACTTCATTTTTATAAAAAAAATATTCATTTGTTGTTATAATAATTTTTAACACCTTAAGCTCTATAGTGTGCTGACTTTTAATGAGATAACTTTAAAAATAAAATAGTTTTACATGACAATATATTTTATATGGTTTTGTTAGCTTGATTCTAGCTTTTTTGTAGAGCTAGAAATATTAACGGGAAATTCATAAATTTTCCATCAGTACAGTTCTTTGCAGCAGCAAGCAAGACAACTACCCTCACATTTAAACAAAATTATAACTCATTATTTGAAAGTAAATATGAGATCTAAAATAAAGATTGCTTAAATATATAATATGTTCGTATAATATTCTAGTAAAGAAAATGTGTTCATGTTATTATAAAAATCCTAAGAGTGGTATAAGAGTATCGTGTGTACAGATGGCTACTTTTATTCAGGGTAAATAACGCAGTCTCTCGCAATATTAAATTTATTTTTATATGCTCTTTGTTATTTCACATGGTATAGAAGGAAGAAAACGTCATTTACTGCTTTTACCTTTATGAAATTTTCTAGAACGAGAATTTTTTTTATACGTGGTAGAGCCATGCTGCAGCTATATTATGGTTATAGCACGAATGGGTCGGCTCGATCGGGGAAGGACCACGCTCTCACAAAATACCAGCGTAAAATAGCAGCTTAATGCTGCTGTGTTTCGTTTGGTGAGTGTAGAGAACCGGATACACTTTTTACTGGAAACGAGGCATTCCGTCTTAGTCCTCACGGGTGACAACGCATTTGCATTTTAATTCGCAAATGAAGATAGATGTAGATGTCTATGGGCCACACAGCAACCACTCACCACAAGGTGAGTGATTACTGTGTGCTGGTTTGTCACCCTTATCCTATAAAAAAATTATGTAAAGAGCGGAATACGGATAAAAAGTCGACAACGTTTATTTCATAAAATTTTATTTTTCTGGAATAACCATAAAATTAATTTTTCAGTCCGAACGAGATGTAATTTATTTCTCTTGAAGAAGGGGGATGCGGGAAGTAAAGACTGTGTAAGAACAAAAAGGAAAGGATGCGGAGTTATACCCGAAATAAGAATTTTAATTTTTTTGGTTTTTGGCCATTTTGACCCCCTAGGAGTACTGTAATGAGAACTTTTTGTCCCTATTCAACCATGACCCCCATGACATCGTCTATATGATAGGCTATTCAAACTGACTATGCCTAAAGTTCGAGCCACCCCCCATTTTTTTGGTTTTTGGCCATTTTGACCCCCTTCGGAATGTAGTGAGAACTTTTTGCCCCTATTCAACCATGACCCCCATGACATCATCTACATGATAAGCTATTCAAACCGACTAGGCCTAGAGTTCAAGTCACCCCCAAATCATTTCTAGTCTTTACTTCCAAAAAAAACAATGTTACTTTTTGTGTAATAACAATTGCATAAGAACATTTTAACTCAATAGAAATAATTTATAATCATCATGAAAATGTTATTGCCATCATTGCTTTTATTATTAATGGAATATTATTTACTTTTTCATTCAATTGTACACAGAGCTTTTAGACCGTTTTTTAAAATGTTGCCATTAACGAAGCTTGGTTGCCAGATACTTATCCATATTTTGAAAGGAACGAAACTGTCAATGTTTTAATTTTTTTTCTCGGTTACCAATTTTTCTATCACCGTGGTCAAATTCAGACTAGATATCACATGAATATTCAAATGATCATCGTTAAAAAATGACAGTTAAGTTTAATTCAAAATTAAAATGAATATAATTTACGTAACGAACATAATATATACGTCAATGTTGAATAATCCATTAGATAAAAGCTTTGCTGTCTCCTTCCGTGTGTAATTTATTTACGCAATTACTCTCACCTCCGTATGTTTCAACCTTACGGGGCTTGAAAATTTATTTAGATTTTCTAAACGTTGTTATACATGCGTGGCAGGATTTAAAGTCGGTTTATTTACAGTCTATTTATAACAACACCTTAGCTACGATAGGCATTAATATAATTTTTAAATATTAACGTACATTTATTAAAAATAACAACATTCTATTTTACAATTTGAGTCCTCCAATAATGACAAAAGAAGAAAATGTGTTGTCCCAGTAAATGTCTAAAGACAATCAATCATTTTAAATAATTTTATTAATTTACTTTCTTCCAAAATACGAGTACGCATCATCATCATCATCATTATTATAGCCCTTCACAAGTCAACTGCTGAACATAAACCACCCCCAAGGAATGCCACAAAGTACGGCCCTGAACCTCGCAGTTTTATTGGTGCTGCTTGAAACCGACTAGGCCTAGAGTTCGAGTCACCCCCCAACTCATTTCTAGTCTTTACTTCCAAAAAAACCAATGTTGCTTTTTGTGTAATAACAGTTGCATAAGAACATTTTAACTCAATAGAGCTAATTTATAAACATCATGAAATTGTTATTGTCATCAGTGCTTTTATTATTAATGGGACATTATTTAATTTTTCATTTAATTGTTCACTGAACTTTTTAGACTGTTTCTTAAAATGTTACCATTAACGAAGCTTGGTTGCCAGTTAGTTGCCCATCCATATTTTGAAAAGCGTGTGGATAACATACTGTCCATGACAGTAAACATTTTTTCCAAGGGTCATAAATACTCGAAAAAATAACCTTCCGACTTGTTTCATCTCTCCAGAGATTATTGGGATTTTGTACAATTTGTATTAAAACCCAACAAAAGGCAGACAGATTCAGCTCATTCCAGCTAACATGATTTTTGAATAAATAAAGAAAATGTTATTTATTTTGGGTAAAAAATCAGTAATTTTTGATGTTATTCAGTTTATTGTACTAAACTAATTTTGTTGAACTTTTTACCGTTCCCTTAACACTTCTAATTACAGTATTGTGGTCGCACTGTAATTATTCATCGAAAGTCCTTATATGTAAAATATATATCGCTAATTAACACACACAATGAGAAATCAAAATATACCCCGCGTTTTCGATACGCCAGTATATTCTATGTCTATGGATCAAACAAGCATTTTGCTAAGAATTCTCTAAAAATGTGCTTGGTACTTACTATGTTTTATACTCTAACTGCAGCATACTATGTTTTCAACATGAACGAGAACGAACGAAACGCTTGACCGGGCAAGTACCGCTTCCCAGTGTGAAGTAACAACATAACGTTGTGTTATTTTGTACGGTGAATGACCATCTGTGAAGGGTCATCTTTTCATTGATAGCGGGGCATGCCTTAGTTATCAAGAGTAAAATCTATTTAATAGATGGACTGTGTGCTCATTTTTCGGTGCATAAATCACTTAAAAACATTCGTATTAAAACAAAATATGGGTCAAACATCTTAAGATGACTTATACGTTTTTATTAGATCGTTGCTAGTTGCGGAAGAAAATATTTATACAAATAAATAAAATTTAGTGTCTGTCTGACTTAAAACATGAATTACCAAATAAAAATTTTCGTTCGTCTGGATATAATTACCTCTTACCTATCACTGCCGACAAGAAGCAGTGCTTGCACTACTGTGTTTAAAGGTAAGGGAGCCATTATATGTACAGGCTATAAGGATTTCCATCATAGTACTCAGGGGTGAGAGCGCATCTGTAGCCGTCTTTGTTTAATGCTGTAAAGTAGTCACTTACAACGTTGACTAACAATCGTTTGGAGCAGTTGATAAAAAGTTTTATGTTGGCAATTTTTTTTATTAACTAAAAAGTTATTATCCATGAGCTTTGAATAAAGAAAGTTTTGTATCTGAAATGTAAATGAGAACCAAGGCTTTTTTGAATACAAAATATCCTATCTCATTACGAATTCACAGCAAGATTACCTACATTTAAAGACGTGAAATGAGAATATTTCGCTGATTTTTCCTAACAGGGGAATCGTCAAAATACTGTATTTATGTAATTGAAAAAATAAATTGATGCTTGAAAACAAATTACAAAATATTTTTTTAAAGTTAAAGTTATAACCTATACACGTCCCATTGCTAGGCACAGCTTGTGACGCCATGCCTCCTATCATTTTTGAGAGAGTTATAGAGCAATTGGCCTACTTTGTTGTTCCAGTGCATGTTTGTGGACTTCACATATCTTCGAAATAATTTAATTTCTTAGAGCAAGGAAATTTCTTCTGCGTTGCCAAAATGTGCAATATGTCTGTTTTGGCGGATTTCACATTCGATTTTTTTTTAATTTCTGTAGATTTTCTTCAAATAAAAACGAAAACTGTTATTTATGATCAAAAGCATTTAAAATATTTTTCAACAGGGTAATAGTATCAATATATCACAATACGACGATTTATTTATAAAGTTGAGTAATCTTAAAAAGGAAAAGTAATTAATGCAATAGAAAAATGTATGATATTTATAATTTCATATAGACTTTTTGAATTATTTGCCTCAATTATGTTTCGCTTTGGTTTAAGCTTTTCTTTGTTTTGATTTTTTAACAGTTTGCTAAAACGTTCAACCTCTTTACACAAAGTCACAGTTAACTTCTAAAAGCTGTCAAATAAATTTGTCGTTCAAGCTATTATTCATTTAATTTTTTAACTATTTTTTACACTGCGATGACTTTATGGCGTAGAATTTATATTTAATCCTACGTATAAAGTAGCAGTGTGTTAACGTTAAAATAAAAAAAAAAATACGAAACATAGATATTTATCGCAGAGAATATATTACATATATGATTGAATTCATAATTTCGACTGTTCTAATATACAGCTGTGCAAGAAGAGTTATAACATTGGAAGTTTTAAGATATTTAGGACGCCGTAAAAAAAATGGATTATTATTTTTAGTGTAACGAAACCCAACACAAAAACGGAGCCCTTTTAATGTCACTCTACCGTTCTGTGTACCTGATCATCTGATCATCTGTCTATCTGTCCAGCTGTCCATCTGTCCATCTGTCTTTCTATTCGTCTGTTCGTCTACCCGTCTGTCGGTCTGTCTGTTTGTCGGTCTATCCATCCGTATGTCACAGATGTCTAGCTTGTAGACGGAATCAGTATTAGACCTAATATTGGGTTGGATTTTTCGTGTAGAATGGTGACCCAGAATCGAATATAGAAGTTGAAATTTTATTTATTGATTTTGGAACGAAGTTCCTTATCGCACGGTTTGAATTTGACGGATGGGGGAGAGGCGAGAAAAAGTGTAAGATTTTACCGTTACGACCCCTTTTCTATAGTGCGAGGGAGATGGAATAATAATGCCCTCATACTTTTTCTTATCTTGCCATGAAAGAAATATTATTTTATATGAAGCATATCTGACTTCCTGCATATCTAACCAGGTCGTCTCCAGGGCGTCCCCCCACTAGATGGAGTGACATCTAGTGGGGGGACGCCCTACACTTCGCCTGCCGGTACGAAGCTGCCACTCGAGAACCTTTCTTCCCCATCGGTTGTCGGTTCTTCGAGCTATATGGCCGGCCCATTGCCACTTCAGCTTACTAATCCGTTGGGCTATGTCGGTCACTCTGCTTCTACTGCGGATATCCTCATTTCTGAGTTTATCACGCAGAGAAACTCCGAGCATAGCCCTCTCTATAGCTCGCTGAGCAACCTTGAGCTTCCTCATCCGGCCAGCAGTGAAGGACCACGTCTCAGTTCCGTATGTCATCACTGGCAACACGCACTGGGTGTACAGTCTCGTTTTCAAGTTTTGAGGTATACCTTACGAAAAGATGTGCCGTAATTTCCCGAACGCTGCCCAAACGAGTTGAATCCGTCGATTGACCTCTCGGTCGAAGTTGGACTTCCCTAGTCGGACTATTTGTCCCAGGTAAACATACTCGTCAACAACTTCGAGCTTAGTGTTCCCAACAACTACCGGCATAGGTGTGACATGGACATTAAACATGATCTTTGTTTTGTCCATGTTCATCTTAAGACCTTCCGTCCGATATTCGTTCCGAGATCCGTTGGGAAACACTATTGAGGTCATTGAGCATAGTGCTTAGGTCCTCCAGCGATTCTGCCATAAGGACTATATCGTCGGCAAATCGAAGGTTTAAATGAATTACTAGCATCTATTAAAATGAAGCATCATATAAAATAATATTTCTTTCATGGCAAGATAAGAAAAAGTGCGAGGGCATTATTATTCCATCTCGCTCGCATGATCGCTCCCGTCCCGTCTACATTAGATTTGATAGACCACAAATCTTCGCTAAAGAACACCGACTCCTTCCAAGGATGATTCGCGAGGATATTGAAATCATAAAATATCCCAATTTCAATAGAGAAGAAGGCTGGGTGCTACCATCTGCTTGGGATCCTATGATTAAAAAATTAAATCCCAACCCAAGCATACAACTGCAAGAGTTCAAGATACTGTAAGTTCATACTGCGTTGATCGGAATAAAAATTAATAATTTTGAATCTGGAGGTAATGGTAGCCGTGGTTAACTATGACATTGGGACGTCAAACACCTCTGCCCCCCCCCCCCCCCCCCGTGACCATGGACTGCTGTAAAGTACTCGAAACGTCGGGAATATAAAATAAGATAATATGCGATAAAATCCATAAAACTAGTTTTATTTTTAATGTGTGATGTTCGCGTAAGAATAAAAAATCATTATTTCAACTAATTTTTTTTAGTTGAAACAGTCAGTAATTGCAAGATAGTAACAGAAGGTAAATCATTAATCTACATCGGCTACAAAAATACGTGTACAGGCAGTGGGTGTGACGCAGAATTCATGTAGGTTGTTGACACGGTTCTCTACTCGCTAGTACTTTTATGAGGAAAGCCTATATTCATTAGGATACTTAAGATGGGCTTACAATTAATGATTCTGGATGTTTTCTTTCACTGCCGTTCAAGGTGGATAAATCAAACTAATTTTTCGGATTTTATCGCGTTTAATTTTAAGTTCCAATCTAGAGATCTAGAAATTAATAAAATGAAAACTAAATTCAATGCATACCACTGCAAATATTTTAGATACAGTACAGCTCATTCTGTGTAGATTTAACCAAAATTAAGAATTAAAAGTGGTGGGTTAACAATGACATCAGAATGAAAAACTTCGGGCTTTAAAACAATTGAAGATTGAACGCGATAAAATCCGTAAAATTTGTTTTGTTTCATACGTTCTGTTAGCGGAAATATAAGAAATATTTACACGGTAATGATGGTAAATAATATGCAAGCCATATACCTCTAAGAACCAACAGCCAATGGGAACGAAAATTCCTGGAATGGTAGCCTCGTACCCGTAAGCAAAGTGTAGGGCGGCCTCCTCCAGTCTACCTGATGAAGTGGCATATAGATACCTACACTTTTTCTCTATTAAGAATCAAAATGAAGATACCTTGTTACCCCTGTGAACTAAGATAGCAAGCCTCGTTACGTGTATAAAGGGTATCCGGTTGTGTACACTCACAACATCTTATAGCTTATATTTTACGCTGGCATTCTGCGAGAGCGTGGCCCTTCCCGGTGGCGACGACCCATTCGTGCTACGACCATAACCTATAGCTTAGGCGTGACTCCACCACGTAAAAATATTACAATGCGGTAATAGATTTATCGTTACCGTTACAGCCTATTAAAGTCCACTGCTGAACATACATCGCTTCATATTGCATCGTATTGCAGATTGCATCGTATTTGCCATTGTTGCCACGCTTGGCAAGCGGGTTGGCAACCGCAGTTTTTTATTTTTAGTCATTATTAGGAAGACGCTGCTGCCCATATCCTGATTTGTTTTCCTCTGTCGCCTGACGACACACACGGGATGATATAGGGTAGTGGATATTCTTACACCGTCAATACACGGTACTAATAACTACAAAACCTTAAAATATTTAAACCATATCGTAACTTATTTAATAAACTCAAGTCAGTAACATAAGAAAAAAAGGTAAGATATCAACACCGCGATCCCTATAATAGGAGATGCCCATTTCCAACAATAAACTTTCCTAGATAATATGGTATTTATTCTCTTTCACGTACAAAATTACAGAAATAAATAAAGTATTGTATGTTCGTTTTTCGAGAATTCAAGTTCTAGTAGCAAGCAGTTTGCTTTGCTAGTTGTGCTTCGCCGCATTCAACTTATTTCTCTGCTTCAGGCACCATCGAGTTTGAAATTAAAGACCACCTTCATGAATAAGTTCTCATTTCAATTAAGTTTTCCTTCCTAACTTACTTTTGTGCTGCAGGAACAGTACGTTAAATTGTTGAGCAACCATGTTTTATAGTAATTTATAGAAAATAATATCAATAATAATCTTCAAAAAATAATGCAAAGGATATAAATAATGTAAATAATTTTTATTAACGTAAAAAATGAAATAATTCACTTAGAAAACACAAAATAATCCTTATTAATCTTTATATATAAAAATTACGTGTCACGTTGTTTGTCCGTGATGAACTCCTAAACTACTAAACTGATTGCAATGAAATTTGCACACTGTGTAGTTTGGTCCAACTTGAGAGATAGGATAGTTTTTATCCTAATACGTGACACTCAATTTTTTTTCAATATTACGAATTTAAGGATTTTCATATGAAGGGTCGTCGAAAAGGGCAGAACAACGTCTGCCTGGTCAGCTAGTATAATATATATTTTCATTTTGTTACAGTATTATCTTACTCGTAATTCAGCATAATCATAACCCATTGAACCAGTGAAAAATATAAGTATATAACAACTATTTGTATTATAAATAATGAAATAGAAATGCATAAACATAAAGAAAAAAAATATCAATTACAATAACTAAATATACACTGTTGGAAAGTCGATGCTATAGTATGTGCCATATCGATTGAGAAAAACGGACAATGACCTCAGATATGAGCCGAGTGTCAAAAGGCGTAACTTACAAAATCTCAATTTAGATGTGATAACAATATTTAAATATTGATATTATTCCCACTTCTAGGTCAGCACATATGTTTTGTTTTTTTGTTTCTTAAATAATATTGTCTGTGGTTCCTATAAACATAGTAAAATCTTACGGTACATCGCGAAAAATGTGTTATATTTTATATTTCAATTTATGGTAAGTAACGCAGCAATTCATTTAATAACAGTTTCATATTAAAAAAATATTTGAAGCAATATAATCACCATATTGAGCTTTTGCAAATTCATCCCTTTAAAATAAACAAAACGCGCGTTACGTCAGTTCGTTCTAAAAGAAACGTGACAATGGCAGCCAGAGATGCGTCACCTTTTTTGGGCCGGTCCGCCATTTTGTTTTCATTCGTGTTCGGATAGCGCTTGCGTGTGTACGTCTCGGGTAATTCATAGCATTCATTGCATTGTTTTAGTTGAGTTTTTACTGTTAAATTTGTTATATCGTTAAGTTTTTGTTTTTTGAATCTGTTATATTAGTTTTACTGTGACGGTCGTTACTAAATCGACATGAGTTCAGGAGAATTTGGTGAAGGACCCGGTCCTTCAACATCAAGTGGAAAGAGACGTCGCCGACCCATAATAAACGTAGCAGGTACGTACAAATAGGTACAAATGCGACGACGTAGCCTTTCTATTTCTTAAAGCGCTCTTTTTATGTGACCATGTGGTATTTATTTTCTAAAACAATATGTATTTATGTGATGTAGTACTATGGTAGTATATTTTTGTCATTTATTTACAGGCCCATCTTCTGGAGCACCTTTAACGTCACCAGTAAAAAAGAGAAAACCTACCACTTTGTCGGTCGGGGAACAAGAGATTATCATTAATGTATACAAATATGTCAAAAACACCTGGCCCGAAGACGTGTATCCTTCAAACGTTAATATGGTAGAAAAGGTTTCGGAGATCTCAGGAGTCAGCAAGAGCACTATATATCGCGTATTAAGCGTGTATAGAGATTCCCATAAAATACCAGAAAAGGGAATAATTAATAAAAGAAAAAAGTCTGTAATTGACAAGTTGGACGATTTTGATAAATCGGCTATAAGAGCGAAAGTGCATCAGTTCTTTCTTGCAGGAGAATTACCGACTTTAGACAAAATTTTGCTCAGTATAAATCAAGATGACCAGTTGCCAAACTTGAGCAAAACTTCCCTGCGACGTGTGTTGCGCCATTTAAAATTCAAATATATAAAGAGAAACAGAAAAAGTGGTCTAATAGATCGCCCAGAGATAGTTCTGTGGCGTACCAGATATTTGAGAGAAATACAAATATTAAGAAACGAGGGACGTAACATTTTTTACCTTGACGAAACATGGATTAACGCAGGTCATACTATGGGAAAGGTATGGGAAGACACCACAATTGAATCTTCTCGTCAATCACGGTTAGAAGGCTACTCTACTGGCGCGAAAGCCCCTTCGGGTAAAGGAAAGCGATTAATAGTTGTACACGTTGGCAATGAAAATGGCTTTTTGGAGGGATGTGATTGGGTATTTGAATCATCATCTACTGGTGACTACCATGAGAGTATGGACGCTCTCCATTTCGAGGACTGGTTTAGAAAAGTAATAGAAAAACTGCAAAGCGGCGATGTCATAGTTATGGATAACGCTAGTTACCACTCCAGACGTTTAGAAAAAACCCCAACAATGTCTTGGCGGAAACAAAATATGCAGGAATGGCTAGAATCTAAACAGATCGCATACGTGCCCTCGGACACAAAGACCCACTTAATGGAAAAAATAAAGGCAGTTAAAGATAACTATCGAAGTTACGTCACCGACGAGATGGCAAAAGAAAAAAGCATCACAGTGGTAAGGTTACCTCCTTATCACTGTGAGCTTAACCCCATTGAACTTGTGTGGGCAGATGTGAAAGGGTACGTTGCACGAAAAAATACAACTTTCAAGTTAAAAGATGTTAAAAATTTACTTAAAGATGGTTTAACTCAAATCACGCCAGATAAATGGAAAAACTGTGTTCAGCATGTCCTTAAGGTTGAACAAAAAATGCGTGGCATGGATGATAGAATTGACCAAACTGCAGATCGCTTTATAATTAATGTTACAGATAGTTCATCAAGTGAAGATACGAGTGATGATTGCACCGAATAAAAATAAAGTTCTTATATAATATTAAAAATAAAGTTTTATCTTTTGCATAAGTACGTACTTATTCGGTGTCGTTATCACTCGAATCTTTATATGTGTTATAAATTAATGTTTTTTGTTGTTAAATGAATAAAGTACTTTATAACAATAGATGATTTTTCTTCTACAGCGATCTTTCACATAACTTTTTAATAATAGTTAATAAATATATATTATATCAATCATTATAAAAAAATCATTATAAATAAAGAAAGTACTACATATAAAATGTGCCTATATATTGAAGGTTTGTAACCCCTGGTTAAACGACCGAAAGGTCATTGTCCGTTTTTCTCAATCGATTTGGCACATACTATACCTGTAAGCATCGCGGGAACATCAACTTAAAATAACATTGTTCCCTTTCAAAACAGTAAATTATATATTGTTTCTTTGGTATAGTCTGGTATAACCTAAATAATAATTAAAATATATTATCAAACAGGTAAGAAAGATTCAGCAACGGTGTATTATTGTTAGCTGACTTCGGCAAAGCCAATTAGGATTTTAGCAAGGTACATATATGTCTTCACCTCTTTGTTTTTGACATATCACGCATTAGAACCAAAGGATTTGCCTCGTCCTTCGTAACGCGTACAGCAAAGTAGAAGAATAATTTGCCAGCACCTGTCTTTTCATCCGATTATAATGTGGGTGTTTTCAAGGCAAGAGTGAATAGGATTTTGTTAGGAAAATAAAAAAAAATATAAAAAAATCAAACATGGTGACTTATTGTGGCCATAAAGTGCTACAAAAAATAATAGATGACATATAAAACACATAATATCCTAAAAATTAAAAACGCCCTTCCAAAAATTGGTATGCACGCAACGCTATCCACAACGGGGATTAAGTGATCCAAAGGAACGAACATAAAAAGAACCTTATAAACAGTTGGGTTTATAACTTTATTTCGACATTAAAAAACAATGACAAAAACTAATAAAATACTAATTTATGTATTTATTTTAAAATAAAGTATTACATGATATTTAAACATTATATTCCATAATATTGAAATATCGTCCAGCAAGCAAATACAGAAAATATATTAAAAAGGTAAACTTAGTGCGAATATTTCTAACGAATAAATAATTTTCACAATATTATATAAGCTTATATATTTAATACGATACCAAACTAATAAAAATACAAAGCAATTATTGTGTCTTTTATGTGTACCGAATGCAGATAAACAAATACTAAATAATATAAAGAAATACAATTAATTATAATAATATAAGAAACATAATTATTTTTTGCAAATTCGTAATTTCACATGCAAATTGATGACAAAATCTCACAAGAAGTTTGAAAATCTACACGACCGCAGTTTCTATTCGCTAGACTGCACACATTCGAATGCTTTCGGATTACACCAGAGCTGAAACTTTTACTTAAGCACCAAATTCATTTCAAACTTCTACGTTTACGAATACTAAAATTTAGTCCGATCAAGAATTAACCAGTAACTTATGATATTCATAAAATTTTAGTAATCGATAAATTAATAAGTCTATTCAATGTAATAAATCTAGTGGGGAAATGTTAACGAGCTGACGAAGTAACATGTTAATAAACTAATTTTACGGACTTTATCGTATTTAATTTCAGCTTATTTTTAATTTCTCACAAACTTATTTTAATTACATTTATATAATATGTAGTATTTTCGTAATCGTGCTAGAGGCATGCTACAGCTTCATTATGGTTGTAAAACAAATGGGTCGCTTCGGCCGAGTAAGGAAGGGCCACGCTCACAGAATACCAGCGTAAAATAGAAAGCCGGAGACCCTTTTCACTGGAAACAAGGCATTCTATCTTGTGTTGGTTTGTCATCCCTAATCTATAAAAATATAAGAAATCATTACATTAAAAATTGCTTATTTTAAATCTGCTTAAAGTTGAAAATACAACTTTGTCCCCAGCCGTCGCGCAATATTATCAACAAATCAATATATCGCTAACGTGCTGGTCGTTGCAATGCCGTTCTCATTTCGATTGGTGTAAATAATATGTATATAACAACTAAAATAAGAACAAAACCGCATCCTAAATAGCAATTTTATAATGTTGATTTTTATAACAATTTTTAATTTTCATTTTGAACTAAAGTAAAATAAATGTTGGAAAGAGACACACATCTAGTTTCTAATAGCAGTTTCGCCAACTAGGACTTTAACCAAGTTAGTTTTTTTTTTGTGTCTAAAAAGACGACATAAAATGGTAACTTTACCTTATTATCATCATCATCATCATCATTACCATTACAGCCCTTCAAAATACCACTGCTGAACATATGCCTCCCCCAAGGAATGCCACAAAGCATGGTCCTGAGCTACATGCATCAATCGACTTCATGCATATGTTACACGTTCGACATCACTAAGACGAAATCGATTTTTGAAATGAATAAGACACGGAGCGATTGCCACTTGTCTAGGCCCTCTGTTCGTCACTCCATCTAGTGGGGGGACACCCTTCACTTCGCTTGTCGGTACGAGGGTGCCAAAAGAGAACCTTTTTCCCCAACGGATTAGTAAGCTGAAGTGGCAATGGGTCAGCCATATAGCTCGGTGAACCGACAACGACTTTACATTAATCTAGCATTAATTGTACCTTTTCCTGAGTTGAACAAAATCCTCCCAGAAACCAAGTTAAGTAAATGATTTATTAATGTTAATTCTATAATATGCTACGGTTTTATTTTATTTTTTTTTAGAGAGGGGGCAAACGAGCATGCGGCTCACCTGATGGTAAGTGACTACCGCCGCCATGAACAACCACAACACCAGGGGAATTGCAGATGCGTTGCTGGCCTTTTAAAAAGGAGTAGGCTCTTTTCTTGAAGGTCCCTAAGTCGTATCGGTCCGGAAAAATCGCTGGTGGTAAACTATTTCACAAGGAAGTTGTGCGAGGAAGAAAACATCTTCTAAATCGCACAGTGGTGGACCGCCAATCATCCAGATGGTGTGGATGGTATCGGGAGTTTTGCCGCGATGTGCGTTCGTGAAATTTGGCGGCTGGGATTTATCCGAACAATTCCTCAGAGAACTTCCCGTGGTAAATGCGAAAGAAAATGCAAAGAGATGCAACATCTCTTCGCAGCGCCAATGAGTCGAGCCGATTGGAAAGGACTCGGTCGTCGACGATTCGAGCCGCTCTGCGCTGGATGCGGTCAAGTGCAAGGAGCTGGCACTGGGGAGCCCCTGCCCAGAGATGGGAACAGTATTCCATGTGAGGCCAGACCTGCTTCTTGTAAAGTTGCAGGCGATGTGCCGGCATTAAATACTGTCCCGCTCTGCTGAGCACGCCAAGCTTTTTAGAGGCCAATTTGGCCTTCTCTTCCAAGTGACCACGAACTGCACGTCACTCGATATGTCGACGCCGAGGATTCCGATACTGGCTGAGGCAACAAGGGGAGTGCCTTGAAACTGAGGAGATATGACAAAGGGATTATTTTTAGCGGTAAACGCGCAAACTTGTGTCTTCTGAGGATTAAACTGGACTAGATTTAGTCGCCCCCAATCCGAGACATTGTCCAGCTAAGACTCGACTTCAGACACAAGTATGTCCCGGTACTCGGCGACGTTTTCCCGAGAAATATTGGCACGGCTGGTGTATAGAGCATCACTAGTGCTGTCATCTGCATAGCAATGAAGGCTACCGGTTTGCAAAATATCATTGATATGCAGAAGAAACAGTGTTGGTAATAATACGCAGACTTGTGGAACGCCAGTGTTAATAGGCTTATAGTCGGAGCATGCACCGTCTACAACGACCTTGATGCTCTGATTGGCAAGAAAGCTGGTGATCCAATTGCACAATTTCTCGGGAAGCCCATAGGAAGGAGCTTCGAAAGAAGCGCTTTGTGCCAAACCCGATGTAAGGCCTTCACAATGTCCAAACTAACCGCCAATGCCTTCCCCTTGGACTCTACTGCCTCCGCCCATCTATGAGTCAAGTAGACCAGAAGATCACCAGCTGATCGACCCCGACGAAAACAATATTGACGGTCACTAATCAGCTGGTGATCCTCAAGGTACCGCATGAGGTGGCAATTTATAACGGATTCCATTGTTTTGGAGAACAAGGGGGTGATGGCGATAGGCCTGTAGTTGAACAGGTCTGAGCGGTCGCCTTTTTTAGGGATCGGGTGGACAAAAGCTGTCTTTCATGATTTCGGGACTACGCCTAGGGAGTAGGAGTACCGGAAAAGACGTGTTAGAACCGGTGCCAACTCCGGAGCACACGTCCTCAGCACAATTGGGTGGATTCTGTCAGGCCCACTCAACTTGTGGATGTCCAGGGAGAGAAGTGATCTGCGAACCGTGCGCTGAGAGAACCGCACATCCGGCATGAAGCACTCACACTGCGGGATGGTCGGCAGTGTGTTCCCCTCGTCATCGAGTTGGACGCAAAAAGGGAGCCTAAAAGGTCGGCTTTCTCTTTTGCGGCGTGGGCCAGTGAGTCGTCCTCCTTGTGCAGAGATGGTAGTGATGGCTTACAGAAATTCCCTTGGACAGCCTTGGTGGGAGACCAGAATGCACGGGTTCCCGAAGGAAGGCGAACTAGTTTCTTGCCAATTCTGCCCATGTGCTCTGACTTTGCCTTGGCAATAACTATTTTGAAGGACCTGGAGGCGAAGTTATATTTCTTTTTAAGTATGTTGGTGTTTACATCCTGAGTCGCCGAAACCGCAGCCCAGGCTTGATAACACTCCTGCTTACTGCGTAATGCAATCTTACAGAAGCGACCAAACCAAGGCTGAGATCTGCCTCCGATGGGTCCCACAGCTGATGGAATGAATAGTTCATTCCCTGTAGCACCACATCAATGATAGAGTCAGCAACAGCGCTGCGATCATCCGGCGAGAAGAAAACCCGCCCCCATGTGTAGGAAGCAAAGAAAGACCGCATTTCGTCCCAATCCACCAACCTGTAATGCCAAACATGGCGGCAACCTGCAGAACGCAACCGGGAGGGGAGCGTGAGTGGCACCATACTCCGGATCACACAATGGTCCGACGAAGAGCCAAGAGGGGCATCGACGGAAACCTGATATCCGTTCGGATGAGAGGTCAGCAGAAGGTCCAACAGCGAAGGTGTATGATCCTCAACATCTGGAATCCGCGTAGGCGATGTAACCAGTTGTGTCAGACCATATGCAAAGGCAAAGTCATAAACAGATCTCCCCGCATGATCGGTTAAACGTGAACCGAGCCATTTGCGTGGTAGGCGTTAAAATCACCAAGGATCACGATCTCTGTGGATGGTACCTGTTGTAGCAAGGAATCTGTAGCCATTTGGGCGCGGTCGATGAGTCGGTCTGTTTCGGCATTACCTATAGACCTATAGAGGCACCTGTATACGCGCGGATGGTCGTCGCTGTCGCGACGATACGCGAAGCCAAAGGATGGACAGGTCCGAACCTTCAAGACTGCCGAGGCGTCGAGAACAGATGTCCTCTCTGACGTATACGCAAACTCCAGCCCGAGGCACAAAGGAGTGCTCCAATTTGTACCCCGGGTAGGAGAGATACGAAGTATCAGTCGGAGAGGATACCTGCGTCTCGGTCAGTCTAAATGTTTCTTCTAAATTTCTGTATAAAAAGACTATCACATTATTTTGAGTGTTCAATATGTTTTACTTAGGATGCGGGGTGAGTTGTAGCATGCATTGATTGAACGGGTAACCTAAATTTGTTGCCTTTGATCGTATAACGTGATCCAAGAAATTTTGGCTCAACTCCAGATGACTTTCTTCAGGTTTATTTCATTTTTCGTGCACAGTTTATGATAAGATTAATCCCAATTGTATTTAATATGTTAATTTTGGGCGAAAAAGTCAAGACTTTTGACTTGACAAGTTACCAAAGATTTTTAGAAAAATAAAACAACTGACAACCAAAAGTATGATGTGTCAAAAATGTGCTACAATTGGCTACAATCGCTAATCCCTTTGTCAAGTATGGAGAATATTCCAAATTTTTAATAATTTGTTATTCTTATTTACGCGAATATACACATTGAAAAAAAAGTCGGGAATTAAGAATAAGTAAATTAAACGTGATAAAATCCGTAAAATATTTTTATTAAGTTCCAAATTCTTGTTTGTTTATTATTAACGTTCAGTTAAGAAAATTGACAATTGATTATCAATCTTCTATCTTCAATCTATATTATAATTAAACTCTAACACGATAACACGACGTCTGTCTGAACACAGCTAAAACTATTTTATTTTAGGTAAAGAATTTGGGTTCTGCGCAAAAAACTTAAAGCCCATGAATTCCAATCGCAATAACTTCCACGAGGGTGAAGTCGCAGAGAACAGCTAGTTTAAAATAATTCTTTAAAGATTTGTGGATCCCAAACTTGAACCGCCAATTAAAATTCGTACACAAATACAAATTGTTAGAATTGCAACAAAACTTTAATTATACATATTCCAAATATAGTGACATTGATATTGGTGTGTGATTGCTTCTGATTACCGCATACACTAATGGCCTTAAAACATTTTTTAATACAGTTGCTAGCTCTCAAATGTATTAAGATACATTCTAGAATGAAGATTTATCAACTTTTTCTTTCAATCAAAACTAAAATTTGCGTAATTAGAACTAAGCTCTCATTGTTAAACCGCAGAATTGCATTAGCGGTTACATCAGAACTAGCAATCCTACAATACGAAATAAATTATTTATTCACAAGCTTTTGATACAATTGACACTGACTGACAGTCGCAGTAATTACTGAAAATACGCCATTTACGGTTTAAGGTTTCGTATTACAATTAGAAAGTTGTCATTTAATATTTATTAAACATATGATTATAAGTGTAAATTAACATTAAAATTGTGATGTGACAGCATATAAACATACTTGCTACTTATGATCCTCTCGTTAAAGATCAAGGTGGACTAACTGACCGAATAACTTTACTTTTTTTATTGAAAATAACTAACGTAAACAAAATTAGTATGTCAGTAACGAAACCCCGGCTCTCGTCGCTTACTTATTATAATATTACCATTATAATAAGTCATGATTCACCTGAAAAATCTGACACAGGACTTCTTCTAGATGTGAAATGACCGTGCTTGGCAGGCAGTGTAACAATGGCAGTAAAATCTTTTTCGCGCCGTTGACGCCACTAGGCGCTTATAAGCCGCTTAATAGACGAAGGATGCGCGCTAAAAATGGCTTCCTGAAAAGCTAAGACAGTGTACCAGCAAATATAAAAGTAAGCAGAAAATTCGGACTCATTTCCTAGAAATAATTCAAAATCATTGATTTGTTACCATCATCGAAGTTCCTTTTTTATTTATTTTTTGTTTTATTAAATAATCATTAAACATGTTATAGTAGGTATATAATATATTTATATATGTTTCTGTGATAGTTATAATATATTGTATAATGTATATATCTAATGCATCTATTTATTAAAACATGTATATGTCTACGTGGTGCATCTTTGTTTATTATCAGAAGTGTGCTCTGTAGTGTAATATGTATTATTATTTTGTTTTCTGTTTTGTTGACTGGAGTGCTTTAGGACTCACGCCGCTAACAAATGACTATTTTGTATAATGTTAATATTTATTCGGTCACCATCAATATTGGTCAAGTCACTCCCACAAAGTACAGGGTATTACTTCCCTAAATTTAACATCCATGAGAGCTTAAAACAAAGAAGGCAAGATATTCCGTACCTTTTTTTATATCTATATACAACTACTGACATTACCTTAATTTGCACTTCATAACCTTCAAAAGCGAAATACAATAGTTGATGCCTTAATACTGTGGTGTCGAAAATAAGTAAGAGATAATCTATCCAGACAAACAGGCTGAAAAAGCCATAAAATCTAAACAAAAGATAACAGATCTTTATTTATAAGCAATTTTAGATAAAAGCATGCATAATGCATCCATCTGCAATCAACAATTCATCAATTCGTTGATAGAGTTATAATAAAAATCTAAAATAATTTTGTTTTAAAGAATAAGGGTGGCAAATGAGCACACAGTCCAACTGATTGTAAGTTAAAGATATAGCTCATAAACACCTACATCTATCCTCGATAAAAAAAATAAAAGTAGATGTGTTGTTAACCCTGAAGACTAAGGTATAATGTCTCGTAAACAGTAAAAAGGGTCTCCGATTTTCTGAATTCACTATACGAAATATAGCAGCACAAAGCTGCTATTTTACGCTTGTATTCTGTGAAAACGCGTTTCCTCCTTCTCCGGTCGAGCCATTCCAAAATACGCTGGAGTTATCATATATTTGGTTTTGTTACCTAAAATCCTTTATTGGACAAAAAGTCTCATAATTTTATCTTGTAAGATTAAAAAAATAAGGTCCAAAATTCACTAAAAGTGTTTTCTTTGCGTCATTTGAGATCCCTCCCCCTTGTTAGCCTAAAAAGCAAACGCATTCAATATAAATTACGACACCGTTATTTGCGTCCTATGTTGACTGTGCAAACACAACTGACATGCTTGACCTTATTTCTTTACAAACAGTCAATGTAGATGACCAAACCATAAAAAAAACGAAAATATACACAAAAAAATCTCTTTAACCCTCTACTGCATGAATTATGAAGGAAATAATTTAAAAAATATTTGATGGTTATTTAGGCTCTATTTAAGGACAATATTTATAACAAAAACGAAATTTAAAAAAAAGCACTTATAGGAACTGAAAAAAAAAATTGAACCATATATGGTTTCGTATGCATCCAAACAAATTTTAATCCAAATTACTACATACATATAAGGTTTTGTATGAAATAAAGAAAGAATTAGAACTTTTAGTTTTTAGTTACAATATAAGCGATCACATTTATGTCAATGATGAAATGTCGATAAACAGTTTCGCTTGTCGTTGTAACACAAGAAAACCATACATTTCCTACACTTCGTGTAAGTTTTTTGGCCACAAACTTGACATTTTTGTCGGGTTTTTTGCCATTCAGGCATATAGTCTATTTTATCGCTTCTCACGGAGTGCAATGGCAGATCCTGATGTCTAGCAGGAACTTTCCTCTTTTTTTTGGGATGAGTTGGTGTTTCTGGATTGGATGGAGCAGGACTTCCGAGACTGGTAATACTATCGGCGTTCCATCTCTACTGTGATTTACAGGACGCCCTCTTTTTCATGCATTATAGCTTTACCAGATTTGCGTAAGTGTTCTGAAATTGCTTCCTTAAAATCAAATAGAGACATGTAAGTAAAAAATAAAGATAGAAAAAAATCTGATGGTGTTTCAAGCTTTTCAATAAACTCTGGTAACTGTGTGACTCCTGTAAATTTGAAATTATTTACATCAAAAGCTTCTAATTTTTTTAATTCCCACTTTATTTTAGTGGGCTTATTTTTTTTTTGACTTCACTATTTTCTGTGTGGCCGGTGTAGGATTAGGTTCGTCATCAGAGGACTCACTATCTGTTTCGGCGATAAGAAGAGAGAGATCTTCTGTGATGTTGAAATTGTCTAAGGGGAACATTTTCGCTATCAGAGTCGGAAGTTAATTCGTCATCACTTAATAAGCCTTCACCAGGTATAGGATTAACGTGCTTATAGGAGCTATAAAAGCGAGCAGGATCCATTCTGCAACCAAAAAACACAATTACATGCCTATCAAACAAAATATTCGAACGCGCATACGAAACCATATCTGGTTCCCTCAAAAATAGTTAGATTAGATTAGAATGCATACGAAACCATATATGGTTTCAAAGAAAAAGCCTCCTAATATGATACAAATTCGTAAAAAGTAACAAACAAATAAATTCTACCTAAAATTGAATAATTACAGCACTATATTTTAATATTTTATCAAATGAAACTTACCTGCTTCATGTAGAATTTCTATTTTGAAAAAGGAGTTTACTGTCACTGTGTTCAACTTCACACTCGCGTTTAGAAAAGTGAAGTTATAACCAAATTGTCGTTAGAGCAGAGACAACAAAAAATGTTTTCGTGTTGTCAATACACTAAAGATAATATAAAAGATGCGTTTAGATATTGCTCATGCACAAATACGCGAAAGAAAATTATTGAGTGTGGCGAACCATATATGGGTTTGTATGCGGTAGAGGGTTAAAATATATTTACGTTTTGTAATATTTTATTAATGTTTACTTTTCGTTCTAAGCTGTGAGTATGTAGGTATTTTCATTCTTCTTCATTATCATCATCAGTTTTACGGCGTCACGTCAACTTCTGGACATGGACCTCTCCGGTTGGATAGAGGATTTACCTTAAACGTTACGCCTGCCAAATTATGGCTTGCAATCGCAGTACCAGATATTTCACACCTTTCATGCTGCTTTCCGTCGCTGGTCTGGGTATTTTATACGAGATAATTATACCGCCATATTGTCTTATAGGCAATTTCCATAGTCGCTTCTTACCAGCGCAACCACAAGGCAATGTGTTTTCATTACTATATGATTTTATTTCACACTCGTATCACATGGTTATAAAATGACTGCCTCGTTGGTCTATAGGTCGTTAACGCGATTGCTATTCAAAAGGTCCGGGTTCGAATCCCGGGTCGGGCCAAAATCAGTTATTAGGTTTTTCTGTCTAGAAATTCTCAGAAACAGCCCTGAGTCAGAAAGGTGGCGGTGTTTCACCCCCGTGCCTTGCAAACACGTAAAGCTGTTGGTCCTGCGCCATATCTCTCTCCGATCGTGTCGGATTACCGTCTTATCGGACTGTGTGACGTGTATAGTTATGGAATTTAAACATTATTTTACTGAATACTACAATATTAATGTAGGATGACAAATTGATAACTGCCACATTGTTAAATTGAAATAAATTAACGATCGATTAACGCTTAACCGTTACAACCTACTACAGTACACGGCATAGTTTCCACGCGTGGTAAGCGGGTTAGCAAACGCAGTTTTTTATTTTTAGTCGTTGTAAGGAAGACACTGTTGTCCATCTCGTGATTTGTTTCCCTCTGTCCCTCTTCCTCTGTCCCCACATCCACAGGATGACATGGAGTCGTGGTCATTCTTACACCGCCACTACACGGTAAACGCTTAACGCTTATTTTAACGTGATAGTGATGACTATATCGAGCCCATTCTAATTTAAACTCCTGTTTTGCTCATCGTTGATAAGACTATTTTTATTGTTCAGATAGGAACCATCAGGTATTCAACCAATACGAAATTGTGATATATCAACATAATTTTTTGATTTTATCATATCATGTCATATCATGTAGGGGCGTAGTAAGAATATCCAATACCCTAAATTACACCATGGGTATCATAAGAGGCGTTAGAGAGAAAGGGGAACAGAAGATGGGTAGCAGCATTTCCCTGATGGAATAGATGAAATGGATGGGAATCTTGTCTTATTAGGCAAGGCTATGAAAGATGATTCTGTTTTGCTAAGATTTGTACTTGAAATATATTTAACTCCGTATTCCATGGTATCCTAAATCCTATTATATCGTGTAAATATTTTTTTAATTTTTATATCTTGCAAGCAAGGTCACGTGCAACAGGCCTTCTGTGCTAAGAACATTTTTGCACGCCGAGCGCAAAGCGCGTGGGTATGTTCTACTAACGCCTAAAAATCACAATTCCACCGTTTTGTCGCATGAAATCGTATCCAGCAATCATATAATACATATAAATGATATAAAAAGCACATTGTTAGAAAGATAAATGATTGTTGAACTTATTAATATTTTTTTTTAAATCGATTAATTGCTATTTTTAAATAAAAAAAGGGGTTTTAGTGGCTTATGGTGTGGATTTATCATGTCCCCAAGGCTTGTAAACACTATAACTTTTGACAATATCAATTGTTTAACTCAATCTATTTTTTAATCTCTTCATCTATCATGTGGGAAGCCACTGAATGTAAATGGCAGTGTAATTTTGTTTTGTTTAGCTATAATTAATTTTTTTCGGCTCGAAAATGGCGAAATTTTCGTTGATTTGGTAGCCTCGTATAAAATTATTTCTGTAAATGGGGAGCTACAGCCACAGAGTAGTTAACTCACTAACTCAGTTCGCCATCGCCTTAGATGACTGTATATATCAGTCCGCCGCATTAGCTTGCTACATTTATATTTATCTATGGTTCGCCGTCAGTCGCCGTCGTGAGTGGACATTATTTCGGTTGTTTGCAGCGGCTCAAAAAGATCGCTGTACAAGTACACAATATTCGAATAACCAAATTTGTTAAATACTTGATTATAATAATAATAAGAGATTTTTTTATTACAATATTTTAAAAGCACAGAATAAATAATAGTAGTACGTACTAAAAGTAAGTAGTATCAATTTTTTTGTCATGGGTGAAATTTTCATGGTTTTCGAGGGTGTTGAAGCCGATAGTGCTGTCGAAATGTAAATCCAAGATGGCGGCTGAAGTAAGTACCAATTTTTTCATAATGGGTGTCATTTTCATGGTTTTCGAGGGTGCTGAAGCCAATAGTGTTGTCGAAATGTAAATCCAAGGTGGCGGCTGCAATAGGTATAATTTTTTTCATCATGGGTGTCATTTTCATGGTTTTCGAGGGTGTTGAAGCCGACAGTGCTGTCGAAATGTAAATCCAAGATGGCGGCTGAAGTAGGTACCAATTTTTTCATCATGGGTGTCATTTTCATGGTTTTCGAGGGTATGGAAGACGATAGTGCTGTCGAAATGTAAATCCAAGATGGCGGCTGCAATAGATATCAATTTTTTCATCTTGGGTGTCATTTTCATGGTTTTCGAGGGTGTTAAAGCCGATAGTGCTGTCGAAATGTAAATCTAAGTTGGCGGCTGCAAGGGGTATCAATTTTTTTATCATGGGTGTCATTTTCATGGGTTTAGAGGATGTTGAAGCCGATAGTGCTGTCGAAATATAAATCCAAGATGGCGGCTGAAGTAAGTACCAATTTTTTCATCATGGGTGTCATTTTCATGGTTTTCAAGAGTGTTGAAGCCGATAGTGCTGTCGAAATGTAAATCCAAGATGGCGGCTGAAGTAAGTACCAATTTTTTCATCATGGGTGTCATTTCCATGGTTTTCGACGGTGCTGAAGCCGATAGTGCTGTCGAAATGTAAATCAAAGGTGGCGGCTGCAATAGGTATAAATTTTTCATCATGGGTGTCATTTTCATGGGTTTCGAGGGTGTTAAAGCCGATAGTGCTGTCTAAATGTAAATCCAAGATGGCGGCTGAAGTAGGTACCAAGTTTTTCATCATGGGTGTCATTTTCATGGTTTTCAAGAGTGTTGAAGCCGATAGTGCTGTCGAAATGTAAAGCCAAGATGACGGCTGCAATAGATATCAATTTTTCATCATGGGTGTCATTTTCATGGTTTTCGAGGGTGCTGAAGCCGATAGTGCTGTGGAAAAGTAAATCCAAGGTGGCGGCTGCAATAGGTATAAATTTTTTCATCATGGTTGTCATTTTCATGGGTTTCGAGGGTGTTGAAGCCGATAGTGCTGTCGAAATGTAAGTCCAAGATGGCGGCTGAAGTAGGTACCAATTTTTTCATCATGGGTGTCATTTTCATGGTTTTCGAGGGTCTTGAAGCCGATAGTGCTGTCGAAATGTATTTTAACTACTTTTAAAAAAATCCGTATAACCATGCTATACGTTATTTTTAATGCGAAGGCATGCTCAATTGGATTTACCAATATATATTTTCTTCTATTGTTTTTGAAAAACACAGATGACAACGAAGTGACGAACTTACAGTCCACCTGATGGTAAGTGGCTACTGCAGCCCGTGGACTCCCGCAGCCAACTTCAAACAATAAGGCTACAGATGCGTGCTCACTTCTGAGGACTAATATGAAATGCTTCAAGGTGTTAGCACTACTATATGCCGTCAGAAAAAATTAAGTGGATGGTACCTACCCAGACATACTCCTGGGCAGAAAGACTCCCACCACCTAGTAGTTTATAATCTTCAATTTAACTTTACTACATAATAGCGCCATCTACTGTATTCTATAGGTAAAGTCATGTTGACTCTCAAGGTGGTACGTAAAATAGACGCTAGATAGCTTGAAGTTATAAAATGATGGATTGCTGTAAATAGATTTGTATAATATGATAATTTTATTAAATATGGTTAATTTTATTTATTTAATAAATTTGTAGTTTTTTATAATGTTTACTTTAACAATTAAATTTTATATGAACCATCTTTAAAGCACTTCACAACGTTACTAATATTCCCTTTACTACTGGTAAGCTGAAAGTGTTTGTGATAGGAGTGGTTCACGACAGTAGTCTAATTGTGGATTTGAACCCACAACATTTTGAGTTCGCGGTCCGCAAACTGCCATTAGGCTACTGTCGCTTACTGCACTGTGTTCTATATCATTCTCTCGCAGACTAACTCCTATAGATGTATATGGTTGTCTCTTTTTAGTTTCGCTATATTCTATGTTTCAGTGGTAGAGCCACGCGGCAGCTTTTGCTGTCGCACGGATGGGCCGGCTCGAACCGGGGTGGTACCACGACCTCACAGAAAACCAGCGTGAAGTAGAGGCTTACCTTTGCGTTTCGCTTGGTGAGTGCAGGTGGCCGGAGGCCCTTTTTACTGGAAATGAGGCATTCCATCTTAGTCCTCACGGATGACAACGCATCTACATTTTGATTTGTAATAGAGGATAGATGTAGATGTCTATGGGCCGCAGCAACCACTTACCATCAGGTGGACTGTGTGCTCGTTTGTCACCCTTATCCTATAAAAAAATGTTTATATTTGACAAGCGGAATGGCGATTAATATAGTCTAGGAGTCTGACACTTACGAAGCCACTCCCTCTCAGGGTAAATTATTACTAGCATAGAGAGGTATTTAAATTGTATATTAAACTAGCTGTGCCCCGCGTGGAATTTATTACGCTTAGATTTTATGGATTTAATTTTTTGCGCGGAACCCTAATAATTTTTCTAAAACAAAAGTAGCTCAAATTACTCCTTATAATATTAGCTATCTGCCAATGAAAGTCCCGTCAAAATCGGTCCAGCCGTTTCGCAGATTAGCCGGAACAAACAGACAGACAGACAGATAAAAATTTTAAAAATTTGTGTTGATTATATGTACCGTATATACTTTCATATGCATTTAGTAAAAATCTGTTATTTTGACATTACAAACAGACACTTCAATTTTATTTATTTGTGTAAATTTTTTAAACAGTAAAAGATTTACACTTTACTTCGTCACTGAAGTCTTTATGATCCGATATATACATAGAAATCTAATAGTGGTGATTGGGAGACTTCACAAATTAAAAAAAAATATATTGCTTCAAACCTTTGTATAACGGCATCAACCGATTGACATTATCTATTTATATGATAAATTACAAATATATAAAAAGCCTTATTGCTTATAAAAATTTATCGACCATACAAGTATTCAAATACATACAAATTCATAAGTTGATCTCTGCTAAGGAGTACAGGGAGCAAAGTAATTGGGTTTACGATGTACGGTGCACTTACCGATTCTGTGAACGTACTCGTAATATTGACCGAACAAAATTTTGATATTTACTTAATTTGATAGAATTTGCGGACTATTTGTAGACAGGATCATCGGTTCGGTGCTTAAGTACCCTCGTTGCTAAAAACACGGTTGTCAGGCCCAACCATAGAAATATTAAATTTATTATATGTATGGGTCCAACTATATAATATCAATTCTAGCACACATTTTGTACACTTTTTATTATATTAAATTATATACAATATTTAAAAAAAAACATTTTGAATAAAAAAGAAGATGTGGTAAAAGGGTGAGAAACATTTCATCCGATAAATAGAGGCTTTTCTGTGCTTGCATGTATTATTAGGCAGAGCTAAACTAATACCCGAAGGCACATTATAGTTCGGCCGTTCAGAGAATGCGTTCCTGACACGTCGCGTTTGAACTGACGACGTAACTTTGTAATGGCGTTGCAGTTACGATAAAAATATTTTTGCTGGTTGTTTACCGTTTTAACAATTAATGAGCATTAAAACAACATTATTATATCAATAATCAATGAATGTTATAATTTTGTGCCAAACCGAGTGTCAAATAACTTGGGAAACAATATTTTTCTAAATATATACTGCGCTATTACAAGGTTATTTCAAGCAAGTATATTTGTAGTGCTGTGCTAACAATAACAGGCAATAACAGTATCGTAATCTGTTCTTATACAGTTATACTTTATAAAATAATACGTTTTGTTTTTCTTTTTAAGAATTTGAAAATAATGGACTATAACTTTTATTAAATTTAAAAATAAAACTACGACCAAACCCAACGCGCGAAAGAAAGTAGCATTTTTATATTTAGGTTGAAAATGGTAACCCCAAATGGCGTTATGGGCTGCCATTTTGTGACAGCTAAAACAGTCGTCTGTTGTCGTTTCGTGCGCATAGACCACGTTCTTCAAGTGGTTTCGATCTGTTTTTATTTGATTACCCGGCTTTCGTTTAATGGACTGCTTCTGCTTTTCAAACTGACATCGGCGCTAAATCGGACTTCTTCGTCTTTGACATCAAAATTCCCGCACTGAAATGCAGCTCACTCTGGTCACCCTCATACGGATAAAGACGATGTCATTTTTGAAACAGTGGAGCAAGATCGGCATATTAGTAGTTAGGACATAGCCGAGGAAATGAAGAGTGACTACTAAACAGTTTTGACCCATTTGAAAAAGTCTGGCTATACAAAAAAACTCGATATTTGGGTACCACACGAGCTCACTGAAAGAAACTTAATGAATCGTGTACTCATTTGCGATTCTCTATTGAAACGTAATGATACTGAACCATTTTTGAAAATATTGATCATTAGTGATAAAAAGTGGACCACCTACGACAAGAACGTGCGAAAAAGATGATGGTCGAAGGGTAGTCAAGCTCCACAGACTGTAGCGAAACCCGGATTAACATGTAATAAGGTGATGCTGTGTGTATGCACCATACCTTACAAAATTAAATGTTTGTTTTTAATAATATCAATAGTAATATAAATGTTTAAAATTATTATTTTGAGTTTCAAGATATTAGTTTGCTTATTGGGGAATGAGAATTTATTATGGAGCTCTTTTTGAGTTAAATAAATTAAATAATAAAAAAGTTTATTGACAAACTTATAATATATTTATTTACTCTTTATTGCATTCCTTAAAACCATAGAATACAAAGGGCAGACTTAATAATAATTGTAATAATATTCATAATAGCTATTCAAGATCAAATCATAAACACAAAAAACTACAGAAAATACATAATAGAAGATCCTACAGTAATAAATGACAAATGTCGCAAATGCCACATCCACACAGAAACCATCCAACATATAACAGGCGCATGCACAGCTCTGACGCAGACCGACTACACCCACAGGCACAACCAGGTGGCCAATGTCATTCACCGAAAACTAGCACTCAAACACGCCCTCATTAAAAATACCAACACTACCTACTATAATTTGTCGTGAAGCGACAATTAAAAAAAAACCTAACCTAAGAACAACAAAACAACAAAAGTAGAACAAGAAAATAATATATTTAAATTTTTAAAAAGGTATTTACAAATGGTGATGGATGACGTGAAATTACAATTAGATAAAAAAATAAAGATAGGAGAATATTGTAGTGGAGCCTAAAGGTCGAAGTGACACACGCTGCGCTTGGAGTAGGAGTAGGCACACGCTGAGCTTGTAGTTTCTTGGCGGTGATGGCACGCAGCGCCTGGTCTAGGCACACGCAGCGTCCGGAGCCGGCACACGTAGCGCCTGGAGTAGGTGCACTCAGCGCCCGGAGCAAGCAGTCGCAGCGCCCAAAGGTAGCGCGGGCACTAGCAGGTGGAGGCGCAGGCGACGACTCCAGATGAAAGTATAGGCTTGTAGGATCCCGGAGTAGTGCGGCCCCGCGCTTGATGTAGACTACGCCGACGACTTCGGATGTAGATAGAGGCTTGCAGGATCCCGGAGCAGTGCGGCCCCGCGCTTGAAGTAGACTACGCCGACGACTTCAGATGAAGATGGAGGCTTACAGGATCCCGGGGCAGTGCGGCCCCGGGATAAGGCCTTTAGTAGATGCTTCTCGTTTGAAAACTGAAGCGAGACTCTCCGTCAGGGTGAGGCAACTTTGTATGAAAGCTGAAAAATCTGCACACAATCATGATTTTGTCAATATGCGTGTTGGGCTTGTTAAAATAAAGCGAGATAAAATATCGCTGTCTCTTTCTTTAATTTTGTTTTAGATTGCCATTTTAAAAATTAGATAAACAAATTCATATTATATGGGAAGAAAATAAAAATGTTAATTCGGTGTTAAACTTTTATTGGTTTGCTCTTTCAAGTAAAATTTCATACATATTACTCTGAGATTCGCATAATTAGTTTACCTATTAATTGATTTAAATAAAATTATTAAATATTAGCAGAATTTTATCAAAAGAAGCCATGAATTAATAGAGAAGAAAAAATGACATTTGTTTGTCAACGTCTTTCATATTGAAAATATTTTCTGAAATTTATTAAAATTTATTTCATAGGTTTAGTTTTTAATATTTATTATTCATTTTTGCTTAAACTCAGTTAGATGGACTTCATTTTCGTATGTACGCAAATATGTAAGATGTTAATTTTGTATAAGATATTGACTATAAATTTATTCATTAATTTCAAAGTTTTATGCACGATTTGTGATCATCATCGAAAGTAAGTTAAGTGTTGTGTAAATAAAACGCACAAAATCATCTGATCACTTTCTGCAAGTTTCCTATGATAGTAAAAGAAAAACTTATGACAATATTGTGGTAAGGCTATAAACATTTCGAATTTATTGGCCATTATTTATAGGGTTTATTACTATATTGACTTAAATTGTATCTGTTTCAGATCACGTATTTGGGCTGAGTAAAGTTTCATCATGAGAATTTTGCTGATTTAAATTTACGTTAATGTTCTGTGAAGAATAACTCTCTGACAATAACATGTGTTATATATTAGTAACGTGCGTGAATATATTACGTGCAAAAGCATTAAAAAACATCAATAATAATGTGTAGTTTATAAAACAATCTGTCTTCCAGAAAATAAAATTACATAACTATACTTATTTATAGTTTTATTTTATCCCACATACTAATCTAAATTATATTAGAGTAATTTTGGTGCAACCTCTCAAATATATGGGAATTTACCCCATAGGTTTGTAAGGCTTGAGCCAAAATTACTCGAATAAGCCTTAAATAAAAAGTTTAAAGTTACAGAATACAAAGGTTTGAAATTCCCGCTAAAAACGTTATATATGGGCGTCCACCGTAGCGCTTTTCGTATACACACGTAAAGACGTGTTTCCGTTTTTTAGTGTAAAGTTGGCGTTCTTCTCTTGATATAGAGTACTTGTGTTCTGTGCTCTCCGTATTCACCGATGGTTCGGCTTTTATACCTTTTTAGATAGAACGGAAAATTATTTAAATTAAAAGGAAATTTTTTGTAAATGACCCAAAGCAAAAGAGTATTTATGTGGAAATATCGAGATAAAACATCAGACCGGTAACGAATTTGAATAAAAATTGCCATGACAACCAAATAAATAACAATTGTCGAATATGTAAATTTTTGGTTTTAGGCTTGTTATTAAGAATTGGCAAGTTTTATGTAAGAAATGAGATATTATTTATATAGGAAAAAAAAATAGCGCAACAGCGCGCACGAAACCCGAAATAGCAGAGTTACGGAGAACTAAATAAAAGATCGAAAAAGGTAAGACTCCATTGACAGCGATTTAGAAAGTGCTGATAGCGTGAAAATACGAAGTGAAAATGATTTGTTATTGTGTAAAAACGTTACAGGATCCTATGGAAATAAAGGTGATGCAAAAAGAAAATCAAAAACAGAATGGAAAAATAGTGTAAAATGATATGTAATTAGCATAACACTACAAATTATACACCAAAAATTACCCTAGAAAATACCACACGTAAGCTATTGTACGACCGTGTTATTCGTACTGACAAGACAATCCATTATAACAGACCAGATATAATCCTACAAGACAAAATAATTAAAATTACTTACCTGATAGACATTGCAGTTCCCAACACACACAACATACAGAAGACAATCACAGAAAAAAATAGTAAGTACGCGGACCTCAAAGATGAAGTGACTAGAATCTGGCGACAAGAAAAAGTATATGTAGTTCCTATAGTTCTGTCCACAACAGGCGTAATACCATAGCTTAACACTATTAGACCTAAAGGAAACCCTCTACAGTACACTACAAAAAGCTGTTATATTAAACACATGCAGGATTGTCAGGAAATTCATGCAGATAGTAGAAAACGAAATAGTACCTCATGAAAACACATAAATATACACACCTCACGCTGCATTTGCTTTGGTTTCGGCCCGTAAATGTAGTTGAATTCCAGTCTAATGACTGAGAAGTGAAAAATACTTTCCGAAAATAATAATCTTTATTTGCAAGAATATTGTTGTACAATGGTGTTTTAGTATAATTCGTTCTACATATTCTACCTTAGTGGTGTGCAAATATTAATGGTCAAGTAACCTAAACAGCAATACTTATCGAATTTAACAAAATATTAAATTATTTAATATTATTTAGTTGATTTGATAATTAATTTATTATTCCACAGTGTTAGAAAATGCCATCAAAATATATAAGTAAGTATTATTATATCAAGTAAGATTATTATTATAGGTCAATGTCATATATTAATTATTATTCTTATGTCAATAATTATATAATGTTACATATCCAATTGTCATTAATATCTTTCTATTTTTACATCAACTTTATTAATTAATAAAATACATAAGTCAAGTTTTATATAAAATAATATCAAAAACATTATTTTTTTACACATTAGAATCTTGTAATTACGTAATTAATCATATTCTAAAATTATCATTAATTATTACTCGTATGTAGGTCGTTGTCGTTTAAGAACTCTACTACAGAATAATAACATATAAACAATGCCAAAACAGATTTCTTAAATGACAATCTGGGGGCACTGCAGTGCCCCCGCCAAGTCGAGCAAAGAAACGGCACGGCCGTACCATCCTTTCCTCGAAGCAGTTCAGGCCATTTCCGAAACCCTATAACTTCGTTATGGATAAAAGTAGAAGCCTGAATTTTACTAACCAAGTAGGCATTGTATACTCTCAGTATGTTTCAAATTTCATTAAATTTGAACCAGTAGTTTAAGAATTATAACTAGTCAAAGTTTCTTAATTTTGTTACTCACTGACTGACCGATCATCAAAACTCTAAGGCACTTCTAGCAGACACAGAAACTTCAAATTTGGAATACAAATATTGTTTAATATATAAATCAAGTAAAAATTAAATTATTTTAAAATTTCGGTCCAGTTTTCGAGATACACCAACTGCATAAATAACAATCTAATCTAAACATAATTGACAAGTGAAGCTGGCTGCCTGGATCGCTCGCTAAGACGAGACTAGGCCGAAACGCATATAATATCTTATTTACTTTTAGTATTTGTACTGATTTTAAAGATAACATGTGTGGAGTGGGCTAAGCCCACGCTGGCCTTTTTATACTTGTTTAATATAATATGCATTACTTGAGAGATACATTGTGTTTTCATGCGATGGCCAAGTCAATCTATTTATTTAAAATATAAAAGATTTTTGATATTAATATCGTCACTATTTGATATTGTTAGGTTACCTAATTACGTAATAACTTAAGACAGAAGGACCCTTAAGTAGATAGATAGACATGGATCTCACAACTTTTTACGGTAGAAAAACTAAGATTACAAGTTATGTTTTTGATAGCATAAACTTTTACGCTTTAAATTATCAAGTAATTTATTATAAATTCTTATCGACATCGCAGAAGCATTTTTTTTGTAACTTTTAGACGATATGCTGGTGCATATAACCTATTCTTGTATCTACCCTTACTTTCACTCACTTACGTTGAAATAAATGTGGATACTTATGAACAAACATGCATATTTCAAATATGTATAATGAAGGCAAAGGCAGAATCTTTTTAGTTTTGAACAAAGGTTTGCAACTCACTAAAGGATCAACACCACAAAGAGCTTTTATGCAGCGTTTTTGTGCCTTAAATGCTTTTTCCGAATTCACCGAATACCCCCAGAGTAGAACACCATTACGTAGTATGGATGAGATATATCCATGATATGCCATCAGTGAAGCTCTTTCTGATACAATATTTCTTAGTCTATGCAATACAAAAACGAAACGATCTATTTTAGTACATAGGCTTTCTATATGAGGCTTCCAACTACAAAATTCATCAAATATTATTCCTGGAACTGTCGTGGAAACGACTACTTCAATTGTCAAGTTATTATATGTGAGTTTAATGTCATTTGAAATGTTTTTGTCAAATGAATTGTTCTGGTTTTCGAAAGTTAAAGGCGCTAAGAAAACAATATAGTTTTTCATGCATTATTTTTTCGAAAACTTTTGAGAGCACAGGAATAAGAGTTATTGGTCGGTAGTTTCCAACGTCTTGCCTATTCTCCCTTTTTATACATAGGTTTAACAATAAAGAATTTCATACGCGTTGGAAATACATCCTGTTTTAGAGACAGATTTATAATATAACATAATGGTTCTGAGATGTATTCAGCGCATTGATTTAAAACTTTTACATTTAATTCGTCATAACCTGTTGAACTTGTATTATTTAAACATTTAGGTGTTTTATAGATGTCCCTAGGATGAGTTGGCGTGAGATACATACTACTGTTATTAAACGAAATATTTTTATAGTTTAAATATTTATTGGTATTATGTTTATTTGTAAGGTTAATAAAGTATTTATTGAATGTTTCAGCAATTTCCTCTGGTTTCATTAGCAGGTTGTTATTATCTCTATTTTTTTTAATATGACCAACATCTTTCTTGTTAGTGGCTTTGTTTTTAATCAGGTCCCAAGTTGCCTTACATCTGTTTTAAGACCGATAAATATATTTAGTGTTAAAATTTTCTTGCGCTTCCGAAATACATATCTGTAATATTTTACTATATTTTATGTATTGACGTCTTTTATTTTTCTTGTTGTGAGTGGATAGTCTATATTTAAGATAGAGACATCTTTTTACTATGCAGCATTTGTATCAGTTTCAGAAAAAACCTCACTAAACGACAACGGCGAACTACATTCTCGAAACTTATCAATGTTATTAGTATTTAAGTCACGTCGTGTTTCAAACCAGTGTAATGGAGCCATTTTCTCTGGGTTATAACAGATATCAAACGAAATACTTTGAGCTGTTTCATGATCGGATAAAGCTAAACAATGTATCTGAGGTTTTACATTTTCTATGTTGCTTACAATTAAGTCTATACATGATGAATTTCTTGTTGGTTTATTAATGTGATTTAATAAAATATGACACGTCAATATAGACAGTAATATTTTTCCAATTTTAGTGTTTTTAAGGACGTCTATGTTCCAATCACCGCACAGCAAAATTTTCTTGTTTTTAAGTTTATGAAGTAATAATGATAAATTACTGAAAACCTGATCTACGTTTGATGTTGGTAATCGGTATATGCATATCACGATTATATCCACTGACAGTATTTTCACGGCGCAGTATTCAAAAAAATATGGCATCGGTGGTATTAGGTTATTCAGTAACTCGCATTGTAAATGTTTTTTGACTAAAATACACGAACCTCTTCTGCGTTCATTACTTCTGGAAAAATGTGATAAGAGATTGTAATTTTTTAATTTTACATTTGACTCGGAGCCATTCCTTACAAATGTCTCTGTAATACATATGATATCAATGTCATAATTTTGTGAATTCATTTCGTTTAGGGCTAGTTCCAATATGTCTAGTTTTTTAATAAGCCTGCAATATTTTGATGAAGTAGTTTAATTGTATATTGCGTACGTAAATTATTCACGAAAAAAGTTTTTATTTGTGTTCTTAGGCTTGTAACTGCAGGGTAAAGACATTTTTGATCCATTCCGTATATCCCCGTTATTAAAATAAGATGACGTATTGGTATTTTTAACATTTGTATGGCATCTACATATATTATATTTTAGGTTTTTATATATTCTAAATTGTAGTTTAAGTAGTCAATTTCTATATTGATTTTAAATGAGACATGTTTAATACGTAAAAATGTATTACCATTGTGCCTATATTGGGTATAATTATAAGTCATCAAATTATTTAAGTTTAAGGTACAATGAGTATAGTTTTGAGTAAAAAGCTCATTAGGCGTTTTTAAATTTGAATAGGGATTAAATTGTACACTAAGAATAAATACATGATTGTTTTTCAGTTTGTAAAGGGCGTTGCACAATTCCGAGTATAGAACGTAAAGATTCTTATCATGTGCACCCAGAACTATAATAACAATGCCATCCTTGTTAAGTGTAGATATAATATTATCACAGCTGTTTAAAATTTGTGAACTTGTTGCGTTAGGTTTGACGATCCCCGTAACAGAATAAATATCGTTCCACCTGTTTGTTCTCGACTTAATCATTTCTGAAGCTAGTTTTTGTACTTGTTCATCTCCTAATATAATAATTTTGGATGATTTTGTATTGCTATTAGTAACGCCATTTTTTGCCCGATTTTGACAATTATTGCATACTGAATTCACAGTCTGCCTTGTGGCATTATCTACCAGTCAACCCATGGAGAGGTGAGAATTTGATGTAGGTGTAGCAATATAGAATAAAAACAAAATAAAAATTATAATTAACTATGTAATATATATGTACATTTGAATAATATGTAAATTAAATAAACTGTACAAATATCACCTGTGCATACATATACAAATATACACATTATTATAGGTACATATATGAATGATACATAGAATAGAATAGAATAGAATGAATAGAATGATTTTTATTCAATATTGATTATTACATCATACTTATTGAAAGTCATTTTTTATTTACCACATATTAATAACTATGAATATATACGTCTGTTAAAAATATAAATGTCATGTATGATTCATGTAAGAAACGTTGCCTTTAATAGATGATTACGCACCAAATTTTCAAAAGCAATTTATTGGGAGCTTTTCTGATATCATCGGGCAAGGAGTTCCAAAAACGTGTAGCCTGAACTATAAGGGAGTTACCGTAGAACTCGGTGAAGTGAACAGGAATAAATATTTTGTTTTTTTTTTATAGAAGAAGGGGCAAACGAGCATGCGGCTCACTTGATGGTAAATGATAACCGCCACCCATGAACCACTGCAACACCAGGTGAATAAGAGGAATTTAAGATAAATTGCCGGTTTTTTATAAAGGAGTAGGCTCTTTTCTAGAAGGTCCCTAAGTAGAAGAAGAAGTCCCGAAGAAGAACGTACCCTATCATGACATGATAAGAGATAGTGAAATTTCATCATCATTCATCATTACAGCCCTTCACAAGTCTACTGTTGAACATAGGCCTCCCCCAAGGAATGCCACAAAGCACGGTCCTGAGCCACTTGCATCCATCTACTTCCTCCATGTTTTACCAGGTCGTCACTCCATCTCGTGGGGGGTCGCCCTACACTTCGCCTACCGGTACGAGGCTGCCACTTGAGTACCTTTCCTCCCCATCGGTTGTCGGTTCTTCGAGCTATATGGCTGGCCCACTGCCACTTCAGCTTATTAATCCGTTGGGCTATGTCGGTTACTCTGGTTCTACTGCGGCTATCCTCATTCCTAAGTTTATCACGCAGAGAAACTCCGAGCATAGCCCTCTCCATAGCTCGCTGAGCGAACTTGAGCTTCCTCATACGGCCACCAGTGAAGGACCACGTCTCAGTTCCGTAAGTCATTACTGGCAACTCGCACTGGTGGTACAATTTCGTTTTAACACGTTCACTGTCATGTTTTTAAACACAAAAGTAAGACAATAGCACTGACCTATATGTAGTGCACGGGACAGGGAAAGGGTTAAGGTTTTGAGGTATGTCTGACGAGAAGATGTGTCTTAGCTTCCCAAACCCTGCCCAGCCGAGTTCAACCCGTCGATTGACCTCTCGGTCGAAGTTGGACTTACCTAGTCGGACTATTTGTCCCAGGTAAACATACTCGTCAACAACTTTGAGCTTAATATTCCCAACAACTACCGGCATAGGTGTGACATGGACATTAAACATGATCTTTGTTTTGTCCATGTTTATCTTAAGACCTACCCGTTGGGAAACACTATTGAGGTCATTGAGCATAGTGCTTAGGTCCACCAGCAATTCTGCCATAAGGACTATATCGTCGGCAATTCGAAGGTGAGTGATGTACCCGCAATTGATGTTAATACCGTATCCTTTCCAGTCCAGAAGTTTGAAAACGTCTTCCAATGCAGCGGTGAAGAGTTTCGGGGATATAACGTCACCCTGTCTTACACCTCTCTGCAATTGGATAGGTTTCGTACTCTGGTTCTGTACTTAAATAGCCATCATAGCTCTACTGTACAAACACTTCAGCACTTCGATATACCGACAGTCAACTTGGCACCGCTGAAGGGACTGCAGCACCGCCCAAATTTCGACGGCATCAAAGGCTTTCTCATAGTCCACATACGCCAGACATAGTGGCAAATTGTACTCTTCGGAATTGTGTTCCATTTGCCGAAGGGTATGTACGTGGTCTATCGTGCTGAAGCCCTTTCGGAAACCGGCTTGTCCGGGAGGCTGGAAGTCGTCAAGACTGCGCGCGAGACGATTCGTAATGACTCTCGAAAACAGCACGTAGACGCGGCTCAGAAGGGAAATCGGTCTATAGTACTTCAAGAGAGCGTTGTCGCCTTTCTTGAAGAACAAGACCACCGCAATTCTGCTCCACGCCTCCGGTGTAATGCCACCATGGAGGACGGAATTAAAGAGCTTCTGAAGGACTTCAAGTACCGGTCTTCCACCCGCTTTCAGAAGCTCCGCTGTAATTCCATCCTCGCCTGGGGCCTTACCGTTTTTAAGGTGCTGGAGAGCCATTCTAATCTCGCTCAGACTGACGTCCGGGATATCTTCGGAATAGTGTCGGATGAGACTCGCTCTTGGATCGTTACTCACACTTGCGTGTGGCTCCAACGATGACATGTACAGCTGCCAATAGAACCTCTCAATTTTACTCAAAATCTCAGGTGTTCCGGAAACGATGCTGCCACATTCGGTCTTCAGCTTTGACAGTTGGCTGTTTCTGACACCAGATCTCTAGCAAAGACTTTGGAGCCTTGGTTACGCTCGATCGTTTCTTCAATACAAGCTGTATTGAAGTTGCGTAAGTCCCGCCGCATGCATTTGGAGATCTGTCTTTTCAGTTGCATGTATGCTTTCAAAACTGTTGAAGAATGTAGCTTCATCTCCCGTCTAACAGCCATGAGATTAAGAGTGTGATCGGAGAGTGTTTGTGTTCTTCTGCGGCGGGTCTTGCAGAACTTAGCTCCAACCGCATGGACAGTTTCCACGAGCTTGTCATTCATATCGTCCACTTCATTGCAGTATTCTAGGCACTGAAAACGGTTTTATAACTCGAGCTGAAAGGTTTCGGAACTTTGGAACAGAGCACGAGGGGGACGGAGCGTTGACTTCATTAGACGAGACCTCTCCAACTTAACGTTTAGGTTCAGTGTGCCTCTAACCATTCGGTGATCGCTACCAGTTTTCACCCTCGCGATCACAGAGACATCACTGAACAGTTGTCGTCTGGTCGTCATAATGAAGTCAATCTCATTTTTTGTCGAACCGTCGGGGCTCGACCAGGTCCACTTCCTGTGGGGCCGCTTCTGGAAGAAAGAGTTCATCATAAAGAGTTCCTCTTTCTCCATGAAGTCAGCCAGCTGCTGGCCCCTTGGGTTCCGTTGCCTTATTCCATATTTCCCTACTTTCAGCTCACCGTTCTCTCTTGTGCCAGCAGACCCGCCGCAGAAGAACACAAACACTCTCCGATCACACTCTTAGTCTCATGGCTGTTAGACGGGAGATGAAGCTACATTCTTCAATAGATTTGACAGCATACAGGCAACTGAACAGACAGATCTCCAAATGCATGCGGCGAAACTTACGCAACTTCAATACAGCTTGTATTGAAGAAGCGGTCGAGCGGAACCAAGGCTCCAAAGTCTTTGCCAGAGATCTGTGTGCCAGAAAGAGCCAACTGTCAAAGCAGAAGACCGAACGTGGCAGCATCGTTTCCGGGAAACCTGAGATTTTGAGTGAGATTGAGAGGTTCTATTGGCAGCTGCACACGTCATCGTTGTAGCCACACGCAAGTGTGAATAACGATCCAAGGGCGAGTCTAGAATCTACAAGTCTAAAATCCGACACTATTCCGAAGATATCCCGGACGTCAGTCTGAGCGAGATTAGAATGGCTCTCCAGCACCTTTAAAACGGCAAAGCCGCAGGCGAGGATGGAATTACAGCGGAGCTTCTGAAAGCGGGTAGAAGACCGGTACTTAGAGTCCTTCAGAAGCTCATTAATTCCGTCCTCCATGGTGGCATTACACCGGAGGCGTGGAGCAAAAGTGCGGTGGTCTTGTTCTTCAAGAAAGGTGACAACGCTCTCTTGAAGAAATACAGACTGATTTCCCTTCTGAGCCGCGTCTACGTGCTGTTTTCGAGAGTCATTACGAATCGTCTCGCGTGCAGACTTGACGACTTCCAGCCTCCCGAACAAACCGGTTTCCGAAAGGGCTTTAGCACCATAGACCACATACATACCCTTCGGCAAATTGTACAGAAGTCCGAAGAGTACAATTTGCCACTATGTCTGGCGTATGTGGACTATGAGAAAGCCTTTGATTCCGTCGAAATTTGGGCGGTGCTGCAGTCCCTTCAGCGGTGCCAAGTTGACTGTCGGTATATCGAAAAGCTGAAGTGTTTGTACAGTAGAGCTACGATGGCTATCCAAGTACAGAACCAGAATACGAAACCTATCCAATTGCAGAGAGGTGTAAGACAGGGTGACGTCATATCCCCGAAACTCTTCACCGCTGCATTAGAAGACGTTTTCAAGCTTCTGGACTGGAAAGGATACGGTATTATCATCAATGGCGAGTACATCACTCACCTTCGATTTGCCGACGATATAGTCCTTATGGCAGAATCGCTGGAGGACCTAAGCACTATGCTCAATGACCTCAATAGTGTCTCCCAACGGATAGGTCTTAAGATGAACATGGACAAAACAAAGATTATGTTTAATGTCCATGTCACACCTATGGCGGTAGTTGTTGGGAGCACTAAGATCGAAGTTGTTGACGAGTATGTTTATCTGGGACAAATAGTCTGACTTGGTAAGTCCAACTTCGACCGAGAGGTCAGTTGACGGATTCAACTCGGCTGGGCAGCGTTCGGGAAGCTACGACACATCTTCTCGTCAGACATACCTCAAAACCTTAAAACGAAATTGTACAACCAGTGCGTAGTGCCAGTGATGACTTACGGAACTGAGACATGGTCCTTCACTGCTGGCCGTATGAGGAAGCTCAAGGTCGCTCAGCGAGCTATGGAGAGGGCTATGCTCGGAGTTTCTCTGCGTGATAAACTTAGGAATGAGTATATTCGCAGTAGAACCAGAGTAACCGACATATCCCAACGGATTAGTAAGCTGAAGTGGCAGTGGGCCGGCCATATAGCTCGAAGAACCGACAACCGATGGGGAACAAAGGTTCTTGAGTGGCAGCCTCGTACCGCTAGGTGAAGTGTAGGTTGACCCCCCACGAGATGGAGTGACGACCTGGTAAGACATGCTCCTTCGACTTCCTAGTCGATGGATGCAGGTGGCTCAGTACCGTGCTTTGTGGCATTCCTTGCGGGAGGCCTATGTTCAGCAGTGGACTTGTGAAGGGCTGTAATGATGATGATAATGATGATTGGGTTTTGGAGGAATGCATGGCTCTAGAGATATCCTCATACATTTCCTCCACTTTGTTCGATTGGAATCTTGAAACTTAATTTTGAAGCACATACCTTCAATCGATTGAGCTGAAATTTTGTATTCACGTTAAATTTGGAATACAAATGCATGGTAAGCTATGTGACGTTATTCTAAATCCAACATGTCGGACTAGTTATTTTTAATGCACTTATGCAATATGGATATCAAATGAAATCGGTTGCTTAGTGTAACTCGAAAAGTAAGTGACGTCACTCTAAATCCAATATGGCGGACTTCTAAAGATGGCGGACTAAGTTTTTTATACTTTCTTACAATATGGGTGTCAAATGAATGGGCTTGTTTAGTATAACTCGAAAACTAAAGTGAGGTCACTCTAAATCCAATATGGCGGACTAAGTTTTTTATGCTTTCATTCAATATGAGTATCATATGAAAGGACTTGCTGAGAATGCTGCTAAAAATAAGATGGTGATCATAAACTCGGTTGCTCCAATCCGTCTGAAATTTTGGTGTACTGGGGTTTTTGCAGTCCTCGATAATGATATTGAGGTCGAATTGTTCGAGTCTGTAGCATCGGTCGGTTAACTTCGACTTGTGTAATTTGCCGAGATAGGCGTCAACAGCATTGGTTTGCAACATGCCTAGAAGAGTAACTTCAAAATCAAACCTGGAACTGTGTTTTGTAAGGCACAAGTAAGCTTCAAGCTGAAATAAGTAGTGCATTCCTCCAAACACCCGAGTCAAGGTGAGGCCATGCCGAGGACTGAGTGGCATCAGGGTGTAACATGATGTCAATCCGTCTGAAATGTTGGTATGTTGGGGTTTTTAGAGTCCTCGAATATGATATTGAGGTCGAATTGCTGTAGCATTGGTTGGTAAACTTTGACTGTCCAAAGGTCTGGTGAATGGTGCCATTGGACATATTACAGAAACCATATGGCCCTGCCTCCAGAGAGCACAAATTTATGATACTGACATACCATCCGTCCGTATACACTTCGGTAAAGACGGTGTTCATCTCTTACACCCAAGACTGTACAATTTCCATCAAAATATAGTCACGGCATTGCAGAACGAAGAATGCTGCCAATTATATTATGTTGGGCTTGCTGTCGACCATGCCGTTGTATACTTAGGTTCGAAGCTCTTCGCTGCTGGTCAAGCAGATTGAATAGCAGAAATATTGAAGAGTTAGACTTCGAAATTAACCGACAAACGACCTTGCAACAATGATGCGTTGAATGGTATGATCAGACTGAGAAACCTGTCCAGCGATAACTAAAATATAAAAATAAATTAAAAGTAAAAAAAAAACATTTTTAAAAACAAAATTTTATTTAAATGCGCTAAAAAGAATAAAATAAAGTTTTCCTTTGAAACTTTTACTTTCAACTTATAAGGTCATAACACAATTTATATGATATAAAAGCTTGTCATTATGGGGGGTATATTGCCATAGTTGCCACGCTTGGTTTCCGAAAAGGCTTTAGCACCATAGACCACATACATACCCTACGGCAAATTGTACAGAAGTCCGAGGAGTACAATTTGCCACTATGTCTGGCGTATGTGGACTATGAGAAAGCCTTTGATTCCGTCGAAATTTGGGCGGTGCTGCAGTCCCTTCAGCGGTGCCAAGTTGACTGTCGGTATATCGAAGTGTTGAAGTGCTTGTACAGTAGGGCTACGATGGCTATCCGAGTACAGAACCAGAGTACGAAACCTATCCAATTGCAGAGAGGTGTAAGACAGGGTGACGTCATATCTCCGAAACTCTTCACCGCTGCATTGGAAGACGTTTTCAAGCTTCTGGACTGGAAAGGATACGGTATCAACATCAATGGCGAGTACATCACTCACCTTCGATTTGCCGACGATATAGTCCTTATGGCAGAATCGCTGGAGGACCTAAGCACTATGCTCAATGACCTCAATAGTGTTTCCCAACGGATAGGTCTTAAGATGAACATGGACAAAACAAAGATCATGTTTAATGTCCATGTCACACCTATGCCGGTAGTTGTTGGGAACACTAAGCTCGAAGTTGTTGACGAGTATGTTTACCTGGGACAAATAGGCCGACTAGGTAAGTCCAACTTCGACCGAGAGGTCAATCGACGGATTCAACTCGGCTGGGCAGCGTTCGGGAAGCTACGACACATCTTCTCGTCAGACATACCTCAAAACCTTAAAACGAAATTGTACAACCAGTGCGTGTTGCCAGTGATGACTTACGGAACTGAGACGTGGTCCTTCACTGCTGGCCGTATGAGGAAGCTCAAGGTCGCTCAGCGAGCTATGGAGAGGGCTATGCTCGGAGTTTCTCTGCGTGATAAACTCAGAAATGAGGATATCCGCAGTAGAACCAGAGTGACCGACATAGCCCAACGGATTAGTAAGCTGAAGTGGCAATGGGCCGGCCATATAGCTCGAAGAACCGACAATCGATGGGGAAGAAAGGTTCTCGAGTTGCAGCCTCGTACCGGCAAGCGAAGTGTAGGGCGTCCCCCCACTAGATGGAGTGACGACCTGGTAAGATATGCAGGAAGTCGATGGATGCAGGTGGCTCAGGACCGTGCTTTGTGGCATTCTTTGGGGGAGGCCTATGTTCAGCAGTGGACTTGTGAAGGGCTGAAATGATGATGATGAAAAGCTTGTCATGGGATTTATCTGTGTAGATAAAAAGGATCTGATTGATTTTAATTTTTAAAATGTTCAAACTAAGTAAATACGAGTAAGTAGAAATGAGTAGAAACTTAAATCTCGCGACAAGCTTATAAATTAATTACTTATATCATATAAATTGTGTACTGACGTTATAAGTTGATAGTAAAAGTTTTAAAGGAAAAGTTTATTTTATTCCTTTTAGCGCATTTAAATAAAAGCTTGTTTAAAAAAATTTATTGTAATAAAACTTCAGAATGTAACAAATTTCTTCGTTATAATATGGGAGCTAGCAACGTCGGGAAAACGAGAATTTTAGGTAGGCTAATTTTTAGATATGCCTTTAAGATCACGCTACCGGCCGGTGTACGGGCTAGCTGGCTGGCGGTGGAGGTTGAGTACATTAGTGCGCTTCGTACCTGTAGAGCTAAAATAGTAATTATTCAAATAATTTTAATTAGGTTCACTCATTTTGGCGGACAGAAAAACAATTGAAAAATGGCGGGAAAGTGTTTTTCACTCTTTATTTTTCTTTTTTTTAGTGTCTTAAATGTATTGATATTAAAACCAGCCAGTTAAAAACAGTACAGCCAAAGAGATTTTTCTTCAATTTTATACAAACAAAATACGAAGAAACTTTTTCCCCGACCTTTAATGTGTATATTAACTCTCTTTGAAATATGTAAGTGAACTTAAAATGTACATCTAATTGTAATAATTGACATACTTTTGATATTTTACGAGGTGGAAGTAATCTTTTTCTGCCAGCGAGTCCGTCTTATGCCGCTCCAAATTAAAGCGCATGCACTGTTGGGTTCTGTCTTGAAGGCTATTTAGAGAGTCAGTATATTAAATGAAACTAATTTTTACGGATTCTATCGCGTTTAATTTAATTTTTTTAATTTCCGACGTTTAGGGTGCTTTACAGCACCCATGGTCACGGGGGGACTTAGGTGTTTGACGTCCCTATGTCATAGTTAGCTCAGCTACTATGAGTTTTTGAATATTAATTTTTGGTCCGATCTACGCAGAATGCGCTTACAGTATCTAGAAGTCTTGCAGTGATGTACTTGGGTTTGGATTTAATTTTATTAATTATAGGATCCCAAGCAGATGGCAGCACCTGATCATGTTTTTTAATTTCAATAGTCTCGCGAACTATTCTTGGTAGGAATCGGTGTTCTTTTGCGAGGATTTGTGGTCTATCAAATCTAATGTAATGGCGGGGACGATCTTGAACATATTTACAAAGTGCAGATATCCCGAAACGGGGATGCTTCAAGTCAGTTATATGTTTTTTTACGTGGATTTTTATAGATCTTTTGTTTGTCCTATGTAAGAGAGACCACATTAACAATCCAGCTTGTACACTCCTGCATCTTGTAGAGGGATATGACTCTTGACGGATGGTAAAAATTGACTAATCTTATTCGGCGGCTTGAAGTATCTTTTAATGGAAGCTCGCTTCAAGACGTAGCCAACCTTATCTGTGACTCCTCTGACATAGGGTACTACAGCAGGCATACGCTCAACTGTAGCCGGCTTCACTCGTTGACTGTGACGTAGGCGCGGGACCCGAATTTTGTTGTTTTGCAATACTTGCTCGACGTACTGAAGTGCGGCGGCCAGATGTTTCTGTCACAGATCCCTCGTGCTCTCTGAATTGACGTAAAAGACCGATTCCTACCAAGGATGATTCGAGAGGCTATTGAAATTTAAAAAAATCCTAATTTTGATATAGAAGATGGATGGGTACTGCCATCTGCTTGGGATCCTATAATTAATAAAATTCAATCCATACCCGAGTATACCACTGTAAGACTTCAAGATACTCGGCGCGTATGGCGCCGCACGCGCCGTACGCGCCGAGTTTTACTGATGTCCTTTACATTTGCCCGTACGCATCGTCCGCACCGTACGCAAATCTTTTGTATTACCAACAACTTTTGTAGTTTTTTCCAACCACTGGTATGAAATGGTACATTAAAAGTTATCGCTTGAAATCACTTTGGAAAGAAATATAGTAATAGCCTGCTTATTGGCAGAGCAAGGAGAAAAAATTTCATTAAATTATAATTTATTAAAAATAATTTAAAAAGGCAATTGTATGGAGAATATGAAGGGGATATACTTTATTTAAAGACTTTTTAGATGATGATGAACGATTTTTTTGATAATCGCATTTAACATACATGAAACTTCAAGAATTGCTAAATGTACTAAAACCAAAACTCAAGAAAACTCAAGATTTAGAAGGCCAATTGAACCAGAGAAAAGACTTGTTGTATATTTGAGGTAAGTATTTTATTGGTAATTAAGTAATCAGGTATAATTGGGTTTTTGAATTAAATTTAACCATTTTTTTTTAGTTCAGTATTTGAATAATTTATCACTAAGTGTTCATATTGATCATCGATGTAAAAAAAATTCAAATTATGTATTATTATTACGAATTAATTAAAAGTTATAAGAATACAAAAATTATCACGTAAGTCGAAACCACCAGTTATAGTGGAAAATCTACTAAGCTGGCAACATTAGACAACACTGAGTATCAGCACGCGCCGCGTTATATGACGTCATCAGCATTCGTCCTTCGATATCGTATACCTACCGCATTTTATAAAATTCGGCGCGTACGGTGCGGGTGTAATATGCGAGGTTTCATATGATTTCATACAACGAATTCTAAAATTCAGTGCGTACGGCGCATGCGGCGCGTACGGCGCGGATAAATGTGCGTTCATATTTGGCCTTCTTTATTTGATATTGGTTGCAGGTGTCCAGCCGCAATAGAAAATGACCTGCTATAAAAAAGATATATAAAGCACGAAATAGTTGAATATTCACTGTATAATATGTTATGTTGCACACGTGTTTATCCATAGGCCGTTTTCAACCAATTGGTTTACAACTAATATTAATTTACGAGTTTCTAATTATAGTAGTATAATAATAGTAACATATATTTTAATTATTACATTCATACATATATTATAAAAATAAATGTATTTTTTCCGTGGAATAGCAATAAATCGCATTCGCGCATGTGATCCACGCGGGGATCGTAACCGGCCGGAATAATAAATGGCTGGGTTACAACACAGACGGATATGTTATTTCGAAATCCTTTTTGCGGTTGTTGATATTTCGAGGTAGCATTGATTAATATTGGGATTTATTTTTTAAGAAAGCGATACGAATCGATAAATTTATAATTTACCTGTGCACTATGCATGAATTACGGCCTAATCCTCATAGTTTTCATTTTTATAATCATTTACAGTTTCAATAAAATTGTTTTTACGGATTTTATCGCATTTTTAATTCTCGACGTTTCGGAATTTATTTTATTTTACAGAATTAAAATAAAATTAAATGCAATAAAATCCGTAAAAGTTGTTCTAATCAATGTGTAGTGTTCGCGTTAATATAAAAAATCATTATGTATACCAAAACATTATCATCATTCATCATTACATCCCATCACAAGTCTACTGCTGAACATAGACCTCCCGCAAGGAATGCCATAAAGCACGGTCCCGAGCCACCTGCATCCATCAACTTCCTGCATGTCTTACCGGGTAGCCACTCCGTCTAGTGGTGGGACGCACTTACGCTGGTACGAAGCCGCCACTCGATAAACTTTTTTCCCCATCGGTTTTCGGTTCTTCGAGCTATATGGTTAGCCCATTGCCACTTCAGCTTACTAAACCGTTGGACTATGTCGGTCACTCTGGTACTACTGCGGATATACTCATTTCTAAGCTTAACACGTAGTGAAACCCTGAGCATAGCTCTCTCCATAGATCGCTGAGTGACGTTGAGCTTCCTCATATGGCCAGCAGTGAAGGATTACGTCTCAGTTCCATAGGTCATCACTGACACTGGTTGAATAATCTTGTTTCGAGGTTTTGAGGTATGCCTGACGAGAAGATGTGTCGTAATCTCCCAAAAGCTGCCCAGCCGAGTTGAATCCGTCTCTGCCCAGCCGAGTTGAATCCTCCCGGTTGAAGTTGGATTTACCTAGTCAAACTCGTCAACAACTTCGAGCTTAGTGCTCCCGACAACTACCGGCATAGGTGTGACATGTACGTTACATATGACTTTTATTTTGTCCATGTTCATCTTAAGACCTATCTGTTGGGAAACACTATTGAGGTCATTGAGCATAGTGCTTAGGTTTTCCAGTGATTCTGCCATAAGGACTATATCGCTGGCAAATCAAAAGTGAGTTATGTACTCGCCATTGACGTTAATACCGTATCGTTTCCAGTCCAGTAGCAGACTGTCATGGTTCGGTAGCGCAGTGGCTACTCGTTTGGCTGGGGATCCACGGGGCAGTGGTTTCAAATTCGAAACGAAACAAGTACTTGTATGGTCTACAAATAATTGCTTCGTTTCTAGCTGTCTCTTCATGTGCAATTTATGTGAAACGCCTTCACGATATAAAAGTAAATCCTAGGAAGCTGGTAACGATTTATAACAAATAATATATTAAATTGGTCCTTAGGCATCCACATGTCTTCGATTATGAGTCAAGATGCAGATACGTTTTTATACCAAGACTAAGATTCCTGGCTATCAGTAAATGGGGGCTTTAATACAGCTGCAGGGATGCTGTACCACATGAAAAACATTTTGTCAATTTCCAATTTTACCTATGAAGCTTTTATATGGTTTGCATTTTAAACTGAAAGGCAATTTGATTGTGCTATTATTTCCATGTCCCCTAAAACTGATTGTCTTCCGACATAGGGGTGCGGCACCGGGGAAATTAAACGTCAGAAACATTGCTTCATTCTATTCATTCAAGTATACGAAAAGTTAATGGACATAAATGTAATAGTGAAAAATCTTATAAATACTTAACAAAGAAAATACTCTGGAATTTAATAATACCTGGAAAAAAGCTATCTGGAATATAGCTGCAGTCTGGTTGCTGCAACACCAATAGATCGGCCTGACCGAGGAGGGCCACACTCCAGACAGAACACCAGCATAAAATAGCAGCTTAATAATGCTGTGTTTCGTATGGTGAATGTAGAGATGTCGAGACCGTTTTCACTGGTGAAGGAGCATTCTGTCCTAGTTCTTAAAGGTAACAACGCATCTTTACAATATATCTCAATCGAGGACAGATATAGATGTTTAAGGACTACAGTATCCACTTACCGTCAGGTGGACTGTGTGCTAGTTTGTTACCTTTTTTCTATAAAAAAATTGTTAAAAATAGACTAGTCATTGAATTAATTTAGGAAGTAAGTTAAAAAAAACATGTCTGCAGTTCAGATACGGTAGAAGTGAAATCTTCAAATGACATTATATATAAAATAAGACTATTTCAAGAAAATTATTTATTTAAAATTATAATTTTTAACCACAAGTGCGGCATGAAATATAAGGTAAAAGTTTCATTTTATATCAAATATATATTACAATACTTATTAAAAATACTTACTTTTACGGTAATATATCAAAAGAATATTTTCTTTAGAGTAAAATTGCTTTGTTATAGCGCGATCTGTTTCATTCTATAGTTAAAGTCATTTTATTAAACAAAAATTATTTAAAATAATTTGACAGGTGTTTAAACAAAACGTTTCTTAAAAACGAAAGGAAAATTTATTGAAATTACATTTTTAATATTATTGTATTTTATACGAATATTATTATTGTACACTTATTCATATTTAAAGGCATGATAATGAGGAATAAGGGTTCTTACAAATTAGAATTTTAATTCGCCTAAATATTATAACAGAACGCAACATAAATGCGGACCGACATAACAATAAGCCGCGTATCGATAATGCGCTCCAAGAGGTCGGACATTGACGCGCGTTCCAGCAGCGCAAAATGGATACCGCCTTGGAACGCGCGCCAAATTGTTCGTTGGAACGCTTAAACTGGAGCGGGCCGCTCCATCTGGTGTCGGTTTTTTACCGCGTATCAAAGTAGTTAAGTATTGGCGCGCGCGCCAGTTGGAACGGTTTTCATCATTCGTGTGTTCGTTGCGTTCCAAGCTATGTATAATCAGAGTTGCCGTAAATTGATAAAATTGTACGGTTCTAAAGAACTCCTGTGGAAAGTTAAAATTCGTTTTTATCATAATAAAGTGCTCAGAGAAGTTGCATAGAACTATGAAAGTGGCAGCTGCTCGAACAAGACCGACATCTATGTTGAACGGTCAAACACTGGAACAGCTGCCGCGCATGCCAGGCGCGCTTAGTTGATACACTTCGAAGATTTGGAGTTTGTTCCGCGGAACGCACTGGTTGGCGTCCGCTATCCTCCGCGACTCAGACGGGGCCGCAACCGTTGATGCGGTGGTGGTGGGGCCGCGGGGGGAGAGGAGTGTACCGATATTGCGAGGCGCCGCTCTCCCTACCCTCCGCGGCCGAAACTTGGTTGACGGCGGAGCCAGAGACCAGATCTGCCGCTGTGGTCGGAAAAGCGGGTGCTACTACGCGCTCGATTTTCCTAGCCCCATGGCCTCCGCGTATCGAACTCGGGGGGGTCTGATACGCAGGTGGAGTTGGAGGCCGAAGGGGGGGGGCGTGCCTTGTGTTCCTGGTGCGCCTTGCCTGAGAGGAAGAGTGGGGAGGAGAAGTCCTCCCCGAGAAGGGGCTGCCATGGGGCGGCCGGCGCTGGTGGGGCCGTGGATGTGTGCGAAATCGTTCCCGTGGCCCTGCCAATATGCGGAGAAGGTGGAACACCATGGGGTTTTAGTCGGTGCGAGTCCGACATAACCCGTCCTTGCCCCCGCGAGGCGGGTATGCGTAGGCATTTCCCCATGTTAAAAAAAAGGTGTAGCCTTCTTTGCTTGAAGTTCATGGCAGGTGTCCATGGACACAAAATAGAAATTAAAATTACAATTAACAATTTAATTGGTGCCGGTGGGTATCGTGCCTTGTTTATTTGCATACTGTAAAATTACAGCGAGAACGTTCAGAGGATCTGAGACTGTAAAAAATTGTCGAGAAAAAATAAAAATAATAACTATATCTTTTTAACTATTGGTAAAGAATCGAATTATTTCAAATAAAGATAAAATCATACAATTTCCTTAACTTGTTGACCATAGCTAATAACATTTAATGTAGAGCAATCTTAAACCTCATTTTATTGTTATTCGTGGGTAATGGTCATCTCATTTATTATAAAAGGATAATTTTAGTGTAAGAACAATAACAAATTATGTCGTTTAGGACGTGACGGATGGAAGAGACAGAAATGATGAATTTTCCTGAGCTAGTTTAAATTGATATTACACAAAATTTTAAGGAATACAATAAATTCACATATAACAGCTTCTAAAGTTGTCGTTTTACTTCTTCTATATCATACGTCTAAGCAATGACTTCAGAAGCTATGATGAATAGGAAATTACTTAATTATATTAGTTCTTGTAATGTGGCTGTGGCTTGTGGGTGGTAACTGTTTACTAAAACTTATATTTTTAGTGCACACATTATGTTGCGTTTGATAACAAGACCTGATATAAAAATCATAATCATCATCATCGTAATTACTGTCCAGTTCACTGTTCACGTAGGCACCAACTAATGTCACATAACATAGTAATGTAATTAAAGTGTTTTTGATCATTTATATTTTCTTATACTTGCTATATCGGCTGTTGATACAAGCTACGACATTATTCCAGTTCCGGTCCTCAAATGTTAGCAAATGTACTTACTTTATATCGAGTTCATGGACAAAAATGGTAATTGTGTATAATGGCGGTTTTTATTTTAAAAACAAGCTTATGAGACATTTAATTCCCAGAGCAAAATCTAAGAACATATAGAGAACTTCATCAAAACTAAAGATGAAAGGAGACGGTCCAAAATTGTATGAAGCGTAGGCCTAGTTTATGTACCAGTATGGAAATAAATTAAAATAAAATATTAAACCACTTTTCATTCAAATCCACGAATTTGCCTTAATTTCAGTGGTATTAATATTTTATTCTCAACAAAAACTGCAACACTAATGGCGGATTTAAGTCGTTTTGATTTGACGTTAGCTGTCATCTCTGATATCTCTGATATCCACCTATCAGGTAGATTTATTATGTCATCATTCATCATCATCATTACAGCCCTTCACAAGTCCACTGCTGAACATAGGCCTCCCCAAGGAATGCCACAAAGCACGGTCCACGAGCCACCTGCATCCAACGACTTCCTGCATGTCTTACCAGGTCGTCACTCCATCTTGTGGGGGGACGCCCTACACTTCGCCTACCGGTACGAGGCTGCCACTCGAGAACCTTTCTTCCCCATCGGTTGTCGGTTCTTCGAGCTAAATGGCCGGCCCACTGCCACTTCAGCTTACTAATACGTTGGGCTATGTCAGTTACTCAGGTTCTACTGCGGATATCCTCATTCCTAAGTTTATCACGCAGAGAAACTCCGAGCATAGCCCTCCCCATAACTCGCTGAGCGACCTTGAGCTTCCTCATATGGCCAGCAGTGAAGGACCACGTCTCAGTTCCGTAAGTCATCCCTGGCAACACGCACTGGTTGTACAATTTTGTTTTAAGGTTTTGAGGTATTTCTGACGAGAAGATGTGTCTACGACACAACGAACGAACGCTGCCCAGTCGAGTTGAATCCGCCGATTGACCTCTCGGTCGAAGTTGGATTTACCTAGTCGGACTATTTGTCCCAGGTAAACATACTCGTCAACAACTTCGAGCTTAGTGCTCCCAACAACTACCGGCATAGGTGTGACATGAACATTAAACATAATCTTTGTTTTGTCCATGTTCATCTTAAGACCTATCCGTTGGGAGACACTATTGAGGTCATTGAGCATAGTGCTTAGTTCCTCCAGCGATTCTGCCATGAGGACTGTATCGTCGGCAAATCGAAGGTGAGTGATGTACTCGCCATTGATGTTAATTCCGTATCCTTTCCAGTCCAGAAGCTTGAAAACGTCTTCCAATGCAGCGGTGAAGAGTTTCGGGGATATAACATCACCCTGTCTTACACCTCTCTGCAATTGGATAGGTTTCGTACTCTGGTTATGTACTCGGATAGCCATCGTAGCTCTACTGTACAAACACTTCAGCACTTCGATATACCGACAGTCAACTTGGCACCGCTGAAGGGACTGCAGCACCGCCCAAATTTTGACGGAATCAAAGGCTTTCTCATAGTCCACATACGACAGACATAGTGGCAAATTGTACTCTTCGGACTTCTGTACAATTTGCCGTAGGGTATGTATGTGGTCTATGGTGCTAAAGCCCTTTCGGAAACCGGCTTGTTCAGGAGGCTGGAAGTCGTTAAGTCTGCGCGCGAGACGATTCGTAATGACTCTCGAAAACAGCACGTAGACGCGGCTCAGAAGGGAAATCGGTCTGTAGTTCTTCAAGAGAGCGTTGTCACCTTTCTTGAAGAACAAGACCACCGCACTTCCGCTCCACGCCTCCGGTGTAATGCCACCATGGAGGACGGAATTAAAGAGTTTCTAAAGGACTTCAAGTACCGGTCTTTCACCTGCTTTCAGAAGCTCCACTGTAATTCCATCTTCGGCTGGGGCCTTGCCGTTTTTACGGTGCTGGAGAACCATTCTAATCTCGCTCAGACTGACGTCCGGTATATCTTCGGAATAGTGTCGAATAAGACTCGCTCTTGGATCGTTACTCACACTTGCGTGTGGCTCCAACGATAACGTGTACAGCTGCCCATAGAACCTCTCAACCTCACTCAAAATCTCAGGTGCCCCGGAAACGATGCTGCCACATTCGGTCTTCAGCCTTGACAGTTGGCTCTTTCTGGCAGACAGATCTCTGGCAAAGACTTTGGAGCCTTGGTTCCGCTCGATCGCTTCTTCAATACGAGCTGTATTGAAGTTGCGTAAGTCTCGCCGCATGCATTTGGGAATCTGTCTGTTCAGTTACCTGTACGCTGTCAAATCTGTTGAAGAATGTAGCGTCATCTCTCGTCTAAAAGCCATGAGATTAAGAGTGTGATCGGAGAGTTTTTGTGTTCTTCTGCGGCGGGTCTTGCAGAACTTAGCTCCGACCGCATGGACAGTTTCCACGAGCTTGTCATTCATATCGTCCACTTCATTGCAGTCTTCTAGGCACTGAAAACGGTTTTGTAACTCGAGCTGAAAGGTTTCGGCTTTGGATTAGAGCACGAGGGGGACGGAGCGTTGATTTCATCAGACGAGACCTCTCCAACTTAACATTTAGGTTCAGTGTGCCTCTAACCATTCGGTGATCGCTGCCGGTTTTCACCCTCGCGATCACTGAGACATCACTGAACAGTTGTCGTCTGGTCGTCATACTGAAGTCAATCTCATTTTTCGTCTAACCGTCGGGGCTCGACCAGGTCCACTTCCTGTGGGGCCGCTTCTTGAAGAAAGAGTTCATCATAAAGAGTCCCTCTTTCTCCATGAAGTCGGCCAGCTGCTGGCCCCTTGGGTTCCGTTGCCCTATTCCAAATTTCCCTACTTTCAGCTCATCGTTCTCTCTTGTGCCTAGTTTTGCATTGAAGTCTCCCATTAACACCGTATATTGGGTTTCGGAGAAATGCATGGCTCTAGAGATATCGTCATACATTTCCTCCACCTCCTCATCGGGGTGTGCCGAGGTTGGTGCGTAAACCTGTATGACCTTCAGCGAATACCGTTTGGTGATTCTGAGTATAACCCTCGTCGACACACTCCCGATCTTTACAACGTTGTTAACGAGAGACTTGTGGACGATAAATCCGACACCTTGGGACAGATGGTCGCCCTCCCGGTGATAGAGCAAGTTGCCGGATTCGAGGATTACTGTGTCCTCCCCCTCTCTTCGGGCTTCGGATAATCCTATAATATGCCAGCGCAACTTGTGTATCTCTTCTTCCAGCTCCACGATCTTCTCGTCAGTCCTCAGGGTGCGTGGGTTGTACGTTGCCAGGTCGAGTCGTCGTAGGTGGAAACCGAACCTCCACCGGAGATTCTTAGCACCCCCTGCCCCGCCGTTACCATGGTCGCCACCGTAGCCAGGAATAGCGGGGCCGCCGGGGACTGGGAGCCGTCTGTGTGTTGTTTTGATCATTGGGGGGTATTTGCCATAGTTGCCACGCTTGGCGAGCGGGTTGGCAACCGCAGTTTTTTTATTGTATTTTTGGCTATTATCAGGAAGATGCTGCTGCCCATCTCCCGCCTGTTTCCCTTTGTCGCCTTTTATGACACCCACGGGAGGATATGGGGTAGTGGATATTCTTGACCGCCACTACACGGCTATTTATTATGTAAAATAGCTAAAATGTCTCGACACTAGTAGGAAAGTAAGGCAAAAAAGTTTTTTTTTGATCAAAACACGAATAACGTGTAATAAAGATTATGTATGTACGCACGCACGCACGAACGCACGCACGCATGCACGCACGCACGCACGCACGCACGCACGCACGCACGCACGCACGCACGCACGCACGCACGCACGCACGCACGCACGCACGCACGCACGCATGCACGCACGCACGCACACGCACACGCACTCGCACTCGCACTCGCACTCGCACTCGCACTCGCACTCGCACTCGCACTCGCACTCGCACTCGCACTCGCACTCGCACTCGCACTCGCACTCGCACTCGCACTCGCATTCGCACTCGCACTCGCACTCGCACTCGCACTCGCACTCGCACTCGCACTCGCACTCGCACTCGCACTCGCACTCGCATTCGCACGCGCACGCACGCACGCACGCACGCACGCACGCACGCACGCACGCACGCACGCCCGCACGCACACACACACACACACACACACACACAACTGTTAAGAACTGTTAACAGCTGTTAAGAAAAATAACAGTGGAATCTTACGAATATGACAATCATGATGACGATTAGGATTCTAGTGAATTAAGATCACACGACAACTTTCGATAGATATAATGTCACAAGTACTCGTAAAGAAAAATATAGAGATATTTATCCCTTTAAGACATTGTTACAAAAGCGGTATTTGCAAATAGATAACACGGATAGCAGATGTAATGACAGACAAATAGCCAGACAGACAGACAAAAATATTTAAAATGTTTATTTATACTTTAATAACATGCAAAGAACCTCTCAGCTTAGTATAATGGAAGCAGTTATTTCAATATTACATACAGACAAACCGTGTAAGTCCAAAATGATGAGAGTGCTACCAATTTACTTGTTATTATATTAAACAACTTTCACATTTCTACTACGTTCTTAAGCGACATAATATTATGAAATAAAGTCTCAAGTGGAGTTAGAGCAAGAGTAATTTGTCATTTTTATTCATTGCTTTTCATAGCTGTTGCACTACAGGACTCGCATTTTAATTTCTTGGAACACAGTCATTTAACATTTAAAGAAAGAAAAATTATACATAAAAGCTAATATATACTGACATAACAAAGGATTTTTTTATGTTAGAATGTATCAGCTTTTATATAAATCCGTGTAGTGGCGATGTAAGAATACCTACTATCACATATAGTTCCGTGGGTATTGTAAGAGGCGACAAGGACGCCTTCTCGATAACAAAATAATAAAAAACTGCGGTCGCCAACACGCATGCCAAGCATGGCAACTATTGCAAAATCCCCCCTATAAGGCAATCTACGGAGAAGTCCTCCGTTCAGCAGTGGAATTTTATAGGTTGTAATGGATGGAAAGCTAATTTATAAAATTTTTAGAAAAATATATTTTTCAATGTTCATCTTTCAAACAAAAATATCCATTACTATACCTATATTTAGTTTTTATGCATATAATATTATGTCTGTAGAAAACCCGTGTCCAGAAACCTGTCTAAAGGTTACTGGTCAAGGCAGTGGTTTTTAGAATGTTTGTCTGTCTGTTTGTCTAGTCTTAGTATACTTACAATTTATAATATACGTAAACACTACTTAATGGGCAACCACGAAATTTGATATGTATGTAGTTAGTAATGATTCAACGACATTATCAAATGGTGCTTTTTGTATGACTTTTTTGAAGTTTATTTTCATATTGATAACTGCGCTAGGTTCTAAAATAAAACTAAAATTCTAATATATATGTATATCCGGGCACAGTTGCATGAGCTCATGTAGATTGTCCGAGAAACAGTTTGGACTAAAAGTCCTCGCTTAAAGTTTTGATTTCAGTTTCGAAAGATATATAAATATTCATGAGTGATATAATTACATGTCTGTATACAAAATACTTATCCGGACGTGAAACAAGGATGCCATCAAAAACATGACTTGTAAAAAAAGCCGTCTCGCAACTCAGTTCTTCTACCGTAAAAAGTTGTGAGATCCATGTAATACCAAGTCGGTAAATTTATTCAGTCCCTACTTAAGGGTCCTTCTGTCTTAAGTTATTAAGTAATTAGCTTACCTAACAACATCTTATAGTGACCACATCAATACTAAAAATCTTTTATATTTTAAATTAATAGATTGACTATACATATATAGGTACAAATGTAACTTTGTAATCCCATATATTTATATGGGATTACAAAGTTATTTATGCAGTTGGTGTATCTTGAAAACTGGACCGAAATTGCAAAATATTAGATTTTTTTCTTGATTTACATATTAAACAATGATTGTATTCGAAATTTAAAGCTTCTATGTCTGCTAGAAGTGCCTTAGAGTTTTGATGATCGGTCAGTGACAAAATTAAGAAATTTTGACTAGTTATAATTCTAAAACTACTGGTTCAAAATTAATAAAATTTGAAATATACCGAGTTTATACAATGCCTACTTGGTTAGTGAAAATCCAAGCTTCTAGTTTTATCCACAACGAAGTTATAGGGTTTCGAAAATGGCCTGAACTGCTTCGAGAAAAGGATGGTACGGCCGTGACGCTTTTTTGCTCGACTTGGCGGGGGCACTGCCGTGCCCCCAGATATAAAATACTATCACACCTATAATAAGACTTATATATTTTTAATCTATTTAATATTTTGATGTCGGCTATTACTTTCTATTAAAAGTCTAATTTTTTTATCCTTTGAGTGGGCTAAGGAAAATCAAAAGCTCGATTGTGGTCTTAATTCAAGTCATTAAAAGCTTCATTCCGTATTTTTCCTTCCTAGAAACCTACCTTCCGGGATGTAATTTTTTCTCCAAATTTATACGGGACCACTTCTCAATCAAAAAAAAAAGATAACTTATCTAATAAAAAAAGAATCATTAAAATCGGTTCATAATTGACGAAGATATAGAATAGTAACATACATACAAAAAAAGAACACAACCTTGAATTGATATCCTCCTCCCTTTTTCTAAGTAGGCTAAAAATATCTAAACGGTGGCCTTTATTGAGATATTTCGTAATGGCATCTAACAGATTAATGTGAAATATATTATCAGAGATAATACAACTTAAGTACCGAGCAAACGATATTATGATCAAGAGAGGAGCCCTTTAGTGTATTACACTAAAGGGCTCCTCTCTTATATTGATTGTCTATCGGCATGGTAATAAGTTCACGAACTTTGTTTCGCTATTGAGTTACCCCATGTAGGACTGGAAGATTATGTGTTGGTTTAATTTATGGTTATTTGTGGATATTACTAAGAATAATTTTCTTTCTTTTATTTTTTAATTAGCCTATAATGTGGTCCACGTCGGAGCAAAGGGTTATTTTGAGTTTTATTATTCTTATTAGTTTTTATGTTACCCTTTCTGCCTTGAATCCGTTAGACCGGCCTTCTTGTTTATCTTAGCCACAAAGCAGCAGTATACTTGTTGCCGTACCTACTCAATTTAACTGGAGGCTTTGAGAGATCATCATCATTCTTTGTTTGAAGTTGGTTGCAGATGTTCATAGGCTGCGGTCTCCACCTTTGATAACCTTATTTAATTAAAGTAATTATACATTGATATATTTTGTTATTGAATTTAATGTACTTTATCTTTTTTATGTGTGTTTGTATTATGTAGTATTATTTATCCTGTGGTATTATGGAAAGGGGCGTATATATATACACCCCTTTCCTTTATTATCCTTTATTATCCCTAGTTATATAACTAGGGATAATAAAATGAGCGACGGTGTTGTGTTCGAGACTGATATGGATAGTAAAAAAAAATATTTTGTTAAAAAACATTTTCACAAACATGTCACAAACAAAACAATTAAATTGAAATTGAAGAAATTGACGGCTCCGTGGTGCAGTGGCTTAGCAATGAGTTGCTGCGCTGGGGGGCGCGGGTTCGAATCCCGCACGGACAAGTATTTGTATGGCCTACAAATAATTGTCCCGGGTCTGGATGTTTGTCCTTGTGCAATTTGTGTTTGTAAACTGCCTCCACGATACAGGAGAAAATCCTAGTGTGGGGGTAACGTCTTTAAAAAAAATGTCTTTACGTACTTTTCGAGGCACGTGGGTAATACCGACAACTTCCAGACTCCGGGTTGCTACTGAGAATGTCTTGACAAAAAAAAACAAATAACTGAACCCGAAACCTCATGGTTCCGGGTTCAGTTATTTGATTGGGATCAGCAGACGTGCTTACGACTGTACGTGCAAAGATCAAATAGGCAGTCAATTTCACAGTATAAGGATTAAGCTTTATTTTTTATATAACAAGTGAAGACAAAAAGACAGTTTATAATTACGCTTAGGCAGTAGGCTGCACTTCTGTTAGGTTTGAGGTTAATAACAGATCTTTTGTCACGTTTAACAATGACGCAAACTGGAACACCCTTGTAGCTGCTCATTAGTTTGTTGAACTCTGTGCAGTGAGAGAGAATTTTAAACTTTAGTGTTCCTTAAAATTTTATATAATTTTAATTTTAAATAAAATGTTCACATTATTACTGCAGCATTAAATTTTCTTTAAGCATGATTATAATGATCATCATCAACACTACGACCAGTCACAAGTACCATGTTAAACATTGGCTTCACTCAAAGAATGCCACAAAGCACGCACACAAGCACAAGATGATTTTGATCGTTATCATCATTACAGCCAGTTACAAGTACACTGCTATACCAAGACCACACTCAAAAAATGCCCCAAAGCACACAAGCACAAGATCATCTTCATCATCACCATCATAACAGCGAATCACTATTACACTTACAAAAATAAACTGTACTCAAGGTATTCTAAAAAGCACGGTCCTGCGCCTTTCAACGACTTACCAGGTCATCATTCCGTCTATATGGAGTCACTATTGATGATCCGCCCTATACTTGCTTACTGGTACGAGGTTGCTACTCTAGAACACGTTTTCTCCATCTTTCGTTGATTCTTCGAGCTATAAGTCCGGTCCATTGCCACTTCAGCCTTGTGACTTCTTGGCGAGCGCTTTACCTGCTGCAGCAGGTGTTTCAAAATAATCGAATTATATATATATTTGATACAAATTGAATAAATATATATATATATTTCATACAAATCATATCGTACGAAACAGCGCTATTGATGTTCTGTGCAAGCGTGGTTCTTACTTGGCTGACCCGACATACTCATGCTATAGGAAATAGTTAGATTTTGAGTAAATTATATAAATAGCTGCTGTGTTTCGTATGGTGAGTGTAGGGAACTGGACACCCTTACGGGTGACAACGCATCTGCAAGTTCATTTTTAATCGAGGATAGATGTAGATGTCTATGGGCCACAGCACCAGGTGGACTATGCGCTCCTTTGTTACCTTTATCCTATAAAAATGTTTTGGTTTATAGCATCATTTAATTTGTAGCTCTTATAACGATATCCAGTAAATACTAAGAAGTAGTAGGACTCCTTTTCTCAATCGGAATCCATCACTTTCGCTACCTACGCTATCTGATCTATTTCAGTTCGTTAAGCTACTATTTTACGCTGGTATTCTGTGAGAGCGTGGTCCTTCCCCGGTCGAGCCGACCCATTCGTGCTACAACTATACTACTAATATAGCTGCAGCATGGCTCTACCATGTTGTAAATGTTTAGTGTAAGTAAATATAAAGTTGTTGTTGTTTGAAGATAAATGCAGGTAGATGCCACTTACTATCAGGTCGACTTTTATCTTTTTTTGTTACCTTGTTTGACATTCATTCATATTAACATGACATATTTATTTTATTCTAACAAGGTTTTATTCCAGATTCAGTTTTATTAATAGTAAAAACTAACCAACTTAATTTGTAGCTAAAGCATTAACTCGCTTGTATTTCAAAAGCACCTTGTACTCAACGTAACCGTCAGAAACTGATTTGTACGCGGTAGCAACTTTTCTCGCCAAGACCTCAATCAAAAACTTGGACAAAGAAGTACAAAGCACGCGTTGTTACTTTAGTTACAAATTGAAGGAAAATTCACAAACTGATGTGACGAAAAGGCTTGAAACGACGTTTAAAAAGCGGATTACTGAAGTGAAATATTTGGTCGCTGTTTTGGATCATAAACAAAAAACCGTGCGCTAAGCGCCTGGTTTTTAGATTATTTCCAATAAATATGACGGCCCTTCGTGTTTTTCTCATCTAGGAGAAAGGATATTCGTTTTATACGAGTATACTGTAGGAGAAATACTTATCTTGCTTTTTGTGAGTAATAAATTCACAAGTGAATGAAGAAAAGTAATTAAGGTTGAAAGCTCTTGGTCCCTTTAAATTTTTATGATGTCTTGTTAACTGTTACTTTTATAAAAGAAAACCCGTTTTTCTGCCCTTCAAAATATCTTCATTAAATTAAAATTGGTTATGTTTTTTTCTAAATAACTTGTCTATTTTATTTTTTATTTTTCGAAATGTATTTTTGGATAGATTTAAAAACAGAATATTACTTTTAGTATTAACTATTTACATGTTGTCGTGTAGCGACAATTAAAAGAGAAAGAACCTAACCTAAGAACAGCAAAACAACAAAATAGACCAAGAAAATAATATATTATAATTTTTTAAAAGGTATTTACAATCTTATAAAAAAAATGAAATATGAAGGTGATGGATGAAATGAGATTACAATTAGGTTTAAAAAAAAATAAAGGTTGGAGAATAGGACAATATAGTTTTATAGTGGAGCCTGGAGCCTCGCTGCTTTTGTAGAAGTAGGCACACGCAGAGCTTGAGGTTTCTCAGCGGCGACGGCACGCAGCGCCTGGACTGGGCACACGTAGCGTCCGGAGCCAGCGCACGTAGCGCCTGGGGTAGGTGCGCTCAGTTCTTGGAGAAGTAGTCGCCGCGCCCAGAGCTAGCGCGGGCAGTAGGGACGCAGCGCCTGGAGCCAGCAGTCGAAGCGCGCCTGAAGGTAGCGCGGGCAGTAGGCTGCACTCAGCGCCTGGATCAAGCAGTCGTAGCGCGCGGAGTAGTGTGGCCCCGCACTTGAATTAGAATTCACCGACGACTTCACGTGTAGATGGAGGTTTGCAGGATCCCGGGGCAAAGCGGCCCCGGGATAAGGCCTTTAGTAGATGTTTCTCGTTTGAGAACCGAAGCGAGACTGTCCTGTATTCTCCAATTGTTTGGCTTTTATACCTTTTTAGAGAGAACGAGAAATTATTTAAATTAAAACGAAATTTATTGTAAATGACCTACAGCCAAAAAGTATTTATGTAGAAAGAACATCATACCAGAGACGAATTTAAATAAAAGTTACCATAACAACCACAAAAACAATGGTTGTCAAATTGAGGAATTTTTAGTTTTAGGACTGTTATTAAGAAACTATTACATTTAAGTAAGAAACGAGATAAAAATCACATAGGAAAAACTAATGCACGACAACGTACACTAAGCCTGAAATTGTAGAGTTACAGAGAATTCAATAAAAGACCAAAAAAAAGGTAAGACTTCGTTGACAGCTAGTTTAAAAGTACTAAATAGTGTGAAAATACGCAGTAAAATGATATGTTATTGTGTAAAAACGTTACAGGATCCTATATAAATAAAGGTGATGCAAAATATAAATGCAGAGAATCAAAAACAGAATGAAAAAAATAGTATAAAGTGATGCAAAACATGAATGCAGAATATCAAAGCAGAATGGAGAATTAGTGTACAATGAAATGTAAGTTGCATAACACTACAATGTGTTTAGTAATTATTATGTACAAGTACCTATATTTTCAGATATATTTAAGTCAATATTATGAACAATTCATAAATTATATTTATAACGCAATACATATATACATACACATATGAATAGCAAATTACTGTAAGAGGAGACACAGATCAATAAACCTGATGCCTTTATTAAGTATTGCAATAGGTATATATAATTATAAAAAGAGTCTAATAAAATATTCTTGTCTTTATTTCAAGGTGTAAAAGTTTTACGTGACCCAAATATCTCTAGATGGACTTGATTTTATTTTTTTCGCTATTCTCAGAATAGAATAGGACAGAATCATCTTTATTAAATATACTTTAAAAGAATACTTATACAAAGTCATTTAAGGTTTACCACTGGTTCCGAAAAAACCTTTTTCCTGGGAAAAACCAGCTTTAACCCCAAAAGGACTTTATTTTTAAATAAAATTGACGTACATTATATTATTTTATACAATTAGTATGAAAACATCTAGAAACAGCATGGTTGCGATTACCTAATTCCCAGGGGCTTTTATCAATCATGTAATCTTTAGTAGTATAATAACCCTTACTAAACAATATTTGTCTAAAAACTTTTTTGAACTTTTTGATAGATAAGTCCTACATATTTTCTGGGACATTTATGTAAAACCGTATAAATTGGCCCATGAAGGAATATTGATTCTTTGAAGTCGAGTAACTGGTATAAATAACTTGTGGTTTTTAGGAAAAATTATTATGTATTTACCATAGATTTAGTAATTATAGTAAAATTATTTTGTGCGTGCAGTTGGGGTCATAAATCGTAGCTCGGCCTCAGCCCGGCTAGGGCGGTGAGCATGTTGCGCGGGCGCAACGCCATTATCGATAACAACAAATTTAATTTTAGATATAAGTTATTATCTTTATATTTTTATTAATTTTTAATATAATTTGTTACATTTCAAACATTTGTACTTATATAATGATTTCTTATATTTACGCGAACACTATACATTTAAATAAAACTAATTTTACGGATTTTATCGCGCATATTAACTTATTTTATATCCCCGAAGTTTCGACCACTTTCCAGCACACATGATTACGGGGGGGGGGGGGGGGGGGTGACTAAGGTGTATGACGTCCCAATGTCATAGTTAACCACGGCTACCTCCAGAAGATTAAAACTTATTAATTTTTGTTCCGCTCTACGCAGTATGAACTTACAGTATCATGAAGTATTGCAGTTGTATGCTTGGGTTGGGATTTAATTTTATTAATAATAGGATCCCAAGCAGATGGTAGCACCCAGCCATCTTCTCTATTGAAATAAGGATGTATATCCATAAAACCCCGCGTTAAAGAACACATAGCTGATGTGAAGAATCGACACTCCGCGAAGTTTGCAGTCTATGAACACGTAGAGGATTGCCCCAGTCACTAAATTAGATTTGATAGACCACAAATCCACAAATCGTCGATGATATCTTATCAAAATTTCCTTGACAAGCAAAGGTACGCATGCATGCAGCTTTATTCAACTTAGTAATATTTTTTTAAGGTAAGGTTTCCGTACATAGCAAAATATTCTTCTAACCGTATAATTTTTTAAATAGAATTAGGGTGACAAACGAGTACACAGTTCATCTGATGGTAAAAGGACGCAGATTTTCACAAAATATTGTTAATCGTCAAAAATGGTTGAAAGTAATAAATAGAGAAGAATTGGTTCCTAAAAGAAAATATTCGACTATATGCAGCAAATACTTTCAAGAAAAATGTATTTCTCATGGAGCTGCCCACTGTGTAGTGGCGGTGTAAGAATATCCACTACCCCATATCGTCTCTTGGGTGTCGTAAGAGGCGACAGAGGGAAAGAATTCAGGATATATGAGCAGCAGCGGCTTCCTAATAACGACGGTAAACTCCGGTTGGCACCCCCCTATGAGGCAATCTATGGAGGAGGCCTTTGTTCAGCAGTGGACTTTAATAGGATGTAACAGTGACAGAGGTGCATTAAAGGAAAAACTGCAACACATTCATAAATACTTATTTATAAAATTTCATATTGGAACTTATTTTATTATTAGAATAAAGTAGCAAATTCCAAAATATCTTTAAGGAGAGCTCACAAAATTTTTACCATATATTATATTATATTATATATATTAGTTATCTTTGAAGGATTCTAAAAAATTGACATCGTAGTCTTGTGTAATTAATTACCTTTTTACATGATATACACGTTTCTAAGAAATAAAACACGTCCTTGCGTAACGGCGTTTATTGCAATCTAACGTGGCAGATACGACTGCCTACCTGCATAGAAAATATATATATATACATACATACTTATATTGTAAGATCTACCGACATACATCACACCTCCTCACTTAAATTACAACAGGGTAGGTATTTACATTTTAACTAATAGGTAACACATTAGATAATGATCTATTAATTTAATTCTGATAATCCATAATGTTGAACAGGGTTACGGTTTCGTTTGGGACGATTCACGATTTGCATACGCACGGTGAGTTGAGGACTGGTGATTGCGTTGGACTCGACTCACTCTGTGTAGTGTTTTGTGAAGAACGTACTGACACCTGTTTGTCACTCGAAGGGGCGCCGAACGAGCCTTCCTCACCTTCGCTCACAACGTTCCCCTCTGACCCAAATTTTGAGCGCACCACGCCCTCCTGACTCCCGTTTTCGGTCTCAATATCTTCGTTACATTTTACACTGGATGGATAAGAATCATCCAACATTCGCGCTCGGCGCCTAATTTGGTCAATATGTCTTTGCATCAGTCAACCATTAACCGCTATTCACCAAATAACGCCGAGCCCTCATTACCTACTACGGTACCTTTTTGCCACTTCTCTGAACTTCCGTAACCCCTAACCCAGACGGTATCGTCAGTCGCAAGCGCTCGCAGCACGCCGCCACCGTGCGTCAGTTGGCGGTGCTATGCGCACTGCTCGCGTGCATTGTCGCTACGCAATAGGTCTAGTCTTGAACGTCTCAGCAGTAGCATCGCAGGTGTGTCGCTTGTACTACTATGCACACTATTTCTATAGCTGAGTAAAAATAGCTGAACGCAAATTTGTCCGCGCCGTACGCGACGTACGCACCGTACGCGCCGAAATTTTGAATTCGTTGTATGAAATCATATGAAACCTCGCACATTACACCCGCACAGTACGCGCCGAATTTTATAAAATGGCCTAGGTATACGATATCGAAGGACGAATGCTGATGACGTCATATAGCGCGGCGCGTTTGGCGCGTGTTGATACTCAGTGTTGTCTAATGTTGCCAACTTAGTGGATTTTCCACTAAAACTGGTTGTCTCGATTTTTGTTTCGAATTATATTTTTTAAGTTTTAGGTGTACACTGGCTGTTAGAGGTTGGCAGAAAAATGCTCCAACGAAATTGAAATTCCGATAAACGTTGTGAAATGAATACTTAGTGATAAATTATTTAAATTCACAAAAAAAAATTGATAGTGAATTTTAATTCAAAAACCCAATTATACCTGATTAATTAATTATAAATAAAAAATACTTACCTCAAACATACAACAAGTCTTTTCTCTGGTTCAATTGGCCTTCAAAATCTTGAGTTTTCAAAAGAAAGATATGGTTTTAATATATGTAATAATTCTTGAAATTAATGTTAAAAGCAAATATCTAAATAAGCGGTCCAGTGCGAGTCGGACTCGCCCATGAAGAATCCTTCGTAGCAGCAAGTAACATAATTTACGATTTATGACGTTAAAAAAAACTGCTTACTAGATTTCGTTCAAACCAATTTTCGGTGGAAGTTTACATGGTAATGAACATCATATATTTTTTCTAGTTTTATCATTCTCTTATTTTATGAGTTACAATAGACACACATTTTACCAATTTGGAAGTGTCTCTCGCGCAAACTATTCAGTTTAGAAAAAAATGATATAAGAAACCTCAATATCATTTTTGAAGACCTATCTATAAATATCCCATATGTATGGTTTTGATGGAAGAAAAGTTTTTTTTTCAGTTCTAAGTATGGGGAACTCCCAAAATTATTGTATTTTTCTATTTTTGTGTGAAAATCTTAATGCGGTTCACAGAATACATCTACTTACCAAGTTTCTACAGCATAGTTCTTATAGTTTCAGAAAAAAGTGGCTGTGACATACGGACGGACAGAGAGACAGACGGACAGAGAGACAGACGGACAGGACGAATCCATAAGGGTTCCGTTTTTTGCCATTTGGCTACGGAACCCTAAAAATCGTTCATTATCATATAACAAGTCTTTAAATAAAGTATAATACTCTACATACAATTGCCTATTTAAATTAATACTATGAATCCTGAATCTTCTTTTTCTTCGTATTTTGTTTTCTTCTTCCTCTGCCAATAAGCAGGCTATTACAATATTTTTTTTCCATAGTGATTCTGAGCGATAAATATCTTCAATCTAATCTATCTAATGTACCGTTTCACACCAGTGGTTGGCAAAAACTGTAAGAGTTGTTGGCAATCCAAAAGATTTGCGTACGGGGCGGACGGTGTGTTCGTGCAAATGTGCGAGGCAATCAGTAAAATTCGACGCGTACGGCGCGGACAAATGTGCGTTCAGCTTATGTCGACCGATTCCCTATTTGCTTTTTTAAGTGCCCGTTTGTAAAGTTTGACCGCGTTTTCGGCCACTCCGTTTGATGACGGGTGATAGGCGGGTGAAAAAGATTGCCGAATGCTATTATTATTTAAAAATGTCTGATACTCATTGCTTGTGAACGGGGGACTTTGATCCGATACGATATCCACTGGTAATCCAATGTATGAAATAAGTGGTAGGATCCCATTTCTGTCTGGGAGATCGTCTAGGTAGGTATCAGAAACAGAAGAAGAAACAGAAACTTTTTTATTCAATATAAATTATAAGTAATACTTATTGAAAGTCACTTTTTGTTTAATTACCTCTGGTTCGAAAAAAACCTCTACTAAAAAAAATGAAAACAACTCAAATATCAAACCTAACGTAATAACATATCGATAATTGCAACATTCTTTATATAACACACTAAAGTAGCAACAGCCGGCCGACCGCCTACACCTAGCCGCTAGCTATAACCGGTTCATTATTGGCCGCTTCTGTGTTAACAATGTACCCATAACTGCTAATACTGTATTTTTGATGTTCTTATAAAGTAATATACAATGTGTCCGGTTTCCGATGTCCGATACTTTAAGGGGTTAAAATACAATTAATTTTATCGACAAATCAGGGATCAATGATTTTTTTTCGCCATCAATAAAAAAATGGCAGCACTTTAAAAAAAATTGTTGGCGAAGCATAGATGCTTGTATTAATTTAACAATATCTACCCAAGTAGAAGACTTTCAAAAACAAAATTGATCACAAATGTTAGTTAATAGTGTAGACAATAAATTTAGATTCAAAATATTATTTTTTAATTTTTCAGTATTGGTAAAAAACATTTTTGAAAAAATAAATTAGACAACAAATTGATGTTGTTTTTCAGATTCTTAGCTTTAAAAAAAAAACCATCGTGTTAACCAATTTCTTTACTTGTTTTTATTATAATACAGGATATTTGCTATAAATGCACATTTAAATCTTAACTCTGAGTTAGATAGTTTAGGAGCTATGATAATTTGAATGTAACTGTTCAAAGTGCCTCTACCCCGATATTAGATAACTAAACACCCATTCCAGTGAGTAAGATAAAATTCTTTAATAATTCAAGGAATCGTAAGCAAGCACAATAGCATCCTTTGTGTGAGCAGGTAAAAAACGCTGTGCACAACAGTGCGAGCGAGACAGAATAACGGCTGTCTCCAGGTAAAAAGGGTGCAGTGTGCGCTTGTGCCGTCGAGCAGTCGTCCCTCGCCCTGCGTTGTGATAACATTCCTGGTTTTAAGTAAATCTACTTACTGTACATAATTATTGTTTGTTGTTAGACTTTGTTACGTTTTTGTTTTGTTGTTGAACTGTTACTTTTTGTTTATTACAATGAACGAGTACTCAAGCCAGCATATCGTTGACATCCATTTCGTGTATGGATTGTGTAACGGGAGTGCAAATAGAGCTGTTGTAGAGTATGCACGCAGATTTCCTAACAGACGTACGCCGAATGCTCGCACTTTCGTGAGAATTCATTTGAGACTTGCGGAAAATGGAATAAGAAGGCTCTGTAACGAACGTACTCGTGTTTTGTCGCTCCAAGATGAACATCAAATATTGCAAATGATTACTCAAGACCCTAGCCTGAGCATTAGACGCATAGCTAATCGTCTCAGTCTATCAAAATGGTCGGTGTGGAAAATTTTAAAAAGAGAAGGATTACATCCTTACCATTTTCGAAGGGTGCAAGAAATACTGGAACCGGATTATGTAAGAAGAGCAATATTTTGTTCGTGGATATTAAAAGAAACGCGATATGATCCAAACTTTTTAAAAAGAATTATGTGGACAAACGAAGCTACTTTCACGCGATCAGGGTATACGAACTACCGTAACGAACACCTGTGGCTTCAAGAAAATCCACATGCGATCCGCCCAAGTTCTTTTCAACATAAATTTTCTGTCAACGTTTGGGCCGGAATGATTGACGACATTCTAATTGGACCAATCATTTTACCGGAGACAATGAATAGCCCAAGATTCCTAAATTTCCTGGAAACAAATTTTTTGGATGCTTTATTGGAGTTACCATTGGCCTACAGGGCCAGAATGATTCTGCAATTGGATGGTGCTCCGGCACACTTCGCGCTTCTTGTGCGGAATCATTTAAATGCACACTATTCGTCGTGGATCGGACGCGGAGGAACAATTGCTTGGCCACCGCGGCAGCCGGATTTAACACCACTCGATTTTTTTTGTGGGGCACACTCAAACGAAGAGTGTATGTAAATGTGCCAAATACACGAGAGGAGTTAGCAGAAAAAATAATTCAAGCAGCAAACGAATTGCGAGAAGACAAGGCAATGATCCAGCGCTCTACGCAACACGTTGCACTAAGAGCAACAGCATGTCTGCAGAGACAAGGAGGTCACTTTGAGCAGTTTTTGTAATTATTTTGCCAAATTAAATGCAATTGATATAAATTCTTTTGTTTTATTTCATTTACTAGTGTATCCGCGCTTTTCAAGTAAGTATGTTTACACTGTCATAGCTCCTAAACTATCTAACTCAGAGTTAAGATTTAAATGTGCATTTATAGCAAATATCCTGTATTATAATAAAAACAAGTAAAAAAAATTGGTTTACACGATGGTTTTTTTTTAAAGCTAAGAACCTGAAAAACAACATCAATTTGTTGTCTAATTTATTTTTTCAAAAATGTTTTTTACCAATACTGAAAAATTAAAAAATAATATTTTGAATCTAAATTTATTGTCTACACTATTAACTAACATTTGAGATCAATTTTGTTTTTGAAAGTCTTCTACTTGGGTAGATATTGTTAAATTAATACAAGCATCTATGCTTCGCCAACAATTTTTTTTAAAGTGCTGCCATTTTTTTATTGATGGCGAAAAAAAATCATTGATCCCTGATTTGTCGATAAAATTAATTGTATTTTAACCCCTTAAAGTATCGGACATCGGAAACCGGACACCTTGTATATGTGTAAACTAATGTCAACATATTGCTCAAAAGCTTTCAACATCCAGACAAACCCGTAAGGGTTTTTGTGATATTTTTATGATTACATTGTTTTTTTCTCATATAAATAAATTAAAAAAAATTGAAGTTAAGATATTTACTTAAGATACTATATCGGAGAGTTAGTTCGACCCGTTGGTGTAATGAAATATTTAGTTTTGTACAAAGATAAGAAGAAATATTAGAACTTGTACGTAATAGAGGGTGCTAAACCTTCACTACTGGGTAGGTACTCATTTTTAAGAGCCGGCAGCGCATCTGGAATTCTCCTGGTGTTGTAGAGTTATATTAAAATATTTAAAAAAAGACTATCTTGTTGACTGGTTGCATTGGTTGTACTGGCTGACATAGACGTTTCACGTTAAAACCAACAACCCTGTGCCCCGACACAGTCCCATCCGCTTTCTTTATTTGTATGGGTACAGTATCGTTTACTGTTTCACCTCCTTAAATATTGTAGATGATTAAACGAGCATTATGTATAGTATTTTTTATCGATACCAATCGATAAACGTTGTCAATTACTAACTCATTTGGTGACGTTACTGGATAAAAGAGGGCTCTTATTACATTAATGATAAATGTTCTAGAACAATCTACCAGAAATAATAGAATTTAAAAATTATTGGGTAAATGTAAATTATAATTGCGATAATAAACCGAAATCACATTCAGTTTTTGTTATGTATTTTCTTAAAAAAAAGTATTTTTTAAATTCAGGAAATTTGTTGAATGCGTCCTGACCTTTTGGCGATGTCACTAAGACTAAATGACACAAATCCGAAATATAGCCTATAGGACATAAGTAAGAGATGACCATTTTGTTGCTGATGTCCGTTCTATTACTATTACTTAAATATCCCAGATCAATTATGTTTGTAGGCCATACAAATACTTGTTACGTACAGGATTCAAACTCGCGGCTCTTAGCGCTGCAACTTATTGCTAAACCATTGCGCCACAGAGTTATAATTTTTGTATTATATAATATTTATTTATATAATTATAAAATATTTATTGATATAAGTAAGTTATTATTATGAAGAAACAATTTTTTATTTTTATTTTATGAAAATTACCCAAGAACAAGGTAATAACGAGGATATAACTTGAAATTGAAAATTTTACTTAGCAGCATACTTTCTTATTCACCCTTTATAGAGAACCCTTTTAGGTGATTACATTATTCAAATTTCAGTTTAATGTTTCAGGCCTCCGAATGGAACTCTTGAATAAATTGCCATCAAGTCCTGCATATTAAGTTTTTGGTATATTTTATCTTCCTGCTTTACGTTGAGTACATACTGTATGTTTACGGGTATAATATTTTATAGAAATCTATAGTTATTTTACCACTTTTCAATATAACTTTTATATTATTCACTTAATCTTATTTAAAAGTTCACTAAATATATCCTAATGATTATTCGTCTTAAATACAATTAATGTGTAACCAATCATTTTAATTAAATCTATACTTAAATGATACCATTACCATTATGGTCATCGTTACAGCCATTCTCAAGTCTACTGCTAAACATAGGTCTCCCCCAAGAAATGCCACAAAGCACGGTCCTAAACTATCTGCATCCACTTAAAATCAATACATTGCCACTCAGCCCTGAATATTACGTTTTTGGTATATTTTATCTTCTCGCTTTACTGTCGAGTACGTACAGTGTGGTTATGGCCATAACGTTTTTTGGAAATTCATAGTTATTTTTTTTGCACAATTTACATGTTACATAGAGCTTAGGTCCTCCAGTGAATCTGCCATAAGGGCTATATCGTTGGCTAATAAAAGTGAGTGATGTACTCGACATTGATGTTAATACCGTATCTTTTCCAGTCTTGACTAGATTGAAAACGTCTTATAATGCTGCGGTGAAAAGTTTCGATATATAAGATATAACGTCACCTTGTCTTGCACCTCTCTACTCGGATACTCGGTACTCTGGTTCTGTACTCGGATAGCCACCGTAGCCCTACTAACACACTTCAGCACATAGATATGCCGACAGTCAACTTGGAATCACTGAAAGGACTATACCGGGACCGTCCAGGACCATCCAAAATTCGATCAAACCAAAGGCTTTTTTACAATCTACATACGCAACATAAGGTGGCAGATTATACTTTTTGGTCTTTTGTACAATTTGCCGAGAGGTATGTATGTGGTGTATGGTATGAAATCCTTTTCGGAAACTGGCTTGTTCGGGAGGCTGGAAGTCGTCGAGTTTGCGTGCGCGACGATTCGTAATGACACTCGAATACAGCACTTAGACGCAGCTCAGAAGGGAAATCGGTCTGTAGTTCTTCAAGAGAGCATTGTCGCCTTTCTTGTAGAACAAGACCACCGTACTTCTGCTTCTTGCTTCTTTATGAAGAACGGAATTAAAGAGCTTCTGAAGGACTTCAAGATCTGATTTTCCACTCGCTTTCCGAAGCTCCGCTGTAATTCCATCTTCGCTCGGGGCCTTGCCTTTTTGAAAGTGCTGGAGAGCCATTCTAATCTCACTTAGGCTTACGTCCGGGATATCATCAGAATAGTGTCGGATAAGATTTGATCTTGGATCGTTACTTACACTTGCGTGTGGCTCTAACGACACCGAGTACCCGGAAATGAGGCTACAACTTTCGGTCTTCAATTTCGACATTTAGCTCTAGTAATGTTTTATATACTATAAGGTGTTAAGATTTAATAATAATATTATTATTTAACTTACTATATTTAATACAACAGCAGGAACTGCTGTAATAAACTATTAAATAAAATAAAACAATATGTCCAACACAAGGTTGGTAAATACACAAGCACCAACCGATTCAGCATGATACCGTGTTGCTGTAACAGTGTTGCTACAGTTAGTATAACTGTAGCAACACTGTTACAGTATCATGCTGAATCGGATGCCTTTTCGTTGCAGCTGCACAATGTATTACATGCCGTAAGCGCAAAGCGCGTAGGTATGTTCTGCTAGGGCCTAAAAATTAAGATTCTAACGTTTTGTCGCATGAAATCGTATCTAGCAATCATATTATACATACAAATGATATAAAAATCACATTATCAGAAAGATAAATGATTGTTGAACTTATTACGATAGGGTTCTTGAGGATATTGACGAAGGCTTAAAGTTATAATTTCCTTAAGTTATTGGTTTTGCGTGTTCACATCACGTCGGTTGGTCACCACTTTGGCCGCGGAAGGAGAAGGGAAGATCTCCCGCCGAGTGATCGGCCCGGGGAGCGGCTAGCGCTCCATGTGTTAGTTCGAAGCTGTTCTATATATATACCGAGTGACACATTGTTTTCATTCACATTAAGTTATCACATTAAATGAAAAAACGTATCCTACATAAATTTCTTTATACATACACAACTAAAAAAATATATAACAATTAATACTCTAGTTGCGGTAGCGTTTTTTTTTTCATTTTAATATTAAATAACATCATGTAAATGCATACAGATATCACCTGATGAATACTAGAAGGTGAAAGACCCATGGCATTTGAAGGCGAAGATAGGTAGTTTAAACGTTGCCAATTCGAACTACTCAAATAAAGAAAAAATCAAGCAAAAAATATACTTACGGCTAACAATTTAATGCATAATTTTATGCGCGAAATCAAAAACAAAGGGACCGCGCGCTGCAGGTGTGTGAAAACAAATTCAAGCGAAAAATTTACTTAAAATAAAGGACTTAAGGCATAATTCTCCATGCGTGAAGTGACAAGAAATGGGACGGGGTGTCGAAATTCATATTTTTCTGGCGCGTGCGGCGTTTTGTAAGAAAGTACGTCACTTAGTCCCGCGCCAGCGTCCTTGTGGATGGTTCATTAGTCGCTTGACCTAATTTTCGTTTTTCGCATACACGTCCCTAAAGTTTTAATTGTTGGTTTTTTTGGTTTTGTGGCCATTTTAATAAGTTTCTCAATTTGTTTGTGATAGGACATGATAATAACAGTTGTGATAAGGTGGTGTGACAGTTTGTGCGAAATTAGACGCTTTTTTACTGTATTGTATTTTTTATTTGTGATAGGATACATTAATAATACGCTAAATAATCATATTTAGTAACTTAGTGGTGTAACAGCCCGTGGGCAATTGCACACTTTTATTTTTTAACGTCTTAACTATTTTAATTTTTAAGATGCAATAGACCGACCGAGATGAATACACCGACATATTTCTTTTATAATTTGATTTGTTTTGATTATTAAACTTGAGTGATTTCAAGATTAAAGTGATTATTTGGATAAAAACAATACCATAAAATTTATGATTCGTTGATAACATCAGATTAGCACCGCCCTACGCGTGCCTAATTACCTATACATTGTCAAGTGTAGGTATTATAATTACCTATGTCGATGTCACATGAGCACTGAGCGTTGTTGCCGCTTTAACAGGCCACTTTAGGTCAGTAAACTAATATTATCAAGGATGATTTATTTCTTGTCAATATTTTACGCTATTTATTTTGTTTGAAAAATGCATTTTTTATTTTCTTTTATTATTGTTTATTTTATTACTTCAACAGACATATATCAACTTGTATTAACTGCTGTGCTATTTAACGTGATAACCTAGGTGCCACCCAGTATGGCGCAGTAACTTCAAAACTTTGATAGCGTGATTTAGACTTAACAGCGCCGCCACAACGAGATAAAAATTATGATAATAGTGAAGAAGAAAGAAAATGCATATTCATAGTTTGGAACGTAAAGTAAATATTAAAAAAAAATGTTGTAATATGTTTGCAAAGAAATAAGGTCAAGCATGTCAGTTGTGTTTGCACAGTCAACATTGGACGCAAATAACGGAGTAATTTATTTTGAATGCGTTTGCTTGTTAGGCTTACAAGGGTGAGCGATCTCAAATAATGCAAAGAAAATGCTTTTAGTTAATTTTGAACTTTATTTTTAAAATAACAAGATAAAGTTATAAGACGTTTTGTCCAATAAAGAATTTTAGCGAATAAAGTAAATCTAGTATGATAATTCCAGTGTATTTCTTAAATATATAATCTAAGTGGTACATATAAAAATAATAGGAGTTTGTAATTGATGTGTATCATAAATAAATGTTCTGGATATAGCTGTTCACTTCTAGAATCAATGCGGTAAAGCTACGCTGCTACCAAATCATGGTTGCAATATGAAAGAATGGTCCTACCGGAGAAGGACGGACCGCGCTATCACAGAATACCACCGTAAAGTAGCAGCTTTATGCAGCTATTTTTCCTACTAGTATAGTGAATGGAGAGAACCGGAGGCACTCAGGGTTAACAACGCGTCTTTTTTTGTATTATTTATCGAGGATAGATGTAAGTGTTTTTATGGGCTATATCTTCAACTTACCATCAGTTGTACTGTATGCTCATTTGCCACCATTTTTCTATAAAATAAAATCATTTTAGATTTTGATTATAACTCTATAACCGACTTTAACTTCTTGATGAATTGTTGTTTGTAGCTGGAAGCATTATGCATGCTTTTATCTGAAATTGCTTATAGATAAAGATCAGTTTCTGTTTATAGCATAGGGGGCAAACGAGCATGCGGCTCACCGGATGGTTAGTGACTACCGTCGCCCATGAACAACTGCAACACCAGAGGAACCAGGGGTATTGCAGATGCGATGCCGGACTTTTAAAAAGGAGTAGGCTCTTTTCTTGAAGGTCCCTAAGTCGTATCGGTCCGGAAAAATCGCTGGTGATAATCGATTCCACAAGAAAGTTGTGCAAAAAAGTTGTGCGAGAAAATCTTCTAAATCGCCCACTGGTGGACCGTCAATCATCCAGATGGTGTGGATGGTATCAGGAGTGCTGCCTCGATGTGCGTTCGTGAAATTTGGCGGCTGAAATCAATGTGAACAATTCCTTAAAGCACTCCCCGTGGTCAATGCAAAAGAAAATGCAAAGAGATGCAACATCTCTTCGCAGCGCCAATGAATCGAGCCGATCGGAAAGGACTCGGTTGTTGACGATTCGAGCCGCTCTGCGCTGGATGCATTCAAGTGGAAGGAGTTGGCAGTGGGGAGCCCCAGCTAAGAGATGGGAACAGTATTTCATGTGAGGCCGAACCTGCGCCTTGTAAAGTTGCAGACGTTATGCCGGCGTGAAATACTGTCCCGCTCTGCTGAGCACGCCAAGATTTTTAGAGGCCAATTTGGCTTTCTCTTCCAAGTGACAACGAAACTGCACGTCACTCGATATGTCGACGCCGAGGATTCCGATACTGACTGAGGCAACCAGGGGAGTGCCTTGAAACTGAGGAGATACGACAAAAGGTTTCTTTTTAGCGGTAAGCACGCAAACTTGTGTCTTCTGAGTATTAAACTGGACTAGATTTAGTCGCCCCTAATTCGAGACTTTGTTCAGCAAAGACTCGACTTCAGACACAAGTTTGTTCCGGTACTCGGCGACGTTTTCCCGAGAAATATTGGCACGGCCGGTGTATAGAGCATCACCAGTGCTGTCATCCGCATAGCAATGAATGTTACCGATTGTCGTTTGTTTAGATTTTATGGCTTTTTTAATATCTACCACCACAGTAATAAGGCACCCACTATTGTATTTCGTTGTGAAGGTTGCTCATTAAAGTAATGTCGGTAGTTATATGTAGTTATAAGAGAGGGAAAGGAATATTTATTTATTTTTACTTATTAAGTTTTCATGCACATAGTTGTACATATGGTGGACTTAATACCATAGGGCATTCTCTCCCCGTCTACCATTATGCTAAACAGAGATATACAAACAAAAGGCGGTGCAGCTGTAATCAAAATTGAAAAGGTAAAAAATATATATATATATATATATATATATATATATATATATATATATATATATATATATATAAAAGTATCATTACAGTCAGTAGTCGAAAATATCTCTAGAGTCATGCATTCCTCCAAAACCCACTACACGGTGTTAATGGAAGACTTCAACGCAAAACTAGGTACAAGAGAGAACGGTGAGCAGAAAGTAGGGAAATTCGGAATAGGGCAACGGAGCCCAAGGGGCCAGCAGCTGGCTGACTTCATGGAAAAAGAAAAACTCTTTACGAGTATGATGAACTCTTACTTCCAGAAGCGGCCCCACAGGAAGTGGACCTGGTCGAGCCGGGCGGTTCCACAAAAAATGAGATTTACTTCATTATGACGACCAGTCGACAACTGTTTAGTGATGTCTCCGTGATCGCGAGGATAAAAACTGGTAGCGATCACCGAATGGTTAAAGTTTGGAAGTCAACGCTCCGTCCCTCTCGTGTTCTGTTCCAAAATCCCGAAATATTTCAGCTCGAGTTACATAACCGTTTTCAGTGCCTAGAAGACTGCAATGAAGTGGGCGATATGAATGACAAGCTCGTGGAAACTGTCCATGCGGTCGGAGCTAAGTTCTGCAAGACCCGCCACAGACGAACACAAAAACTCTCCGATCACACTCTTAATCTCATGGCTGTTAGACGGGAGATGAAACTACATTCTTCGACAGATTAGACAGCATACAGGCAACTGAACAGACAGATCTCCAATTGCATGCGGCGGGACTTACGCAACTTCAATACAGCTTGTATTGAAGAAGCGATCGAGCAGAACCAAGGCTCCAAAGTCTTTGCCAGAGATCTGTCTGCCAGAAAGAGCCAACTGTCAAGGCTAAAGACTGAATGTGGCAGCATTGTTTCCAGGGCACCTGAGATTATGAGTGAGATTGAGAGGTTTTATGGGCAGCTGTACACGTCATCGTTGGAGCCACACGCAAGTGTGAGTAACGATCCAAGAGCGAGTCTTATCCGACACTATTCCGAAGATATCCCGGACGTCAGTCTAAGTGAGGTTAGAATGGTTCTCCATCACCTTAAAAACGGCAAGGCCCCAGGCGAGAATTGAATTACAGCGGAGCTTCTGAAAGAGGGTGGAAGACCGGTTCTTGAAGTCCTTCAGAAGCTCTCTAATTCCGTCCTCTTAGTCTATTTGCCGCTATGTCTGGCGTATGTGGACTATCAGTAAGCCTTTGATTCCGTCGACATTTGGGCGGTGTTGCTGTCCCTTAAGCGGTACCAAGTTGACTATCGAAGTGCTGAAGTGTTTGTACAGTAGAGCTACGATCGCTATCCGAGTACAGAACCAGAGTACGAAACCTATCCATTATTATATGATATATTGCAGAGAGGTGTAAGACAGGGTGATATTATATCCCCGAAACTCTTCAACGCTGCATTGGAAGACGTTTTCAAGCTTCTGGACTGGAAAGGATACGTTATTAACATCAATGGCGAGTACATCACTCACCTTCGATTTGCTGACGACATACTCCTTATGGCAGAATCGCTGGAGGACCTAAGCACCATGCTCAATGACCTCAATAGTGTCTCCCAACGAATAGGTCTGAGGATGAACATGGACAAAACAAAGATCATGTTTAATGTCCATGTCACACCTATGCCGGTAGTTGTTGGGATCACTAAGCCCGAAGTTGTTGTCGAGTATGTTTACCTGGGATAAATAGTCCGACTAGGTAAGTCCAACTTCAACCGAGAGGTCAATCGACGGATTCAAATCGGCTGGGCAGCGTTCGGGAAACTTCGACACATCTTCTCGTCCGCATACCTCAAAACCTTAAAACGAAATTGTACAACCAGTGCGTGTTGCCAGTGATGACTTACGGATCTGAGAAATGGTCTAGGACCGTGTTTTTTGGCATTCCTTGGGCGAGGCTTATGTTCAGCAGTAGACTTGTGAAGGGCTGTAATGATGATGATGAAATTATGATATATTAAGATCTTTTCTAAATAATAGAGAGTAATTCTATACGACACAATACAATAATCTTTATTGTACACCAAGAAAAGATAAAAATCACAAAAAACATTTTATTTGCGACCGGAAGCAATTGAAAAGAGCTACCTTCCAGAAAGCGAGAAAGGAGGTGGTGAATATGAAAGGCTGTAAAGACGATGATAATGATGAAATATGTATATGAAAATAGGAGTTATGTTAGTTCAAAATTTCAACGATTTTTTCACATGCTTACGGACTTGATTTTAAAAATAAAATTGTAGGTAGCTTTTTAAATGTCAAGAGGGATATCGTTCCAGAATCTCATGGCCGTGAGGGCGAAAGGGTGAGATAAGTAACCAGTTAGGTATAAAGGAGTGAGCGAATTAAGATTAGCCGAATAACGGGGAAAATAATTATGAGAATCTCCCAGGTAGTAAAATTTGGATTTCAAATACTCGGGAGCAAATGGATCGTTCAGAATTGTAAAAAGGGTGCAGAGTATTCTAACATATCTGTGCTGACGAATTGGCAGCCAATTTAGCTGAGTACCAAAACAAGATGGTCGTATTTACGAAAATAATAAATTATCTGATGCTGCTGTTAAGCAGACGATCCAATGTATTAACATGATGTTGAGACGGGTCTGAACATACATTGACATAATCAATAATCGGTAGAATATGTGACTGGACAAGTAAAATGTTAGTGTTAGTGCGAATAAAGTTTTTTTATCGATATAGAGATCGAAAAATTCCAGTAGTTTTGCGACTCACCTACTCTTTATGTTTGTTCCATGTCAAGCAACCATCAACATATAGACCAAGGTTCTTTACATGGGGAGAGAATGGTGTGACATTATTTTTAAAGATTGATCGTAGGGTGGGGATATCTAGTTTAGATAATAATCTTGGACTACCTAAGATTATGGATAGTATCATCATCATCATCATCATCATTACAGCCCTTCACAAGTCCACTGCTGAAACAATGCCTCCCCCAAGGAATGCCAAAAAGCACGGTCCTAAGCTACCTGCATCCATCGACTGCCTGCATGTCTTACCAGGTCGTCACTCCATCTAGTGGGGGGACGCCCTACACTTCGTCCGCCGGTACGATGCCGCCACTCGAGAACCATTTTCCCCCATCGGTTGTCGGTTCTTCGAGCTATATGGCCGACCCATTGCCACTTCAGCTTACTAATCCGTTGGGCTATGTCGGTCACTCTGGTTCTACTGCGGATTTCCTAATTTCTAAGTTTATCACGCAGAAAAACTCTGAGCATAGCCCTCTCCATAGCTCGCTGAGCGACCTTGAGCTTGAGGAAGCTCAAGCTTTACTGCTGTAAAGAGCCTCGTCTCATTTCCATAAGTCATCACTGGCAACACGCACTGGTTGTACAGTTTCCTTTTTAAGATTTGAGGTATACCTGACGAGAAGATGTGCCGTGATTTCTCGAACGCTGCCCAACCGAGTTGAATCCGTCGATTGACCTCTCGGTCGAAGTTGGACTTACCTAGTCCGATTATTTGTCCCAGGTAAACATACTTGTCAACATCTTCGAGCTTAGTGCTCCCGACAACTACCGGCATAGGTGTGACATGGACACTAAACATGATCTTTGTTTTGTCCATGTTCATCTTAAGACCTATCCGTTGGGAGACACTATAAAGATCATTGAGCATAGTGCTTAGGTCCTCCAGCGATTCTGCCATAAGGACTATATCGTCGGCAAATCGAAGGTGAGTGATGTACCCGCCATTAATGTTAATACAGTATCCTTTCCAGTCCAGAAGCTTGAAAACGTCTTCCAATGCAGCGGTGAAGTGTTTCGGGGATATAATATCACCCTGTCTTACACCTCTCTGCAATTGGATAGGTTTCGTACTCTGGTACTGTACTCGGATAGCCATCGTAGCTCTACTGTACAAGCACATCAGCACTTCGATATACCGACGGTCAACTTGGCACCACTTAAGGGACTGCAGCACCGCCCAAATTTCGACGGAATCAAGGGCTTTCTCATAGTTCCCATACGCAAGGCAAAGTGGTAGATTATACTCTTCTGTCTTGTGTACATTTTGCCAAAGGGAGTGTATGCGGTCTATAGTACTAAAGCCTTTTCGGAAACCGGCTTGCTCGGGAGACTGAATGTCGTCAAGTCTGCGTGCGAGTCGATTCGTAATGACTCTCGAAAACAGCACGTAGACGCGGCTCAGAAGGGAAATCGGTCTGAAGTTCTTCAAAAGAGCTTTGTCGCCTTTCTTGAAGAACAAGACAACCGCACTATTGCTTCACGCCTCTGGAGTAGTGCCACCATGGAGGACGGAATTAAAGAGCTTCTAAAGGACTTAAAGAACCGGTTTCCCAACCGCTTTCCGAAGCTCCGCTGTACTGCCATCCTCGTCCGGGGACTTGCCGCTTTTAAGGTGCTGGAGAGCCATTCTAATCTCGCTCAGACTGACGTCCGGGATATCTTCGGAATAGTGTCAGATAAGACTCGCTCTTCGATCATTAATCACACTTGCATGTGGCTCCAACGATGACGTGTACAGCTGCCCATAGAACCTCTCAATCTCACACAAAATCTCTGGTGTCCCGAAAACGATGCTGCCACACTCGGTCTTCAGCTTTGACAGTTGGCACTTTCTGGCAGACAGATCTCTGGCAAAGACTTTGGAGCCTTGTTTCCGCTCGATCGCTTCTTCAATACAAGCTCTATCGAAGTTGCGCAATTCCCGCCGCATGCATTCAGAGATATGTGTGTTCAGTTGCCTGAACGCTGTCAAATCTGTTAAAGAATGTAGCTTCATCTCTCGTGTAACAGCCATGAGATTACGAGTGTGATCGGAGATTTCTTATGTTTTTTTGTGGCGGGTCTTGCAGAACTTAGCTCTGACCGCATGGATAGTTTCCACGAGCTTGTCATTCATATCGTCCACTTCATTACAGTCGTCTAGGCACTGAAAACGGTTATGTAACTCGAGTTTCGGGACTTTGGAACAGAGCACGTGTGGGACGGAGCGTTGACTTCATTAGACGAGACCTCACCAACTTAACTTTTAGGTTCAGTGTGCCTCTAACCATTCGGTGATCGCTACCAGTTTTCATCCTCGTGATCACGGACACATTACTGAACAGTTGTCGTCTGGTCGTCATAATGAAGTCAATCTCATTTTTTGTCGAACCGTCGGGGCTCAACCAGGTCCACTTCCTGTGGGGCCGCTTCTGGAAGAAAGAGTTCATCAAAAAGAGTCCCTCTTTCTCCATGAAGTCAGCCAGCTGCTGGCCCCTTTGGTTCCGTTGCCTTATTCCCAATTTCCTTACTTTCAGCTCCCCGTTCTCTCTTGTGCCTAGTTTTGCATTGAAGTCTCCCATTAACACCGTATAGTAGGTTTTGGAGGAATGCATGGGTTTTGAGATATCCTAATACATTTCCTTCACCTACTTATCGGGATGTGCCGAGGTTGGTTCGTAAACCTGTATGACCTTCAGCGAATACCGTTTGGTGATTCTGAGTATAAGGTACACAACCCCCGTCAACACACTCTCAATCTTTACAACGTTGTTAACGAGAGACTTGTGGACGATAAATCCGACACCTCCTTGGGACAGATTGTCGCCCTCCCGCTGATAGAGCAAGTTGCCGGATTCGAGGATTACCGTGTCTTCCCCCTCTCTTCGGACGTCGGATAATCCTATAATATGCCAGCGTAACTTGTCTATCACTTCTTCCAGCTCCATGATCTTCTCGTCAGTCCTCAGGGTGCGTGCGTTGTGTTTTGCCAGGTCGAGTCTTCTTAGGTGGCAACCGAACCTCCACCGGAGATTCTTAGCACCCCCCTGCCCCGCCGTTACCATGGTCGCCACCGTAGCCAGGAATAGCGGGGCCGCCGGGGACTGGGGACCGTCTCTTTGTTACTCTAATCTTTGCGGGGTATTTGCCATAGTTGCCACGCTTGGCGAGCGGGTTAGCAACCGCAGTTTTTATTGTACTTTTTCTGTTATCAGGAAAATGCTGCTGCCCATCTCCTGCCTGTTTCCCTTTGTCGCCTTTTACGACACCCGCGGGAAGATATCGGGTACTGGATATTCTTAACCGCTATTACACGGCTTAATCGCCACTACACGGCACTACACGGTATATATGTATATATGTTAATAACTTTCAAAAAAAAAAGTAATTCAGCCAGTTAGTTGGCCATGATCTTTAACGTGAGGATCCTAAGTACTTGCTACTTAGTTTGGATGTTTATAGGCTGTCACTTCACTTAATCTTAATGTTAATATATGCTTATACTTTTGTTTGATAAATATTAAATGACAACTTTCTAATATGTAATTGTAGTACGGATCCTTTAACCGTAAGTGGCGTATTTCCAGTAATTATTGCGACCGTCAATCAGTATCAATGAGGGCTAATAATTTTCCACTCACCAGCTGTCGCTAGTTGCGACTGAGGTAAAGGTTTTTGTTACACAATGTCAGTTAATTGAGAAATTAGTTTTATGAAAATAGTTTATCATTATCTAGAATATTATATTAATACACAACACAATGCGTCAGTGGTTTGCTTTTTAATGTTTTGCACTTTATAACTCTTTTAATAAAAAATCGGCTTTTAGTTATATTTTATAGTTTGGTTTATTCATATCTAATGTAATTAATATAAAATATAACTAATAATACAGAAAGAAACCTTAAAGATTACATTTTCCTAAGAAATTATCATCCCCGCTATGAAATCTGTCAAATATTTTACCTCAATGTAAAGTGGCGCCGCCCTGGTGGCAGAAAAATTTGTGGATGCCCTCATTGTATCAAAAGCGTGTGAATAATTTATTTTGTATTGTAGGATTGCTATATGTGAAGTTATAGCTAATGCGATTTTGCGGTTTAACGAAGAGAGCTTAGTTGTAATTATTAAAAGCCTGCAAAATTTTGGTTTGATAACGTAATAATATGATTATAAATATGTGAGAAGAAAAATATTGACAAATGCGTCTGCATCTTAATACGTTTAAGAGCTAGCAACATATTATGGAGCGAGAAGTGTATAATACAGTACACAGAAACAATCACTTATAACCGTTTTATTCTGTCTGCACCAATTTCAATATCACTATATTTTAAATTTGCATAATTATAGTTCATGTTGCAATTCTAACAATATGTGTTTTGCTTACAAATGTTGTGCTTTGCCAGGGGTTCAAATTTGGGATCCACAAATCGTTAAGGAATTATTTTAAATTGGTAATAAAATTTCCAATTTTCCTAACTGTACGCTAATAATAAATAAACAAGAATTTGAAATATTCTCCATACTTGACAAGAGAACTAGCAATTGTAGCCAATTGTAACACCTATTTGACATATCACGCTTTTGGTTGTAAGTACCTATTTTTAATTTTAAAAATATAAATATAAATGTAATTAATCTTGTTATAACATGTGTACGGAAGATAAAATAAACCTGAAGAGTTGTTGTAATGGCTGATAAATGCAATAATGGTGTAAGTTTTTAGTAAAGTCAGTAAAAGCTGGAATTGAGCCAAAAATGCTTGGATCACGTACGATCAAGGGCAACAAATTTAGGTTACCCGTTAAATCAATGAATGCAAGAACACAACCCACGTATCGAACAGTAAAAATAAAATGTGATCGTCTTTTTATGCAGCGATTTAGGAAATAATATTAAGTTAAAATATTACCGTAGCATATAGCATTAACGTTAATAAATTAATTTACTTAATTTCATTCCTGGGAGGATGTTGTTAAATACATTTTCAACTCACGAAATATAATTAATGCTAGGTTTAGATGGCAAAGTTGGTTGCCGGTTCATCCAGCTTTATGACCGGCCCAATGTCAGTTTAGCATACTAATCCGTTGGGGAATAAAGGTCTTCGAATTTCAACCTCGTACAGGCACCTGCCTTCCCCCCATTAGATAGAGTGACGACCTGATACACATGCAGGAAGTTGATTCTTGCAGCTTTGCCATAAACATGCTTTATGGCATTCGTTGGGAGGAGCCTATATTCAGCAGTTGACTTGTGAAGGGTAGTAATGGTGATGATAATGATGATGATAAGGTAGCCACCATTTTTATGTCGTCTTTTTTAGACACAAAAAAACATAACTCGGTTATAGTTCTAGTTGACAAAACTGCTATTAGAAACAAGATGTGTATTCTCAATATTTATTTCATTTTGTTCAAATTGAAAACTAAAAATGGTTATAACAACCAACATTATAAAAGTGCTCTTTAGGATGCGGATTTTACCTTATTTTAGATTTTATATACATAATCTTACTCTGAACTCTTTCTTCCAGAAGCAGCCCCACAGGAAGTGGACCTGGTCGAGCCCCAACGGTTCGACAAAAAATGAGATTGACTTCATTATGACGACCAGACGACAACTGTTCAGTGATGTCTCAGTGATCGCGAGGGTAAAAACCGGCAGCGATCACCGAATGATTAGAGGCACACTAAACCTAAACGTTAAGTTATAGAGGTCTCGTCTAATGCAGTCAACGCTCCGTCCCCCTCGTGCTCTAATCCAAAGTCCCGAAACCTTTCAGCTCGAGTTACAAAACCGTTTTCAGTGCCTAGAAGACTGCAATGAAGTGGACGATTTGAATGACAAGCTCGTGGAAACTGTCCATGCGGTCGGAACTACGTTCTGCAAGACCCGCCGCAGAAGAACACAAAAACTCTCCGATCACACTCTTAATCTCATAGCTGTTAGACGGGAGATGAAGCTACAGTCTTCAACAGATTTGACAACATACAGACAACTGAACAGACAGATCTCCAAATGCATGCGGCGGGACTTGCGCAATTTCAATAGAGCTTGTATTGAAGAAGCGACCGAGCGGAACCAAGGCTCTAAAGTCTTTGCCAGAGATATGTCTGCCAGAAAGAGCCAACTGTCAAAGCTGAAGACCGATTGTGGCAGCATCGTTTCCGGGACACCTGAGATTTTGAGTGAGATTGTGAGGTTCTATGGGTACATGTCATCGTTAGAGCCACACGCAAGTGTGAGTAACGATCTAAGAGCAAGTCTTATTCGATACTATTCCGAAGATATCTCGGACGTCAGTTTGAGCAAGATTAAAATGAATCTCCAGCACATTGAGAACGACAGTGCTCCAGGTAAGGATGGAATTACAGCAGAGCTTTTGAAAGCGGGTGGAAAACCAGTACTTGAAGTTCTTTAGAAGCTCTTTAATTCCGTCCTCCATGGTGGCACTACTCCAGAGACGTGGAGCAGAAGTGTGGTAGTCTTGCTCTTCAAGAAAGGCGACAACGCTCTTTTGAAGAACTACAGACTGATTTCACTTCTGAGCCGTGTCTACGTGCTGTTTTCGAGAGTCATTACGAATCTTACGACTTAACGACTTTCAGCCTCCCGAACAAGTCAGTTTCCGTACTTTAGTAGGCTTTAGTACCATAGCCCACATACACTCCCTTCGGCAAATTGTACAGAAGACAGAGGAGTATAATCTGCCACTTTGCCTTGCGTATGTGGACTATGAGAAAATAAATAATCATTAATTTAAAAGATTCGGATTGACTAGAAAGTACGTCCATGATATTAATATTTGTACGATATTCTACTGGGTTTAGCGACTTATCGCTACAATCTCCCTGCAACCACGAATCCAGGGGCTGGCTAAAGGAGCTCGGGGCAGTCGTTGCAATGATAGTAGTGTAAAAGTTCAGCAGAGTGTATCGCACAAGAGTTCATAGGTTGCACGTGCAACACTTCCAGGTGAAAGAGATCTTGAGAGACGAGCTTGAGTAACACGAAATTATTTGTATGCGCGCGCGTCGGTGTTTTTGATTAGACTGTTCACAATTACCGCCAATCGATGTGGCGCTTGTGTCGCACAGAGAACCATGACCCGCAAGATTATGGATGCATTCAGAATGAAAACAGTTGATCACTAACCCAATGAATTTAATAGAAATATAGAAAAAATAATATCTTCGAAATTGTGTTGCCTTGTACTTGTTATTATATACGAAAAAAAAAGAAACCAAAAACACAATATATTAATAATCTGTTCCAGTACGGAACATGCCGCTCACCTTAAAAGAAGTAATTTCTTTTAAAAATCTTACTTACTTAACTTATAGTATAAATTGAAAGAAAAACATAGTAACTTAAGTACTAAGATTAAGATTGTAAGCATAACACGTTACTCTAACGGAAGTGGGCAAACCTTTACTACAGGTCGTTTAAAAATAGTATTCCCAGCCTTTAAGGTCACTACACGAGTGACTTGATCAGCGCCAGGATGAACAGCATGTACACGCGCGAGCTTCCATTGTAATGGCGGAAGGTGCTCGTCGCATACCACAACAACAGTGCCTTCACGAATGGCGGAGCCGCGGTCATGAAGCCACTTACTACTCTGTTGTAAATGATGGAGATATTCTCTACTCCATCTTTTCCAAAAGTGCTGGACTAACTGTTGTATCCAGCGCCAGCGTGTGAGACGGTTAGGAGTTTCGTCCAGCAAAGATACATCAGGTAGAGCCGTTAAGGGTTCTCCTATTAAAAATGAGACGGTGTTAAAGGTAGGGGATCTGTAGAAGCCGAACTCATGGCGCAAAGGGGACGTGAGTTTAACACGGCTTCGATTTGACAGAGAAGAGTATGCATCTCGTCGTAAGTTTGAGTACGAGTTCCAACCACACGATGTAGGTGATGTTTGAAACTTTTAACACTGGCTTCGAAGAGACCTCCAAAATGGCTAGCATACGGAGGTTGAAAGTGCCACGTAAGTCCCTGTTGAAGTGTTTGTTGGTCAATTGTACCGTGAACGACACCACTACGTAAAAACGCGTATAGGTCTTTAAGATAATTGTTACATCCGACAAAATTCTTTCCGCAATCTGAATATATATCCGTACTTAATCCTCTACGGGACGTGAAGCGTCGCAGAGCTGCTAAAAATGCATCCGTCGAAAGCTCCGAAACGAGTTCGAGATGTACGGCCTTTACGCTCATACATACGAATACCGAAACATAACACTTCGCTATTTTCGCGTTTTGTACTTTATTTGCATGAACAAAGAATGGACCGGCATAATCTACGGCCGTTTTAAGGAAAGGACGCGCCGGACGTATTCTCGAAGCTGGTAGTGGTCCCATAATCGGTTGATCACGCGTTGGACGAGCACAAAAGCAACGGACACAGCGATGTATGCGTTGACGCACGATGTCGCGGCAAGACAATATCCAATAGCGCTGCAACAGCAAGTATTGCACGGACTGAGGTCCTGCGTGCAGATAGATTATGTGAGCGTCGTCGATAATTAAGTTGATGATTAGATTCAAATGGTAACAATGATTTATGAATTCGACCTCCTACACGTAACAGTTTGTCACTATCCAAAAAGGGCGTAAGACGTCGCAATTGATTAGAAGGTAATTTTCCTTGAGATATCTTTAAAATATCGTCTTGAAAGACCGATTGAAGAGTAAGGTAAATTTGTCTATTTAATGAGAAATTATATTCAGGTACTGTAACGTAGAATCCTCACAGAATACCAGCGTGAAGTAGAGGTTTACCTCTGCGTTTCGCTTGGTGAGTGCAGGTGGCCGGAGGCCCTTTTTACTGGAAATGAGGCATTCCATCTTAGTCCTCACGGGTGACAACGCATCTGCATTTTGATTCGCAAACGAGGATAGATGTAGATGTCTATGGGCCGCAGCAACCACTTACCATCAGGTGGACTGTGTACTCGTTTGTCACCGTTATCCTATAAAAAAAACCCCGGGAACGGAATTTTAACCTTTTTGCATGTATTATAAAAACGAAATATTAGCGCGGCAATCCGAACGAGTTTGCCTAGCGACAAATGTCGCACCATGGTGCGTGGTCCGCAGCTGGCGGGAAAGCGGGATAGAATATCGCTAGTGCGATTGGAAACAAACGTCTTCCATTCATGCGGTGATGAACGGAGCCAGGCCAGCACGATAAAGGCGTCGGACCATGCGTAAATCCATTCGCGGCAGATGCGATCTCTGTATAAATTTGCTACCTTATCTAATAGCTTTGAAAGCAATAGAGCTGCCATCAGCTCGAGACGTGGGATGGTAAAGGGTACGCGGAGCGGAGCTACCCTAGTCTTCGCCATAATTAGGTAAGTATAAATATTGCCGTCCTTGCCTGTAAGTCGAATATAAACACAGCCGGCATATGCGATCTGGGACGCGTCAGCAAATCCATGAATTTCTATCGAATCGATATTGTTACTGAAAATGTATCGCGGAACCGATATCTGTGATAGCAGCGGCAGCTCGTTTATGAAACGTGTCCACGAATTAATGATATCAATGGGCGGATTATCATCCCAATCTACATTTGCCATCCACAATAGCTGAATCAAATGCTTGGCATATAAGGTTACCGGTGATAGCAACCCGAGAGGGTCATATATTTTTGCGATCTCAGAAAGAATAGACCTCTTGGTGCATTTATGAGTGGTAACTTGAACTTTAAAATTAAATGTATCAGATCCCGGATTCCATTGGAGTCCGAGGACCTTAACTCTTTTGTCGTTCTCCATTTCAGAAAATGGGACGTATTCGGGCCGCTCACCATGACAAGCTGGTGGCTGTACTGTAGCGAGTATCGTTGACGAGTTGCTGTGCCACTTGCGTAGTTCGAATCCAGCCGTATTACAAATGTCGATAAGCTCTCGCTGCAGAGCGAGAGTTTTAGACTCCGTATCCTCACCAGAAACAACATCATCGACAAATACGTCATTCAATAATACGGGAGACGCGATCCTAAAATGCTCGGCCTCATCGTGAGCGAGCTGCTGAATTGTACGCAAAGCGAGATATAGTGAGGAATTTACACCGAATGTGACCGTGCGGAGACGGTAATCCCGTATAGGTTCTTCTGGCGATTTACGCCATAAGATGCGCTGGAAATCCCTATCAGTTTCACGAATCAGTATATTTCGATACATTTGTTTAATATCCGCAGTGAACGCTACGGCATGCACACGAAACTTTAAAAGTACGTCTACTATATCAAGGTGAAGCTTGGGACCCGTTACAAGAACGTCATTAAGCGACAAACCACTCGTCGTTCTACAACCCGCATCGAACACTACGCGTGTGCGAGTTGTTTCGCTCGATTCTTTAACTACACAGTGGTGTGGAATATAATAGCTGGCACCTTGCAAAGGCTCACTATCAACGAGCTCCATATGATTCAGGTCCTTATACTCCTGGAGGCACGTGTGATAATCAGTTTTCAGCTGCACATTGCGTTCCAATCTATACTCTAATTTTCGAAAACGAGCCAATGCAATTTGCCGTGATTCGCCGAGGCGCGGTGCATTGGGCTTGAATGGCAGGGCGACGACGTACCGTCCTGTCTCGTCCCGTGTATGCGTCTTTTAGAAAAAGGATTCGCATAGCTCCTCGTCTGGAGTGTAAGTACATTTCTCAGAAAATGATTCCAGCTCCCAAAACCTTTGAAGATTGTCGTTGTCAAACGAGCTAAAACATACTTGGAGTGGAGTCGAAACGATTGTATCGAACGTTATTTTACCTAATAATAAATAACCTAACACACTTTTCATCGCAATTGGTGACCCCGGAGGTCCAGTAATCATGTTGCCTAATAAAATGTGGGATAGTATATCCGCTCCTAGTAACATTTCTACCGGTTGGGGTGTATGAAAGTCAGGGTCAGCTAAGTTTAAATTTTTTAAATGTGACCATCCTGTAAAGGGCAGAAGTACACTGGGCATTTTTGTAACTAATTTTGGCAAAATTAATGCATCCACGGGTACAATGGGCTGCTGTTTACCCTTTGGAACAATTACACATGATACTATACCTTTAGGTTGCACAGGATCGCTATCGCCTATGCTAAAAACCGGAATATTTATATGTTTACGCGCTAAACCTAAACGTTATAAAGGACTCTGTGATAAAGGACGCCTGGCTACCCGTGTCTACAATACATCGAACGGTTGATACCTTTGATTCACCTACGCAAATATCAACGAGCGCTGTAGATAATAGGACTGTATTAGTACGAACTAAAGGTGCATTGGACGCGCAAATATTATGTACCGCGCTGCTGTCGGCAGGTAAGGTAAAAGGTGACTCAGCCGTGATAACTCTCATTCGCTCTTTCGTAGGCGGGATCTGTATAGCACTATCCGCCGCCGCCGTTTCGCTAATGACCGATAACGATTGCGTTGAAAAATGAATTAATGTATGATGTCGTTTATAACACCAACGGCAAATAAAATTTGATTTACAATTCTGAACGTCGTGTCCAACATATAAGCAATTAAAACAAATGTTTTTATTTTGCACGAATGAATATCTATCTTGTGGAGAAAGATTTAGAAACTGTGAACATTTAGTTAATATATGTTGACCGTTGCACTGTAAACAAGTTTTAAACTTATTACCATTATTTTTAGATCGAGACTGCTCTATGGGTACATTAAGGTTAGTAATGAAAGAGCGTCGCGCCGTAGGCACCGTACCGTCGCTTGCGTTGTTGCTCCGGCCCGAGAATTTTACTGAACTACCCACATTCAACGATGGTTTCTTAGCGGAATGTACGTTTGCAATAGTAGAAATAGTTATTTCGTCAGCGGAAATTTCCCGTTCGAGGAAAGAAATTAACGCGCATACGTCTGGAATTTCGGATGGCTTATTCAATGAACGTTCAAATGTTCTTCTAATTGTGAGCGGAATCTTACGCAACAAAATATTTAATAGTATAAAACTCCATTGAGTTATTGGAAAATTCATAACTACAAGTGCCTTTATATTCTCGTGATATATATTTAGTAAATTTCGTACACTATGACTTAACCTATCGGAACAAGGTTCAATATCTAGAATTTTGTCAAGGTGTTTCGATGCAATAATTCTTTTATTATCATAACGCGACACTAAAATATCTAAGGCTACAAAGTAATTTTCGTCGGTGATAGAAATAGATTTAATAAGATTATGTGGCTCGTTTTTAACTATAAGTAGCAAATATCTATACTTTTCCGCATTACAGTAAGCGCTGTTGTTATGTACTAGCGAACGAAATAAGACATAAAACGACGGCCAAACGGTTGGATCGCCGTGAAATTCTGGCAATGGCAATATAGGTAGGTTTTTTCTGTTTGCTTGCACTATGACCTCGGATGCATGAAATGACCGACTCGTGCGGCGCAGCTGCTCCTACTTTTTTAAATTGTTTAAATGAGTAACAATAGTATAATATAAATCGTTAAAATCATTGCGAACTTTAATCTGCTCCTCTTTGTTAAATGATTTTATTTTAATGAGCATTTTCTCAATCTTTGTTTGAACTTTATTGAATTTTCTTTGATGAGCCGTTAAATCAATAGTTCGCGAACGAAAATGTTGTTCATTTGTTGTTGCGAGTTGAATAATACGATTAAGCTCATCAAGAATTAAATCTCTTTCGAAAATATCTTGTTCACACGGCGATTCGTCGTACGACATTTTGCGTTACAAAATGGCGGATTAGAATTTTACACGTAAATGAAATGAGTACGTAATACTCCAATACTTTTGTTTACATGACAACACAAACTGGTAGATATTAATCCGGACTGAATGATAAAAAATGTTTAATCCGGATCGAATGACCAAAAATATTATGTACGATATTCTACTGGGTTTAGCGACTTACCGCTACAATCTCCCTGCAACCACGAATCCAGGGGCTGGCTAAAGGAGCTCGGGGCAGTCGTTGCAATGATAGTAGTATAAAAGTTCAGCAGAGTGTATCGCACAAGAGTCCATAGGTTGCACGTGCAACACTTCCAGGTGAAAGAGATCTTGAGAGACGAGCTTGAGTAACACGAAATTATTTGAATGCGCGCGCGTCGGTGTTTTTGATTAGACTGTTCACAATTACTGCCAATCGATGTGGCGCTTGTGTCGCACAGAGAACCATAACCCGCAAGATTATGGATGCATTCAGAATGAAAACAGTTGATCGCTAACCCAATGAATTTAATAGAAATATAGAAAAAATAATATCTTCGAAATTGTGTTGCCTTGTACTTGTATACGAAAAAAAAAGAAACCAAAAACTATATATTAATAATCTGTTCAAGTACGGAACAATATTAAATAGCTTTTTACCCAAATAAAATAAATCATCATTAATTTAAAATGTTTGCGATTCACTAGAAACTACGACCTTGATGAAAACATCCTTAAAGTCTTTATTTTTTTTATAGGAGAGGGGGCAAACGGTCATGCGGCTCACCGGATGGTAAGTGACTACCGCCGCCCATGAACAACTGCAACACCAGGAGAACCAGGGGAATAGCAGATGCGTTGCCGGCCTTTTAAAAAGGAGTAGGCTCTTTTCTTGAAGGTCCCTAAGTCGTATTGATCCAGAAAAATCACTGATGGTAATCGCTTCCACAAGGAAGTTGTGCGAGGAAAAAAACATCTTCTAAATCGCACAGTGGTGGACCGCCAATCATCCAGATGGTGTGGATGGTATCGGGAGTTCTGCCGCGATGTGCGTTCGTGAAACTTGGCGGCTGGTATTAATCCGAACAATTTCTCAGAGCACTCCCCGTGGTAAATGCGAAAGAAAATGCAAGGGGGTACAACATTTCTTCGCAGTGCCAATGAATCGAGCCGATCGGAAAGGACTCGGTCGTCGACGATTCAAGCCACCCTGCGCTGAATGTGATCAAGTGGAAGGAGCTGGCACTGTGGAGCTCCTGCCCAGAGATGGAAACAGTATTCCATGTGAGGCCGAACCTGCGCCTTGTAAAGGTGCAGGCGGTGTGCCGGCATGAAATACTGTCCCGCTCTGCTGAGCACGCTAAGCTTTTTAGAGGCCAATTTGACCTTCTCTTCCAAGTGACCACGAAACTGCACGTCACTATATATGATATGTCGACGCCGAGGATTCCGATACGGGCTGAGGCAAGATTGGGAGTGCCTTGAAACTGGGGAGATACGACAAAGGGGTTCCTTTTAGCGGTGAACGTGCAAACTTGTGTCTTCTGAGGATTAAACTGGACTAGATTTAGTCGCCCCCAATCCGAGACTTTATCCAGCAAAGACTCAACTTCAGACATAAGTTTGTTCCGCTACTCGGCGACGTTTTCCCGAGCAATATTGGCACGGCCGGTGTATAGAGCATCACCAGTGCTGTCATCCGCATAGCAATAAATGCTACCAGTTTGCAACATATGCAGAAAAAACAGCGTTGGTGATAACACGCAGCCTTGTGGAACACCAGCGTTAATAGACATGTAGTCGGAGCATGCACCGTCTACAACGACCTTGATGCTTTAATCTACAAGGAAGCTGTTTTTTTTTTTTTTTTTTATAGGATAAGGGTGACAAACGAGCACACAGTCCACCTGATGGTAAGTGGTTGCTGCGGCCCATAGACATCTACATCTATCCTCGTTTGCGAATCAAAATGCAGATGCGTTGTCACCCGTGAGGACTAAGATGGAATGCCTCATTTCCAGTAAAAAGGGCCTCCGGCCACCTGCACTCACCAAGCGAAACGCAGAGGTAAACCTCTACTTCACGCTGGTATTCTGTGAGGTCGTGGTACCACCCCGGTTCGAGCCGGCCCATCCGTGCGACAGCAAAAGCTGCCGCGTGGCTCTACCACTGTTAAAACTGGTGATCCAATTGCACAATTTTTCGGGAAGCCCATAGGAAGGGAGCTTCGAAAGAAGCGCTTCGTGCCAAATCCGATCGAAGGCTTTCGCAATGTCCAAACTAACAGCCAACGCTTCCTCCTTGGACTCTACTGCCTCCGCCCATCTATGAGCCAGGTAGACCAGAAGATCACCAGCTGATTGACCCCGACGAAAACTAACTTGTCTAATAATATCTAAATATTTGAAGCATAAATCAAATACAGCTGGCGTTGTGCCTAACTCGGTCGAGGTTACTTTACTTTATTCAAAGAAAGTAAAGAAAATCCTGTATAGCCAATGCCCAATGTGCGGCAACATCGAAACCATTTGGTATTCAAAAGTTGAATGTTTCATGCTCAGTATATAAGAAATATTATACGAGTGTTTAAAAAAATTTAACGTTTATTATATCGACAGATACATCTTATTTGTTTTGTAGTATTTTATAACTTAATGTATATGTTTGCAGGTAAATGTGGCGATAAAAGGGAATCTACACGGGACTACTACGGGAAAAGCTACAAATACCTCAAGGCCTCCGACAGATGGCGGTATAATCATCTCGTGCCAGATGTAAATTATCTATCTCATTCACGTTTTCCTTTAAATTAGTTAACATCAAGTACTACGATCGCTAAACCACCTGCTAAAAGCGGCGATTGCAAAAAAATCTTCCTAAAATGGAACAGTCACATATCCAGAAGTCCGATAATAATTATACGTATTATATTTCTTTCTCTTGTAAAATTAACACTATTGGGAGTGATGTAGAAAGTAGTAGCACAATTTGTGAGCCAGTGAAGGTAAAGTGAGGATGAGACTATTTGATGATTTGTGTTTTTAGCCAGACGGAGCTAATAAAATAATCGGTTGCAGTTTCATCGGTTACTCTTTTATTTTTTTGATATTTTACAGCAGATATAGCTCGTATGAGCCAGTGCAAAGAGGACATTAAAGTATCTCGCGACTGTTCAAACTCGGCGGCCGTTACGCCGTTATGCTCGGGCCACAGTAACGAGAAACGTCAATGCCCAAAAACGCAACAATTATTGCCTTAATTTTAACGCGATAAACTGAGTGGCCACACTTGGAACGGTCGACTTCATTTCAATTTCAACGCCGTTGAACGGCGTTAAAGTATACTGACCATTTATTTTTTAACTCAAAACGGGACATGGGTTTATTTATACTTCCCAGTTAGCAGGTTAACAGTAAAAAAAAATGTTTTTTAATTAAAAACTGTAACTTTACACAATTAGTGTTCACTATAATTATAATCATATTAATTATAATTATTTATATTTTAACAAATTGTGAAAAATAAAAATTAATTACCAGTTCACCAGCTTCATTAAAGCAAAGCTCCTCAGACAGTAATTATTAAATGCAACATTTTTTTTTTAATTATATTTATATTTCTCAGTGGAACAAATTTGCTTTAATAAAGTTGGTGATGATTTTAAATAAGGGCAAGTTTTTTTTTTACATTGATTTTTGTTATCAACATCGCCTTTAGAACTGAAACCTGTAAGTGATTTTTTTCAGACGTCCACAATTTATTCATAATAGAAAAATACTTTTTCTACTGGAGCATTTGTACCAGGTATACATAAAATATATTCGATTAAAATGGAAGAGAATTTATGTTGAGAATGTTGGTGAGAAATGTTTGAATCACCCAACGAATTTCTGCGAAAACTTTGAAATTATCCCATTCGCTTATTTTTGGGTCGGTCCCGCTCTCGCACCGTTCGTGTCTGACGAACTTCATAGTTTTAAATTTTCTCGCGGTTTAGGATAACGAGACTATTTTGCGTCCCGGAGCTTTGTTTGGGGACAACGGGACAGGTGACCGAGAAAAGGGACAGTCCTGTTCAAAACGGGACGTATGGTCACTTTACGTTAATATTCCTTGAATTTCAAGCAAGATGAACGTTGACGCTGCTACTTTATATTTGATGAGCGTAAACTTTTATTATATGAATATATTTTAGCATTGCCTAAGCATGGCTCTGTTTGCAGAATCTCAAGAAACGTAATAACTTTTTCATTATTCCACTCTATCGTAGCCATACGTGCGATTCCGTTGCGCTCACCGTGCACAATGAGACACGTAGTGTGGCCGCTTCAACGCGTTAATTCCTGCGTTAATCTCTTTGATGTACCGCCACTCGAGTTATCGCCCAACGGGAAACGGCGTTGTTCTTGCCGTTGTAGAATTATCGCGTTAAGTGGTGGCCACACCCCCATCAACGCGATAATTAACGGCATTTCTCGTTAGTGTAGCCCGGGCATTATAGAACAGTAGTAGTTAGTAGTAGTAGCGGCCTGCCCCGGCTTTGCCGGTAGAATAATTATCTATATTATGTCTCTCCCACTTCTGACCACATACCTACTACATAATGACCACTGCCGCGCCGCGCCGAATCATCAAACTCGTACATATTTTGTCGTGTGAGAATTTTATATAAAATTGTTTCTGCAAGTTATCCTTATAAGATGGACATGTGTTGTCGCAGACATTTTTAGTACTTTTTTTAAAACTTTTTAGGAGGCAATTCAGCCCTACATTATTTTTGTGCTACTTAAACTATTGACGCAGCATTAGCCGTGAAAGCTTTCAAAAGTCACGACTTCTTTCGACTAAGTTGACTTATAGATGTAAGTCGAAAGATCATTCACTTTTAACCATAATACAGCTGGTAGTATATATATATATATATATATATATATATATATATATATATATATATATACTAGCTGTTCCACGCGACTTTACCCGCGCGTAATTTATTACGATTGGATTACATGGGTTTTAATTTTTGCGCGAAACCCTAATTCTTTTTCTAAAATAGAAGTAGCCTATGTTACTTCTTATAACTATCTGCCAGTGAAAGTCCGGTCAAAATCGGTCCAGCCGTTTCGGCGATTAGCCGGAACAAACAGACAGACAGATAAAAATGTTAAAAATCGTGTTTTTGTTATAAGTACCGTATATTTTTTTCATATGCGTATAGTAAAAAGCTGTTATTTAGACACAGACACTTCAATTTAATTTTATTGTATATATATATATATATATATATATATATATATATATATATATATATATATATATATATATATATATATATATATATATATATATATGTGTACGTCTGGAATTATATACCTTGCAAATGGCGAAAGAAGTTTACCCTCACAAAGTCACAAAATTCAAACTCACTCTTTACAATATTAGTATAGACTCTGATTTATGAAGGAAATACACTAGTGGAGTTTTTAAAACATTGTTTCTCAAACGTATAATTTTATGTACCGAATTCGTAGTTCTATTTGCCAAATCAAATCATATTATTAGGTCCTTACATATGAAATTAGCGTTTTGTCGTACTGACCGCTTTGATCTGAAATATCTCCTCTGTGGTTAAGAATTCCAAATTCAAATTTATAAATTAATTTAGCTGGTACATTTCAGTTTTGAAAACAGTCATTCATTTGTTTTTTCCTCATTATTTTTTTCTTTGGCGTCGCTTATTAGCGCACAATGAAAATTTTTTTCGCGCCCGAAGCAATTGGAAAAGGGCTACCCCGCAGGGAGGCGGAAAATGCATTACGCATACCAAGATAGCCGGTCTATCGTGGTAATGGGGGACTCACTGCCTAAAAGGGGAACCCAAGTGATACCCTCTAAAAACCGCCTTTGGGGACTGGCAACCAGCTGTTTAAAGCTTCTTATGCCGTATCTAAAGCGACCCTCTTTTGGGAAAAGAGGGCGCAGGTACAATGGAAAACATGAAATATCGATATATTTACGAGTACGAGTTCTATCGTGGCACCAATGCTGCACAAACAGCTCGAAGGATTAATGATATGTACGGCGCTGGTGTCGCAAAAGAAAGTACGGTACGTTTTTGGTTTCAACGTTTTCTTTCTGGAAATTTCGACTTTCAATACCAACCTTGTGGACAGCCGGGGACGAAAGTGGAAAATGAAGAATTAAAGGCTATTATGGAAGCGGATCCATCACAAAGCACTCCAGAGATATCTGCAGACGTAAGTGCTTAAACTGTATTATTCTACTTGATGCAAATCAGGAAAGTAAAAAAACTTGAACGATGTGTACCTCATGAATTGAGTGAATCGAACTTGCAAAACGCATCGATTGCTGTGTTACTTTGCTCAACCGACACAATAATGTAGGGTTCTAAATCAAATCATTACTTGTAATGAAAAGTGGATATTGTACGATAATCGGAAGTGCTCGTCGCTATGGCTGAACCTTGGAGACCCAGCCAAATCCTGCCCTAAACGAAAATTGACTCAGAAAAAGTTACTCGTGAGTGTTTGGTGGACTAGCGCCGGTGTCGTTCACTACATCTTTCTAAAATCTGGCCAAACGATTACGGCAGATATCTATTGTCAGCAATTGCAAACCATGGCTAAAGTAGCTGCTAAACAACCGAGATTAGTCAATCGCTCTAGGCCACTTCTGCCGAACGACAACGCAAGAACACACACCGCACAACAAACAACCACTATGAGCTACAATTGGAATGTCTGCGACTACCACCGTACTACCCGGACCTTGCTTCAACAGATTACCATTTTTCCGGAATTTGGACAATTACTTACAAGGAAAAAAATTAAACTCCGATGCTGCAGTCCAAACTCCAAACCGCCTTCAGAGAGTTTATTGATTCTCGACCCCATGTTTTTTTAGTAAAGGGGTCAATGAACTACCTATGAGATTGCAAAAGTGCATAGATAACAACGGTGCATACTTTGGTAAATTAAATATATTTTACAAAAAAAATTGACTTTATATTCCTCTAGTACAAAACGCCAATTTCATATGTAAGGACCTTATATATGTATGATATCTTGTACATTTTAACTTTATTAAGGCCATATTGGCATAATCGTAAACTAAGAATGGCAATTTATTTTATTTGCATTTTATCGTATTTAAGTGTTAACAACGTTGCTAGTACTATTAAAAATATTTACCTGCTATTAAATAATAAATTCACCATAGAGCACGTTGCACGAGCATAAGCACTCAGCACGAGTAATCAGCACTTAAAATAGAGCAATAAAATAGTAACATCGTTTCCTCACGACCTGCATGTCTGAGAAATAAGAAAAAAAATCAAAGATATGTGATATTCGCCATCATGCATTGGGGCAGCGTAACGAAAATTTCCTTGACCTAAAATCCTCCTAAAAGTGAGAGGAGGCCTGTGCCCAGGGCGTATATAGGCTGTAACTTAAACTTTAACTTGAAATATGTAATAAATTTAAATATAGACTTTCTTATTTATTTATAGCTATCTTTATCTATATCATCATCATCATTACAGCCTTTCATAAGTCCACTGCTGAACATAGGCCTCCCACAAGGAATGCCACAAAGCACAGTCCTGAGCCACCTGCATCCATCGACTTCCTGCATGTCTTACCAGGTCGTCACTCCATCTCGTAGGGGGTCGCCCTACACTTCGCCTACCGGTACGAGGCTGCCACTCAAGAACCTTTCTTCCCCATCGGTTGTCGGTTCTTCGAGCTATATGGCCGCCCCATTGCCACTTCAGCTTACTAATCCGTTAATTATACTCATTTATAAAAAAATGTCTATTAATATTAATTAAAGTGGCGGTGGAAGAATATCCACTACCCCATACCATCTCGTGAGTGTCGTAGGAGGTGACAGAGGGAAACAAATCATTAGATGGGCAGCAGTGTCTTCCTAATAACGACTAAAATAAGAAACTGCGATTGCAAATCCGCTTGCCAAGCGTGGGTACTATGGAAAATATCCCCTTATGAGGCAATCTATGCGAAAAGTCTATATTCGGCATGAACTTCAATAGCCTATAACAGTAATGGTGGCATAATTGCAAGCTAAAAATAGCAACTTATTTTATGTGCAGCTTAATAAAGTGATTTTTACATTTATCAACGTTAAAACGTTTGGAAACACGCTTTGTTCTATGGAAATATATCGCATACCACGACAATTAATTATTCCTCCCAATCCTAATGATTAAATGAAAATGACGTCTGAGTAGGTAATTAATATAATTGTAACCCTTGTAGTGAGTGGGTTCAGCAGTGGACTTTTATAGGCTGTATTAAATGGATGGATGGGCATAGGTTATAATGAAAACGGATACATTTACAACCAAAAGTCAAACGTTTAAACATCATCAATGTTCACAACCAAACTATAAGAAGAGTGCAATAATAACATACAAGACGGCGGAGATATCAGTAATTAAATCCAGCGGTATCTTGAGTTGTTTTTAAAAGAAGACGAAAACAGAAAAATTGGACACGGAATAACTTCCAGACAAACAGTTATTTAGCAAACATTACTTTCAAGCTGTAGCCAAAGCCAAACGTTTATACAGGGTCAAACGCTTGTAACGAAGTTCTTTTAATACATTTCTATAGGTAGGGTATTTGAAAACGCTTCTTTTTTTTTACGACCATTTCGGAGTAAATGGAGTGCATGAAAAACCTTTTTATTAAAAGCACTTCAATTACAAAAAACATTCGATGTTTTTTTTTAATTATAAGTCCTTCAAATTTTTTAAATGAGCAGTATGAAATACAAACTATAATTACATACACCTCATTTGTAATAAAACGTATCATTACGGAGAACAAATCGAATTTTGAATCCAGGAAGCGGGCATAGGTCACTTATATTCTAAAAATAGTAGTCACTGCGGTATCAAGTCACAAAGTTTCAATATACATACATCCATTGAGTAACATATAAATCAATGCATACATCCATCTCCAGAAATACCCCTCAAGTGACTGGCCATTTTTAGTTTTTACGCGTCAAGTATCAGGGGCCGTACTGGAGGTCGCACGATACCGGTAGGCGCTAATGTAAGCAATGCCATATTTTGGAACGAAGTTCTTTATTGGACGGTACGGGTTTGGCGGATGGGAGCTAGATGACAAAAAGTGTAAGATTTTTTCGTCACTACCCCTTGTGTCATAGTGTATTTTATTTTAATAGACGCTAATATTTAATCGATTTATATTTGTTAATCAATGGAACTTCGTTCCAACCGAGTGTTCCACGACACTCACGCATGTTTTTTTAAATTTTGTATGCTATTATAATTCTGAATTAAGCTATTTAATTCTACTTTGTAAATATTAAATTCTATTTTATAATACTGTCAATCTCATTTCAAAATTGTGTGTCTACAGTCTACCTGATGCAGTCGCCTATAGACACCTACACTTTTTCTCTATTAAGAATCAAAATGAAGATACCTTGCTACCTCTTTGAACTGAGATAAAAAGCCTAAAAGGGCATCCGGTTGTCTACGCTCACAACAGCTTATAGCTTATGTTTTACGCTAGTATTCTGCGATAGCGTGGTTCTTCCCGGTGGGGACGACTCATTCATGCTACAACCATAATGTAGCTGCAGCGTGCCTCTATCTTGTAAGAAAAAAATACAGTGCGGTAATGACTACAAAACCTAAAAATAGTTAAACCATTTCATAACTTATTTAATAAACTCAAGTACGAGTAACTAACATAAGAGAAAACGCAGCATTACACAACATGTAAGGTATCGACACTGCGATCCCTACAAAGGGAGATGCCCATTTTCAACAATAAACTTTTCCGGAAATGATAATTATTCTCTTTCACGGATAAAGTAACAGAAGTAAAAAAATATTTGATTTTCGTGTTTGAGTGTTCAAGTTCTATTTGCAACTTTAGCATTTTCGCAACTCTCTAGCTTTGCTAGATGCACTTCGTAGCATTCAACTTGGGGCGCTGTCGAGTTTGAAATGAAAGACTACCTTCATGAATAAGTTCTCATTTCAATTAAGTTTTTCCTTTTGAACTTACTTTTGTGCGGTAGAAACAGTTCTTTAAATTGTTAAGAAATCATGTTTTATATCAATTTATAAAGAAAGATCATTTTTACCTTCAACAAAAAGTGCAAAGAATAAAAATGATGTAAATAATTTCGATTTACGTAAGTAACAAAAAAATTTACATAGTAAATTCAAAATAATCTATATAGTTATGCATAATGTATTTTTGCAGTTATTTACCGTATATTATTCAGCATAATCTTAACCTATTGAACCAGCGAAAACATATACATATTAAACATTTATTAATATTGTAAACAATAGAATATCAGACATGCATAAACATAAAGAACAAAATATCTATTACTAGAATTCGCTTTACAGTAACCATCGAGGGGATTTTAATTTAAAATATAAGGAATAATTAAAATAGCAATGTTTCATTCAAAATAGGACCAGAACAGTAATTTATATTTCTTTGGTATAATTTGGTAAAACCTAAGTGATAATTAAAATAAATTACCAAACTAGCAAGAAAGATTCAACAACGATGTGATTCAACAACAACGAGTGATGTGTGATGTATTGTTAGCCGACTTCGGCAAAACCAATTATGATTTTAGCAAGCTGCATGTATGTGTGAGACACACCACTTTGTTTTTGACATATCACGCATTAGAACCTAAGTGTTTGCCTCGTCGTACATAATGCGTACAGCAAAGGAGTAGAATAATATGCCAGCACCTGTCTTTTCATCCGATTATACGAGTAATGTGGGTGTTTTCAAGGCAAGAGTCAATAGTATTATATTGGGTTAAGTCTGTGTCCTTTACTATCCTCCACTGTATCACCACTTACCATCAGATGAACCACCAGAACAACGGGGATTTAGGGATCCAAAACACTGAACATAAAAGAAAATTATAAACAGTTTGGTTTATAACCTTATTTCGACGTTAGAAAACGGTGTATACAATGGTACGAGATCGTCTTTGCATTATGAATGACAAAAAATAGTAAAAGGCTAATTTATCTATGTATTTATTAAATATAAAGTATTATATGACATTGAAATATTATATTCCATAATATTGAAATATCGTCCAGTAAACAAATACAGAAATGTAAATCAAAATGGTAGGTATATTTAGTGCGCATATTTCCTAACGAATAAATAATATGCACAATATTATATAAACTTATATATTTAATACGACACCAAAATAATAAAAAAATACAATGTAATTATTGCATATTTTGTGTACACCGAAAGCACATAAGCAAATGCTAATTTATTAGAAGAATACATATTATTAATTTACAAGATGCAAAGTAATTATCTCTTACACAATAGTAATAGAGTTTCAGAACCTTTTATGTTAGGCAGTAGAGAAATCTATAACATGGTTCATCCAGAGGATAAGCGAAAGAGAATCGGCTTCTTATGTCTGAGCAAAAGGATGGATTGTGCAGGATGCAATCGAATTTCTTACGAAGTCGAATTGGAAGCCACTTAATCTGTTTCTGAAACCGAGATATTCGTTGGTTTAATGTTTTGATGATTTTTTTTTTATCGGCATAACGATAACATTTTTTATTTTCTCTTTAGTCATTATGTGTAAACAATATAATATAAAACGATAATAACTGCATAACACGTCTACAAGAAAACAAGATTTTTTTTTTATAGGATAAGGGTGACAAACGAGCACACAGTCCACCTGATGGTAAGTGGTTGCTGCGGCCCATAGACATCTACATCTATCCTCTATTACAATTCAAAATGTAGATGCGTTGTCACCCGTGAGGACTAAGATGGAATGCCTCATTTCCAGTAACATATATATACATATTAGCACAAAATTAAGAGAGATTTATTAATTTTATGCCTTTAAAAGTATTAAAAAAGTATGTACACAGAGCTAAAATAAATGTTTGTTGACCTTTTAGGAATTCAAGATGTATTCAAGAATATTAAAAGCTAACTCATACCTTTGAACAAAACAATTCATAAAATCTCTGAGTCTGATCTTCTTTGAGTTAAATTGATATTTGAATTATAATAAAAGTATCTGATGAAGCAGACAAAAAAAAATCGTAAGCTTACAATATACTTAAAACGTAATGGAATTAAAAGATGCAATTAAATAAACGCCTTTACATTTTTTTACATTTTGTCGCCATTTTTGTTTTTGTTTACCTTAAGTAATATATTACGAACAATATTTGCAACTTAACCAAATTATAAACTAGAAAAGGCTAGAAAATTTTGAAACTAAACTTATAATATAGCCTTGAATACTAATAATACATACTCTCTGGTAAAAAAACCGTATTTCGTGGATTTTCGCCATAGCAACCGCTGAGTAGTGAGATGGCGCGTTGTCATGGTGAAATAAGATTTTCTTTGTCTGCTAATATGGCCGTTTTTCCGCAAATTTTGCCTTCAGTTTGTACAGTAATGATGCGTAGTATGCTCCTGTAATGGATTTTCCTTTTTGAAGATAACCGATTAAGATAACTTCATGACTATCCCAAAAAATAGTCACCACCACTTTCCCAGCCGAAAAAACAGCTTTTGCATTTATTGGACTGGTTCCCCCTTTACGGTCCACTGTTTTGACTGTATTTTTATTTTGGGCGTATAATGATGAATGGAAAATGAAGAAAGGAGAATGCCAGATTCTCTATAGAACTTTGCCCCAACCAAAAGTGTGGTGTACACGAATGCCGTATGCAACATTATTTTCTACTTTATTAATTCATCCAAATTATATAATTTGAAGTCTCTAGAACTTGCGATTTTTTTCTAAGCTGGACTTTAATAAAATTACATTTACCTTATTTTCTAGAACAGCATTCGTTCTACTTCGTTGTAATTTCAGACTATAAATAATTGTCAGGCGCTAATGATATATATAAATGCCATCAAAAACATAACTTGTAAAAAAACCAAGTCTTGCAACTCAGTTCTTCTACGGTAAAAAGTTGTGAGATCCATGTAATACCAAGTCGGTTAATTTATTCAGTCCCTACTTAAGGGTCCTTCTGTCTTAAGTTATTGCGTAATTAGCTAACCTAACAACATTTTACAGTTACCATATCAATATTAAAAATCTTTTATGTTTTAAATAAATAGATTGACTTGGCAATCGCACTAAACAATCTAATGATCATGAAAACACAATATATCTCACAAGTAATACATATTATATTAAATTCAGGCTTCTAGTTTTATCCACGACGAAGTTATAGCAGGTCGAAAATGGCCTGAACTGCTTCGAGAAAAGGAAGTTACGGCCGGTGCCGCTTTTTGCTCGACTTGGCGGGGGCACTACCATGCCCCCGGATAAGAATTTAAGAATTTAAGGAGCATAATAATATAATAATCAGTAACATTGGAAAAAGGGTTCTCTAGTGTAGGATCCAAAAGGTCCTTACACAATATAAGACTAGCACCACCTGTTTTTCATAAAATCTAAGTCCTACTCATGTAAACGAATTATATTATTTACAAAATTATATCAAGATACATATTATTATGACATGTGTCTGAAGATGGTGTAAATATTTACAGATTAGTAACTAATTTTACGACAACGGCAGGACCATAAATAAAAAAAGCTATAAAAGTAAATATATCTGTTGTAAAGATCATGTTGAAAGAAGAGGTAAGATTGTAAATATAAATGATGACACAAAATGCCTAGATGAAGAAGAAGAAGAAAAGATGACAATTAGTTCACCTCAACATGGTGCAATAATACTGGATGCAATTATCAGAATGTCCGTAGTAATTAGCAGTAAGTCAATAAGTAGGCGTGATCGAGTCCGTACATTAATAAAAGCATAAGTCGTCAGCAAAAGCAGGAAAAGTGCAACGGTAAAGAAAGCGGGAATCAGCACAAGCAAAAATGTGATATAATCATAATCAATGATAATGATTTCTATTTGCATCTTATTTTTATTTCTATTCTCACACATTATGTGTTAAGGGTTAAGAAAACGTCTAAAAATCTCTGTGTATAATTAAATGAAAAAAGTAAATAATGTTCCATTAATAATAAAAGGACCGCTGCAATAACAAATTCATGATTGTGTTAGTTTATAAAATATCTCTACTGAGTAAAAATGTTCTTATGCAACTGTTATTACACAAAACGTAACATTGGTTTTTCAAGAGAAATAAATTACATCTCGTTCGGACTGCGAAATGTATTTTATGATTGTTCCACAAAGAAAATCCTTTTATGAAATAAAGGTTGACTTTTTACCCGTATTCAGCTCTTTATGTTCTAGAAATTTTAATAAAGGTAACAGCAGTAAATAACGTTTTCTTCCTTCTATACCATGTGAAATAACGTAACGCAAAACGTGTATAAAAAAAAATTCATTTTGCAAGAGACTGCGATATTTACCCTGAATAAAGGTAGCTAGGGATGAATCTGAATGACAGAGTGAGAAATTGTTTAATAAGAGAAGAGTGTGGTTTGCAAGATGATGTTGTGACCAGGATTAAGAAAGGAATGCTTCGGTGGTTTGGTCATGTAGAAATAATGAATGAGGAAAGAGTGACAAAGAAAATTTATGTTGCAGATGTGAACGGCAGAGTCGGGAAGGGTCGCCCTAGGCGAAAGTTTATCGACCAAATTGGCGATATATTGAAAATGGGCCAAATCAAGAGTATCTTTAACCGACGAGCGTGTATGCGTAGGTATATGGATGTGGAGGAAGCGAGAGAGGTCTGTCAGGATCGTGCCAAATGGAAGTCCATAGTCTCTGCCTACCCCTCTGGGTGACAGGCGTGAGTGTTTATGTATGTAAAAGTAGCTATATGTAGATATACCATTCTTAGGATTTTTATTATAACATGAGCACATTTTTTTTACTATAATAATAATATCTATCAGTCTTTATTTTCCTATAGCAATCTTTATTTTCCATTTCAAAAGTTTTATATTTTTACAATTTTGTTTAAATGTGAGTGTGGGTGTTTGTTTGTTGACCGTGTAGTGGCAATGTATGAACATCCATTACCACATATACACATATAGTGAGCGTCGTAAGAGGCGATAGGGGGAAACAAAGCAGGAAATGGGTAACAGCGTCTTCCGAATAAATTAAACTACTAGAAAGTAAAACACCGAGGTTTGCCTACACACCTGCCAATCGTGGAAACTATGTCAAATATCCCACTTGTGAGACCCAGGATTTCGTATTTGACATAGAAGGATTTATATGAGACAGTCCAGCCAAAGTTCAGCAGTTGATATTAATAGGCTGTAATATATGATAGCGTTTTTTTATGTTTTTGTAACTATTATCTTAATTTTTTATCTTACTGTAAAATTAAGAAGGTAATACTTACTATAAAACAGAGGTATTTTCCGAGCCAGTGATAATTAAAAAAAAAATACTTTCAATATCTGTTATGCATTAATATGTATTAAATAAAAAAATTCATTCCACCCTATTTTATTCTTCTGACGACGTATTGCGAATAAAATTATAGTGTGCAGAGTTACACACACAGCACGTGCCTCAAAGTTTTACACGGCGTTGTGAGCAGCAATGCAGCAAGTCATACTGTATTTAATAAATAAACGCAAGAAAAGAAAGACAGTATAATACCTAATTTTGTATGTTTAAAATTTAGCCAGTCTCTAATTAATTGTATGGAATATAAAAGTAAAGATAAAATAAATTAACTTCTTCTTGTTTTTACAAATAAATAAGTAAAAGTTAGCAGTGGGAAGCATATCTATTGATAAAGGCTAGTCCATCCATATAAATTTAGTGCCCCTTGAAAGTACTCGGAGTTAAAAATAAATTGTTAATTTAATTACGTAGATAATATTATATTTTATAATAACGTGATTCCTATTTCTTATACATGGAATACGACTAATTTTACATATTTTATTGATACAATTTTACACATTATTCTATACGTGGTAGAGCCATGATGCAGCTATATTAGTAGTATAGTTGTACCACGAATACGTTGGTTCGATCGGGGAAGGAGCACGCTCTCACAGAATACTAGCGAAAAATAACAGCTTAACAGTGCTGTTTATCATATAGTAAGTGTAGAGGAGTGGAGACTCTTTTTACTGGAAAAAAGACGTTCTATCTTAGTCCTGACGGATGACAACGCATCTGTATTTTGATTCTTTACTGAGTATAATGGATGTAAGTGGACTGTATATTTATTTATGCTATTGATTGATTAATGACTGACTGATCTGAGGTTAGCTATACTAGGGGACTGCTCGAAGAAAAGATGGTACTTTTTACTATACTGTATTACACTATTTACAATATTCGGCACTATTAAAATAAACTATCTAATATGTACAGAAAAAGGTCTTCAGTTGTGGAGTCTTGATCTGTTGTCTTGAGTCTTCTTTGGAGTCTTCTCGAGTGCCGCTTCCGAAGTGAAATGAACAGCTCACAGACCGAGACGCCCTTCTTATATCTCGCAAGAAGGTCAGTCTCAGTCTGCGAGTAGTGCCGTGCGACGATAATGAAGCCGCACGCGCGCTGATTGGTCGCCGACATCACGGGATCAGCGCCAGTGTGCGGGGTGCGCGGGGCGTAGCGGGGTACGAAGGGGCGACGGGGCGGCGGGTCTCTAGCTGTCCTCAACACTGAGGATAGATGTAGATGTCTAATGGGTGTCAGCAACCACTTACAATCAGGTGGATTGTGTGCTCGTTTCTCACCCTATTCTATAAAAAGAAGATGCTTTATTTAAACATTTTACCACTGCAAGGGAGAGAAATAGTGTTTTAAATTTAGTTTTTTCAAATTAAGTACATATTTTTTATTAAATTGTCTGTTGATATTTCTAGCTCTACAAATTAGCTCCAATCAAGCTGCAAAACGTTACAAAAATATATTGTCACTATAATACTATTTTATTTTGAAAGTATAAAAATAAGCATACAACAAAGGAGAATGGGATTTTTGGGCCTGAAGTTAACTAATTGGTTTATACTTTAAAAAATTGGTCATATTTTTATCAAGTAAAATACAAAAAAGTAGCTCTTTTTACAATCTAGAATTCGATAAAACAATAAAATAAGAAATAAGTTAGAAAATCGATTGTAGTGTATTCTTTATGGCAATAAATTGATTACCATAAAGAATACACTAGTGAAATCTTCTTATTTTGAAACTTGACTTGACAGTTCAGACTTCAAACTATGTACTTAAAACGTAGATAGAGGAACTTAAAAGAAAAATACAGATTTTCGATTCGATTTGAAACGAGCGCAATTTAATCGATTCTCGATTAAATTGAGCATTTTAATATCTATTTTCGATTATTTTTCTGTGTTAGGGAGATAAAAAATAATTGCGTACATATTTACAAAAAAGTAATAAAAACTACAAAATATCAACATTACAACAAGTAACAGTTACAACAACAATTAAAGTAATCGATCACAGACCCTAATATTCACTTCACTTAGTTGTTGTTGTTTTAACTTTCGTTAATCGTTTCACCATTTCGTTTCATTATTAACCACTGCTTTTTATGGTGATTTTATATTGATCCTGCTTTTATATCTTTAAGTAATTATAGTGAAAAATAGCCTGTTACAGTGTAAAAACAGTGAAAAATCACCTGTTATAGTGTAGGTAATAGATAATCTCACTTTTACTTATTCTACAATAACTCAGCTCCTAGATTGACAAATCTTGTAAGATTTTCAACTATGAATTGTTTATATATACGCTTTCAAATGGTCCTACTTTTATCTTATTAACAAATATAACTTCTCCTTTATTATTATTTTTATTTATTATTACTAAATTTATTTTTATTATTATTATTACTAAAGGTGTTGAACTGGTAGTTTAGAAAATTAGATGTTTAGTTGAGTATATACTAAGAATCAGGAAAATTTGTAAGTTGTGAATTATGTCCGCTCAGTTAACCGTATTAGCAGTATTAGTTTCACGATTACTGACTGCAGGCGTTAGACGAAATCGCAATTTACCATAATTCAAAAGCACAGTCATTATTAGCGCTGAGCGTTGGTAATATACTATTAAAGATGATGGTTATATAAAAATATTGGACAGTAAAAAAGTTCTATAAGACATAATGAAAGGAAATTTTAATAAACAAGTTCCTTTCATTATATCTTAGCTTGCCTTAGGGAAAATAAATATTTCATTAAATTGCCTCCGAATCTTAAGTTTATTTTCTTCTTTTGTTAAATTTTTGGTTTCAAATTTCATTGATATTTGAAGTGAATTTGTTACAAATTGAAAGGCAGAGGGACGATTTAATTAAAAAGGGAGAGTTCAGATTTCGTTCATCACGCTTAGGTTTCCCCTATTCGGCTTTTACAAATACATTTTAATGTCTAAATTAAATATCTTCAGCTGAATTTCAAATAATCGTTTTTACTACATTTATATTCAATCGAATAAAATCACATTACCAAGTCGAATGCAGTTTTAAATAGATACTCGTAATAAATATTATACATATTAAATAAGCATATATTTAAATAGATATATGTGTATTTAATAGCTATGTCATGTGATGATAAAACCGATAACGATCCCGTAATATACTTGTACTTGGGAATTTGTTACAGTGGCATCATCAGCATCATTACCATTATAGCCCTTCGTAGCGGCCTGCTGCACATAGGCCTCTCCCAAGCAATGCGATAAAACACGATCCTGAGCCACCTGCATGAAATGACTTCCTGCATATCTTACAAAGTCGTCTCTCCAGCTATTGAACATTACAGTGTTATTTTATTTGTCTTCTACAAAATACTAGCAATGTTATTAACATTACTAATATTCCCTTTACCGTCGCGAAGTTAAACTGCAAATAAAATAGGCAAAGGCTTTTCAAATATCCGATGTATACAAGATCGATCGTTGGCCGGCAACAGTTGGTCAATAAGATAAGATGCCACATACGATGGAGTTCTATAACAAACCGCAGGCGATTACAATAACCTCATTGGCTGCATCTCTGAATAGCGACTTAGTGGAGCTTAAACCAGTTTCTGCAATTTTAGTTATACGATGTAAGGCTTTCACATTATAATTGTTATAATTTGTGATGAAAAAATATAGAAACGCGTTACGTATAACGCTGGTTAGATATTGCAAAATCATAGTTGCATTTACATACTAATGCGTGTTAGTTAATATTTGAGAATTTATCTTTTACGTTTGTAAACTGTAGGCACCAATTAAAACGTTATTTGCAATTAATTGTCCTCATTTACTATGGGTGTTGAAAGAAAACATCGTAAGGAAACCAGCATGTCTGGATATTTAAATGAAAACAAATCTAAGACATCCGAAGGCCACTAACACACATTGGGGCAGCACATCCATGGTTATAATTTCAAATTGACAGCGGCCTTATGTCGTAGCAGCAAGGGCAGTTTTTCCTTCAGTAAAAGAAAGTGCTCAATTCTACTATATGTTTTATATCATACTCAATTATGAACCGATTTCGATTATTATTTTTCTTTTCTATTCTATTTTTATTCTTATAATATCCATATCATATATCCATTTATGATATCGATCTAGTTGCATGTTCTGGATTCAAAAGTAAGCCGGTATTATACAAAACATGTGTTACAAACAAAAAAAAGAAAACAACAACTGCTTGGGGAAAATTGAGCAACAAGACCAATGCAACCCCTGCCATGCTATCCTTGAATACCTGCAACATCAGGGGACTTCACTCGAACCTAAACGCCGTCCACTACCATCTTGAGACGGCGCAGCTGGCCTTGCTCATTCTCACCGAGACGCAGGTGTCCTCTCCAGCCTGGGGTACAAATTTGAAGACTCCTTTGTGGAGTTTGCGTATACATCAGAGAGGACATCTGTTCTCGAAGCCTCGCCAATCTTGAAGGTTCGGACCTGTCCATCCTTTGGCTACGTGTAGATAGCGACGACCATCCGCTCGTCTATGGATGCCTCTATTGATCCTATAGCGGTAATGCTGAAACAGACTGACTCATTGACCACATCCAAAAGGCTACAAATTCTTTGCTACAACGGGTGCCACCACGCCGAATGGCTCGGTTCCCGTTTAAGCGATCATGCAGGGAGATATTTTCATGACTTTGCCTTGGCATATGGTCTGACACAACTGGTTACTACGCCTACGCGGATTCCAGATGTGGAGGATCATGCACCCTCCCTGTTCGACTTTCTGCTGACCTCTCATCCGGACAGATGGTCTCCGTCGAGGCTCCTCTTGGCTCCTCGGACCATTGTCTAGTCCGGAGTGTGGTGCCACTCATGCTGAAATCGCGGTTGCTTTCTGCAGGCTGCTGTCGTGTTTGGCACTATAGGTCAGCCGATTGGGATAGGATGCGGTCTTTCTTTGCATCCTACCCTTAGGGGCGGGAATGATTCTCATCGGACGATCCCAACATTGTTGCTAATTCTGTTGTTGATGCAGTACTTCAAGGTATATAACTTTTTATTCCTTCTTCTGTGGTGTCCATCGGAGGCAAATCTCAGCCATGTTTTAGTCGCTCCTGTAAAATTGTATCACGCTACAAGCTGGAGTGCGACCGGGCCTAGGCTGACGCATCTACGTTCCGGGATGTAAACACCAGCGCCTTTAAAAAGAAGTATAATTCCGCCTCCAGGTCCTTCAAAAGAGTCATTGCATTATTGTATTGCATTACTATTTACACAGGTACTCAACCTAGTTCAGGCAAGTAACTTATATTATAAACTTGACTTTTCAAATTTTCTTTTATAGATTCTACAATTTGAAGCTACACATAGTTTTAATTTTATTATAGCATGTTATATTTGTTAGACTTATTGTTACTTTATTTAGTTCTAATCATATTTGTTTCAATTAAACATGTGAAATTGGAAATTAAATACAAATTATTTATTATTTATTTATTACCAAGGCAAAGTCAGAGCACATAGGCAGAATTGGCGAAAAACTAGTTCGCCTTCCTTCAGGAACCCGTTCATACTGGTCTCTCGCCAAGGCTGTCCAAAGGAACTTCTGTCAGCCATCTCTTCCATCTCTGCACAGAGAGGACGACTCACTGGCCCATGCCGCAAAAGAGAAAGCCGATGCTATTTCTTTGCGTACAACTCGACTCTCAATGATGACGGAAGGAGAAAGCCGATGTGCTAGGCTCTTTCCATGGGTCCAACTCGACTCTCAATGATGACGCAATACTCCACTGACTATCCCGCGGTGTGAGTGCTCCATGCCAGGTGTGCCATTCACACAGAGCTCGGTTCGCCAAACACTCTTCTTCCTGGACATCCACAAGTCAAGTGGGCCTGACGGGATCCCCCCAATTGTACTGAGGACGTATGCTGCATTGGCTAAGTTGGCACAGGTTTTAACGCGTCTTTTCCGGTACTCCTACACCCTAGACGTAGTCCCGAAATCATGCAAGACGGCTTTTGTCCACCCGATCCCTAAAAAACGCAACCGCTCAGACCCGTCTAACTACAGGCCTATCGCCATCACCTACTTGTTCTCCAAAATAATGGAATCCATTGTAAACTGCCAGCTCATGCGGTACCTTGAGGATCACCAGCTGATTAGTGACCGCCAATACGGTTTTCATCGAGGTAGATTAGCTGGTAACTCGGGCAACCTGACTCGGGCAGAGGCAGTAGAGTCCAAGAGGGAGGTATTGGCCATTACTTTGGACATTGCGAAGGCCTTCGAACGGGCATGGCACAAAGACATGAAGCTCCCTTCCTATGGGCTTCCAGAGAAATAGTGAAATTGCCTCACCAGCTTTTTTGCTAATCGTCATCAATGCATCAAGGTCGTTGTAGACGGTGCATGCTCCAACTACAAGCCTATTAATGCTTGTGTTCCATAAAGCTGCGTGCTATCACCAACGCTGTTTTTTCTGCATATAAATGATATGTTGCGAAGCGGTTACATTCATTGCTATGCGGATGATAGAACTGGTGATGCTATATACACCAGCCGTGCCAATATTTTTTGGGAAAACTTCACCGAATACCGAATAAACTTGTGTCTGAAGTCGAGTTTTGTTGAACAAAGTCTCGGATTGGGGGCGACTAAATCTAGTCCAGTTTAATCCCTCAGAAGACACAAATTTGCGCGTTTACCGCTAAAAAAACCCCTTTGTCTTATCTCCTCAGTTTCCAGTATCGGAATCCGCGCCGTTGACATATCGAGTGACGTTCAGTTTCGTGGTTACTTGGAAGAGAAGGCCATTTTCTATTCTGATTTTCTTTCGCATTTACCATGGGGAGTGCTTTGAGGAATTCTTCGGATTAATCCCAGCTGCTAAATTTCACAAAAGCACATCGCGGCAAAACTCCCGATACTATTCACACCATCTGGATGCTTGGCGGTCCACCACTGTACGTTTCACTAGGAGTTTTCTTCCGCACACGAGCTCTTTGTGGAATAGTTTACCACCGGCGATTTTGCGGGACCGATACGACTTAGGGACTTTCAAGAAAAGAGATTATTCCTTTCTAAAAGGCAGGCAACGCACATGCAATTCCCTAGATGTTGCAGTTCTTCATGAGCGGTGGTAGTCACTTACCATCAGGTGAGTCGTATACTCGTTTGCTCCCTCTCCTATATAAAAATAATTATAGTTTGCATGCCTTAAGCGCGAAGCGCGCAAGTATTTTTCTTCTTTTTTTTCTTTTTTTTTTAAACGTATGTTCTGCTTGGGCCTAAAAATTAAGATTCCAACGTTTTGTCACCTGAAATCATATCTAGCAATCACATTATACATATAAATTATATAAAAAGCACATTGTCAGAAAGATAAATGTTTAAAAAGAAGTAGGCTCTTTTCTTGAAGGTGTGTCGATATCTGCTATTGGAACTACTCGACGAGGAGAACTAGATGTGCCGAGTTTGTGGTCGTTTTGTTAGTTATGATGAAACCTTTCCTCTGGACTTGAAAGAGTAACTTGAAAGTGTACTTTGATGACCGCTACTGGAACTCCTCGACGAGAAGTACTAGACAAGTTTGGGCTCGTTTTGTTATTTATGATGAGACCTTACTTCCGGACTTGATGAAGTGACGTGAACGTGTACTTTGATGACTGCTACTGGAATTCCTCGACGAGGAGAACTAGATGTGCCAAGTTTGGGTTCGTTTTGTTAGTTATTATGAGACCTTAACTCCGGACTTAATAGAGTGCCTTGAAAGTGTACTTTGATGACTGCTACCAGAACCGCTCGACGAGGAGAACTAGATGTACCGAATTTAGTCGCGTTTTGTTAGTTATAGAATATAATAGATATATAGAATATACCTTTTGTCCGGACTTGACGGACTGACTTCAAGGTGTATTTTGTTGACTGCTACTGGAACTCATTGACATATAGAACTACAATTTACATTTTTTTTTTCAATTTTTTTCTCTATCATTGGGTATTGTGAGTTTTACATAAAGATATCAGAAAATTGGCAGTATAGCTATAAGCTTATTAGTGAAAACTTGTGTGTATTTAAACTACTACTAACTATTACCAACTAATAGAAAAAAGTATAATCATGTTATATGTAATTTTTTTATTGCGCTTAATGCACGCACAGGATGGATTTATTAATAGAGTTTATTGTTTTATTATTTTCAAAGACTAATTTATTCATTCATTCATTTTTTACACCCAGTAAAACTCACTGCTTAACTTAGTCCTCTTCCATAGGTTTCCGTTAAGGGGAATATTTGCCATAGTTGCCATGTTTGTTAAAAACCGCAGTTTTATATTGTTATCAGAAAGCTGCTGTTGACCCACTCCTGTTTCAGTTTCCCTCTTTCGCCTCATACAACACTCATGGGATCATATGGTTTTAAAAATAGTTGCACTAATTTATCATTTTTGTCAAAAGTTTTAAATTTGGCACCAAAATGGAGGTTGAAATATTTTATATCAGTTATTCAAGTAACAAACAATAAGGTAATATAGTTGCTTGCGTATACACATGTAACAGTAAAGTAAGTAATTAGTTTGTAGATTTCGATAATATTTTTAATTTGTGGCCAAAATTGGCCTACACTTGGCCAATTTTACAGACCTAGAGATAAATAAAAAATGACTTTCAATAAGTATTATGTAAAAATCAATATTGTCTGTGGCAGCCCCGGTAACAAGTTGTAAAATAATTGCTCCCAACTACTTAAAAAAATTAAATATTGTAAATTAATAATATCCACCTCAATTTTGAGTTACAGTTGTTAAATACGACTTATTTGTGTTTGTAAAATAAGTAAAAGTCAGAAGTACCTATTTTAATTACATACATTGTGTTCCAACCAAAAGTAACAGCTGTAACGAACATCGTTTAAACGTATTGTAAGTGTAATTCTTGTTATCCCTTTAACATTTTAAAATTTACATATTAAGTAAGTGTTGTTGTGGATTTTATTTTGAATTATTTACATGATAATTTAATATTATTTATCTATAAATAAGCCCATACATCTAGACATTTGCTTAGTCTGCTTCTTTGGTTTTCTTTCTTTGTTTTCTTTTGCTATTTACATTTAATAGTAAAATGAATACACGCAACGCCAAAACGCGCGAATTGGAGAACCAACTTCAAATGGTGCTTCAAGAACTTAAGGCATCAAAGGAGCAGTGTAAGCTGTTAATTAAAGAAAGGGATGACAATGAAAAGAAAATAATAAATATAATTGCCAAAAATACTGAGCTAAAAAGTGACATGGTTAAGTTGCATAAAGAATATACATTTGTTACGAAAGAAAGGGATCAACTTCAGAGAACAGTCGATGAGTTTGACCAATGCAGCAAGGAATATGAGGAATCCCTCAAATTAATTGCTGCATTGCAGTTACAGTTAAGTGAAGCGAATGAGCAGATTGTGCAATTAAAACATTACATAGATAACATGAAAGCGTTCCAAACTCAAAGTGTGTTCAATGAGCTCATATAATGTGAATCTTCTAAATCTAAAGCATTGCAACCCTTCACAACAATCGATTTGACTGGTGATGATTATGTCATATCAAGAACAGCAGCAAAGACTACCTGCAGTAGAAGAAAATTAAAGAAATATATAAAAATTAATAAATATATTACAAAACTACAAAAATTAATTAAAACTAAAATTAATGTTAAAAATTATATAAATGTATGCAAAGAAAAGCAAGAACTAATAAATAAACTTAAAATATATTCAATTGAGGTGGAAAATATGAATCACTGTTATGAGACTGATATAGAGTGTCTAAATTCAACAATTTAATCACTTAAAAGGTCTCTACAAATTGTATCAAATAAATATGCATCGGCTCAAGATGAGATAAAAGAACACATATTGGCCATGAATGATCTGGTAAAATCATGTAAATATAATGAGGTGCGCTTTCACTCCTTAATTAAAATCAGAGTGAGTATCAGCGCTCTATACCAGGTTTATAGGGGACAATATGTGTAAATAACAAAGTAAACAGTAAGGCCTCATTATTTTCACCTACATTCTATGACAGTGCCATGACAATGGATATAAACTTAAAAAGCAATGTAAATATTAAAAAAATAAAGTTATTATGTATTGTGATGACATAGGCAAAAATTTGGGCATGATGTTAAATAACTGTTTAAAAGGAATCTGAATAGTAATTATTGCATGCCTGGAGCATCCTTTAGTCATATAATGAATAAAGCTTTAGCTAGTAAATTTTGTCCTAATAGCACATTAATAATTCTTGTTGGGAGAAGAGGCAATGTAAAAAAATCAATTATTAAAATATATTGATAATCTAAATACTTTAAATGTACATAAAATTATCTTGTTTACATTGCCTTACATACAGGGTTAGCCGCAGGAAAATAAAACAAGATATGATTTAAATTTATTAATGAATAAATATTCATGTAATAATAATTTAAACTTGACATTTAATTGTTACAATTATAATGATAGAATTAATTTAATAGATATAAATAATTTAATTAAGAAATTTTTGACTAGAGATAGGTATTACCTATCAATATATAATTTAAGACAGATAGCAAATGTGCTATCTTATTATTTATATATTAACTCAGCCAAGGACTTGGCTACACAGACATCTGCTCCTTTTGAGCAGTGTAATGACTTAATATGCAATTTGGAATCAGTTCCAAGTAATTTAAATTAGAAAATGAGACAATAGAGATAATCTCTAGCAGTTATAATAATGTAAATAGTTTAGAATGTGGCTTACAAATCTTTAATTGTAGACTCCACAGAAAAATAATGAAAATTGTTTACACCTGCTGCATCAAAATATACAAGACATGATAGGCAAAGAGCTAAAAATTGAGTTGTTTTTAAATAGCAACAATATTCATATTTTATGTATTACTGGACATTGGTTAAAAGCTTATAACTTAATGTTTAACTTCAGTAATCACTAGGTGGTCAGTTCTTTCAATAGAGATACGGTTTTAAGAGGTGGCTCCTTAATATTAGCTAGTAAATTATTATCATGTAAAGAACGTAAAGATATTGTGAGCCTCTCTGTTGAGCGAACTGTAGAAATGGCATGTGTTGAGTTTGAGCACCTCATTGTTGTGAGCGTCTACAGACCCCCATGTTCAACATATGATACTTTTGAAAACATTATGGAGGAAGATTTTGCTAAGCTTAATAAACAGAATAAATCTGTTGTAATATGTGGAGACTTTAATATCAATCTCCTAGAAGCTTCCTCCATCAATATTAAATTTAGATCATTGTTTAAATCATATGGTCTTTTTAATTTATTTATAGAGCCAACGCGTATTTCTCAATCTAGTACAACATGTATAGATAACATTTTTACAAATGTGAAGCCGTTGCATAAATGTATAATTCAAAAATTAAGTTCTGATCACTGTGGACAAGTAGTTTCGTTACCTTATGTTCACTGTTGTGGCTGTATAACGTTTATAGGTCGTATCAAGCACATCTATTATTGTGAATATGGCGCATATCTCTGCCTGTATAACGGCATCACAGATCTACGTGTAAGTGATTGATTTCTTGTTTGGTATATACATTATACATAGTATATAATTTAACGACTAGTAATAATATTTTTAATTTTGAAAAAAAAACAAATGCTTTCTCATAATCGATACAATGTATGCCGTGTAGTAGGGACGTAAGAACACCGTGGGTGTCGTAAAAAGCAATAAAGCGAAATGAAACATCAGCATCATGATAATAACACAAAATATTAAAAGAAACTGCGGCTGTCAACCTATGATCAATATCCCATGAGGGAATCCGATTCCGATCCGACCCCCATGATGGGAGGGGAACCGATTTTCAGCCGTGACGCCTCGCGCCAACAGAATTATTTCCAATGAGATTAGGCATTTATAAGAATGGGTTATCAAGCATGCAATTCTGGGAGACTTCCTCACACTCCTCACTTGGTGTCTCTTGAAAAGACGGACGTAATAGAAATTTTCTTAAGACAATGCGATTTACTATTTATGTTATATCAATACTAAGTATCTAGTGGGATTGTAGTCAGTCAGTCTGGCTTAGTAAGTTAAAACCCGGACCTCTTTTTATTACTGAGAGAGTTTGTAGAGCAAGAATGATTCCGCCTCGATGCCTCAATGTGTGTTGGTAGATTTCATGGGTCTCCCAATTTTTTTTTTATATTTCTTAGACAAGCAAGTTTCCTCATTATGTTTTTCTATCACCATTGAACTTGTGTACCTTATAAAACTATTAGGTACTAGTTTTCAAGACGACTGTTATCTAATCTCAGAGTAATTAATTACTCTAAATATAGCAATAATACAAAGTAAATGACAATCAAAAACATTTACTAATTTGCTATTTTCACACAAATGACTTCCATATATTATGTTACATATTATGAACGGAGCGAAGCAATTAAGCTGACGTTGTTAGCTTCACTGTCCAACCCTGTCATCCTGAATAACCAGAACAAAGTGTCGTGCCAGTATATATCCCAGAGGACACTGTTTAACATTAAACGAGAATATAGTATATGAAAAGTTGTTTACTTATATACAAAAATATGATACAAGTTATGTTCGACATAATATTCATATTCACTAACATATCATGTAACTTCAGTTGGTAAGAAAGGTATGAAACGAATAAACGCATGTACTTCAGTATAACGCAACTTATGTATAACTCGACATATTTCAGAAATGGTCGCGCACTTCTATCAAGTCAGAAACAATATGATATCGCGTTTCAAGATATAGGTGTCGACATCTAGTCACTTTTATAAACATAAATATAGTTATACATCGTCTTCGACTTCGTTCAAATATATTTTAGTTTTTTAAGAGTTTACACTCAATTGTAAATATTTTTTTTGAATATAAATACTTAATTAAGTTAATATCTGTACATTAGTAACTGGAAATATTGTTTTCTAAATAAATTAATTTTTAAAGTGCCCAAGGAAGAAGAAATTTTCGCGGCGACGTTGATTAATGATGTTGAAAAATGCATTTTTATATAATTTAGATGTGGAACGACGACCAACATGCTCTCGTTACTTAGAATTCGATAGTTTTTAATACCTATGTAATATTATTGCTGCATGTTTTTATTAAGTGGGTGATACTGTATTTTATAATTATGTATTACAATAAAACGCTGTATTTATGAGTATAATTTTAATAGAACATTATTGGGGAGCGAAATCTAGATACAGATACATATATTTCGCTACACTATTATAAAAATAAATCAAACAAATTAAATATTTTTTTTATAGGATAAGAGGGTGACAAACGAGCCCACAGTCTACTTGATGGTAAGTGGCCGCTGTGGCCCATAGAAATCTACATCTCTCTTCGATTACGAATCAAAATGTAGATGCGTTGTCACCCGTGAGGACTAAGATGGAATGCCTCGTTTCCAGTAAAAAAGGTCTCCGGTTCTCTCCACTCATCATACGAAATACAGCAGCTTTAAGCTGCTATTTTACGCTGGTATTCTGTGAGAGCGGGGTCCTTCCACGGTTGAGCCGACGCTGCAGCCATATTATGGTTGTAGCACGAATGCGAGCTACCACCATAATATAGCTGCAGCGTGGCTCTACCACGTATAAAAATAAAATAAAAATAAAAATGCGTGAGTGTGCACGCGCAAGCGCACGCGCACGCTGACGCACACGCACACGCACTCGCACACGCACACGCACACGCACACGCACAGGCACACGCACACGCACACGCCCATGCTCTCACACATGTACACGCAAATGCATCAGAACACGCACACGCACACGCACACGCACACGACCACGCACACGCACACGCACGCTGACCCCACTGTAAAGATATTGCAAAAATAATTCGAAAATATTTATTTTACTTTCATATCATAGAAGACTATCTTGTTTTATTTTATTACGGTCAAATAGTGATCGCGAGGGTGAAAATTGGTAGCGACCACCGAATGGTTAGAAGCACACTGAACGTAAACGTTAAGTTGGAGAGGTCTCGTCTAATGAAGTCAACGCTACGTCCCCCTTGTGCTCTGTTCCAAAGTCCCGAAACCTTTCAGCTCGAGTTACAAAACCGTTTTCAGTGCCTACAAGCTCGTGGAAACTGTCCATGCGGTCGGAGCTAAGTTATGCAAGACCCGCCGCAGAAGAACACAAAAACTCTCCGATCACACTCTTAATCTCATGGCTGTTAGACGGGAGATGAAGCTTCATTCTTCAACAGACTTGACAGCATACAGGCAACTGAACAGACAGATCTCCAAATGCATGCGGCGGGACTTACGCAACTTCAATACAGCTCGTATTGAAGAAGCGATCGAGCGGAACCAAGGCTCCAAAGTCTTTGCCAGAGATCTGTGTGCCAGAAAAAGCCAACTGTCAAGGCTGAAGACCGAATGTGGCAGCATCGTTTCCAGGACACCTGAGATTATGAGTGAGATTCAGAGGTTCTATGGACAGCTGTACACGTCATCTTTGGAGCCACACGCAAGTGTGAGTAACGATCCAAGAGCGAGTCTTATCCGACATTATTCCGAAGATATCCCGGACGTCAGTCTGAGCGAGATTAGAATGGCTCTGCAGCACCTTAAAAACGGTAAGGCCCCAGGCGAGGATGGAATTACAGCGGAGCTTCTGAAAGCTGGTGGAAGATCGGTACTTGAAGTCCTTCAGAAGCTTTTTAATTCCGTCCTCCATGGTGGCACTACACCGTAGGCGTGGAGCAGAAGTGCGGTGGTCTTATTTTTCAAGAAAGGTGACAACGCTCTCTTGAAGAACTACAGACCGATTTCCCTTCTGCGCCGCGTCTACGTGCTGTTTTCGAGAGTCATTACGAATCGTCTCGCGCGCAGACTTGACGACTTCCAGCCTCCCGAACAAGCCGGTTTCCGAAAGGGCTTTAGCATCATAGACCACATACATACCCTTCGGCAAATTGTACAGAAGTCCGAAGAGTACAATTTGCCACTATGTCTGGCGTATGTGGACTATGAGAAAGCCTTTGATTCCGTCGAAATTTGGGCGGTGCTGCAGTCCCTTCAGCGGTGCCAAGTTGACTGTCGGTAAATCGAAGTGCTGAAGTGTTTGTACAGTAGAGCTACGATGGCTATCCGAGTACAGAACCAGAGTACGAAACCTATCCAATTGCAGAGAGGTGTAAAACAGGGTGACGTCATATCCCCGAAACTCTTCACCGCTGCATTGGAAGACGTTTTTAAGCTTCTGGACTGGAAAGGATACGGTATCAACATCAATAGCGAGTACATCACTCACCTTCGATTTGCCGACGATATAGTCCTTATGGCAGAATCGCTGGGGGACCTAAGCACTATGCTCAATGACCTCAATAGTGTCTCCCAAAGATCTCCCAAAGTCTCTCTTAAGATGAACATGGACAAAACAAAGATCATGTTTAATATCCATGTCACACCTATGCCGGTAGTTGTTGGGAACACTAAGCTCGAAGTTGTTGACGAGTATGTTTACCTGGGACAAATAGTCCGACTAGGTAAGTCCAACTTCGACCGAGAGGTCAATCGACGGATTCAACTCGGTTGAGCAGCGTTCGGGAAATTACGGCATATCTTCTCGCTTTCAGAAGCTCCGCCCTAATTCCATCCTCACTTGGGGCCTTGCCGTTTTTAAAGTGCTGGAGAGCCATTCTAATCTCGCTCAGACTGACGTCCGGGATATCATCGGAATAATGTCGGATAAGACTCGCTCTTGGATCGTTACTCACACTTGCGTGTGGCTCCAAAGATGACGTGTACAGCTGTCCATAGAACCTCTCAATCTCACTCAAAATCTCAGGTGTCCTGGAAACGATGCTGCCACATTCGGTCTTCAGCCTTGACAGTTGGCTCTTTCTGGCACACAGATCTCTGGCAAAGACTTTGGAGCCTTGGTTCCGCTCGATCGCTTCTTCAATACAAGCTGTATTGAAGTTGCGTAAGTCCCGCCGCATGCATTTGGAGATCTGTCTGTTCAGTTGCCTGTATGCTATCAATCTGTTGAAGAATGTAGCTTCATTTCCCGTCTAACAGCCATGAGATTAAGAGTGTGATCGGAGAGTTTTTGTGCTCTTCTGCGGCGGGTCTTGCAGAACTTAGCTCCGACCGCATGGACAGTTTCCACGAGCTTGTCATTCCAATCGTCTACTTCATTGCAGTCTTCTAGGCACTGAAAACGGTTTTGTAACTCGAGCTGAAAGGTTTCGGGACTTTGGATTAGAGCACGAGGGGGACGGAGCGTTGACTGCATTAGACGAGACCTCTATAACTTAACGTTTAGGTTTAGTGTGCCTCTAATCATTCGGTGATCGCTGCCGGTTTTTACCCTCGCGATCACTGAGACATCACTGAACAGTTGTCGTCTGGTCGTCATAATGAAGTCAATCTCATTTTTTGTCGAACCGTCGGGGCTCGACCAGGTCCACTTCCTGTGGGGCCGCTTCTGGAAGAAAGAGTTTATCATAAAGAGTCCCTCTTTCTCCATGAAGTCGGCCAGCTGCTGGCCCCTTGGGTTCCGTTGCCATATTCCAAATTTCCCCACTTTCAGCTCACCGTTCTCTCTTGTGCCTAGTTTTGCATTGAAGTCTCCCATTAACGCCGTATATTGGGTTCTGGAGGAATGCATGGCTCTAGAGATATCCTCATACATTTCTTCCACCTCCTCATCGGGGTGTGCCGAGGTTAGTGCGTAAACCTGTATGACCTTCAGCTAATACCGTTTGGTGATTCTGAGTATAAGGTACGCAACCCTCCTCGACACACTCTCAATCTTTATAACGTTGTTAACGAGAGACTTGTGGATGATAAATCAGACACCTCCTTGGGACAGATGGTCGCCCTCCCGGTAATAGAGCAAGTTGCCGGATTCGAAGATTACCGTGTCCTCCCCTTCTCTTCGGACTTCGGATAATCCTATAATATGCCAGCGTAACTTGTCTATCTCTTCTTCCAGCTCCACAATCTTTCAGCTCCACAATCTTCCAGGTCCACAATCGGTTTACACAATTTAACGGTTGGTGAATAGGAATATGATCTCTTTTCTGCCGACTTCAAAAAGGAGACGGTACTCAATTCGACTGAATATATTTTTTATGTGTGTTACCTCGTAACTTTTTACTGGGTGAACCGATTTCGATGATTCTGTTTTTATTTGAAAGCTGGTATACTTCACATGTGGTCCCATATGAATTTGATTAATGTCAAAACAATAGTTTTCGAGTTATTCTTAATAATTTATATTGAAGTTGGCTGTAAAAAATGTTTAATTTTAAATTATTAATAATAAAATGCAGTAATTTGCTCAAATTACCTTTACTTGATCTCTAATATTTTACGACAAGCAAAAATACAATATTTATTAAACATACCGACTAACTTACGAACTAATATTGGCATAAGAACTGTTAACATAATTTCTCAGGCGCATCAACAAGCCCCTAAGCCTATACAAGACACCAGCCTCCGCAAGCACAGCAAAATAGAGAGAATAAGCCGGTATAAAGTGGAAATTAATTCTTTCATTTGCTATTACTTCAGATAAAGAATTACAATTTATCGTAATAAATTGTGAAATGTTATTTGTATGCGCCTATAATGGAGGTACCATTATCCGAATATTTCATTAGGTCATCGCTCTATCTCGTAAGGTAAGCTGCTAGAGGCTGAACCCAACACTATACTTTTTTTTTATAAAAAACGTTACCTCCACACTAGTATTTTCTCCTGTATCATACAGGCAGATACAAACATAAATTGCACAAGCACAAACATCCAGACCCGGAACAATTATTTGTAAGCCATACAAATACTTGTTCCGTGCGGGATTCGATCCCGCAAAACCCCAGCGTTGCAACTCATTGCTAAGCCACTGAGACACGGAGCCATCACATTAAAATATTAAGAGGTTTCCCTCTTCTTGACATAAATCTACGCAAAGCTAATATGAAGGTATTGCTAGTTAAATCACTCACTAGTTCATGATTAATTAACTTTGTCGCGAAGCAAATAAAAATAGCTATATACACCTTTACAATTTTACAACCACGGTCTTGGCGAAAAACAGATTTAATTGGTCCCGCATAGTCTAGTAAAATATTTTGGAATGGAAAACCAGAAAGTATGCGTTGCTGTGGTAGGTTGCCCATTATTGGCAAGACGGGTTTTCCTTTAATTCTATTACATCTTACACATTGTCGATAACAAGATCTGGCCAAATTACGACCTCTAACCAGCCAGTACATTCCCCTTATAGTGGCCAACATTAGCTGTGATCCCGCGTGCATTAATCTTTAGTGCTCATAATTGAAGAGCAATTTGGTGAAGTAATGAGTGAACTGTATGAGTATGGGATGTTTATGTCATAATAGAAATCAAATTTTCAACACGCGTTATTTTACTATCATCGAAGAATACATTTATATAATTTAGGCAACGGACAGTCAAAGTTGGTCAGTGTGTGATTGATAACCACGGGCTAAAGTTTTACTCGGTTCAAAGTCACTAATATTTAAATTAAATATCATTTTCACTAACCATTTGAGATTCATTCGACTTCCACTTCCGCAAAACCATATGAGTTGATGCAAATGTAGAAGTACCACGAGAGAAATCTACCAGAGAAAAAATATTAGATGTTTTTTTTAAGTTTGACAAATTAATATTTCTAGTAGGAGCATTTTCGGTTATTGATGGAAGGACAAAACAATGAAGATTATCAGAAAAGTTACCATCGAACGATTTCATCGATACCATACAAATTTTCTTTATGTGAGCCAAAGCGTTATTAATATCGACTATGGATTCGGCCTTACCTGAAATGTATGCAGCGTTCGTCTTCCTTTGTTGGTCTGAATTAATAATTTTTTTTTATTCTACTAAGCCAGCGCTTATCTACGATCCCACCTGATGGTAAGTGGTGATGTAGCCTAAGATGGTGAAGCGCACTGACTTAACAAAAGCCTATTCACTCTTGCCTTGAAGACACCCATACTGTAATCGGATGGAAAGACAGATGCTGGCAACTTATTCCACTCCTTTGCTGTACGCATGATGAACGACGTGGCGAACCGTTTGGTTCGAATGTGTGGTAAGTCAACAACGAAAGGGTGGAGACTGGCCGAACGTCTGGTTGTCCGATGGTGGAAGGGAGAGGGTGGAATTAAGTTATGTAATTCCTGCGCACACTCTCCGAAATGCATCCTATAGAAAACCGAAAGGCTGGCTACTTTACGTCTGTGTTCGAGGCTGGTAAGATTGGTTTTAACCAAATTCGGTTCACCAATAAGCCTCATAGCATGCCTTTCCATTGAGTCCAAAGCTCCTAGGTGGCATTTTGCAGCACCAGCCCATATATGGCAGCAATACTCCATGCACGACCGGACTTGCGCTTTATATAAAGTAAGCAGCTGTCCCGGCGTGAAGTATCGCCGCACCTTTGCAAGGACTCCCAGCTTCCTTGCAGCTGCTTTGGCCTTGGACTCAATGAACCGCCCAAAGTTCAAATTTGAGGATATTTCAAACCCTAACAACTGAAGGCGGTCGGTATACTCCAGTTATACATTTCGGAAAGAAGGAGCCAAGGTGAGCTGGCTCCTTTTTGCAGTGATGAGACACGCTTGTGTTTTGGAGGCGTTGAACTTCACAAGATTGGCATCGCCCCAATCGAAGACTGCCTGTAATGTGAGATTCACACGCTCTACCATAGCTTCTCTTTCGGACTGGATTTGATCCCGACTGGCCCGAGGACTTGGTTGGTATCTCTCAACCACTGTGCTATCGTCTGTATACCCATAGATACCGGGCATAAGCAGATCATTTATATGCAGCAGGAAGAGAGTTGCGGAGAGAACGGACCCCTGAGGAACACCGGCGTTAGTCGCCATAGGATCAGATGAGCAGCCATCGACGACGACCCGGAGAGACCGTTCACTCAGAAAGTCCTTTACCCATTCAATCAGACCAGGGGATAAGCCGTACGCTGGAAGCTTACCCAAAAGGCTATTGTGCCAAACTCTGTCGAAGGCTTTCGAGACATCAAGGGAAACAGCAAGTGCTTCCCCACTGTTCTCGAGTGCCTCGCCCCATACGTGTGTGGCATACGCTAGAAGGTCCCCAGCTGACCGATTTCGGCGAAACCCATATTGCCGGTCACTAAGGAGGTCATTCTGTTCTAGGTATGCCATTAAGCGGGCATTCAATATACGCTCCATAATCTTGCAGAGTATGGAGGTAATTGAGATTGGACGATAATAGGCAGGGTCGGCGCGGCTGCCTTTTTTTGGAACAGGCTGCACGTTGGCCAGCTTCCAGGATTTTGGCACTATTCCAGTACTAAATGAGAGGCGGAACAAGCGTGTCAACACAGGAGACAACTCAGGTGCACAAGCCTTTAGGACTATGGCTGGTATACCATCTGGTCCACTAGCTTTATTCACGTCTAGACACCGCAAGGTTTTAAGAACCTCCTTATTCGTTATACGAATCTCCGACATAGAGGTCCCGCAGTGAGGTAATTTTGGTGGAACTTTGTTGCCACTATCCAGACGTGAATTGTAGGCAAAGAGAGACGCGAACAAGTCCGCTTTCTCTTTAGCAGTATGAGCCAGTGTGCCATCCGGTTTTACCAATGGAGGCAGTGTAGGCCGACAGAAGTTTGTCTCGATCGCTTTGGCGAGAGACCAAAAAGCTCTAGTGCCGGATGGTCTGACAGAGAGTTTTGCGCCAATATGTTTAATGCGATCGAGACTAGCTTTCCGTAATGCTTTTTTATAGGACTTGGCGGTCTGATTAAAGTTTCTCTTCTTGGAGCTAATATCCGGAGCTTTGCGGTTTCGAGCGTCAACCCAGGATAGGTAAGCTAAATGCTTGCGCTTTTCAGCTTGGACGCATTCAGCGTTAAACCATGGGCGAGCTTTGCTACCAGTGGGAGCGTCGAAGAAGGGGATAAAGTACTCCATAGCTTGACGCAACACATCCGTTATCGCAGCCGCACAGCTCGAAGGATCCGCAGAAGAGTAACAAACCTCCCGCCAAGGATAAGATGCAAAAAAGTGTCGCATCTCATCCCAATCAGCTGACTTATACCGCCATATTCGTCGAACACCTTGGGACTCGTAATCAGGTGGAGAATATGACGATACAGATTTCACCAGACAGTGGTCAGATGTACCCAAAGGAGAAGTAACCTGTACTTCATATCTGTCTGGTTCGGTAGTCAGCAGAAGGTCCAAGCAATTTGCTGTGTGACCGTCTACATCGGGTACCCTAGTCGCCACCTTTACCATCTGAGAAAGACCTAGCGTCAAAGCAAAATTCCACGTTTCTCTTCCAGCATGGTCGGTCTTTTGGTATGGGAACAACCAGTCTTGGTGACAAGCGTTAAAGTCCCCCAGAAAGACCAACTGTGCAGTAGATACCGATTAATGGCCACGTCAGCAGCCTCACTAAGGTGATCAAATAACCGAGTCGTCTCCTGGTCACCGCTGTGCGATCGATAGACACAGGCATAAAGGATTTTATCAATACCTGTATCTACCATCACCCAGATTGTCGAAAAAGTGGGGTCTTCAAGGTGACAGAGACGCTGGAAGCAGATGTCATTGCGGACGTACACACATACTCCGGCACGTGGATGGAATTTGTGCTCCAGGGAGAATCCAGGATAGTCAAGGTACCCCGCACTCAATGGACATCCAATTTGCGTCTCTGTCAAGAAAAGTAGGTGCGGCTTTTCAGTCTCAAGATGGTGATGGACTGCGCTGAGATTAGAGTGCAATCCTCGAATATTAGTGAGGTGCACTTTTAGTGAGAGGACGTGCAACCGCTGTTTAACACTACTTTTCTTTTTTGTTTTCATATTATGTGTTGAGAGTGAATAAGGATGGAGAATGGCAGTTGAGCGAGGCGTTGCATTAGCAACCAAACGGTACTATCAGAGTTACTGTGCCCATGGGAGCTTAATCTGGAGACTGCGGGGACGCCCGAACCCCCCCAGAGATCGCCATCGGGTCCTCTCGCCCGGTCGCTAACCGGCACGATGGGGCCACCCTGGGATTTTTCGCCAGTTGGCGGGGCAGCCTTTCATGAGTAGCTAATTCACTAATTGGGCCCCCAACTACCTGCGGTCGTCCAGCGGAACACCGTGCTTCGGATCCCGCTACCCTCCACGACCAAGCACCCGACACAGCAACAACTGATGCTTCGTACCCGGTTTACATACACAACGCTACTGTTCAGACCCATTCTCCATATGGCTTCACCAAGCATCATGCCGGAACACGACAAAGTCATTTGGCGGCAAGACTTTGCATTGGTGGGTGGTAACCGAAAAGCCAGCGGCCGAAACCTACCACCGGAATTGGTGCTGCTCGTTTAGCACTACCCGGGGGGCACGTGTAGGGTGTCAGATTTCAAGTAGTTCCTACGGACGCGAGCAGCCTCGCCCCCCATTATTATTATTATACAAAGACTAAAAAAGAAAGTAGAAATAATTTAAAAATTATTACACGTTATATATTATAATTAACTCCCTCTGCCCTTAGTGTATAAACAATAATACATATAATTATACTAGCTGACCAGGCAGACGTTATTCTACCCTTTCCGACGACCATTTGCTTTCCTAAAAAAACTCCTGAGATTAGCAATAAAATATTGAGGGTCACTTATTGGGATAAAAACTAACCTATCTCTCAAGTTGGACTAAACTGCACGCAGTATGCAAAATTTCATTGAAATCAATTCAGTAATTTAGGAGTTCATCGCGGACAAACAATGTGACACGTAATATTTATATATAAACATATGCACCGCATTATGTCATGTAGTATACAGCCTACGGGTTGCTGTGCCTGTACGAGTATGTGAATACTCCCAATTAACGGTGAGAGCTAGTGAGTCTCTAGAGCCGTGATAATTAAACGGATGAATGCCACACGCAAGCGAAATCTGCACTAGCACACTACTACACTACTACCTGGCCATCTTTTGTTTATTGCACAATGGATGTTATTTCATGAGTATGTTATTGAAACAAATTTTCTCTTCTCGAATACCTCAGAACCATCTGTAGCTGTGTAAGATATTCACTACCCCGTATCATTCCGTGGGTGTCGTAAAAGGCGACAGAGGGCAACTGGAACTGGAGATGGGCAGCAGCGTCTTCCTGATAACAATTTAAAATAAAAAAAATCTGCGGTTGCTAACACGCTTGCCAGGCGTGGCAACTATGTAAAAATCGTCTATGAGGCAATCTATGAGGGAGGCTTATGTTCATCAGTGGACTTTTTTAGACAGTATGGGATGGATACCACAGAATCATACCAACCTAGTGTACAACAAGTACATGTTGCCAGTAAAATCATGCAGAAGCAAGACGTAGTATTTCTCTTCTGGCTGTATCAGGTATCACTAAAGGCAACTTAAAGGTTTAAAGGTTTTAAGCCTTCAGCTTAAGGTTTCTCTGCACTATAAAGTCTATAAAGAACATATCCGCAGAATAACAAGAATAATTAACATAGCCCCACGGATCAGTAAGCTGGTGTTAATGCAATAGCTATTAAGCTTCAATTGATGATCCAAGCGAAAGAAAAGTCCTGACACGACGGCTCCGTGGCGCAGTGGCTTAGCAATGAGTTGCTGCGCCGGGGGCCGCGGGTTCGATTCCCGCACGGAACAATTATTTGTATGGCCTACAAATAATTGTTCCGGGTCTGAATGTTTGGCTTTGTGCAATGTGTGTTTGTAAACTGCCTCTACGATACAGGAGAAAATCCTAGTGTGGAGGTAACGTTTTTTATAAAAAAAAGGATAGTGTTGGGTTCAGCCTCTAGCAGCTTACCTTATGAGATAGAGCGATGACCTAATGAAATATGCAGAGCGGCGGTGAATGCATGTCGCTCAGGACGTACTTTGTACATAATGCGCAAGGTTTATTTTCAGTGAACGGCAGAGTCGGTAAGGGACGCCCTAGACGAAGGTTTGTCAACCAAATTGGCGATATATTAAAAATGGGCCAGATTAGGAGTACCCTTAACCGACGAGTGTGTATGGGTAGATATAAAGATGTAAAGGAAGCAAAAGAGGTGTGTCCGGATCGTGCCAAATGGAAGTCCGGAGACTGTAACTATCTAAAATTATGTATAAATAAGAAATTTAAATCTATTATTTTACATGTATCCATATATGTATGTAATAATAACATTGTACAACTTATGTTAAAATAGCGTGATCATCATACGATGTAATCGCAAACTTTCCCATAAACGTACTTTGGAATTGAAAACAAAAGTGTCACAAATCGCTTACGCAGCTGGGATCGCAATTTGTATTTTGATCTGTCTTTTGTTATGTGATTATGTTATTGTTATTGAAAATGATTACCTTGCTTAAAATTGACTTCTTTGTTCTGTTCATCTTAATATGAAATGAAATAATTAAATTTTTGGTTAAATTGAATAACCTCAGCAAATTATAAGATTTATAATATTTTGAAATTATTCTTTTAGGAAAGCATTTAAGGGATTTAAATAGTTTATTTATGATATATGATTAAATAGTAAGCCTCGATTCTTAAATATATGTACATGTAAAGAATATAATTCTTCTCTCAAAAGACGGATAATTTTTATGACTAAGTTAAGTTACTCGTACGTAACTATTTTTATTAAGTAAAATGAGAATCATAGAAAGGACTATATACATTGGCCATTTTCTTAATTATGTATACGCGAGCTGTGTACGTGAAAGAAAAGACACAATTATTTGATGAATATTATTATTAATGATATTTAATGTCATGCAGTAAAATGAAAAATAAGTAATAGTTACCGAAGAATAAAGTAAATATATAAATAAAAGTATCTTGAAATGTAAAACAAAATATAAGAAAATATTTTAAAGTTTATAAAAAAAATGTAACCATTAATTTTTTTATTTTTTTGACGGTGGAGGTGTAGTGCCCTGTAGACTCCCCTTTACCTCCGACAATATACATTTATAACATTAGTATTAAGTATAGAATAGGAACAGTATAATTAAAGTTCTTGTACAAGCAACACGTCTCCTTCATTCAGCACCTTCCGAGTTCCGACATTACATAAGCTTTAAATCATAAATTGCTCTAATGGCCCTCTTCTGTAAAACAAATATAATTTCAGTGTCAGCTGCGTTTCCCTATAGCAAAATACCATACGACATTATGCTATGGAAATAGTTAAAGTAAACTAGTCTAGCTGTTTGTTCTAATTTTTTTACGGCATATGCTGCAGAACTAAACTAACTATTTCTACGTTTAAATAAGATTTTGAGTTGGAAATAAAAATGCTTATTACAAACCGATTTTGTGGTTTTACATAATGTATATGTATTAAAAATACTTTAAGAGGAACACCTTTTAATTTAGTTATGTTATTGTCATATATTTTAATATTTTTTCAAAAATCGAATATGTTACCACTCATATTTTTGGAAGCACATAGTGGTGACGCTCAAATAAAAGAGATTCCCGTCAAGTTTTATTGTACTTTGATAAAATGTATAAAATTTTACGTAAGGGTAAAGACCCTCGTCAGAAGCATTCTGTCTACATTAATCGGAGAATCCAAATGTTATACAAAACATATTAAGCATAGGAGGCGTGATTTAGACATTTTTAAGTATATTAAAATATAATACAGTTGCATTTTCGTTGACTTATCTAAAGTAAATAATGATGAAACTATTAAAATATTGTAAGTACCATAAACTAAGTACGAAATCATTTCCAAATCTCAAGCCTTGTCCGTGCCTTACCTCAGGGTATTCAAAACATTTTAATATGAGATTAATGTAAACGACATGATTTTGACATGGGACGTCTCCACCGCATGTTTCTGTGAGTTCACTACTCACTTTCGAACACATAACATGACATAAATCCCTTTTTGATTTGAATTCCAATAATTCAATATCCAACTTTATTTATATTTTGAAATCTACGTTAAATTTTTTAAATAAAGAGTGTATTAAGGTTACATAAATAGTTATTTTATGTGATATGAAAAGCCTTGAAAACTCTATAAGCTTTTTGTGAATAAAAAAAAATGTATATTTCTTTACCTTATATACCTAATACTTGGATATTACCCTTTGTGCGCTAAATCACGATGGTAATTTTATGCTTTAGTGTATAATAATAGTTATTCTAATAGTAAAAATACTGTATAATATATCAACCTATACAAACATCGTTATAGTTTTTGCTCAATATTCGTGAGTAACAGCAATTAACCGCGTATTGTTAATTAAACACGAGAATTTGGGAAAGCTGCAAGCCCATTCGACATAATGCTAACTAATCAAGGCGTGGTGTATATTTTAAGATACACCACGCCCTGAACTAAATAAATTAATGAATGTTATATTTAAAAAAAAAACTTATTTTATTATAATTGTAAAACGTAGCACTTTTAGCAAAGTTGTAATACATCAACAAATTCAACAGCAATCAAACATCATTCAACATCATCAATAGAAAAGTAGATTTATTCCCCAGGGGGAAAAATCTACTTTTCTACCGACTTCAAAAAGGAGACGGTACTCAATTCGACTGAATGTTTTTTTTAATTTTTTTTATGTGTGTTACCTCATTACTTTTTACTGTGTGTATTTCGACGATTCTTTTTTCATTTGAAAGCTGATGCTTCACATGTGATCCCATATAATTGATTAAGGTTTGACTAATAGTTTTTCTGTCATTCTTGATAATTTATATTGAACTCGGTTGTACAACATTTTTAATTTTAAATTATTCCCCAATTGTTGACTTCACCTGCACGTTAAATTAAACGTCCTACTGTGTAACGTGTGAATTTAACTGCCTCGTTGATCTAATAGTCCTAAGCGCGACTACTGATCATTGGATTTGGTACCAAGACCAACCCTATCGAGTCAAAGTCAGGTATTGGGTATCGGCTTTACGCTCAGCTTCTTGCTGACCATAGTAGGGCTAAACACTCTGTAACATACTCATATATATAGATATACTCATACGTAGTGGTGGTGAGAGTAGTGGTGCTGGGATTTGTGGTGACGGGGATAGTGCACGCAACTGAAGGAGGGCGGTAGGTGCTCTTCAAACTAGGTAAGACACATCATTTTATTTTATTTATCGGATTTTGGCAAAGTAAACTATATCCATCTTTAATATATATTGATTTTCGTAAAGTAACTTCTGATTCTATTAATTATTTTAATAAAAAGTAAAAGCTGACTTCAAATAATTTAAAAGAATAAAACTATTTCCACCGTTACGTTACGAGAAAATTATTAGTTATTTTCGTTTTCTGCCGACTTCCAAAAAGGAGACGGTACTCAATTCGAGTGTATGTTTTTTTTATGTGTGTTACCTCATAACTTTGTACTGGGCGAACCGATTTCGATGATTCTTTTTTTATATGAAAGCTGATAGTTCTCGTGTGGTCCCATATGAATTTTATCAAGGTCAGACCAATGGTTATTGAGTTATTCTTAAATAACCTATATTGAAGTCGCTTATATTGAAGTCGGCTGTACAAAATTTTTAATTTTAAATTATAACTTATGTTCTCTAAAGACGTCGCAATTATTATAAAAAGTTTAATTTTTTGACCAAATGGAATTTCGTCTAAATAGTTACCTTAAGAACTTCGTCTCCTGTATAACTATTTTTCCACCAATAAGGGTAGAATATATTTCGCTATCTCTCTAATAATTTTACGGGACTACTCCTAACATGTAACTTTTTTAATAAGAATTATCAATAAAATCGGTACACAATTGCCGAAGATATCGTGTAACAACCATACAAAAAAGCACATACGGTCGAATTAAAAACCACCTTCTTTTCTTATTATGTGAAAGAAGATTGGCCAAATCGTACCAGACGATGAAACGATGGCGTCACTATATGAAATATTTATGAAAAATATCCTTATTTTTTAATGTCTTAAAAAACACAAAAAATACCTCTCTAAGTAGCCACAAAAAAAAGTTATACTTTTATTTTTGTTTTTGTAACTGTTCCGAAATTATTTAAAATAATGGTTTCTGAACGCACTGGAACTCACCTAATGACGATTCATTTCACGTATGAAAGGACTTTGTATTCAAAGACCTTATTCACGTTTTTCTGAATAGTTGTTAATTGTAATTTAATTCAATTAGTATATAGGTATCAAATATACTACTATACTGATTTATTATGTACTGGATTCGTGTCATAAAAATGATTATATAGCTTCATAGTAAGCTAAGCGTTTTGTTCAATTACGTACAACGAGACATCATGTGTCATCGTCAAGTTATATAATCTGTGGTCATCGATCGACATTGATTGTCATCCGGCAATCACCTACATATCTATATATCTTATTTTCTTCATTCGTTGTGGATTGTTATACGTACTGTACTATTTTAGATTTTTTTCTGTTGTTTTGACCTCGGCATTGTTTTACGGACTGATAACTACCACTTGTAAAGATTATTCTGTGCTTTTGATTTCTGGACACCGATTTTGCATCTTCCATATTTGTGAGAGCATACATAATTATAAAAAACTGTGGCTATTTAGATATGATTTTCATACAGGATGGTGTTTACAATATAAAAACAAACCAATCTAGCTATAGCTTGTTTTGGGACATGAAAAATAAAAGTCAAGTCCAGCTCCTATAGAAATTTGGCCATTGTTCTTTTCAACGATTCGAGTGCTTTACAGAGCCAATATTCAGTGTAGATAAAAATAACTCTTCTTTAATAGAAGTAATATTAAAAATATATGCTTTGTTATTTTTCCTATAGAAAAAAAATAACCTACGACATTGGAATACGTCTTTATCGGTTAAAGATAAAAACAGAAAATTTATTAAACTTTGCCAACAATTTCCAAATAATTCTATTTTGAGTGTATATGATGATATCCTTCTTTCCCTTCGCGATGAACCCGATGATGAACTGATGAATGCGCTGTAGATAGTGCCACAGTTGACCCTGCAGAACGCAAACAGTTACTTGTTTTTCCTCTTATTATGAAGTTATTTAAAAAGCAATATTAAAATTGGAATTATTGATTTATAAGTTGTTCGTTTATTAGAGATTTTTCTCATTTAATTCATTACCCATTTCCAGTTGTTAAAAGCAGACTGCTCTACGCGGTAAATGCATATAAGGTTTTGGACAAGATTTAATATTTTTCTTCAACGCGATATGAAAAGGAAAGAAGCATATCTGTGAAAATTTTAAAGTTATCTTACCTACCAAGTATAAACGAAAAATGATATGAATGTGCTTAAGACTTTTAAGTATTGTCTTCTTTTACAGTCTACCTAATTTTAAGTGGCTATTGCATAGACAATGGACACAATCTATGAGCACCCGAAGTATAAAATTGTGTTTAAGGAGCCAGTGGCTTCTTCCATATGATTGCACTTTTAATAAATATGAGGAAATACTGGACAACAAGTATATTAGGTTTAGTTTAGTTTAGGAACTAGCTTAAGTCAGCCATTCTTTCTACTTGTCTTATTCGGTGTTGTGATTCTATCCGTTGTGCTAACTCTTTTAGTACAAACATACAAGATCGTGGCAGACAGGCTGCCCTGTGTCACGTCGAGATCAACAAGGTATTGCTGTTGGCTCGCATATTTAATCAATTTTGTGTTGTCACTTTACATCTATCACGTCACACAATCACAACACGATCAATGTGTGATTATAACCGGGCCATGTTACGGTATGATCGAATTATAACCGCGCTACACTGAATTTGTAGGGCGCGGGCGGTACGCTGTTTTATTCCTGACTATCTTTTATCCGCGACCTCGTCCAAGAACTTAAAAATAATTAAAACTTCAGATCTATAACAGTAGTGCAATTATAGAAAACACACCTCAAACTCAGTTTGCTATTTATCTAGAAAAATATGCAATGCGATATATGAAAATGTTCAAAATAAAAGTTGAAGAGCTATATTTCAACTAAAAAAGTTGTTAATGTAATAAAAAAAGGTAGAAATAAATTTTTCCTGTATCGTGGAAGCGGTTTATATAAATAAATCGTAAAAAGACAAACATTCAGACCCAGAACAATTATTTGTAGGCCATATGAACAATTTTTTACGTGCCACCACAACCACAGACACTACGCTACGGAACTGTTAAATAATACTGGCTCTCTTATCCTTTTGTCCAGAAAACTAAAGTAAAAAGATAATGGTGTGATATCTATCCAGACTGACCCACAATCATCATCATCACAGCCTATCACGATCTTGTTCACAACCCGTTAAGATTACTTAAATAATTGAGCATAGTCACGAGACATGTGTCAATCGTGAATGATTCTCTTTAAATGATCCATTTGAATGATTGACCTGTAATACGAATCAATACTTGAATTATCGGGTCACTAAAAAGAAATGAATGGCACATTTCTAGTCACGATGGTCTCTCGTGATTGTACCTTAATCTTTCATTCATGATTCATTCATTACAGCCTATCAAAATTCCACTGTTGAACATAGGCCTCCCCTATAAATTGCCTTATAGAGGTGTTTGCCATGTTTGCCACGCTTGACGGGCGGACCGAACCAAAGCCTTTAATTATTTTGAATTTTAATCAGGGAGGTAGACGCTGCTGTCTATCTACTGTTTCTTTCCCTTTACTGGATTTCTGACCTTCGCTTCCTTAACGTAAAAAATTACTTACAATAAGAATTACATGTAAACTATATTGAACAAATATGATTCTATTCTATTTAATTTTTCTGTCGCTTCTTACATCAAACCAAGGATGATATAGGGTAATGCAATCAATTACGTTGTTTTTTGGGATATTATTATTAAATCACATATTTTATAAATATTATATCTTATCGTTAAACCGATGGAGTTGTAAGATAAAACGATCTAAATTGTGTTCCATTTTTATATTCGTCACAATAATAATAATTTCCTCCAGACAAAACGGTCGCGGCGGCCAGTGTCAGTGTTAATATTGATATAACTTTATGTACCTTTAAAATATGCCACACAAACATTTTTGTGGATATCCGTAGTAGAACCAGAATGATCGACATAGCCAAACGGATTAGTAAGCTGAAGTGGAATTGGCCCGATATAGCTCGAAGAATCGACAACCGACGGGGGAAAAAGGTTCCTGAGTGAGAGCCTCGTACCGGTAGGCGAAGCGAGGTGACCCTTCACTAGATGGAGTGACGACCTGGTAATACATGCAGTAAATCGATGGATGCAGGCTCAGGACCATTCTTTGTACCATAACTTGGGGGAGGCCTATGTTATTTTTCTCTTGTTTGTCTTTCTATTCCACCTCTAACACTCGTCAGAGACATTGCATAGCGAAACATTTTTGGAATATCTTTTTTTTATTCAAGGTTTTTTCTGTTAGACGGGTCAGTGCATACATTTGCATACACCGATGACCCTGATGTATATATTCTTATACTACATTAAGACTACTTGACATATTTTCTTAAAGTTTTACATTTTATCAATGTACGAGTATATTAGACTATTTACATATTCTTTTATTTTCTTTTCTTGTTTTCGATTTTCTGCATTTTTTGCAATATTTTTTTAGCAAGTAGTATATTATGTACAACATATATAATCTTACAAAATTTGCTTATTCTATGTTCCTATAACTACCTTATCAATACAACGTTAACTATACAGTCTTATTTTTTGCTATTGTTTCTATGGCTATCTTACATAAATAGTCTATATATATATATATATATATATATATATATATATATATATATATTTTAACATATTTTTTTCTTATTTGTCAGACATGCAGGTTTCCTCACGATGTTTTCCTTCACCGCCAAGCAAGTGGTAAATCAGCACTCAAAATTGCAATTAACAATTTAATTGTTGCCGGTGGGGATCGAACCCGGGTTCCTCGCGTACTGTGAAACTTACAGCGAGCGCTAACCATCTGAGCTACCTGATATATCTGATATACCAACAATCAACTTGGCACCGCTGAAGGGACTGCAGCACCACCCAAATTTCTACGGACTCAAAGACTTTCTCATAGTCCACATACGCAAAGCAATGTGGCAGATTGTACTCTTCGGCCTTCTGTATAATTTGCCGAAGGGTATGTATATGGTTTATGGTACTAAAGCCTTTTCGGGAACCGGCTTGTTCGGGAGGCTGGATGTGGTCGAGTTTGCGTGCGAGACGATTCGTAATGCACTCGAAAACTGCCCGTAGACGCGGCTCGGAAGGGAAATTGATCTGTGGGTCTTCAAGAGAGCGTTGTAGTTTTTCTAATTACAAGACCACCGCACTTCTGCTCCACGCCTCCGGTGTAATGCCACCATGGAGGACGGAATTAAAGAGCTTCTGAAGGACTTCAAGTACCAGTTTTCCACCCGCTTTCAGAAGCGCCGCTGTAATTCCGTACTCGCCTGAGGCCTTATCATTTTTAAGGTGCTGGAGAGCCATTCTAATGTCGCTCAGACAAATGTATGGGATATTATCGGAATTGTGTTGGCTTACCCTTAGATCGTTATTCACACTTGCGTCTGGCTCCAACGATGATGTGTACAGCTGCTCATAGAACGTCTCAATCTTACCCAAAATCTCAGATGTCCCGGAAACGATGCTGATACACTCGGTATTCAGCTTTGACAGTTGGCTTTTTCTGGAAGACAGATCTCTGGCAAATACTTTGGAGCCTTGGTTCTGCTCGATCGCTTATTCAATACAAGCTGTATTCAAGTTGCGTGCGGCGCCGCATGCATTTGGAGATTTGTCTGTTCAGGTGCCTGTATGCTGTCATATCTGTTGAAGACTGCAGCTTCATTTCCTATATAACAAACATGAGATTAAGAGTGTGATCGCAGAGTTTTTGTGTTCTTCTATGGCCGGTCTTGCGGAAATTAGCTCCGACCACGTGGAAAGTTTCCATGAGCTTGACATTCATATCGTCTACTGCATTGCAATCTTCTAGGCACTAAAAACGGTTTTGTAACCCGAGCTGAAAGGTTTCGCGTCTTTGGATCAGAACGAGGGGGACGGAGCGTCATTAGAGGAGAAGAACTTTCACTCAGTTTACAGTTTTCCTCTTCCATTCAGTTTTCCTTCGACCATTCGGTGATCGTTACCAGTTTTCACCCTCGCGATAACTGCGATATCACTGAATAGATGCGGTCTAGTTGTCATAATGAACTCAATCTCATTTTTGTCGAACCGTCGGGGCTCGACCAAGTCCACTTCCTGTGGGGCCGCTTCTGGAAGAAAGAGTTCATCATAAAAAGTGCTTCTTTCTCCATGAAGTCGGCCAGCTGCTGGCCCCTTGGGTTTCGTTGCTCTATTCCAAATTTCCCTACCTTTGGCTCACCGTTCTCTCTTGTGTCTAGTTTTGCGTTGAAGTCTCCCATTAACACCGTATAATGAGTTTTGGAGCAATGCATGACTTTAGAGATATCCACATACATTTCCTCCACCTCCTCATCGGGATGTGCCGAGGTTGGTTTGTAAACCTGTATGACCTTCAGCGAATACCGTTTGGTGATTCTGAATATAAGGTACGCAAGAACACTCATAATCTTTTACTACGTTGTTAAAGAGAGACTTGTGGACGATAAATCCGACACCTCCTCATGTGCTCGTTTACTATCCCTTAATCTATAAAAAACATGCAACATAAAACACTGTTAGTTTATGACTTTCACGCCATAAGTTGTATAAATATTTCAGTTCACATACGTAGTGCCCATAAATCGCGTATCAACGTTGAATTCAAAATTAACTACGTGAATAATATAATGCAAATAGAAAAGAATATTTCATATCAGAAATTGTTATTACTTTGCTCAATTATCGTAAAAACATAGTTAAATAGCTTGTGATTCCTTTATCCTTACAAAATAATTGTGTATAATATGTAAACATCACGAGGCATAAATACTCGATTGTCTAAAATACAGTTTAGCCAGAAATGAAATAAAAATAAAAATAAAAGAAACAATTCGAAAAGATAATTTGTGGAAAATAATGAAATCTAAAAAAAATATATGTATACAGTGGATTTCGGGTATAACGACGGTGAAGGGACCACTTTATTTTCGTCGTTATATCCGGAAGTCGTTACAGGCAAAGGTAACAAATTCAATACATTACAGTTGCTACTCAGAATATCACTTTGTAACTGAACAATAAATTTAACTTCGAAACGTACACGCTTCCCTACCTACTTAGCTGATATCTATAAACAAAAGGTAATGGTCTCCATACCTGGTGACCATCTGTGTGGATATAAACAAAAGATAAGAAATGTTTTTGAAAGAAAGAAATCTTTGAGTCTTTGGCGGCTGACTCCGGTCGCAATATCTGCATGGGATTTCTAGGAATTTGTTACAAATTATTCATTAAAAACAGTCGCTACACCCGAACTCGGCGTTACATCCGAAGTCGCTATAGCCACATGAATTTTGTACTAAAATATGCTTTAAATTCAAGGGACTTAGATTTAACGTCACTTTAGGTAAATGGTCGCTACAACCAAGGTCGTAATAAATGAAATCCACTGTATATATATACATATATATGTACCCTTCTTACTGCAAATGAGGCATTCCATCTTAGTCCTCACGGGTGACAACGCATCTACATTTTGATTTGTAATAGAGGATAGATGTAAATGTCTATGGGCCGCAGCAACCACTATATATTATAGGATAAGGGTGACAAACGAGCACATAGTCCACCTGATGGTAAGTGGTATATATATATATTATAGGATAAGGGTGACAAACGAGCACATAGTCCACCTGATGGTAAGTGGTTGCTGCGGCCCATAGACATTTACATCTATCCTCTATTACAAATCAAAATGTAGATGCGTTGTCACCCGTGAGGACTAAGATGGAATGCCTCATTTGCAGTAAGAAGGGTACATATATATGTATATATATACAGTGGATTTCATTTATTACGACCTTGGTTGTAGCGACCATTTACCTAAAGTGACGTTAAATCTAAGTCCCTTGAATTTAAAGCATATTTTAGTACAAAATTCATGTGGCTATAGCGACTTCGGATGTAACGCCGAGTTCGGGTGTAGCGACTGTTTTTAATGAATAATTTGTAACAAATTCCTAGAAATCCCATGCAGATATTGCGACCGGAGTCAGCCGCCAAAGACTCAAAGATTTCTTTCTTTCAAAAACATTTCTTATCTTTTGTTTATATCCACACAGATGGTCACCAGGTATGGAGACCATTACCTTTTGTTTATAGATATCAGCTAAGTAGGTAGGGAAGCGTGTACGTTTCGAAGTTAAATTTATTGTTCAGTTACAAAGTGATATTCTGAGTAGCAACTGTAATGTATTGAATTTGTTACCTTTGCCTGTAACGACTTCCGGATATAACGACGAAAATAAAGTGGTCCCTTCACCGTCGTTATACCCGAAATCCACTGTATACATATATTTTTTTTAGATTTCATTATTTTCCACAAATTATCTTTTCGAATTGTTTCTTTTATTTTTATTTTTATTTCATTTCTGGCTAAACTGTATTTTAGACAATCGAGTATTTATGCCTCGTGATGTTTACATATTATACACAATTATTTTGTAAGGATAAAGGAATCACAAGCTATTTAACTATGTTTTTACGATAATTGAGCAAAGTAATAACAATTTCTGATATGAAATATTCTTTTCTATTTGCATTATATTATTCACGTAGTTAATTTTGAATTCAACGTTGATACGCGATTTATGGGCACTACGTATGTGAACTGAAATATTTATACAACTTATGGCGTGAAAGTCATAAACTAACAGTGTTTTATGTTGCATGTTTTTTATAGATTAAGGGATAGTAAACGAGCACATGAGGAGGTGTCGGATTTATCGTCCACAAGTCTCTCTTTAACAACGTAGTAAAAGATTATGAGTGTTCTTGCGTACCTTATATTCAGAATCACCAAACGGTATTCGCTGAAGGTCATACAGGTTTACAAACCAACCTCGGCACATCCCGATGAGGAGGTGGAGGAAATGTATGTGGATATCTCTAAAGTCATGCATTGCTCCAAAACTCATTATACGGTGTTAATGGGAGACTTCAACGCAAAACTAGACACAAGAGAGAACGGTGAGCCAAAGGTAGGGAAATTTGGAATAGAGCAACGAAACCCAAGGGGCCAGCAGCTGGCCGACTTCATGGAGAAAGAAGCACTTTTTATGATGAACTCTTTCTTCCAGAAGCGGCCCCACAGGAAGTGGACTTGGTCGAGCCCCGACGGTTCGACAAAAATGAGATTGAGTTCATTATGACAACTAGACCGCATCTATTCAGTGATATCGCAGTTATCGCGAGGGTGAAAACTGGTAACGATCACCGAATGGTCGAAGGAAAACTGAATGGAAGAGGAAAACTGTAAACTGAGTGAAAGTTCTTCTCCTCTAATGACGCTCCGTCCCCCTCGTTCTGATCCAAAGACGCGAAACCTTTCAGCTCGGGTTACAAAACCGTTTTTAGTGCCTAGAAGATTGCAATGCAGTAGACGATATGAATGTCAAGCTCATGGAAACTTTCCACGTGGTCGGAGCTAATTTCCGCAAGACCGGCCATAGAAGAACACAAAAACTCTGCGATCACACTCTTAATCTCATGTTTGTTATATAGGAAATGAAGCTGCAGTCTTCAACAGATATGACAGCATACAGGCACCTGAACAGACAAATCTCCAAATGCATGCGGCGCCGCACGCAACTTGAATACAGCTTGTATTGAATAAGCGATCGAGCAGAACCAAGGCTCCAAAGTATTTGCCAGAGATCTGTCTTCCAGAAAAAGCCAACTGTCAAAGCTGAATACCGAGTGTATCAGCATCGTTTCCGGGACATCTGAGATTTTGGGTAAGATTGAGACGTTCTATGAGCAGCTGTACACATCATCGTTGGAGCCAGACGCAAGTGTGAATAACGATCTAAGGGTAAGCCAACACAATTCCGATAATATCCCATACATTTGTCTGAGCGACATTAGAATGGCTCTCCAGCACCTTAAAAATGATAAGGCCTCAGGCGAGTACGGAATTACAGCGGCGCTTCTGAAAGCGGGTGGAAAACTGGTACTTGAAGTCCTTCAGAAGCTCTTTAATTCCGTCCTCCATGGTGGCATTACACCGGAGGCGTGGAGCAGAAGTGCGGTGGTCTTGTAATTAGAAAAACTACAACGCTCTCTTGAAGACCCACAGATCAATTTCCCTTCCGAGCCGCGTCTACGGGCAGTTTTCGAGTGCATTACGAATCGTCTCGCACGCAAACTCGACCACATCCAGCCTCCCGAACAAGCCGGTTCCCGAAAAGGCTTTAGTACCATAAACCATATACATACCCTTCGGCAAATTATACAGAAGGCCGAAGAGTACAATCTGCCACATTGCTTTGCGTATGTGGACTATGAGAAAGTCTTTGAGTCCGTAGAAATTTGGGTGGTGCTGCAGTCCCTTCAGCGGTGCCAAGTTGATTGTTGGTATATCAGATATATCAGGTAGCTCAGATGGTTAGCGCTCGCTGTAAGTTTCACAGTACGCGAGGAACCCGGGTTCGATCCCCACCGGCAACAATTAAATTGTTAATTGCAATTTTGAGTGCTGATTTACCACTTGCTTGGCGGTGAAGGAAAACATCGTGAGGAAACCTGCATGTCTGACAAATAAGAAAAAAATATGTTTATTTCGAAGACATGTGAAGATCGCCAACACCCATTGGGGCAGCGCAGCGAACCCTTCCTTGCCCTAAAACCCTCTCAGAAATGAGAAGAGGCCTGTGCCCAGCAGTGGGACGTGTATATAGGCTGTAACTAACTTTTATATCGAAGTGCTGAGATGTTTGTACAGTAGGACTACGATGGCTATTCGAGTACAGAACCAGAGTACGAAATCTATCCAATTGTAGAGAGGTGTAATACAGAGTGACGTTATAACTGATCCGAAACTCTTCACCGCTGCATTGGAAGACGATTTAAATCTACTGTCCTGGAGATGATACTGTATTAACGTCAATGGCGATTACATCACTCATCTTCAATTTACTGACGATATAGTCCGTATGTCAGAATCGCTGGAGGACCTGAGCACTAGACATGGGACGAGTACTCAGTTTGGATTCTGTACTCGGCGGATTCGGCCTTTTTTTAGGGTTCGGCCGAGTACCGAGTATTAACGGCAGAGTACCGAGTACTCGGCCTTAATTATATACCAGAGAAAAATAAAGACAAAAAGTCAGTTTTTATCATTATTATTATATTAGACACACAGACACAAAACATCAGGAACATGAGAAGTAGCAGAAATATTTAGAACGTACATATGAATCTATACTAGAAATTATTATTACTATTATTTAAAATTTAAGAGAGAAAGATCAATAATTTTTCTATATGTTTTCCGATAAAACGATTTCTATAAGCAGTCATTTTCGCGCCAGATAACGAAAACTATCTCTCGAACATGAACTCATGTTGTCTCATTTGACAAGTAATCAGTAATTACTCATCAACAGTATCCGTGGGTGTGTAACTGATCGAGTACCGATACAAGTACTTTTCCTTCGATACTACTTGGTACTAAGTTTTAAAGTATCGATACCCAAAGTACTTGGTATAGAAAGAAAAGTATCGAGTAATTACTTTTATTTACTCGTATCGTTCCATCTCTAACTCTGTGTAAGGGCAATAACCACACGGCGTCCACTACCGTATTTTTTTTAAAGCCGAGTATTCGGCCGAGTACTCGGCGAATCACTACTCGTTCCATGTCTACTAGACACTATGCTCAGTGATCACAACAGTGTCCCAACGGATAGATCTTAAGATGAACATGGACAAGACAAAAATCACGTAGCACTAACACGGGAGCACTAAGTTCGAAGTTGTTGACGAGTATGTTTATCTGGGATAAACAGTTCGACTAGGTAAGTCCAACTTCGACCGAGAGGTCAATGGCCCGATTCAACTCGACTGGGCAGCGTTCAGGAAAGTATGACACATCTTCTCGTCAAGTATACCTCAAAACCTGCAAACGAGAATGAACCTGTATAACCAGTGCGTTTTGCCAGTGATGACTTATGGATCTGAGACGTGGTTCTTTATAGATGGCCATATGAGGACGCTCAAGGTCGCTTAGCGAGCTATGGAGAGGGCTATGCTCGGTGTTTCTTTGCTTGATAAGCTTAGTAATGAGGATATCCGCGGTAGAACCAGAGGGGCCAACATATCCCTACGGATTAGCAAGATGACGTGGCAATGAGCCAGCCATATCGCTCGAAGAACAGACAACCGATGGGGGAAAATGTTCTCGAGTGGCGGCCTCATACCGTTAGGCGAAGTGTAGGACAACCTCCCACTAGATGGAGAAGTCGATGGAAGCCTATTTTCAGGAGTGGACTAGTGAAGAATTGTAATGGTGATGATGATGATAATAATAAAATGAGCACATAGTCTACACGTAAGTGGATGCTATGGCCCGTAGACTTCTACGTTTGCCATTTATTGCGAATCAAAATTCAAATGCGTTGTCACAACCGAGGAATAAGTTGATATGCCTAGTTACCGGAGAAATATCTCCGGTTCTCTACACTCATCATACAAGACACAGCAGTATTATTCTGCTATTACTCGCTATTATACTGTGAGAGTAATTTCATATCGAGTCAACCCATTCGAGGTTCAGCTACGTAAGTCAACGTAGTTGCATCGTGGTTCTATCACGTAGTGTAAATTATATATGTGAAATTATCTTGAAAAACTTAACTTCATAAATATGCTATTATGAAGTATCTTATTCCAAATCCATTACTAATTTGATGGGAAATGCAATATTTACTTCTTATATTAAAGTAATATTTATTTCTTGTTTCACGGTACTCACCAAAAAAAATCACAAATAATTATTTTTACGATTTCATTGCATAATAAGGTTGAATTATTATTATTGTCTCATTTATAAAGTTCAAACCTTTATCAGCAAAGTAAGCCTTTACCCCATTTTAAAGCGTGGTTAAAAACTACTTCGTTTCTAAGTTGGTTAAAAACAGGTATTTTGGGGAAAAAGAGCAATGAAGTGTATTATTTACGTAACATTATAAGCAAAACTCAGCTGTACGGAACGTTTTAAGTGGCTTCTATCCACTTTATGAAATTTTGGCCGCTGGTGTCTTTAAGACATAAATCAGATATAATATTAAATTATTGTGAGCACTAGACTACTTTATAGAACTTATAGAAACCGGTAATGTTATCGGTTCGCGTATCATAGACATATAATATAGGATAAGGATTATTTCTTCTGTTATATATAGAAATATATAATCTCCCGTGGGTGCTGCGAGCGACAGAAGAAAACTAAAACAGGAGATAGGCAGCAGCATCGTCCTGATAACTATTTTATATAATAAGAAATTGCGAATAGCTCGGCTATTATGTCAAATATTACTATTAAGAGGCTATCAATGGGGAGGACTATGTTCAGCAGTGGACTTTTGTTAAGCTGTAATATATTTCATCCTGCGCACTATATGAACATTAGACAGCTCGCCATTATTTAAGAAAATCCCTAACAAAGGAGCTGTTTACATACGTCATTAAAATTTTGTTGACAATTGAGTACAACAAAAAGTCCATTGCGGAAAATGGCCTACCCCATAGATTGCCTCATAGGGAGCACGCTTGGTATGCGGGTTGGCAACCGCAGTTTTTTTATTTTGAATTGTTTTCAGGAAGATGTTGCTGCCCATCTCCTGTTTCAGTTCAGTTTGACAATGATAATGGTGCGTTTAATTCTGAAAACTGTACTTCGAGTACCAACCGTAACTATATTTATTGATATTTTATTATATATTATAAAAAAATATATTATAAAAATAGATATATTATAAATATATAAATATTTTTTTTACTTACGGCACTTATCAGCACATCATGAGTACTGTACAGCACATTATTATGTATATACAAAATGAATCCTCCTTAAAGGAAATATACAAAAATATTTTTTTTAATCAAATACGGCATGTCATAGCACACACCGAGCCGATTGCCGATTTGATTCCCGTTTAACCGATCATGCGGGTAGATCTGTCTATGACATTGCCTTGGCGGATCTCAGATGCGGAAGACCATGTACCTTCCCTGTTGGACCTTCTGCTAACCTCTCATCCGGACGGATATGAGGTATCCGTCGATGCCCCTTTGGGCTCTTCGGACCATTGTCTGATCCGGAGTACGGTGCCACTCACGCTCCAATCGCAGTTGCGATCTGCAGCTTGCCGCCGTGTTTGGCACTATAGGTCAGCCGATTGGGACGGGATGCGGTCTTTTTTTGCATCCTACCATTGGGGGCGGGTTTGCTTCTCGCCGGAAGATCCCAGCGTTGTTGCCGATTCTGTTGCTGATGTGGTACTTCAGGGTATGGAACTTTTCATTCCATCCTCTGTGGTGCCCATCGGAAGCAGATCCCAGCCATGGTTTGGTCGCTCCTGTAAAATAGCATCACGCTATAAGCAGGAGTGCTACCAGGCCTGGGCTGATGCATCAACGTCTCGGGATGTAAATACCAGCGCACTTAAAAAGAAGTATAATTCCGCCTCCAGGTCCTTCAAAAGGCAAGGTCTGAGCACATCGGCAGAATTGGCGAGAGGCTAGTTCGCCTTCCTTCGTGAACCCGTGCATTCTGGTCTCTCGCAAAGGCTGTCCAAGGGAACTTCTGTCAACCATCTCTTCCATCTCTGCACAGAGAGAACGACTCACTAGCCTATGCCGCAAAGGGGAAAGCCGATCTATTAAGCTCTCTCTTTGCGTCAAACTCGACTCCAGATGACGGGGGAAATACACCACCGACCATCCCGCGGTGTGAGTGCTCCATGCCGGATGTGCAATTTACACAGCGCTCGGTTCGTAAAGCACTCTTTTCCCTGGACGTCAGCAAGTTGAGTGGGCCCAATGGAGTCCCTCCCATTGTGCTGAAGACGTGTGCTCCGGAGTTGGCTACGGTTTTAACGCGTCTTTTCCGGTACTCTTACTCCCAAGGCGTGGTCCCGAATTCATGGAAGACAGCTTTCACCACAAGATCCCTAAAAAAGGCGACCGCTCAGGCCCGTCCAACTACAAGCCTGTCGCCATCACCTCCTTGCTCTAAAAATAATGGAATCCATTATAAACTGCCAGCTCATGAGGTACCTTGAGGATCACCAGCTGATTAGTGACCGCCAGTACGGTTTTCGTCGGGGTCGATCAGCTGTTGATCTTCTGGTCTACCTGACTCATAGATGGGCGGAAGCAGTAGAGTCCAAGGGGGAGGCATTGGCCGTTAGTTTGGACATAGCAAAGGCCTTCGATCGAATTTGGTACAAAGCGTTTCTTTCGGAGCTCCCTTCCTATGGGTTTCACGAGAAATTGTGCAATTAGATCACCAGATTTCTTGCAGATCGAAGCATCAAGGTCGTTGTAGAAGGTGCATGCTCCGACTACAAGCCTATTAATGCTGGTGTTCCACAAGGCTGCGTGATATCACCAACGCTGTTTCTTCTGCATATCAATTGTATGTTGCGAAGGGTAACAGGTATATATGGTATATTTACCGTGTAGGGGCGGGTAAGAATATCCACTACCTCATATTTTCCCCGTTTCCGTGGGTGTCGTAAGAGGCGACAGAGGAAAACTGGGGCAGAAGACGGGCTGTAGCAACTTTCTGATAAAAGCAAAACAACAATATCAATTTCGGTTGCAACCCATTCGCCAGGCGTGGCAACTATGGCAATATGTGGTACATTGCCATGACAATTTCACTTCGGCAAACTGTACAGAAGTCAGAGGAATACAATTTGCCACTATGTCTGGCGTATGTGGACTATGAGACAGCATTTGATTCCGTCGAAATTTAGGCGGTGCTGCAATCCCTTCAGCGGTGCCAAGTTCACTGTCAGTATATCGTTTGTGTTTGTACATTAGGGCTACAATGGCTATCCGAGTACAGAACCAGAGTACGAAACCTATCCACCTGCAGAGAGGTGTAAGACAGGGGACGTTATATCCCCGAAACTCTTCACCGCTGCACTGGAAGACGTTTTCATGCTTCTGAACTGGAAAGGATACGGCAAGTACATCACTCACCTTCGATTTGCAGACGATATAGTCCTTATGGCAGAATCGCTGCAGGACCTAAGCACTATGGTCAATGACCTCAATAGTGCCTCCTATCCGTTGGGAGAGTCTTAAGTTGAACATGGACAAAACGAAGATCATGTATAACGTCCATGTCACACCTATGCCGGTAGTTTTTGGAAACAATAAGCTCGAAGTTATTGACGAGTATGTTGACCTGCGATAAATAGTCCGACTAGGTAAGTCCAACTTCAACCGAAAGGTCAATCGATGGATTCAAATCGGCTGGGCAGCGTTCGGGAAATTACAACATATCCTCTCGTCAGGTATACCTCAAAACTTGAAAACTAGACTGTACACCCAGTGCGTTTTACCAGTGATGACCTATATGGAACTGAGACGTGGTCCTTCACTGCTGGCCGGATGAGGAAGCTCAAGGTCGCTCAGCGAGCTATGGAGAGGGCTATGCTCGGAGTTTCTCTGCGTGATAAACTTAGAAATGAGGATACCCGCAGTAGAACCAGAGTGACCGACATAGCCCAACGGATTAGTAAGCGTAGAGGCTATGAGCTACGATATAGCTCGAAGAACCGACAACCGATGGGGAAAAAAGTTTCTCGAGTAGCGGCTTCGTACCGGCGAATAAAGTGAAGGGCGTCCTCCCACTAGATGGAGTGACGTCCCGACAGTAAGACATGCAGGAAGTCGATGGGTGCAGGTAACTGAGGGCCGTGCTTTTTTCCTTGGGGTAGGCCTATGTTCAGCAGTGGACTTGTGAAGGGCTGTAATGATGATGATGATGATGAAGTTTCATTACAATTGGTTTAGCTATTTCGAAAATTAGACATATAAACAGACAAAATATACCAACATTTTAATAAAGGGTTGTCCATTTCTTAATAACATGCATTTTTTTTATAGGATAAGGGTGACAAACGAGCACACAGTCCACGTGATGGTAAATGGTTGCTGCGGCCCATATACATCTACATCTATCCTCGTTTGTGAATCAAAATGCAGATGCGTTGTCACCCGTGAGGACTAAGATGGAATGCCTCATTTCCAGTAAAAAGGGCCTCCGGCCACCTGCACTCACCAAGCGAAACGCAGAGGTAAATCTCTACTTCACGCTGGTATTCTGTGAGGTAGTGGTACCACCCCGGTTCGAGCCGGCCCATCCGTGCGACAGCAATAGCTGCCGCGTGGCTCTACCACTGTTAAAATAATATAATAATAATATATTAATATGTCGGCAAAGGACTGGCAAAGGCCTCATACTATGACTATAGATGAACGCAAAAAGTTTGGAATGACAAACAACTGCATGGTCGATTTTTCAAAACATTGACTAATCCTTATGTAGACATGGTTGCATCAGTACACTGGTTACAATTTGGTGACCTTTTTGCAGAAACTGAAGGTTTTATCTGTGCAATACAAGATGAAGTAATTAAAACGAACAACTACCGGAAGTACATTTAAGGGGCGGCACAGTTGACGTATGTCGCGCATGTCACCACCCTGGAGAGTCCCTCAGACATGTTATTTCCGGTTGTTCACAACTATCAAATGGCGAGTATTTGCACAGACATAACCAAGTAACTAGAATAATACACCAGCAGCTTGCCATTAAATTTGGTTTTACTCAACAAGACGTTCCATATTATAAGTATGAAACAAAGTCAGTCCTTGAAAATAGAAGTGTCACGCTGTACTGGGATCGGTCAATTATCACAGACAGGTTTATAGTGGCAAATAAACCTGACATTGTGGTGATAGACCGAACTACACGCAAGGCAATAATAGTGGATATCAGTGTCCCTCATGACGAGAATCTCGTGAAAGCAGAGAATGATAAAAAAATAAAATATATCGACTTGGCTCATGAGATTGTCGCTATGTGGGACGTTGATTCTACTATTATTGTATTAATAGTTGTATCAGTTAATGGGCTTATTGGTAAAAATATGGACGATTATCTGTCCATGTTAGGTTTGGGCAAATGGCTGAAGGGATTAATACAAAAATCGGCCTTATTAAATACGGCGCGTATAGTAAGGAGGTTCCTATCTTTGGATGCCTAACTTCACTGATGGCTTAGGATTCCTCGCCGCGGTGGATAATAGCCGAAATAATAATATTATTTATATAGATTGTATTTATATTTATAATAATATAATTTTGTGACAATATATATGATAATATAATAAAAATAATGCATTAACCATGAGCTTAAAATAACCACCTCATCATTACAGCCCTTCACAAGTCCACTGTTGAACATAGGCCTCCCCCAAAGAATGCCACAAAGCACGGTCCTGAGCCACCTGCATCCATCGACTTCCTGCATATCTTACCAGGTCGTCACTCCATCTAGTGGGGGGACGCCCTACACTTCGCTTGCCGGTACGAGGCTGCCACTCGAGAACCTTTCTTCCCCATCGGTTGTCGGTTCTTCGAGCTATATGGCCGGCCCATTGCCACTTCAGCTTACTAATCCGTTGGGCTATGTCGGTCACTCTGGTTCTACTGCGGATATCCTCATTTCTGAGTTTATCACGCAGAGAAACTCCGAGCATAGCCCTCTCCATAGCTCGCTGAGCGACCTTGAGCTTCCTCATACGGCCAGCAGTGAAGGACCACGTCTCAGTTCCATAAGTCATCACTGGCAACACGCACTGGTTGTACAATTTCGTTTTAAGGTTTTGAGGTATGTCTGATGAGAAGATGTGTCGTAGCTTCCCGAACGCTGCCCAGCCGAGTTGAATCCGTCGATTGACCTCTCGGTCGAAGTTGGACTTACCTAGTCGGACTATTTGTCCCAGGTAAACATACTCGTCAACAACTTCGAGCTTAGTGTTCCCAACAACTACCGGCATAGGTGTGACATGGACATTAAACATGATCTTTGTTTTGTCCATGTTCATCTTAAGACCTATCCGTTGGGAAACACTATTGAGGTCATTGAGCATAGTGCTTAGGTCCTCCAGCGATTCTGCCATAAGGACTATATCGTCGGCAAATCGAAGGTGAGTGATGTACTCGCCATTGATGTTGATACCGTATCCTTTCCAGTCCAGAAGCTTGAAAACGTCTTCCAATGCAGCGGTGAAGAGTTTCGGGGATATGACGTCACCCTGTCTTACACCTCTCTGCAATTGGATAGGTTTCGTACTCTGGTTCTGTACTCGGATAGCCATCGTAGCCCTACTGTACAAGCACTTCAACACTTCGATATACCGACAGTCAACTTGGCACCGCTGAAGGGACTGCAGCACCGCCCAAATTTCGACGGAATCAAAGGCTTTCTCATAGTCCACATACGCCAGACATAGTGGGAAATTGTACTCCTCGGACTTCTGTACAATTTGCCGTAGGGTATGTATGTGGTCTATGGTGCTAAAGCCCTTTCGGAAACCGGCTTGTTCGGGAGGCTGGAAGTCGTCAAATCTGCGCGCGAGACGATTCGTAATGACTCTCGAAAACAGCACGTAGACGCGGCTCAGAAGGGAAATCGGTCTGTAGTTCTTCAAGAGAGCGTTGTCGCCTTTCTTGAAGAACAAGACCACCGCACTTCTGCTCCACGCCTCCGGTGTAATGCCACCATGGAGGACGGAATTAAAGAGCTTCTGAAGGACTTCTAGTACCGGTTTTCCACCCGCTTTCAGAAGCTCCGCTGTAATTCCATCCTCGCCTGGGGCCTTGCCGTTTTTAAGGTGCTGGAGAGCCATTCTAATCTCGCTCAGACTGACGACCGGGATATCATCGGAATAATGTCGGATAAGACTCGCTCTTGGATCGTTACTCACACTTGCGTGTGGCTCCAACGATGACGTGTACAGCTGCCCATAGAACCTCTCAATCTCACTCAAAATCTCAGGTGCCCCGGAAACGATGCTGCCACATTCGGTCTTCAGCTTTGACAGTTGGCTCTTTCTGGCAGACAGATCTCTGGCAAAGACTTTGGAGCCTTGGTTCCGCTCGATCGCTTCTTCAATACGAGCTGTATTGAAGTTGCGTAAGTCCCGCCGCATGCATTTGGAGATCTGTCTGTTCAGTTGCCTGTATGCTGTCAAATCTGTTGAAGAATGTAGCCTCATCTCCCGTCTAACAGCCATGAGATTAAGAGTGTGATCGGAGAGTTTTTGTGTTCTTCTGCGGCGGGTGTTGCAGAACTTAGCTCCGACCGCATGGACAGTTTCCACGAGCTTGTCATTCAAATCGTCCACTTCATTGCAGTCTTCTAGGCACTGAAAACGGTTTTGTAACTCGAGCTGAAAGGTTTCGGGACTTTGGATTAGAGCACGAGGGGGACGGAGCGTTGACTTCATTAGACGAGACCTCTGCAACTTAACGTTTAGGTTCAGTGTGCCTCTAACCATTCGGTGATCGCTGCCGGTTTTCACCCTCGCGATCACTGAGACATCACTGAACAGTTGTCGTTTGGTCGTCATAATGATGACTTCATTCTGACGATCTCATTTTTTGTCGAACCGTCGGGGCTCGACCAGGTCCACTTCCTGTGGGGCCGCTTCTGGAAGAAAGAGTTCATCATAAAGAGTCCCTCTTTCTCCATGAAGTCGGCCAGCTGCTGGCCCCTTGGGTTCCGTTGCCCTATTCCAAATTTCCCCACTTTCAGCTCACCGTTCTCTCTTGTGCCTAGTTTTGCATTGAAGTCTCCCATTAACACCGTATATTGGGTTTTGGAGGAATGCATGGCTCTAGAGATATCCTCATACATTTCCTCCACCTCCTCATCGGGGTGTGCCGAGGTTGGTGCGTAAACCTGTATGACCTTCAGCGAATACCGTTTGGTGATTCTGAGTATAAGGTACGCAACCCTCCTCGACACACTCTCAATCTTTACAACGTTGTTAACGAGAGACTTGTGGACGATAAATCCGACACCTCCTTGGGACAGATGGTCGCCCTCCCGGTGATAGAACAAGTTGCCGGATTCGAGGATTACCGTGTCCTCCCCCTCTCTTCGGACTTCGGATAATCCTATAATATGCCAGCGTAACTTGTCTATCTCTTCTTCCAGCTCCACAATCTTCTCGTCAGTCCTCAGGGTCCGTGCGTTGTATGTTGCCAGGTCAAGTCGTTGTAGGTGGCAACCGAACCTCCACCGGAGATTCTTAGCACCCCCTTCCCCGCCGTTACCATGGTCGCCACCGTAGCCAGGAATAGCGGGGCCGCCGGGGACTGGGGGCCGTCTCTTCGTAACTTTCATTGTGGGGGGTATATTGCCATAGTTGCCACGCTTGGCAAGCGGGTTGGCAACCGCAGTTTTTTATTGTATTTTGCCGTTACCAGGAAGATGCTGCTGCCCATCTCCTGCCTGTGTCCCTTTGTCGCCTTTTACGACACCCACGGGAAGATATGGGGTAGTGGATATTCTTAACCGCCACTACACGGCTAATAGACCACCAATAAATATATAAATAACCACATATAAATAACCACCTATATTGATATTATAGACCCATACTCCAATTTTATTTATAGGTATAGACCAGCTGCTCCCTGACACGCGGTGCTGTGATTAAATTTTTTTTGAAAAAGTATATTAACACACACGCGCATATTCAGATGCAACTTTGTATCAAAATTCAGGGCAATCGGTAAAGAACTTTCGGATATTTGAGATGTTGAACAAACACACATTTGCATTTTTATTTATATAATTTACTTGCATACCAGTTTTTTTTTTGTATTTCAAACTAAACTGCTCCTCTACAGATTTATTATTTGTAAATTTAAAGATATATACTTCTAAGCCCTCGATTGTCCTACGACATGGTGTAGAGATTGATTAAATACCCTAATTAATATAAGCACAGACGGTCAATCAAGCGCTTGAAATCTTTGTCGTGACGTCTGTTATAAAACTTATTAAATTGTTCATGAATAATGAAGATTTGTGTAAACAGATGCTTATAATAGCCTGCTGGTACACGGCGCCTTGCTGCCACAAAAGACATAACTGTGGAAATATCGTTTTGAATTTGAAAGAGTTGTATTGTTTAATGGGGAATGATAATACATTCATTGAATGATACAAAACGTTCAAATAAATTTTTCGATACGATACCCGCTCCACTTGCAAGCAATAAGTTGACAAAGTTATAGCTCAATTTGATAAACGGTATGACAGCGCATAAAATACGACCAAAAAAAATATAAACTTTTATACACTGGATTTAGAAACCATGAGAAGCTATTTCATTTGTATCTGATGAATTGACTAGGTTGGACCCAGATCCGAATGTGCCTTTATTATAGTAGTTGTATATGCGTCTCTAGTCAAGTCTGATCCAATTTTATTTTTTGTCACGAGTTTGCCTAAAATATATTTTTATACACTCTAAAATTGCCGGCATATAGTTAGGTCATTGAACGCTACCTAGCTATACTTTTGTAAAATGTGTACCTCAGTTAAAGCCACGTCAGAGTTAACTACAACACTGTTGCATTTATTATGAAAAAAGATGCAAACGATCAGACAGCTTACATGATGGTATTAAGATGGTATGAGAATATGTAAATAATTATATAGATAAACTTCACCTCCTGATAATGAATATATAACTAATATTTATATATACAATTATTTTGTCCGTGTGTTAGTGACTGAAATATGTTGTAATGTTGAAAGGTGTGTAAATGAAAAGGAGACCAGTTGTTGGTACTAGAAATTCAATTTTACTGATCCTTATTCTACCTTAACACTAATATATATTGTAGTGGGGGCTATACTACACATCACACCGACAAAAAATATTAAAAATTAAATATATACATATTACATATTTTTATTATAGTAAAAAAAAAATCTTAAATAAAACTTTTACATTCTACTTATGTATATGTTATAATATTTGTTATGTGTTTATTGTTTGGCTAGCCGGCCAAACTCCCTATGCACATAATAATTCCGTAGTCACAATAGAACTTGTATGTCACATACTTAGTTATTTAGTTACTTATCCGAACATTCACATTGAATAGTAATTTTCTTTTTGTATATATATTCACATTTATATTTTTAGTTTCCTCGTGTTGTGGCGGTTAAGAATACTCACTACTCCATATCTTCCCGTTGGTGTCGTAAAAGGTGACAGAGGGAAACTAAGAAAGAGGATGGGCAGCAGCATCTTTCTGATAACAGCAATACTACAATAAAAAAACTGCGCTTGCCAACTCGCTCGCCAGGCGTGGCAACTATGGCAATATACCCTCCATGATAAAAGCTACAAAAAGACGGCCTCCAGTCCCCGGCAGCCCCGCTATTCCTTGCGACGGTTGCGACTATAGTAACGGCGGAGCAGGGGGTGCGAAGAATCTCCGGTGGAGGTTCGGTTGCCACCTGCGACGACTCGACCTGGCTACTTATAACGCACGCACCCTGAAGACTGACGAGTAGATCCTGGAACTGGAAGAAGAGATAGAAAAGTTGCGCTGGAATATCATAGGATTATCTGAGGTTCGAAGAGAGGGGGAGGACACTGTAATCCTCGAATCCGGCAACTTTTTCTATCACCGGGAGGGCGACCATCTGTCCCAAGTAGGTGTCGGATTTATCGTCCACAAGTCTCTCGTTCACAACGTTGTAAAGATTGGGAGTGTGTCGACGAGGGTTGCTTACCTTATACTCAGAATCACCAAACGGTATTCGCTGAAGATCGTACAGGTTTACGCAAAAACCTCGGCACACCCCGATGAGGAGGTGAAGGAAATGTATGAGGATATCTCTAGAGCCATGCATTCCTCCAAAACCCACTATACGGTGTTAATGGGAGACTTCAACGCAAAACTAGGCACAAGAGAGAACGGTGAGCTGAATGTAAGGAAATTTGAAATAGGGTAACGGAACCCAAGGGGCCAGCAGCTGGCTGACTTCATGGAGAAAGAGGGACTCTTTATGATGAACTCTTTCTTCCAGAAGCGGCCCCATAGGAAGTGGACCTGGTTGAGCCCCGACAGTTCGAAAAAAAATGAGATTGACTTCATTATGACGACCAGACGACAACTGTTCAGTAAAGTCTCAGTGATCGCGAGGGTGAAAACCGGCAGTGATTACCGAATGGTTAGAGGCACACTAAATCTAAATGTTAAGTTGGAGAGGTCACGTCTAATGAAGTCAACGCTCCGTCCCCCTCGTGCTCTATTCCAAAGTCCCGAAACCTTTTAGCTAGAGCTACGAAACCGTTTTCAGTGCCTAGAAGACTGCAATGCAGTGGACGATATGAATGACGAGCTCGTAGAAACTGTTCATGCGGTCGAAGCTAAGTTTTGTAAGACCCGCCGCAGAAGAACACAAAAACTCTCCGATCACACTCTTAATCTCATGACTGTTAGACGGGATATGAAGCAGGCAACTGAACAGGCAGATCCCCAAATGCATGCGGCAGGACTTACGCAACTTTAATACTGCTCGTATTGAAGAAGCGATCGAGCGAAACCAAGGCTCCAAAGTCTTTGCTAGAGATCTGTCTGCCAGAAAGAGCCAACTGTCAAAGCTAAATACCGAGTGTGGCAGCGTCGTTTCCGGGACACCTGAGATTTTGAGTGAGATTGAGAGATTCTATGGCCACACGCAAGTCTGAGTAACAATCCAACAGCGAGTCTTATCCGACACTATTCCGATGATACGCCGGACGCCAGTCTAAGTGAGATTAGAATAGCTCTCCAGCACCTTAAAAACGGTAAGGCCCCAGGCGAGGATGAAATTACAGCGGAGCTTCTGAAAGCGGGTGGAAAATCGGTACTTGAATATCTTCAGACGCTCTTTAATTCCGTCTTCCATGGTGGCATTACACCGGAGGCGTGAAGCAGAAGTATGGTGGTCTTGTTCTTCAAGAAACGTCACAATGCTTTCTTGAAGAACAACAGACCAATTTCCCTTCTGAGCCGTGTCTACATGCTGTTTTCGAGAGTCATTACGAATCGTCTCGCGCAAAGACTTAACGACTTCCAGCCTCCCGAACAAGCCGGTTTTCGAAAAGGCTTTAGCGCAATAGACCACTTACATAACCATCGCAAATTGTACAGAAGTTCGTGGGGTACAATTTGCCACTATGTCTGGCGTATATAGACTATGAGAAAGCCTTTGATTCCGTCGAAATTTGAGCGGCGCTGCAGTCACTTCAGCGGTGCCAAGTTTAGTGTCGGTATATAGAAGTGCTGAAGTGCTTATACAGTAGGGCTACGATGGCTATCCGAGTACAGAACCAGAGTACGAAACCTATCCAATTGCAGACAGGTGTAAGACAGGGTGACGTTATATCCGAAGCTCTTCACCGCTGCATTTGAAGATGTTTTCAAGCTTCTGGACTGGAAAGAATACGGTATTAACATAAACGGTGAGTACATTACTCACCTTCGATATGCCGATGATATAGTCCTTATGACAGAATCGCTGGAGGACCTAAGCACTATGCTTAATGACCTCAATAGTGTGTCCCAACGGATAGTTTTAAAGATGAACATGGACAAAACAAAGATCATGTTTAATGTCAATGTCACACCTATGCTGGTAGTTGTTAGGAGCACTAAGCTCGAAGTTGTTGACGAGTATGTTTATCTGGGACAAATAGTCCGACTAGGTAAGTCCAACTTCGACCGAGAGATCAATCGACGGATTCAACTCGGTTGGGCAGCGTTCGGGAAATTACGGACCATCTACTCGTCAGGTATACCTCAAAACTTGAAAACGAGACTGTACAACCAGTGCATGTTGCCAGTGATGACCCATGAAACTGAGACGTGGTCCTTCACTGCTGGCCGAATGAGAAAGCTCAAGGTCGCTCAGCAAGCTATGGAGAGGGCTATGCTTGGAGTTTCTCTGCGTGATAAATTTAGAAATGAGGATATCCGCAGTAGAACCAGAGTGATCGACATAGCCCCACGGATTAGTAGGCTGAAGTGGCAATGGGCCGGCCATATAGCTTTAAAACCGACAACCGATGGGGGAAAAGTTTCTCGAGTGGCGGCCACGTACCGGCGGGAGGCCTATGTTCAGCAGTGGACTTGTAAAGGGCTGTAATGATGATACATACATACATAAAAACTCACGCCTGTCACCCAGAGGGGTAGGCAGAGACTATGGACTTCCATTTGGCCTGATCCTGACACACCTCTCTCGCTTCCTCCACATCCATATACCAACGCATACATGCTCTTCGGTTAAAGGTACTCTTGATTTGGCCCATTTTTAATATATCGTCAATTTGGTCGATAAACTTTCGCCTAGGGCGACCCTTCCCGACTCTGCCGTTCACCTCTGCAACATAAATTTGCTTTGTCACTCTTTCCTCATTCATTCTTTCTACATGACCAAACCACCGTAGAATTCCTTTCTTATTCCTGGTCACAACATCATCTTGCAAACCACACTCTTCTCTTATTAAACAATTTTTCACTCTGTCATTCAGATTCATCCCTACCACACTCCTTAATGACCGCATTTCTACAGCATTTATTCTACTCTCGTGCTTCTTCTGCCACACACAACTTTCACTACTATACATTAAAGTATGTACTAACACAGCATTGTGAATTGCCATATATGCCTTTTTGGACACATTCTGACTTTTCACAATAGAGTGTAGAGCCCCATTCACTCTATTTCCTGCATTCACTCGTTGTTCTATATCCTTGTCATATCTACCATCCCTGCTAAACACACATCCCAAATACACAAACTCATCTACTTGCTCTACCATTTCCCCTTCTATTCTTATTTCACATATCGTTTTACTTCCTTTTCTTTCAAAAACCATAACTTTCGTCTTACTTGCGTTCACTTTAATTCCCTTTTCTTTTAATGTCCTGTTCATTAATTTAATCATCATTTGCAACTCGGCTGCCGACGACGCAAGTATGATTTGATCATCGGCGTACAAAAGGCATTTGATGGTTAACTCACCCATTCTTAACCCGCATTCTTCTACTTTCAAATTTTCCAAACAACTGTCCATAAATAGGTTGAACAGCCACGGGGAAGCCACACAGCCCTGTCTGACACCTTTATGGATGCCAAACCAGTCCGAGTAGGCCCCGTTGATCCTGACACAAGCACTAGACTCCCTATACAGATAAGACTAGACTAAATACCTAAACTAGACCTAGACTAGATACTAAACCTAGACTTCAATGCCTGTATCAACCCAGCGCTCAACCAAAATGAGTTCAGTGTTTGCCATAACACACCCCTGTCCACTCTGTCATAAGCCTTCTCCAAGTCCATGAACGCACAAAAAACTTTTTGGTTTTTGGCCAAAAACTTCTCCGCGATCATGCGCATGGAAAAGACCTGATCCGTACAACCCATTCCCTTTCTAAATCCCGCTTGCACATCCCAAATTTTTTCATCAGTTTCTTTCATAACTCCTTCAATTACTACTTTAGCATACAGTTTTCCCACAATGCTAAGAAGGCTGATACCACGGTAGTTTTTACAGTCCTGCTGTGATCCTTTTCCTTTATATATTGGGACTATCACGGCTTTGCACCAGTCTCCCGGTACCCGCTTAAGTTGCCAACATAAATTAAACAAGGTGTACAGCAGGTCTGCCACCACTCCTTCTCCAGCCCCCTAGCATTTCGAGAGACACTCTGTCATATCCGGCTGCCTTACCTGCTTTCATACTTTTCATTGCTTTCATTATTTCATCTATACTAATATCTCTATATATTTCCTCTTCTTCCGGAATTTCAATTTAATTTAATTCTCATCACTCATAAACACGCTTTCAAAGATTTCCTTCCATCTTCTTAAACTCAAAACTTCGTCATTCAGAATACAGCCATTCTGGTCTCGTATAGCATTCATTCTAGGCTGTTTTGAATGTCCCTTGGTAGTTCTTACGAGTTTCCAGAACATTTTAATGTTTGCCTGGAAATTATCCGATATTCTTCTATCATTTTTATCCGTTCTTTCTTGCTTTTTCCTTTCAACTACATCTTTTACTCTCTTATTTAGGTGTCTAAAGACTGCCTTTTTCCTTTCAATATCATCATTCATACTGCTAGAATTACTAACCTTGGTTGCTAGTAAATCTAGCCATGCTTTCTTCTTTGCTTCAACTTCCATCCGTACCTCATCATCCCACCATAACGTGTTATTTTTCCTTTCATTCGTTCTCTTACTTACACCACATACTTTGGTAGCTGCATCCACTAAATCTTTCTTGACATTATACGACACAGTCTCCAAGTCTATATCATTCATACACAATTCAGCCATACCACTTATATTTTCTCTCAATCTACATTTGAACTTCTCTTTCACACCTTCATCTTGTAACCTCTCTGTTCTTATACGCTGTAACGCAGTGGTAGACACAGATGTCCGATGCCTCCAACGTCTGAAAAGACCATTAATTCGGCATAAGACCAAGTAATGATCCGTCCCTACATTAGAGCCCCGGTAAACCCTTGTATATGCCACCGCGCTCCTCATTCATTCGTCAACAATTATGAAATCTATCATACTTCTCTCATCACCTCTTTCCCATTTATGTGTATGAATCTTCTTATGACGAAAGAAAGTGTTCGTCACGAAAATATTCTTTTCCACGCATACGGCGAGAAGGCTTTCACCATTCTCATTTATACTTTCATCACCAAACGTTCCCAATATCCTTTCATAACCAAACCTCCTCACCCCAACCCTTCCATTAAAATCGCTTAATATCACAATATTTTCATTAACCTTGCATTTTATTAGCCTCATCCTTACCAACTCCCAAAACTGCTCTCGGATATAAGTGGGCTTACACATGTCTGGGGCGTAGACCCCTAAAACAAACAACTTCTTTAAGCCCACTTTCATTCGTATCCATAGTAGTCTCAGGCTTACACATTCATACTCTTTCACACAATGACCCATTCTTTCTGAAAGGATGATACCGAATCCCTGGCATGTAATGATGATGATGATGATGATATTTATAGTTTCATACTTAATACCTCATTTATTTCTAACTTCATATTTGGTTCATATATATATATATATATATATATATATATATATATATATATATATATATATATATATATATATAATATTTGGTTTACCATTATTAATCTCGTATAATGGCTAGGTACATTATTTTCAATCATGGACAGGCACAAGGATATGCATGGAGGAACACTATGTCATAATTTAAATAAATTAACTGAATACATAATATGAGTTTAAAAATAGTTAATAAGAAGAAATTATTTTCGTAATCTATACAAATAAGTTAGATATTAAAACTACCATTTTCCCGGATTATAAAAGTCAAAATGATTATGATTTGCTGCTTTTTTGAAAGTTCAATCAATCTGAAACCGAAAATAAATTATTAAATTTCATATTAAGATATAGAGAACAAATAAGTCTATTTAAAGCAACGTCATCATTTTCATTATAACAACAGAAGGATCAAAATACAAATTGCAATCCCAGCAGCGCAAGCGATTTGTGACACCTTTGTTTTAAATTAAATTTACGTATATGGAATGGTTTGCGATTAAAACGAACTGTGATCATACATTATTTCAGCATAACTTGTGCAATATATCATTATATAATTGTGAACATACAAGTAAAAATAATGACCCTTCAAATTATATTGCATACCTTAAGCGAAAGCGCAAGGTATGTTCTACTATCGCCTAAAAATTAAGATTCCAACGTTTTATCGAATAAAATCGTATCATTTTAAAAGTTTTCGTTTCACTAAATATTTTGTCATGGCATTAATAATCTACTATTATATAACTATTTTATATATTTATAATTAAGTTGAACTGAATTTAATGCAAGATAATTTACATGATAATTTAGACACAATAAATATAACATGTCATGACATAAGCCAACTCGAACAATGTGCTTCAATAATAACTAATAAGTACACATTTAAAATATTGAATTTTAATATCAGGAGCATATCAAAAAACTTTACGCACTTTACGATAGCATTAAAACGTATAGCATTTGACTTGGATGTAATTGTTTTAACGGAATGTCGTATTGCAGAATCCTCTATTATCCCGGTACTTCCAGGATACACATCGTACAGAACTCATAAAATAATCAATCAAAATAGTGGTGTAGTAGTATACGTCAAAGACGCATGGAACTCAAATGTTACAGAGCCAGTTTTTAACGAAGCAGATTGTTTAATAATAGAAATACTTGATACAGTAACCATTTTCTGTATATATCGCTCACCTTCGTTTAGAAGCACGGACAGTTTCCTAATAGATCTGGAATCACATTTGGATCACTACAAAAATAAACCTCAATTAGTATTGACAGGAGATATTAATATTAATATTTTAAAAGGGGATAATGATAGTATAAGTTATGTCTGTCTTGCGGCAGAATACGGACTATTGCCTGCTATTTCTTAACCTACAAGATATGATTCCTGTATTGATCATATATTTGTTAAAGCGGTTGGAGAAACAATTGGTACTGTATGCATTTCAGATATTACAGATCATAGTATGACAATAGCTGGTCTATCATTGAATGGAAACATACCTAAACCCCGATTAAGGGAAAAAGTTAAGATTGTTTTTGATGCGATAAGTAATGAATTAGCAGTAATAGATTGGTCGGAATTACAAAATCAAACAGATGTAAATCAGGCAGTTGCTATATTTACTGACAATCTATCGAAAACAATAGCTAAACACACCAAACGTATAACTGTGAGTCGTTCTAAATACAATATAAAACCTTGGATTACTCCAGGTTTAATACGTTGTATAAAACATAAAGATAAGCTACATATGCAATCAAGAAAGAATCCAAATGACGAAATTTTACTCCTCACATATAAGAAATACCGCAATTTCTGTAATGAGCTTCTATTTAACTTAAAAAGGGAACATGAAAAGTATCAATTGCAAGAAAGCCAGGGACAGCCAAAGAAATTATGGAAAGCAATCAAGGATATATTCAACATCACTACATCAAACAAAGAACCAACAGAGCTATTAAATATTCAAGGATCTATAAGCAAGAAAGAATCATTGGATATTTGTAATACCTATTTTTCCACAGTTGGACAAAATTTAGCACACAAAATTCTTATTAAAAGCAATAAGACTGAAGAAAGCCTAGTGCGAAATAGTAAAATTATAAATACAACAAACTCGTTTTTTATGCAACCTACGGACGCTTACGAAATAGAACACCTAATAACGAATCTCAAAAATGATAAAGCGCCAGGAATTGATGGACTAAGTAATACGCTGATTAAGCATATTAAGAAATTTATCACTGAGCCACTTACAGTAATATGCTACTTAAGTATTTCTACCGGCGTATTTCCAGAAGTTTGGAAGACTGCTATGGTTGTATCCTATATATAAAAAGGGCCATAAAAACTCTCCAGATAATTATCGACCCATTTCTCTGCTGAGTGCTTTTTCCAAACTGCTTGAGAAATTGGTTAATAAAAGACTAATGAATTACTTAGAAGCACATAATCTGCTTTCTTCAAGACAGTTTGGATTTAGGAAAAGAAAATGTACCGAGGACGCTGTAACCACCTTAATTTCACATATATCTTCTTGCCTTGACAAAAACGAATGCTGTAAAGTCCATTGCGGAAAATGGCCTACCCCATAGATTGCCTCATAGGGAGCACGCTTGGTATGCGGGTTGGCAACCGCAGTTTTTTTATTTTGAATTGTTTTCAGGAAGATGTTGCTGCCCATCTCCTGTTTCAGTTCAGTTTGACATTGATAATGGTGCGTTTAATTCTGAAAACTGTACTTCGAGTACCAACCGTAACTATATTTATTGATATTTTATTATATATTATATATATATATATATATATATATATATATATATATATATATATATATATAATTAAAATGTAACCATTGAAGCAGTTCCAAGAACGCTGTACAGTCCTATAGAACTTGTGATTTTGACGACTGTTCAGAAATCTACTCATTTATAGGCGAATTCAAAAATCTCAAACGTCGTCTGTGCCAAGTCCAGTATACATGTCACATATAATATGTTTTCTTTTATTAAAATTATCACATAACATCATTTAAACTAGCAAAATTTCATAAACTGTTGACGACATCATATGAAATGACTGTAAGCGCCCAAGAAAATATAATCGCTATGTGAGCGCTGCATTTATATAAAAGAAACTGAGTTTAAATGTTCATAAGTTCTAAAGTGCAGTCAGCCCAAATTCTTAAGTTTTTTTTTATAGAAAAAGAATGAAATAGTCCACCTGATAGTAAGTGGATGCTGTTGTCCATAGAATCATACATCTATCCTAGATTAAGAATTAAAATGCATTGTGTCCCCTGAGGACTAAGATGGAATGCCTCGTGTCCAGTAAATAGGGTCTCCGGTTCTCTACACTCACCATACTAAACACGGCAGTATTGAGCTGCTATTTTATGCTGGTATTCTGTGAGAGCGTGATACTTCCCCATCAGCTGACATTCAGCCAACCCATCGGTGATACAACTATAATACTCGTATAACTGCAACATGGCTCTACTACGATAGTTATTTAGTTAACGACGGGTGGTTTTCCGCAACTCCACGTCTAAGCGCGTATTTTGCGTGTGGGCAGGAATAATGTATTTATTCGAGCCATGAGATCTCCCCGAAGAAGTTCAACAGTCCTCTAATGTTGCAAGCAACTTCGGGGAGTGATCCTGGCGTGCCGAGATGTTAAGCCCTGTATGCAGCGACTTCCGGACATCTGTAACAGCTATGGTAAATAAATGTTTGTTAAAGGTGCCTTGTCCTGCGATAGCACTTGTTACTATCCTGATCTGCGCCTTGTTCAGTCTCATTAGAACATTGGTTGAACGACTGTTTATTTCAGGCAGGGCCTCCCTAACTGGTCTACACTCTCCTAGAGTTGTCCAGCTGAGCGTGTTGATTAGTAAAGTGTCTACGTACCAGTTAACGAACGATACCAAATTGGGATTGGTTCGATTGGTTACGGCCCTATAGTGGCCAGAGCCGATCCTCTTCTAGCCATTTCGTCTGCTATTTCGTTGCCTCTGGATTCGCTGTATTCCTTTATCGATTGCAGAGTCACAGATTGTTTGGTGTAAGGAATTATTTCATAAAGACCTTTGAAGTCGAGAAAAACAGAAATTTAAGAATTTTCTGAAAAAGTCATTATTAAAACGGCTTTATTTCTTTCAAATAGTTCTACTTCAATAATCAAATTATCATTAAACGTTGTTATCAATGTTGCACGATGTATCTGTAATGAGTTATGAATTTTCAAACTTTTGAAAGCAGTTTTATTAATTTGGCAAAATATACAGATAACTGGTTTTACCGGTAAACCCTCGAGTTAGTACCCACAGGCTACTATTACTATCGCTTCGCTCGCATTAAAATCGTTATGTTTCAATCAACATTCACTACCGACTAAGTTTGTAAGAATGGCTACCACAAAATGCATATTTTATATGATAGTGTGGTATTATATTGGTCATGTCACTGCCTCATCAGTCTAGTAGTCGAAAGCGCGTCTATCGGGCTCGAATGTCTTTTCTGGCTCAAAACTAGATATTGGGTTTTCTGTCAACAAATTCTCAGTAGCAGTCCGGAGTCAGGAAATTGGCGGTGGTTCACACCCGTGCCACCCTTTTATAGAATAAGAGTGACAAACGAGCACAAAGTCCGCGTGATAGTGCCTAAGTGGATGCTATGGCCCATATACATCTACATTTATCCTCGATTAAGTATCAAAATGCAGATGAATTTTCAATCCTGAGGAATTAAATGGAATGCATCGTTTCCAGAAAAAAGGGTATCCGGTTCTTTACACACATTGTACGAACCACAACAGCATTAAGCTGTTATTTTACGCTGGTATTCTGTGAGAGCGTGGTCCTACCACGGTTGAGCCGGCTTATTCGTGCTACAACCATAATGTAGCTGAATTGTGACCCTACCACGTATAAAACGTAAAGCCTTTGGTTTTGCGCCTGATCTCCCATCGAGCCCTGCGCTTGGTATCCCATAGATTGCTGTCCAATCGGACCATTAAAGTGAGGGAATAGAGAGTGCACCTGTGAACATACGAGTACTTGTCCTGCACTATAATCCTGATTCCTGTCTTGCGCAGATTACTAGTCTTCGTTGAGACTGGTTGCCCTGACCGAAATGTGGTCTGGAGGCCATAATATTATAGTTACGTAATACTTCATTCAAAAACTTTTTCGTTGATTTGATTGTATTTTTATACATAGATTATTCGCAACGCTATAAATATCACTAATAATTCCATTTGTCATTTTTACTACGCTTAAAGTATTTTTGTCAAGAGAGATTTACGTAAGCAATCGAAAGGATATGGATTTATCACTTGAGCATAAAAAAAATATTTAAAAAATCAATCTCACATTAAACACCAAATGGTGTCCTGATTCAAAAAGAAGTAGTAGGTGTAAATGTAATTCATTCATTCATTCATTACATAATATCAAAATCTACAGCTGAACATATTCATCTCCATAGTAAAAAATTGAATCTCATATAGGTGATTTTTTTTTACTAACGGCACTTATCAGCACATCATGAGTACTGTACAGCACATTATTATGTATATACAAAATGAATCCTCCTTAAAGGAAATATACAAAAATATTTTTTTTAATCAAATACGGCACGTCATAGCACACACCGAGCACATTTCGTCAAGTGTAGACAGTGGTAGAGCCACGCGGCAGCTTTTGCTGTCGCACGGATGGGTCGGCTCGAACCGGGGTGGTACCACGACCTCACAGAATACCAACGTGTAGTAGAGGTTTACCTCTGCGTTGCGCTTGGTGAGTGCAGGTGGCCGGAGGCCCAATCCCCCCTCCCCACCCCCATCAACATGGTAGCGGAATTAAAGAAAAGACTACCCTAGGAGGGTAGGGCAGACTCCGTTCTACAACAAGTCCCATCCGCAGAGATCGTGATACTCGGTGATATTAACGCACACCACGCTGAATGGTTTGATTCCCGTTTAACCGATCATGCGGGTATATCTGTCTATGACATTGCCTTGGCGGATCTCAGATGTGGAAGACCATGTACCTTTCCTGTTGGACCTTCTGCTGACCTCTCATCCGGACGGATATCAGGTCTCCGTCGATGCCCCTTTGGGCTCTTCGGACCATTGTCTGATCCGTAGTACGGTGCCACTCACGCTACAATCGCAGTTGCGATCTGCAGCTTGCCGCCGTGTTTGGCACTATAGGTCAGCCGATTGGGTACGGGATGCGGTCTTTTTTTGCATCATACCCTTGGGGGCGGGTTTGCTTCTCGCCGGAAGATCCCAGCGTTATTGCCGATTCTGTTGCTGATGTGGTACTTCAGGGTATGGAACTTTTCATTCCACCCTCTGTGGTGCCCATCGGAAGCAGATCCCAGCCATGGTTTGGTCGCTCCTGTAAAATAGCATCACGCTATAAGCAGGAGTACTACCAAGCCTGAGCTGATGCATCAACGTCTCGGGATGTAAATACCAGCGCACTTAAAAAGAAGTATAATTCCGCCTCCAGGTCCTTCAAAAGGCAAGGTCTGAGCACATCGGCAGAACTAGCGAGAGGCTAGTTCGCCTTCCTTCGGGAACCCGTGCATTCTGGTCTCTCGCCAAGGCTGTCCAAGGGAACTTCTGTCAACCATCTCTTCCATCTCTGCACAGAGAGAACGACTCACTGGCCTATGCCGCAAAGGGGAAGCAGATCTATTAAGCTCTCTCTTTGCGTCCAACTCGACTCCAGATGACGGGGGAAATACACCGCCGACCATCCCGCGGTGTGAGTGCTCTATGCCGGATGTGCAATTTACACAGCGCTCGGTTCGTAAAGCACTCTTCTCCCTGGACGTCAGCAAGTTGAGTGGGCCCAATGGAGTCCCTCCCATTGTGCTGAAGACGTGTGCTCCGGAGTTGGCTACGGTTTTAACGCGTCTTTTCCGGTACTCCTACTCCCAAGGCGTAGTCCCGAATTCATGGAAGACAGCTTTCACCACCCGATCCCTAAAAAAGACGACCGCTCAGGCCCGTCCAACTACAGGCCTATCGCAATCACCTCCTTGCTCTCCAAAATAATGGAATCCATTATAAACTGCCAGCTCATGAGGTACCTTGAGGATCATCAGCTGGTTAGTGACCGCCAGTACGGTTTTCGTCAGGATCGATCAGCTGTTGATCTTCTGGTCTACCTGACTCATAGATGGGCGGAGGCAGTAGAGTCCAAGGGGGAGGCATTGACCGTTAGTTTGGACATAGCAAAGGCCTTCGATCGGGTCTGGCAAAGCGCGTCTTTCGAAGCTTTCCTTCCTATGGGCTTCCCGAGAAATTGTGCAAATGGATCACCAATTTACTTGCTGATCGGAGCATCAAGGTCGTAGTAGACGGGGCATGCTCTGATTTCAAGCCTGTTTCTTCTGCATATCAATGATATGTTTCAAACTAGTAACATTCATTGCTATGCAGACGACAGCATTGGTGATGTCTTATATACCGGCCGTGCCAATATTTCTCGGGAAAACGTTGCCGAGTACCGGGACAAACTTGTGTCTGAAGTTGAGTCTTTGCTGAACGAAGTCTCGGATTAGGGGCGACGAAATCTAGTGCAGTTTAATCCCCAGAAGTCACAAGTTTGCGCGTTTACCGCAAAAAAGAACCCATTTGTCGTATCTCCTCAGTTTCAAGGCACCCCCCTTGCTGCCTCAGCTAGCATCGGAATCCTTGGCGTCGACATATCGAACAGTGTGCAGTTTCGTGGGCACTTGGAGGGGAAGGCCAAACTGGCCTCTAAAAAGCATGACGTGCTCAGCAGAGCGAGACAGTATTTCATGCCGGCACATCGCTTGCAAATTTACGAAGCGCAAATCCGGCTTCACATGGAATACTGTTCTCATCTCTGGGCCGGGGCACCCCAGTGTTAGCTCCTTCCACTTGACCGCATCTAGCGCAGAGTGGTTCGAATCGTCAACGACCGAGTTCTTTCTGATCGGCTCGATACACTGGCATTGCGCAGAGATGTCGCATCTCTTTGCCTATTTTATCGCATTTACCACGGGGAGTGCTCTGGGGAATTGTTCGGACTAATTCCAGCCGCTCAGTTTCACCATCGCACATCGCGACAAAACTTGCGATACCATCCATACCACCTGAATATTGGCGGTCCACCACTGTGCGATTTAGAAGATATTTTCTTCTTTGCACAACTTTCTTGTGGAATCAATTACCACCAGCGATTTTTCCGGACCGATACGACTTAGAGGCCTTCAAGAAAAGAGCCTTCTTCTTTTTAAAAAGCCGGCTACGCATCTGCAATTCCCCTGGTGCTGCGGTTGTTCATGGGCGGCGGTAGTCACTTACCATCAGGTGAGCCGCATGCTCGTTTGCCCCCTCTCCTATTAAAAAAAATGTTTCTTTTATCTTTTTAAAAAACGTTACCTCCACACTAGGATTTTCTCCTGTATCGTGGAGGCTGTTTACAAACACAAATTACACAAAGAAAAACATCCAGACCCGGAACAATTATTTGTAGTTCATACAAATACTTTTTTTTAATAGGATAAGGGTGACAAACGAGCACACAGTCCACCTGATGGTAAGTGGTAGCTGCGGCCCATAGACATCTACATCTATCCTCTATTACAAAGCAAAATGTAGATGCGTTGTCACCCGTGAGGACTAAGATGGAATGCCCCATTTCCAGTAAAAAAGGCCTCCGGCCACCTGCACTCACCAAGCGAAACGCAGAGGTAAACTACTTCACGCTGGTTTTCTGTGAGGTCGTGGTACCACCCCGGTTCGAGCCGGCCCATCCGTGCGACAGCAAAAGCTGCCGCGTGGCTCTACCACTGTTACTTGTTCCGTGCAGGATTCGAAGCCGTGCCCCCCAGCGCAGAAACTCATTGCTAAGGCACTGCGCCATGTATGCATTTAAAAAATTTGGAGGCGTAGTCTATTGAGGCATCTGTAATAACGAGACGGAAAGATCCTTTAATCACGCTTCTGAGATTATTTAAAGCATTTAGAAAAAGTATGAGATTAATTTCGACTAAATGGTTTTACAAGAATTTTTTTAGAAAGGCATGCTTTTACCACTGGTCGGAAAAAAGCCTCTGTCCTGGAAAGAACCGATCAGAAATTTAATACATTAAATTAAACAGATAATAGCGCCATCTATCGAAAAATTAAATTTATTTTTAATAAAAACTAAAATAATTATATTATAGAACTTTTATTCTCTTTTTTATGATATATAAGTTTTATACTTATATAATATGATTAAATGTAGAAAAAACAAAAAGCTATTTACATAAAATCGGTATTTTTTTCTCCGGCAATATTCATCTCTTCCCTTTTTTCCCTGAGAGTACGATCACCTACGCACTAACGCATTCGGAATGGATATTTCAATTCGTGTGTAGCGGCACTCAAAAAATGTACGCGAGCGCTGGTTTAGGTTGTTTTAGAATGATTTCATTTGGTTTTTCCGTACTTCATTCTAAATCCAGCTTTTCTGAAACGAACTTAAGCAATTGAATTGCTGATTTCGGGTACCTTAACACGAAAAAGATAATCGAAAACCTTATCAGAAAACCTGATGTTTGCGCACGGGTCCAGCTATATTTATTTTGTTTTATTATTATTTAGTTGTTGTTTAAAATATTTTCTTAATTTTTTATTTACCTATATGCTGTGAGACATAAAGATGATGACTGACTAAACTTTTAATTGTAAATAACGGTTATTAGATAAAAATATACCGAATTTTAATTAAAGGAGAATATTATTTAGATAATATTTATTTTACCGAAAAGTACTTTTTTTTTTTTTGCGGATGGAAAATCATCAAATGACGCCTTTCGCTCTGGGTGGAGCGGAAGGGAGTGTCAGACTTTTACTGACTAAAAACCATCCGTGTTCCTTCAGTGCCCTTACGTTCCGGAGCCGCGGTATCTCTTTCAAACAGCCCGCAGCCCCGGCAGGCGTCGGCCCTTGCGGGCCCCTTCACGATGCTGACAGCTCTTTGAGGCGCGCGTGGAACAAAACGCGCCGTCGACACGGCCTGTCGTCGTTAGACGGACGGACGGCGAGCTACCCATTGCTCGCCATCCACAGGCCCGCGCCTACGGTGGCCGGGGGCCACGACGTAGCCCCCGACGCCCGGGGCGTCTCCCGCGGCGGCCGGGAAGGAAAGCTGCTGCTCTCTCCTTCTCCCGCTCCGCCACCTCCTTCGCTAGCATCACTGCTTCGCAGAAGGTGGTGACGGCATCCCATTCCGTCTCGCTCCGGACCATGGCTTCGACCAGGGCCGGACGCGAGAGGTCGCCGCCGCCTATCGCCGCTACGAGGACACGGCGGTGCTCCTCCCAAGCAGGGCACACCTCCACGGTGTGCTCCACCGTGTCCTCCGGTCGATCCTTGCAGTGGGAGCACCCGGGCGTTTCCTCCCGCCCGATTCGGTGCAGGAACCTCCCGAACACACCGTGTCCGGTGAGGACCTGCGTCAGGCGGAAGGTGAGGACGCCGTGGCGTCTCTCAAGCCACTCCTCAAAGAGGGGTCTTATCGCCGCTATAGTGGCGTGCCCAGCACGGGGTTGCGACAGTCGCTCTCTCCATGTCGCCATGAGATCACGACCGAAAAGTACTTAGAACTTAATTCATTAAAACTATATTTTATGGCTACTACAAACGTTATTCCATAAGCTAGAAGAATAGAAAAGGAAAATAATTATATACTGCATAGTCTGATAATATTGCTGGGTTTTAAAAAATACAAAATTCTTGTTCTCAATTTACAAAAAATTCACGTTTTTACTATACGACGTAAACAAACCAGGAGATGGGAAGCAGCGACTTCCTGATAACTAACTGAGGTTGCCCTTCTGCCTGCCAAGCGCGGCAAGTATGGCAAAATCCCCCCCCCCCCCGCCCCACTCATGAGGCAAGCTATGGGAAAAATTCAGTAGTGGACTTTTATAGGTTGTAATGGTAGTGGCTTTTACCACTTCTCCCAAGTAGACATAAAATAATAAAATAAAAAATATTATGTAATTACTATAAAATCCGATATATCTATCATCGTCTTTAAAAAAGAAGTATATATACTGCAGGGGAAACCATTGTAGTGATACTAATGATTACACACTAGGAGTAGTCCCTAAAACATAGAAGACGGTATTTGTTTACCCGATCCCTAAAAAAGGCGACCGCTCAGACCCGTCTAACTACAGGTCTATCGCCATCACCTACTTGTTCTCCAAAATAATGGAATCCATTATAAACTGCCAGCTCATGCAGTACCTTGAGGATCTCCAGCTGATTACTGACCGCCAATACGGTTTCAACGGGGTTGATCAGCTGGTGATCTGCTGGCCTACCTGACTCAAAGATGGGCAGAGGCAGTAGAGTCCAAGGGGGAGGCATTGACCGTTAGTTTGGACATTGCGCTTCTTTCGGAGCTCCCTTCCTATGGGGACGAGAAATTGTGCGATTGGATCACCAGCTTTCTTGCAGATCGAAGCATCAAGGTCGTTGTAGAAGGTGCATGCTCCGACTACAAGCCTATTAATCCTGGTGTTCCACAAGGCTGCGTGCTATCACCAACGCTGTTTCTTCTGCAGATCAATTATATGTTGCGAAGGGTAACAGGTGTATATGGTATATTTACCGTGTAGTGGCGGGTAAGAATACCCACTACCTCATATCTTCCCGTAGGTGTCGTAAGAGCCGACAGAGGGAAACTGGGGCAGAAGATGGGCTGCAGCAACTTTATGATTACAGCAAAACAACAATATAAACTGCGGTTGCTAACCCGCTCGCCAAGCGTGGCAACTATGGCAATACGGGGTATATTGGCATGACAATATCACTTCGGCAAACTGTACAGAAGTCAGAGGAGTACAATTTGCCACTAATTCTGGCGTATGTGGACTATGAGACAGCCTCTGATTCCGTCGAAATTTGGGCGGTGCTGCAATCCCTTCAGCGGTGCCAAGTTCACTCTCAGTATATTGTTTGTGTTTCTACAGTAGGGCAACCATAGATATCCGAGTAAAGAACCAGAGTACGAAACCTATTCACCTGCAGAGAGGTGTAAGACAGGGGACGATATATCCCCGAAACTCTTCACCGCTGCACTGGAAGACGTTTTCATGCTTCTGAACTGGAAAGGATACGGCGAGTAAATCACTCACCTTCGATTTGCCGATGATATAGTCCTTATGGCAGAATCGCTGCAGGACCTAAGCACTATGGTCAATGAACTCAATAGTGCCTCCTATCCATTGGGAGAGTCTTAAGTTGAACATGGACAAAACGAAGATCATGTATAACGTCCATGTCACACCTATGCCGGTAGTTTTTGAAAGCACTAAGCTCGAAATTGTTGACGAGTATGTTTACCTGCGATCAATAGTCCGACTAAGTAAGTCCAACTTCGACCGAAAGGTCAATTGATGGATTCAAATCGGCTGGGCAGCGTTCGGGAAATTACAACATATCCCTTCGTCAGGTATACCTCAAAACTTGAAAACGAGACTGTACAACCAGTGCGTTTTACCAGTGATGACCTATGGAACTGCGACGTGGTCCTTCACTGCTGGCCGGATGAGGAAGCTCAAGATCTCTCAGCGAGCTATGGAGAGGGCTATTCTCAGAGTTTCTCAGCGTGATAAACTTAGAAATGAGGATACCAGCAGTAGAACCAGAGTGACCGACATAGCCCAACGGATTAGTAAGCGTAGTGTCTATGTGCCGGCGATATAGCTCGAAGAACCGACAACCGATGGGGAAAAAAGTTTCTCGAGTAGCGGCTTCGTACCGGCGAATGAAGTGAAGGGCGTCCTCCCACTAGATGGAGTGACGTCCCGACAGTAAGACATGCAGGAAGTCGATGGGTGCAGTTAACTGAGGGCCGTGCTTTTTTCCTCGGGGTAGGCCTATGTTCAGCAGTGGACTTGTGAAGGGCTGTAATGATGATGATGATAATGATGATGATGAAGTTTCATTACAATTGGTTTAGCTATTTCGAAAATTAGACATATAAACAGACAAAATACACCAAAATTTTATAATAAAGGGTTGTCCATATCTTAAAAGCATGCATAAACAATGAGCTTAAAATAACCACCTATATTGATATTATAGACCCATACTCCAATTTTATTTACAGGTAGGTTATTACCAGCTGCTCCCGGACACGCGGTACTGTGATTAAAAAAATTTTCAAAAAGTATATTAACACACACGCGCATATTCAGATGCAACTTTGTATCAATATTCAGGGCAATCGGTAAAGAACTTTCGGATATTTGAGATGTTGAACAAACAAACATTTGCATTTTTATTTATACAGTTTACTTTCATACAAGTTTTTTTTTTGTATTTCAAACTCAACTGCTCCACCGCTCAAACCGCTCACTGCTCAAACCGAATGGTTAGAGGCACACTAAATCTAAATGTTAAGTTGGAGAGGTCACGTCTAACTCAACGCTCCGTCCCCCTCGTGCTCTATTCTAAAGTCCCGAAACCTTTCAGCTAGAAATACGAAACCGATTTCAGTGCCTAGAAGACTGCCATGCAGTTGACGATATGAATGACAAGCTCGTAGAAACTGTCCATGCGGTCGAAGCTACGTTTTGTAAGACCCGCCGCAGAAGAACACAAAAACTCTCCGATCACAGTCTTAATCTCATTGCTGTTAGACGGGACATGAGGTTTCAGTCTTCAACAGATTTGACAGTATTCATGCAACTGAACAGACAGATCTCCAAATGCATGCGGCAGGACTTACGCAACTTTAATACTGCTTGTATTGATGAAGCGATCGAGCGGAACCAAGGCTCCAAAGTCTTAGCTAGAGATCTGTCTGCCAGAAAGAGCCAGCTGTCAAAGCTAAAGACCGAGTGTGGCAGCGTCGTTTTTGGGACACCTGAGATTTTGAGTGAGATTGAGAGGTTCTATGGCCACACGCAAGTCTGAGTAACGATCCAAGAGCGAGTCTTATCCGACACTATTCCGATGATACCCCGGACGCAAGTCTAAGTGAGATTAGAATAGCTCTCCAGCACCTTAAAAACGGTAAGGCCCCAGGCGAGGATGGAATTACAGCGGAGCTTCTGAAAGCGGGTGGAAAATCGGTACTTGAATATCATCAGAGGCTCTTTAATTCCGTCCTCCATGGTGGCATTACACCGGAGGCGTGGAGCAGAAGTGTGGTGGTCTTGTTCTTCAAGAAAAGTCACAATGCTTTCTTGAAAAACAACAGACCAATTTCCCTTCTGAGCCGTGTCTACATACTGTTTTCGAGAGTCATTACGAATCGTCTCGCGCAAAGACTTAACGACTTCCAGCCTCCTGAACAAGCCGGTTTCCGAAAAGGCTTTAGCGCCATAGACCACTTACATACCCTTCGCAAATTGTACAGAAGTTCGAGGGGTACGATTTGCCACTATGTCTGGCGTATATGGACTATGAGAAAGCCTTTGATTTCCTTTGAAATTTGAGCGGCGCTGCAGTCACTTCAGCGGTGCCAAGTTTAGTGTCGGTATATAGAAGTGCTGAAGTGCTTATACAGTAGGGCTACGATGGCTATCCGAATACAGAACCAGAGTACGAAACCTACCCAATTGCAGACAGGTGTAAGACAGGGTGACGTTATATCCGAAGCTATTCACCGCTGCATTGGAAGATGTTTTCAAGCTTCTGGACTGGAAAGGATACGGTATTAACATAAACGGTGAATACATCACTCACCTTCGATATGCCGACGATATAGTCCTTATGGCAGAATCGCTGGAGGACCTAAGTACTATGCTCAATGACCTCAATAGTGTGTCCCAACGGATAGTTTTAAAGATGAACATGGACAAAACAAAGATCATGTTTAATGTGTAGTGTTATGGTACTTACATATCATTTTACACTGTTTTAAATTTATTTTTCCATTCTGTTTTTGATTTTCTTTTTGCATCACCTTTATTTCCATAGGATCCTGTAACGTTTTCACACAATAACAAATCATTTTCACTTCGTATTTTCACGCTATCAGCACTTTTTAAATTGCTGTCAATGGAGTCTTACCTTTTTCGATCTTTTATTTAGTTCTCCGTAACTCTGCAATTTCGGGTTTCGTGGGCGCTGTTGCGCTATATTTTTTCCTATATAAATAATATCTAATTTCTTACATAAAACTTGCCGTTTCTTAATAACAAGCCTAAAACCAAACATTTACATATTTGACAATCGTTATTTATTTGGTTGTCATGGCAATTTTTATTCAAATTCGTTACCGGTCTGATGTTTTATTTCAATATTTCCACATAAATACTCTTTTGCTCTGGGTCATTTACAAAAAATTTCCTTTTAATTTAAATAATTTCCCGTTCTCTCTTAAAAGATATAAAAGCCGAACTATCGGTGAATACGAGGAGTCTCGCTTCAGCTTCTAAACTTGAAGCATCACCTAAAGGCCTTATCCCGGGGCCGCACTGCCCCGGGATCCTGTAAGCCTCCATCTACACCTGAAGTCGTCGGCGTAATCTACTTCAAGCGCGGGGCCGCACTGCTCCTGGATCCTGCAAGCATCTATCTACACCTGAAGTCGTCGGCGTAGTCTAGCTAGCCGCACTATTCCGGGATCCTACAAGCCTTTACTTTCATCTGGAGTCGTCGCCTGCGCCTCCACCTGCTAGTGCCCGTGCTACCTTTGGGCACTGCGACTGTTTGCTCCAGGCGCTGAGAACACCTACTCCAGACGCTACGTGTGCCTGCTCCGGACGCTGCGTGTGCCTAAACCAGGCACTGTGTGCCACCGCCGCCAAGAAACTCCAAGCTCAGCGTGTGCCTACTCCTACTCCAAGCGCAGCGTGTGCCGCTTTGACCTTCAGGCTCCGCTACCATATTCTCCTAATCTTTATTTTCTATCTAATTGTTATTTCACGTCACCCATCACCATCATCGTATTTCATTTTTTTTATAAAAAATTGTAAATATCTTTTAAAAATTTTAAATATATTGTTTTATGGTTCTATTTTTGTTGTTTTGTTGTTCTTAGGTTATGTTCTTTTTTTTTAATTGTCGCTTCACGACAAATGTCAATGACACACCTATGCTGGTGGTTGTTGGGAGCACTAAGCTCGAAGTTGTTGACGAGTATGTTTATCTGGGACAAATAGTCCAACTATGTAAGTCCAACTTCGACCGAGAGATCAATCGACGGATTCAACTCGGTTGGGCAGCGTTCGGGAAATTACGGCACATCTTCTCGTCAGGTATACCTCAAAACTTGAAAACGAGACTGTACAACCAGTGCATGTTGCCAGTGATGACCCATGGAACTGAGACGTGGTCCTTCACTGCTGGCCGAATGAGGAAGCTCAAGGTCGCTCAGCGAGCTATGGAGAGGGCTATGCTTGGAGTTTCTCTGCGTGATAAACTTAGAAATGAGGATATCCGCAGTAGAACCAGAGTGATCGACATAGCCCCACGGATTAGTAGGCTGAAGTGGCAATAGGCCGGCCATATAGCTCGAAAAACTGACAACCGATGGGGGAAAAGTTTCTCGAGTGGCGGCCACGTTTTGGCGGAAGGCCTATGTTCAACAGTGGACTTGTGAAGGGCTGTAATGATGATACATACATACATAAACACTCACGCCTGTCACCCAGAGGGGTAGGCAGAGACTATGGACCCATTCTGCACGATCCTGACACACCTCTCTCGCTTCCTCCACATCCATATACCAACGCATACACGCTCGTCGGTTAAAGGTACTCTTGATTTGGCCCATTTTTAATATATCGCCAATTTGGTCGATAAACTTTCGCCTAGGGCGACCCTTCCCGACCCTGCCGTTCACCTCTGCAACATAAATTTGCTTTGTCACTCTTTCCTCATTCATTCTTTCTACATGACCAAACCACCGAAGAATTCGCTTCTTATTCCTGGTCACATCATCATCTTCAGCAAACCACACTCTTCTCTTATTAAACAATTTTTCACTCTGTCATTTGTCATTCAGATTCATCCCTAACATACTCCTTAATGACCGCATTTCTACAGAATTCATTCTACTCTCGTGCTTCTTCTGCCACACCCAACTTTCACTACTATACATTAAGGTAGGTACTAACACAGCATTGTGAATTGCCATATTATGTGCCTTTTTGGACACATTCTGACTTTTCACAATAGAGTGTAGAGCCCCATTCACTCTATTTCCTGCATTCACTCGTCGTTCTATATCCTTATCATATCTACCATCCCTGCTAAACATCCCAAATGCACAAACTCATCTACTTGCTCTACCATTTCCCGTTCTATTCTTATTTCACATATCGTTTTACTTTTTTCTCTTTCAAAAACCATAACTTTCGTCTTACTTGCGTTCACTTTCTTCCCCTTTTCTTTTAATGTCCTGTTCATTAATTTAACCATCATTTGCAACTCGGCTGCCGACGACGCAAGTATAACTTGATCATCGGCGTACAAAAGGCATTTGACGGTTAACTCACCCATTCTTAACCCGCATTCTTCTCTTTCAAATTTTCCAAACAACTGTCCATAAATAGGTTGAACAGCCACGGGTGTTTGAGTAAAACAAAAGTGTGAACATTAATTCACAGTTTCTTTCATTTTTTTAATATTTTTATCCAGAGAACAATACTAGCCGTTACATTGACGTTTTGAGAAGGGCGTTGGCAGCAGTGTTGCTAACTTATAAAGAAACGTTGTACCAAAATGTTGCCAATTTATAATAGTATTAAAGTAGTCAGTAAAATGTCGTAGACATATTCCCGGGGGAATGTTGTTTCATTAGCTAATCAATTACAATTAAGTTACAATAGTTATGCTACTTAAGTACAGTAAGATAACATTAGTTACACTAGTTAATTACAGTAAGTTACAATAGTTACATCCGTTAATTAAAGTTAGGCAAAATACATAGTTTGCTTATTGCTCTACGGTATATTCCTGAAGCTGTTTTTATTTCAGCAACCCTGGCCTTACGATCTGAACCATAGTATAATTTGACAATTCTGGCCACAGGCCATTGGAGAGGACTAAATCTTTCATCCTTTAAAAGCACTAAACTACCTTCCTCTATGTTTGGCTGGTTTAGATGCCACTTGGGTCTGCTGTTCAACTGGGACAAATATTGTTTATGCCACGCATTCCAAAAGTGTTGCTGCATTTGAGTGCTTCGACGCCAAAAGCGCAGTCTATTCTCTGGAATGTGAGTAATATCAGGCTCAGGGATTGCCGTTATGGGCCTTCCTATTAAAAAGTGACCCGGGGTCAAGAATGTAAGATCAGAAGGATCTCTCGACATTGAAGTTAGTGGCCTGGAATTTAATATTCCCTCTATGCCAACTAATATTGTGTTGTACTCCTCATAGGTAAGTACTTGATTTTCTATTATTCTTTTTATGTGAAATTTTGAGCTTTTTACTCCTGCCTCCCAGAGGCCGCCGAAGTTCGGCGAGTAACTAGGAATATACTCGAATTTTATACCCTTGAATCAGAGAAGCTAATACTGCTATCACGATGGGCATCAGAAGCATTAAGTTTATATAAATTATTTAAAGCATTGTTTGCTCCTTTAAATGTTTTTGCATTATCACAATGGATTGTGTTTGGCAGGCCGCGCCTGGCTATAAACCTTTTTAAGGCTGCTAGAAAACATTCTGTGGTCATGTCAGACACTAGTTCTAAGTGAATACATTTTGTTACAGCGAGATAACCCTTGGAAACGACGCTTCTACGAATAGTTGATTGTTTAATATTGAACGGACCACAGTAGTCAATACCTACGATGCTGAAGGTTTTTGCTTCAGTAACTATATCTGCAGGTAAGGATCCCATTAGTTGAGATGCCACTTTGGCTCTAAAACGGTAACAGGTTACACATTTGTTTATAATATTTTTAACCTCCCTGCTACAACCAATAATCCAATATCTTAAGGCCAGGTTTGACATTGTTAATTTTAATACTGCATGCATTAATGCTAAGTGCTCATTTCTTATAATTAAATTAGTGATATGACATTTTTTGGGTAATATAATTAGGTGCTTTTGAGAGTATGGAATGGGAGAATTTTGCAATCTACCAGACACTCGAAGAACGTTATTACTATCTACAAATGGAGCCAATGATTTTAAATGAGTTTTAATAGACTTGTTCTTTTTAATACAATTAATTTCAGTTGCAAAGTACAAATTTTGAACTTGTGAAATTATTTTATTTCTAGAATTATTTAATTCTGAAGTTGACAAATACCCTTTTAGCTTATTATTTTTGTTTTTACTATTGTATGAAAATCTTCTTATCCATGCTACCACTCTTACAGTTCTGTTCCAAGAGGAAAACTTTTTAAAAATATCTGGTATATCCACGGTTACCTTCAAACAAACATCCTGCACAGCAGGTTCAATATTTTCTAAACATAATGGATGATTACAAGAAATGGACGTTTGGGGCATGAAATAGGGCGCAGCATGATCAGAAGGACCATTCCACCAAAGCTTATTACTTGATAACTCTAAGGGATTACAGCCCCTGAATAAGCAGTCAGCTGGATTGATTTGTACCCTCTACATGAGACCAATTACATTCTTTGGTAAGTGAGTTTATATTTTGAACTCTGTTTCTAATATAAACAGGTAAGGTTTTATTTGACTTAAACCAACATAGAACCACTTGCGAATCAGAAAATAAGTATCTAGCATCAATATTCACTTTAGTGTAAATAGAGTTTACCCTGTTATACAACTTACTTAAGATTAGAGCTGCATTTAATTCTAATTTAGGTATTGTTAGTTTATCTTTAATAGGAGCAATTCTAGATTTTGCACACAATAATGTTATGGTAACTTTACCTTTGTGAATTACTTTCATATAGATGCAACATCCATATGCTATATTAGAGGCATCACAATAGCCTAATAACTCTATTCTATGAGCTTTGCATGTTTTTATATTCCTGTTTACTTTTACTGGTAAAATGTTTACCAATTGTGAATAGAATAATTTCCATTCTTGTAATAGTTGTTCAGGTATGGGTGTGTCCCATTTTAAATTTTCTTTCAATAACTTTTGTATGAAATGTTTAGCTCGAACTACTATTGGTCCTGCCAGTCCCAGAGGATCATAGAATGAACCAATAAAGCTTAATATAGAACGTTTGTTCCATGACTCTATATTTCTGTTAGGACAGCCTACAGTGAACCGGTCAGAATTGACATTGTAAGACAAACCAAGTGCCTTCATTGACAAGTCCTCCTGGCAGAGGTCATGGTCATCAAAATGTTGCTTATCAACTGGGATGTCGGCAAGTAAACGCTTGTCATTTGCCACCCATTTGTGCAGTTGCAGACTGGCTTGTTGAAGCAGAGAATTAAATTGATTTCTTACCTCTAATGCAGCGTCTACAGATTGCGCCCCAAATAGTGCGTCATCCACGTACATTGACGTTCGAATGACGTCAGCAGCTAGAGGAAATTCCTCTTCATACCTGTTAGCTAGCTCTTGAAGACATCTTGTTGCCAGGAAGCAGGAGCTTTTTAATCCATATGTGACTGTCTGTAATTCAAGAATTATGGTTTTATTTCTGTCATCTTTCCATAAGATGTTTTGTAAATGTTTACAAGATGGGTCTATTTGAATAGCTCGATACATGTGTCTGATGTCTGCTAAAATAACATATTCATGTGATCTAAACAAAATTAATATATCAAAGAGATCTTTTTGGGTCTTTGGCCCATTCATAAGCACCTCATTTAAACTTTTGTGATGAGAGGAAGCTCTCGTGTTTCCATAGAAAACTACTCGTACCTTATTAGTTTTTCTGTCATTTCTGATGACCGGCAAGTGTTGCATGAAGTACTTATTTTTAATTTGCAGATAGTTTACTGGTAATATCTTAGCATGCCCCAAATCTATATACTCCTGTAGAAATGCTTTATATTGCTTGTTTAATTGGTTATCTCTAGCTAGGCGTTTTTCTGTGCTGATTAAAGTCTTTGCAGCAATGGGGTAAGTATTACCTAATTTAAGTTGATCAATAGGCATGGTCAATGGCAAAGAAACTGTGAATTTATTGTTATTTAACTGTACCGATCTTTCGAAATCGGCTTCACAAAGATTTTGCTTTGCTGTAACCTCCACATTTGCTTCAGGAACAATTTCAGTTTCCCAAAACTTGGTTACTAGGTGATCAACCCTTTCCTCACTACTAGAAACAACAGCATGCATAGTCACTATTTTTAGAGTAGTTTTCTTTCTTTATTTCGCCAGATATAACTGACCCAAACTCTGTGTCTATTAAATAAAGATCACTATTTTTGAGTTTGATTTTATTTGGTAGCATTATTTAAAAAAATACTTCAGCTGACAGTAGGAATGAAATATCAGCCGGAGTGTTGAAATCATTGTCTGCAAGTACTACAGAATCCGGGATTGTGACATTCTTTAAATCAATTTTGTGCTGAGCCAAATTGGTGGTTATAATATCTACTATGGAACAAGTCACTTGGCAATCAAAACCGTTTTGAAGTGAAATGAACTTTACATTAGCAGCCCTTGAAGTTGTTTTATTTTGCTGGCCTAATGCAGAAATAGTTAAGTTATTTGTGAACTGCTTCAAATTTAACGCCTTGGCAAGATCAGATTTAATAAATGAAACTTGACTACCACTATCTATTAAACCTCGAGCAATGATTTCTAAATTACCATTTTGGCTGAGAATCTTAGCTTTGATTGTTGGCAGTAGAACTGTACTATCACTGATTTTGCCGTGTAATGAAGCTTTTGGTTCACTTGTTTCTATATGCAATAGAGAATTGTGCTCTTTGCTGCTACAGTGAGAACACTTAAAATGAAAATGACACTTTTTAAAATGTGCATTAAAACATATTTGACATAAGTTATTTTTCTTTATGAATTCAAGCCTCTCCCGAGGAGAGCACGTTTTTACATTTAAATAACTTATGTTCTTTTGAGTCACAGAATCTGCAAGACAATGTTACTTTGCTTGCAATATTGGTAACTTTATAATTTTTATAATTCTTTGTATTCTTACCTTCGCTTAGTTGGCTTTCTTCGAAGCTACTAGCTCGTTTCTCCAAGAATAAGAAGAAGTCAGCTATCGTTGGTAGCTTTGTATTGTCCCTTTCGCTGTGAAATGCTCTACAAGAAAACTTATCAATTTTTCGCAACAAGATGGTTAGTATTACAATGTCCCAGTGCTCTGTTGGCTGTCCCAATGTTTTCAGAGCTCCCATATGAAGGCGAACCTGAGCTACAAAATCATGTAAATTACTGGCAGTACCATTAACAAGATGTAGATCTAATAAAGATTGCACATGATTTGAAATTACCAAAAACTTATTGTCATAACGGTCTTTTAATAATTTAAGTGCTTCTTGATAAGAATCACCAATCAGTGGCAATCCTTGTATCAAGGAGTGCGCCTCACCTTTTGTGTACTTAAGTAAATAGAATAGCTTATGCACATTGTCTAATTTGTTGCTATTTTCTATGACAGCAATGAAAAGCTCAATGAACACTTGATATTTAGTTAAGTCCTTTCCGTCGAACACTGGTATTTCAATATCTGGCAGTTTCATCTTGGTACCTGTGGCGGTATCGACCCGTTGCGGCGCTAGATGAAGCAATGTTTTGAGGTTTGTTAAGATTGACAGACATCTTTCTTCCAGCCCGTCACTCTGTAATTCCTTTTCGTCCAAGGTCTCCTCCAGCATGTACAACTGCAGCTCTAGATCGGTTGCGGTTTCTAATGTTTTCTCCACTTGTTGTATCCTTGTTGAGATAGCTAGTGTGTTTCTATCAGTTGCATCTTTTTGTTGATCGTAAAAATTTTCTGCTTTTGTTAGTGATCCTTTGCATTGTGCTAGTCTCGCTTTGACTTTTTTCTTTTGTTCTTCTAAGTCATCTTTCTGTACGCCACCCATTCTGAGCTCGTGTTGTTTTGACATCAATTAGTTTGAATTATTGTTTTAAACTTGCAAAACAATATTGTTTTCGTGTTTCGTTTTGACAGTAATGACACTAGTGACTTGACAGTTGACGCGCTGATGTTCCGAGATCTTGCCTCTCTCTCTCTCTCTGGAATCTTTCTCGCTCGCTCGGCATGCTCGCGAAAAAAATGGCTTCCGTTTTTCGGCGAATGTTTCACACAAGATGTCTTGTAGGTATTCACTTTTTTTTTGGATTGAACTTTAGATTATTTTAGTTACTAATGCGGTGAATGACGTTTTTATTTTGTTATAATAGTTATTTGGTAGTTTATTATTTTTTGTTCGTTGGAAGGTTCGAGTATTTTATTTGTAAATTTCACTTTCTTTCACTATTTTACTGTTTTGTTTTTCACTGAATATCTATCCCTGGTTTCGGCACCATTTTGTTTAAGTAAAACAAAAGTTTGAACATTAATTCACAGTTTCTTTTATTTATTTAATATTTTTATCCAGAGAACAATACTAGCCGTTACATTGAAGTTTTGAGAAGGGCGTTGGCAGCAGTGTTGCCAACTTATAAAGCAACGTTGTACCAAAATGTTGCCAATTTATAATAGAATTAAAGCAGTCAGTAAAATGTCGTAGACAACGGGGAAGCCACACAGCCCTGTCTGACACCTTTATGGATGCCAAACCAGTCCGAGTAGGCCCCGTTGATCCTGACACAAGCACTAGAGTCCCTATACAGAGACTTCAATGCCTGTATCAACCCAGCCCTTAACCCAAATGAGTTCAGTGTTTCCATAACACACCCCTGTCCACTCTGTCATAAGCATTCTCCAAATCCATGAACACACAAAAAACTTTTTGTTTTTTGACCAAAAACTTCTCTGCGATCATGCGCATGGAAAAGACCTAATCCGTACATCACATTCCCTTTTTTAATCTCGCTTGCACATCCCAAATTTTTCCATCAGTTTCTTTCATAACTCTTTCAATTAGTACTTTAGCATACAGTTTTCCCACAATGCTAAGAAGGCTGATACCACGGTAGTTTTTACAGTCCTGCTGTGATCCTTTTCCTTTATATATTGGGACTATTACGGCTATGCACCAGTCTCCCGGTACCCGCTTAAGTTCCCAACATAAATTAAACAAGGTGTACAGCAGCTCTGCCACCACTCCTTCTCCAGCCCCTAGCATTTCGAGACACACTGTCATATCCGGCAGCCTTACCTGCTTTCATACTTTTCATTGCTTTCATTATTTTATCTATACTTATATCTCTATATATTTCTTCTTCTTCCGGAATTTCAATTTTATTTAATTCAAACTTTTCATCACTCATAAACACGCTTTCAAAGTTTACCTTTCATCTTCTTAAACTCAAAACTTCGTCATTCAGAATACAGCCATTCTGGTCTCGTATAGCATTTATTCTAGGCTGTTTTGAATGTCCCTTGGCAGTTCTTACGAGTTTCCAGAACATTTTAATGTTTGCCTGGAAGTTATCCGATATTTTTCTATCATTCTTATCTGTTCTTTCTTGCTTTTTCCTTTCAACTACTTCCTTTACTCTCTTATTTAGGTGTCTAAAAACTGCCTTTTTCCTTTCAATATCATCATTCATACTGCTAGAATTACTAGCCTTGGTTGCTAGTAAATCTAGCCATGCTTTCTTCTTTGCTTCAACTTCCATCCGTACCTCATCATCCCACCATAACATGTTATTTTTCCTATCATTCGTTCTCTTACTTACACCACATGCTTCGGTAGCTGCATCCACTAAACCTTTCTTGACATTATACCGCACAGTCTCCAAGTCTAAGTCATTCATACACAATTCAGCCATACCACTTATATTTTCTCTCAATCTACATTTGAACTTCTCTTTCACACCTTCATCTTGTAACCTCTCTGTTCTTATACGCTGTAACGCAGTGGTAGACACAGATGTCCGATGACTTCAACGTCTGAAAAGACCATTAATTCGGCATAAGACTAAGTAATGATCCGTCCCTACGTTAGAGCCCCGGTAATCCCTTGTATCTACCACCGCGCTCCTCATTTTTTCATCAACAATTATGAAATCTATCATACTTCTATCATCACCTCTTTCCCATATATATGTGTGAATCTTTTTATGACGAAAGAAAGTGTTCGTTACGAAAAGATTCTTTTCCACGCATACGACGAGAAGGCCATTCTCATTTATACTTTCATCAGCAAACGTTCCCAATATCCTTTTATAACCAAGCCTCCTCACCCCAACCCTTCCATTAAAATCGCCTAATATCACAATATTTTCATTAACCTTGCATTTCATTAGCACCATCCTTACCAACTCCCAAAACTGCTCTCGGATATAAGTGGGCTTAGACATGTCTGGGGCGTAGACCCCTAAAACAAACAACTTCTTTAAGCCCACTTTCATTCGTATCCATAGCAGTCTCGGGCTTACACATTCATACTCTTTCACACAATGACCCATTCTTTCTGAAAGGATGATACCGACTCCCTGGCATGTAATGATGATTATGATGATATTTATAGTTTCATACTTAATACCTCATTTATTTCTAAGTTCATATTTGGTTCATATATATATATATATATATATATATATATATATATATAGGTACATTATTTTCAACCATGGACAGGCACAAGGATATGCATGGAGGAACACTATGTCATAATTTAAATAAATTATTTGAATACATAATAATAATCTATACAAATAAGTAAGATATTAAAACTACCATTTTCCCGGATTAAAAAAGTCAAAATGATTATGATTTGCTGCTTTTTTGTAAGTTCAATCAATCTGAAACCGAAAATAAATTATTAAATTTCATATTAAGATATAGAGAACAAATAAGTCTATTTAAACCAACGTCATCATTTTCATTATAACAACAGAAGGATCAAAATACAAATTGCAATCCCAGCAGCGCAAGCGATTTGTGACACCTTTGTTTTAAATTCAATTTACGTATATGGAATGGTTTGCGATTAAAACGAACTGTGATCATACATTATTTCAGCATAACTTGTGCAATATATCATTATATAATTGTAAACATACAAGTAAAATTAATGAACATTTAAATGATATTTTTAAACATATTTTTAACTTACCCAGAAATTACGATAGTTACATTGTTAACAGTTACATTTACATAAATCTTTTAACAAGTTTTAACAGCGGTAGAGCCACGCGGCAGCTATTGCTGTCGCACGGATGGGCCGGCTCGAACCGGGGTGGTACCACGACCTCACAGAATACCAGCATGAAGTAGAGGTTTACCTCTGCGTTTCGCTTGGTGAGTGCAGGTGGCCGGAGGCCCTTTTTACTGGAAATGAGGCATTCCATCTTAGTCCTCACGGGTGACAACGCATCTGCATTTTGATTCGCAAACGAGGATAGATGTAGATGTCTATGGGCCGCAGCAACCTCTTACCATCAGGTGGACTGTGTGCTCGTTTGTCACCCTTATCCTATAAAAAAAAATCTATAAAGATTGCTGGAAGTATAATATTATTTTATTCTATAGTATACAGAAAATAATTTAAAATTACTATATCAGCTATTTATTTAACAACTTTACACAACAAAACATTAATTAATTTAAACATTTAAAAAAAATATTTAAATTTTTAAGTAGGTTAATACATGAATTTGACTTTAAGGTTCATAGTCTTTCGAAACGAAAAAAAATCTAAAACTTATAATAATAGCGAATTGATACGCTTTGATAAATCTAATTTCAATAAATTACGTATAATTCAAATTTAGTTCAAAATAGTACAAATTCTACAAAAAAATTCGTTTCTCATTATTTTCAAAATTTTATCTTCGTTAGTATATCTTTATACTCTTTATTATTTAGGCAGCTGTTATAAAATTATTATTGTGGCCTCTTCACGTACTTGTAATATCTGGTGTCGCGTCAATTAAGTTTTAAGGTAAGGTGTCAGTAATCGATTTAAATTATATTTACATTTATTTTTTCAACAATTTTTGCAAACAATTCTTCCTGGCACGGTCGCCATGAAATGTGGAAAGGTGTCTAAATGAAAAGGAGACCTGTTGTTGATACTAGAACATTAATTTTACTGATATTTATTCTACCTTAACACTAATTTATATTGTCGTGTATTGTCGATGTGACTAAACGGCTGTACCGGTTTTGATAAAATTTTGTGTGTGTGATTAAATTGATTCGAGAATCATTTAGATTTACAATTGAACCAGGTAGGTGGCACTATTGTTGAGAAATTACTCGTGGAAGCCGGGATGTACAAGGAACCAGTTTTTTTCGTAACTTTATGTAAAATTTCATGTCACTATCGTAAAATATTTTTTGCGGTTCAATTAGGAAAACGTGCACTATGCACGTATAAGCTGTATTATTTATTTAGACAATATTATTAAAGCTTTTAATTTCATGTATTAAATTAGGGTGTCCTTATAAAGTCAACAATGCGAATAATTAAGCATTGGCCTGTAATTATAGGGAGATAATTTTTATTTATTCTTTAAAGTAGACTAGTCCTAAGTAGCCTTGATTATATTGTTTCATAAAAAATTCTAATACACTAATGTGATGTTTAAACAAAAGTTGACAATCTGTGTTGACCTACGGAATCAAGAAGTGGTACTTTACTACTAGCCTTTTAATTGTAATCGGATGGAATGAGAGATGCTGGCAAATTATTCCACTCCTTTGCTGAATGACGAATAGAAAGTTCTCAAGTGTATGGAGAAACGAATCGTAAGTAATGCAAGGGAGTCGATTCAAGGAGTTCCTAAGGACGGGCATTATTGCAATATACAAGATTGTAAGCACAACATTGGCCTTGTAATGAGTTATAGAAATGATGATGATTTAATTATCATTTAATTCATCATCACCATCCTTACTTGGGGGAGGAGCGTGTTCAGCAGTGGAATTTAACGGATTGATGGTGATGAAGAAGAAGACGTATTACTTTACAATGATGATCTTTTGAAGGCAAGAGTGAACAGACTTTTGTTAGGCTAAGTCAGTGCCCTTCAGCACTTTCAGTTACGTGATGTAACTGAAAGTGCTTACATGTTGGAAAGTCATTAAAAAGATAAAATCAAAATACGGTTTAGCTACAGGGATATAGGGTGAGGTCTGAGCAATTTTACAATAATCCTTGCATCTGACTGTTATTGTAACACATAAATACAGCGTATTTGAATGAAATTCAATAATCTTACAGTAGTCTGCCTAGTTTTACTCATATGGTAGGTATAGCTATAACTTACGATCTAACGTTAGTTCCCCAGCGAAGCTAATTCGTTTAAGCGATGAAAATTGATTTTGCGTTGCTGTCCTCACACCCGCAGGGTACGCTAAAATTTCATAAATTGTGCATAAAATTGTACATATTATATGCACGGTTTTGCATTAACATTCACTTACCACCACTGTGTGCTCATTAGTCACCCTTATATTATTATAAAAAATACACGACAATACCAATAGAAACATATGAATGGTACTAAATCAAAGATTAAGATAATATTCTTCTGAGAAACAAATTTAATAAAATTTTCTGATGATCTCTAATTTTTTTAATGGGAATAATGAAGTAGTCCGAAACGATTCATGAGAGAAAAATTATAGGAAAGATTAAATACAACATTGTAAGAGTAACAGTTACACTTGAGCTTGCTTATTGACTTTTAACCGATTTGCTTTCTGAGTCCCATCTTCGTGGTGTTTTTGAGCATTACGAATCGTCTTGCAGGCAGACTTGAATGTCTTGAATTGATGAATCTTGATGTTTTCAAACCTCTAGAACAAGCCGCATTCCGAGTAGGTTTTTTACCGACGTCTTTAATATGCCAGCATTACAGAAAGTATAAATAATAAGCGGCTCAGGTAGATACACTAATTATTATAGCTTTGAATGGCAAATTAATGGCATTGAAATGGAAAATGAATGGAATGGTATGAAAATGGTATTATTCAATGCAATAATAGAATAACTATCAGCAACGCATGAAAAAACTTTGTAATTTACTATCACCAGTAATTTTCCTTTCTGAATTGGCGCTAATGCTTTTTTTTTAATTTCTCTGGTGTTTTTCTTCTATACTCGTATGAACGAGCTTCAGCAGGATTTACAAAAGGCTACTCCAACTATGGCCTCAAATACATTTGTACTCTCAACAGAGTCTGCAACATTCAGAAAGTTCATCTTGTCCGCTCTTGAAACTGTTCCAAGATAGGTTGAATATCTTGGGAGAGAGATCGACCGCTTTTAGATGAGGCGGCGTCGTAAGATTCTGATGCTTCATGGTATTCCCGAGGACAAGTCCGAGGATACATCGTCAATGGCTTCTAGCCATATAATGAACAAGCTCAAGATATCCAATGTGTCCAACACTTCTTTTAGCCGCTGCCATCGCCTTGGACGTCCAACAGAAAAGAAGCCAAGACCAGTTCTTGTAAAGTTCCGGGATATCCCAGTTCGTGATCAAGTTTAGTCCTCAAAAACAAAACTGAAAGGCACAAGTGTCTCTATGTCTGAATTCTTAACAAAAGATCGTCACAAGGTGTTCTGGTGGCGAGGCACAAGTGTGGCAATATTTCAGTGTCTCTGCATTGTACTTTTTGCTAACCGGATTTCTTTTTCTTTCGCATCCGTTTATCAATCTAATCGTAAGGTGTTAATAAAATATAAGATTTATTTAGTAATTTAGTTGGTACAATGTATCTCCGTTATATAAAAGTACAATGTGATATCTATCTACACCACTTTGAACTTCTTACGTTTGCGACAGCTTAGGGAGGGTTGAAGTGGAATGAGACGAAAACTTTTTCCTATAATTACTTTTATACAACTAATCTAACTTACAAGTTAACTACTGTGACAACGTGAGTACACAGGAATACCAGACTACCTAACTTACAAACTAACTTAACTACTACTGGGCTGTCTTAACAATTAAATTTATAGACTCTGGGTTTTATACCATGTTAAATATTCTTAAGTCACGTAAAAGACGTGCTATTATTTGCCTAGCAGACGGTGCTGTAAGGTAGGTGATTTCCTGATGGCACTTTGTTGAATATTTTTAAGTCACGTTAGTGAATTGGCTCAAGTCGTTCTGTTATTTGCTTAAAGGCGCGTTCCGACGACACGCACCCGCTACGCGCACGCCACGCGTATGCCACGCGTGTTACCACCCGCGTTTAGCTCGTTTTGAAATCTGTTGCATATAATTTGAGTCCTATGACAAATCAATAGATCTGAAATTGCATTTATCGACGTTCAACCACACACGCCTTGCACACGCCTCGCGTCCGCCTCATTCCCGATCCGCGCGGGGCCCGCGCTTGCCCCGCGCTCGCCCCGCGCTCGCCCCGCGCTCGCCCCGCACACGCTCTGCACCCGACCCGCTACGCCCTACGCCCGCGCTTTTTATACAATTTCAGATTTATTCATTTGTCATAAGACTCAAATTATATGCAACAAAATTCATATCGAGTTAGACGCGGGTGCTGACACGCGTGGCGTACGCGTGGCGTGCGCGTAGTGGGTGCGTATCGTCGCTACGCGCCCTAACAGACGGTGCTGTATGGTAGGTGATTTTCAGGTGCCATGTAAGATATCGGCATATAATAAATATTATACTCTGTAGTGAAAGGATATTACTCTAAGATAAGAAACATAGTGATTATATACTCTTTGCTCAATGTGTTAAATCTTATCTTAAAATTTTATAATCTGTGATCGAAACCTAAGATTACAGTATCAATCAATATATTTACGTGGTATGTAGAGTCATGCTGCAGCTATATTAATAGTATAGTTGCAGCACGAATGGGTCAGCTCGACCGGGGAAGGATCATGTTCTCACAGAATACCAGCGTAAAAGAGCAGCATAATGCTGGCGTGTTTCTTATGGTGAGTGTAGAGAACCGGATACCCTTTTTACTAGAAAAGAGGCATTCTATCTTAGTCCTCACGGCTGACAACGCATCTGCATTTTAATTCGCAAACGAAGATAGATGTTGATGTCTATGGGCCACAGCAACCACTTACCATCAGGTGGACTGTGTGCTCGTTTGTCACCCTTATTCTATAAAAAAAGAAAATAATTCTATTTGATGTCTGTGTCTGTTGTTTCAGTCATTTCTTATCACTGAGTACCATATGTTATATGTATAATTTTTTATTCAATCAAACATGATATGAGTGACCTATGTGTAGTATTTTATTATTATTTTATTTTAATATTTGCATTATTTTTAACCGATGTCTTTTGGTGAAAGTGATCATAATCAAAGCTCCCCTTCTTTCATTTCAGCATCCGATGTACTAAATTATGACGACAGTTTTGAGAGCATCCCTCCATTAAAAGAGACTCTTGACTCTTATTATTCTTTCTTTTTTCCTATTCTCCTTGATTTGGTTATCGTTTTTTCTCTCGACCATGTTGATAAATTTGGTCAGTGGTTGATGCTTGCTGCCAACGCGTTTCCTTGTCATGACCTGTTTCTATCATATAAAATAAGGCCACCGAAAGCCAAACCAAGGATACTTCTGCATCGTAATTATGACAAAATAGATTTTGTTGAAGCGCCTGTCAAATTATATTAGCAGTTCTCATGCCAATATTAGTCCGTAAGCTGTGTAGGTATGTTTAAAAAATGTTGTACCTGTCGTCGTTGTAAAAATTAGAGATCAAGTAAAGGTCGATTGAGCAAATTACTGCATTTTATTATTAAAAAGAGATCAATACCTATCATGGTCCTAAATCGAAACCGGATTTGAAAAAACGTAATTGGACAAGATATTATTTAGTGGAATACGCTTGGGAAGTCTTAAATATTCGTTGTGGAAATACCACCGAGGGAGTGAAGATATTTAACCAAGAAATCTGGAGTCTTAGCCCCTTAGATATTGGACTATTATTTAATTTATTTAACCCAGCACTCATTATCAGGTAGTATTTTGTGTAAATCGACTGCTAATTTATCAGGTTAGTACCAAATTACCTATAAAATAATTACGTATAACTTAAAGTATTTAATCGGCTAAAATTCATTTAATATTGTTTTATATAGTTTCTAATAACCGTCAAATCATAATTAAATTAAATTATAAAGCTTGGTTAAATTACATTGACGATATTATAATTTTTTTTTCTTTATTGGTTTAAACTGTTTTTTAAAAAATAAGTCAAGAGAGTGTATAATTGAAAAAATTGCATAATATTATTTATTACATACTAAGGCATACCTGTGAAGCTGTTTGATTGTCTGAATTGTATTTGTTACCCTTAATTGTTGTTAATTATAAAGTTAAATATCAAGGTAGTACATGTACCATTTTGTTTAATTATTTAAGAGTTTGAAAAATAAGTAAGGGAATTAGTTTTCATTTCTTTATAACTGTAAGCAAAATTGTATAAAACTACTTATGAATTATATTTTATAAAATATAAACTTCTTGTTTGTATAAATTTCAGGCATTTGCACTAGTCTCCCAATACCAGCCAACATGCCAGAAGATAAGGAGCAAATTAGGAAACGAGCTAGCTACAAGGGACAAATAACTGCTTTTTCAAATTATTTAAATTCACTGAAGGTATCTTCATTGGCTGCTACTGAGGTAAATGAGTTGCAATTACGTATTGGTAGGATTGAGTCAATGTATGAACGATATGATGAGGTACAATTATCCATCGAGTGTAATACTGATAATATAGACGCCTAGATATCAGAACGAACTGAGTTTGAATCCCTGTATTTTAAATCGCTTTCTCTTGCAAAAAGGATCTTAGCAGATTGCATTAAGTCAGATGACGTAAGCAGTGACGGTGGCTCTCATTCCGGCAATCATAAATTTGTTAAACTGCCCACTATTCAACTACCTAAATTTAATGGTTCTTATGATAATTGGTTAGAGTTTCATGACACGTTCATGAGCCTCATACATTCAAATGACGAGATAGATGACATAAATAAGTTTCACTATCTGAGAGCGTCGTTGGAAGGGCCCGCTGCTGTGGTAATACAGTCAATCGAATTCTCGGCAGCTAATTACACCGTCGCATGGACAATATTATGTGATAGATATGATAATAAAAGACTACTAATTCAAAATCACGTGACAGCCTTATTTAATATAGCACCAATTAATAAAGAATTGTCTGTCAACTTAAAACGTCTCATTGACCAAATAAATAAAAATTTACGTGCACTAGAATCTCTCGGTGAGCCAACTAAACAATGGGACACACTTCTCATTCATATTATTACTCAAAAATTAGATGCTAAGACATATCGTGAATGGGAAGAGTCTTAAGGTCGTTTGGAGAAAGATACACCTATTACGTTCGATATATTTTTGATGTTTTTAAAAAATCGAGCCGATTTAATCGAAACACTAGAAATGTCTAATTCTGGTGCTACTAACCGTTTAAATTCTTCTATAAAATATGCTCCAAAAGTTAAGGCAATGGTTTCAGTTCGGGATACCGGTAATAAAAACGGTTCGGCCTTTTCCGCCAAACTGTGTCCTAAATGTAAGGGTGACCATAAGTTAAGCAGTTGTCCTCAGTTTCTTGGATTAAGTAACGATGTGCGTCTACAGTTACTGCCAGAGTATAAAGTATGTTTCAATTGTCTTAATTCAGGACATTATGCAAATCACTGCAAAAAGCCAGGATGCAAAATATGCCACCGAAAGCATAACACTCTCGTGCACGTCGCAGATTACCAGTCAAAACCAATTACAGATATTAATACATCTAACACGAGTAGTGGTAATAATAAGCCCGTTATGCAAGGTCATTTCGAACAAACAAACAGTTCGACAGGCTCACAGTTGTCATCCAATTCTAACGCACATCTGTCATTATCCGCAAAGGTAGGCACTGCATCGTGTAGTGAACAAGGCGACGTATTGTTATCGACGGCATTAATTAAAGTTATAGGTAAGAATGGTTGTCCATATATTGCTCGTGCTATTCTTGATAGTGGCAGTAACGCTTGTTTAATAACTGAAGAGTTATATCAAAGGCTAGGTTTGCCCGCTCAAAATGTAAATCAGTCGGTAGTCGGTATTAATAATGCTTCGGCACACATCAAGAAGATTTGTAAGGTATCGATAAAATCATTGAATGATAACTTCTCTAGTAATCTTCATTGTTTTGTCCTACCATCAATAACCCAAAATGTACCTACTAGATATGTTAATTTGTCAAACTTAAAAATTCCATCTAATATTTCTCTGGCAGATCCTAATTTTCATTCACCTGCTCCCGTTGACATGCTTATAGGTGCTGATGTCTTTTGGGACTTAATAGGAACGCAGAGATTAAAATTAGGGGACGGTCAGCCGATTCTTTGTGAAACTAGCTTAGGATGGTTAGTATCAGGTCCGATTGATTATAGATATGTAAAGAAAAGGGTTAACTCTATTAAATGTAATTTTACAAGAATATTTCAAGATGAGGCTAGTAAAGATTTAGATGAAGATATACAAAAACAATTCGTACGCTTCTGGCACCTCGAAGAGGTAAGCCCTGCGTCTCTTTATTCAAACGAAGAAAAATTATGCGAAGAACACTTTTTAAAAAACACCACGCGACTGGCAAATGGTCGATTTTGCGTGAGGATACCCTTAAAACATAATCCTGACGTATTAGGTGATTCTTGGCCACGAGCTAAGAAGTGTTTACTATCGCTAGAGCGCAGGTTAGCAGGTCAATCTCAGGTCTATGAAATGTATAAAGAATTTATGTCAGAGTATGAAAGTCTGGGTCATATGGAGAAATGTGAGAATGATAATTTACCACGTAAGATGCATTTTATACCACATCACGGTGTGGTTTTTATTTTTAATTTAATTTAGTACTACTACTAAATTAAGAGTCGTTTTCAATGCTAGCAGTCCGACTTCTTCGGGTGTTTCCTTGAATAATATACAGATGGTAGGTCCCGTGGTACAGGACGACCTTTTGTCCATTCTTTTACGCTTTCGGCTACACAAATACGTTCTCACAGCTGATGTTGAGAAAATGTACCGGCAAATAGTCATTCATCCCGATGACCGCTATTTGCAACAAATTGTCTGGCGTGATAACCCTTCAGAACAGCTTCAAGCTTATCAACTTAACACCGTGACTTACGGCACCTCTAGTGCTCCCTTTTTGGCAACTAGGTGCCTCCAACAATTAGGCTTAGAGTGTACCGATGACAAGGTTGCTCAAGTGATCATTCACGATTTTTACGTTGATGACTTGCTAACGGGAGGGGATGATATTAACGAGGTTACAGATTTGCGCCGTAAAGTGACTTCCACACTTGCATCAGCTCATATGGTTTTGCGAAAGTGGAAGTCGAATGAATCTCAACTGGTTAGTGAAAATGATATTTCTCCGCTTGATTTAAATATTGGTGGCTTTGAACCGACTAAAACTTTAGGCCTTGGTTGGCAATCACATACTGACCAACTTTGTTTCCCTATAGGAGGGCTATTCTCAGGTAGAACAAAGCGTGATATGTTATCTGTGATTTCTCAGATTTTTGATCCACTAGGACTTCTATCTCCCTGTGTAATTAAGATGAAAATGCTTCTTCAACAGTTGTGGCTGCTCAAGCTGTCATGGGATGAGCAGTTGACGCCAGAAATCAGCAAGATGTGGGCTGAGATAATAGTCGATTTACCTAAATTAAATACTCTACGTATTCCACGTCGTGTTATTTGTGACTCGCCTAGTTTGTTTGAATTTCATATTTTCTCGGACGCTTCTGAGCGAGCATATGGCGCCTGTTTATATGTGCGTAGTGTTAATGATCAGGGTGAGGGTTTAATTCAATTATTGATGGCGAAAAGTCGTGTCGCGCCGCTTAAACCTATAACAATCCCAAGACTGGAACTTTGTGGTGCACTTGTTGGAGCTCGCCTTTACCAAAAGGTTGTAGCATCGCTGAGACAACAAGCTAAGCGCACTTTCTTTTGGACAGATTCGTCCATCGTGTTAGGATGGTTAAAGGTGTTGCCTAGCAAGCTACAACCCTTTGTTAGAAATAGGGTTGCTGAAATATTAGAGAAGACTGGAAATTGCGAGTGGAGGCATGTCCCAACAGAGTGTAATCCGGCCGATCATATTTCTCGCGGTGTGAGTTGTAAGGATATTTCATCCATGAGTAAGTGGTGGTCAGGACCTGAATTTTTAAAGAAAGAGGTCTCTCACTGGCCTGCAAATTTCTTAAGTATTAATCACGAGTTGCCTGAGATTAAATCGTCAAATGTTATCCTCCACGGAATACTTCATTCTAACAACAATGAAGATTTAGGCGGGAATAAATTAATTGAATTTAAACGCTTTTCTAAATATACTAGATTAAATCGGGCCGTTGCTTATGTGCTGCGTTTTATTAATAATTGTAGAAAGCAATCCGTTCACGGTCCTCTAAGCAATCAAGAGTTGCAAACCGCACTCAATGTTATTATAAGAATATCTCAGAGTGAATCATTTGAGGAATACACCATGTTAATTAAAAATAAAAGCTTACCCACTAAAAGTCCGTTGCATAAATTTAATGTATTTCTCGATGATAATAAAATAATGCGTGTTGGAGGGCGTCTTGAAAATTCCGATTACTGTTATGAGAAAAAACATCCCATACTTATACAGTCCACTCATTATTTTACCAAATTGCTCTTCAATTATGAGCACATAAGGTTAATGCACGCGGGACCACAGCTAATGTTGGCCACTATAAGAGAGATGTACTGGCCGATTAGAGGTCGTAATTTGGCCAGATCTTGTTATCGACAATGTGTAAGATGTAATAGAATGAAAGGAAAAACCATCTCTCCAATAATGGGCAACCTATCACACCAACGCATCCTTTCTGGTTTTCCATTTCAAAATATTGGACTAGACTATGCGGGACCAATTCAATCTGTTTCTCGCCATGGCCGTGGTTGTAAAATTGTAAAGGTGTATATAGCTATTTTTATTTGCTTCGCGACTAAGTCAATTCATCTTGAATTAGTGGGTGATTTAACTAGCAATACCTTCATATTAGCTTTGCGCAGATTTATGTCAAGAAGAGGGAAACCTCTTAATATTTATTCGGATAATGGTACCTCCTTTGTAGGCGCATACAATGACATTTCAAAATTTATTAGGACGTATTGTAATTCTTTATCTGAGGTAATGGCAAATGAAGGAATTAATTTCCATTTTATACCGCCTTATTCTCCCCATTTTGCTGGGCTTGCGGAGGCTGGTGTCAAGTGCATTAAATATCATTTAGTTAGAGTGCTGGGCAATTGTAATTTGACTTACGAGGAACTAAATACCACATTAATACAAATTGAGGCTATACTTAACTCCAGACCACTCACACCTTTGTCAACGAATCCTGAAGACTTGCTACCACTAACGCCCGGTCATTTTTTGATTGGACGCCCCTTGACTTCCTTGCCGACACCAGACTATAAAGATCATTCCGTAAGCTCTTTAACCCGATTTCAACGAATAGAACAATTACATCAACATTTTTGGGCTAGATGGAGCAAGGAATATATATCAGAGCTTCAACTGCGGATGAAATGGCGTTCCTGTAAAGGCTCTTTGAAGTTAAATTCACTGGTACTCCTAAAAGAGGAGAATTCACCGCCATTAAAGTGGAAGATGGGTCGCATCGTCGCAGTCCATCCAGGCTCGGACGGCGTATCAAGGGTGGCGGATATCAAAACATCGACTGGTATAGTTCGCCGATCATTTAGCAAAATTTGTCCGCTTCCTGAACCTGAAGAATCTGGTTGAAAGGTAGACTTTCAACGCCGGGGGGCATGTTGAAGCGCCTGTCAAATTATATTAGCAGTTCTCATGCCAATATTAGTCCGTAAGCTGTGTAGGTATGTTTAAAAAATGTTGTACCTGTCGTCGTTGTAAAAATTAGAGATCAAGTAAAGGTCGATTGAGCAAATTACTGCATTTTATTATTAAAAAGAGATCAAATTCCTATCAGATTTGTAAAAGCTACAAAAAAACGCTGCTAATATGGACTGCAGTGTTATAACAAAAACTTGCTCTGTCGACGAACGGATAGCATTGTTTAATTCACTTCTTATTTAACTCTATGACACACATGCTTCTGTACTTCCAGTGCGAATACGTCATCATCTAGCCACGTGGTTGACTAGATATCTGAAAATATTGATAGGTAGGAAGAATAACGCAAAGTCAAGTTACAGGTCAAACAATGACAGGATTCGGGAGAAGTACAGACTCCTGTGACATCAATGCAACAATATGTGTAGAAATTTACGACGTCGCCATATCCATAAATCAGTACAAAACGAAGACCCATGTCGTGTTTGGAACATTTTAAGGCCCATAGGAGTTGGGAAAATACGTTCACGCCCTATACTAAATAACGTTGATTTAAATTTTGTTTAATCAGCATTTTCTTCTATTTATTGCTTGGATAATATGGCAAAATCACATCACTTACTCAAATTTCATCGTTTCCCACTCCTGAATCTTCCTCATTTGTTTTTAGGCAATTTGTAGATTGTGATGTTAGGAAACACATCCTTCCTATCCATTCTGATGATGTCGGAAGTGATGACATCAGTCGTAAAATGACCATTCCCTTGTTAGACTTTTTAACACCTATTATTACCTATATATTACACTTTTCCATATCCTCATCTTCTTTCCCTTATCAAAGGAAGGGCGCCCATATCATACCTTTACCCAAAAAGCAAATCCTACAAGTTAATCTGAATATAATCCTATTTCGATTCTTCTTTTCCTTTCCAAAGTCTTAAAACGCCTTGTGCAATAACAAATTAATTCGTTTGTTTAAGAAATAGCATCCTCAACCATCTCCCATCTGGCTTCAAATCAGAGCATAGTACGACTATGGCGTTATTGAAAATCACGAACGACATTTGCCACGGTATGGAAAATCATCAAGTCACAATATTGGTGTTGCTGGATTTCAGCAATGCCTTCAATACTGTTCATCATAACTTCCTGTTAGGGATTCTGCATTCTCTTAACATATCTCCATCTGTAATTTCCTGGTTTCATAGTTATTATTATGGGCGCGAGCAACGTATTCTAGTCCAAGATAAACTTTCTTCGTGGTTTGATACCGTAGCTGGCGTTCCACAAGGTGGCGTCTTACCTACTCTTTTATTTGCAATCTAAATTAATATGATTACATCCCAAATATCTTCTCTCTACCACTTGTATGCAGATGATCTCCAAATATACTTACAAACAACAATTGAAGAACTTCCCAAAGCAGTGAAATGTATCAATAAGGATCTGGCTTGTATTCTCGACTGGAGTCGTTCTTATGGGTTAACGCTGAACCCTTTAAAATTCCAAGCCATAATTAATTGGAGTTCAAGAATGATTTTCAAAATAAAAAATGTCAACTAGAACCCGTTCTATTTAATGGTGCTATTATCCCTTATAATGACGTTGTTAAAAATTTAGGTATCCTTTTGTATTCCCCAAATTAGTTCAGTGAGCCGTAAAATGTTTGTAGCATATGCTTTAATCCGGAGGCTTCACTACTTTTTACCCATTTCCACCAAAATTACGCTTGCACAATCTTTATAACACCCCACCCTCGAATATCCTGACATTTGTTACCTTGATATCACCGAGGAGCAACTTAACAAACTTGAGCGACTCCAAAATCTCTGTATACGGTTCATATTTGGGCTTCGTAAATATGACCATGTCTCAGAATACTAGTGCGGTAAGCTCAAGTGGCTCCCAGTCCGTCTCGTCGGAATACTCATATACTTTCTGCTCTCTACTGCGTCTTATTTAATATATTATGTCCTTCCTATATAGAAGAACATTTTAAATTGCTCAGCTCCTGTCATCATTTTTCATTACGGTCCAAAAAATCTTTCCCTCCAATGTTCTGTGCACTCCTCGACTTTTTATGACAAATCTTTTTCTGTTCTAGGGGTAAGACTTTGGAACTGCTTACCTCAGTCAATTAAAAGTGCTCAACCCTTAAATATGTTTCAGAAACAGGTGAAGGAACACTATTTGTCTCTGTATCCCCTCTCCCTTCCTTTGCTTAATTATGGTCATTGATCTACTTGAAGAATGTTGTCTTTTTAATGCATAAGTTTGTATCTTTATTTTTTTTATTTTAGTGCACCCTACCCATTTTTATTTTTTTATTTTTTAATTTATTTCTTCTGGGTTGTCTGGTAGAGATTGCTATGTAGCAATAAGACCGCCTTTTGCATTTCCCTCAATAGTTGTTTATGTTTTTTGTTTTCGTTTTAGGCACGAAGGCACGATCTCCTCTCAGCGCCCCATCAAAACCGGTGTCCCTCAGGGCTCAGTGCTTGACCCTCTCCTATATATCCTGTTCACCAACGATATTCCCATCCCGTCGGAAGGTGTTCAGTTCTCCATCTTTGCAGACGACACTGCACTCTACTGTAAACTCTTCACCGCTGCATTGGAAGACGTTTTCAAGCTTCTGGACTGGAAAGGATACGGTATTAACATCAATTGCGAGTACATCACTCACCTTCGATTTGCCGACGATATAGTCCTCATGGCAGAATTGCTGAAGACCTAAGCACTATGCTCCATGACCTCAATAGTGTCTGTCTGTCAATAGTGTGTAACGTCCATGTCACACCTATGCCAGTAGTTGTTGGGAGTACTAAGCTTAAAGTTGTTGACGAGTATGTTTACCTGGGACAAATAGTCCGACTAGGTAAGTGCAACTTCGACCGAGAAGTCAATCGACGGATTCAACTCAGTTGTGCAGCGTTCGGGAAATTACGGCACATCTTCTCGTCAGGTATATCTCAAAACTTGAAAACGAGACTGTACAACCAGTGCGTGTTGCCAGTGATGACCTATAGTACTGAGACGTGGTCCTTCACTGCTGGCCGGATGAGGAAGCTCTAGGTTGCTCAGCGAGCTATGGAGAGGACTATGCTCGGAATTTTTCTGCGTGATAAACTTAGAAATGAGGAAATCTGCAGTAGAACCAGAGTGACCGACATAGCCCAACGAATTAGTAAGCTGAAGCAGCAATGGGCCGCCATATAGCTCGAAGAACCGACAGCCGATGGGGAAAAAAGTTTCTCGAGTGGCGGCATTGTACCAGCGGACGAAGTGTAGGGTGTCCCCCCACTAGATGGAGTGACGACCTGGTATGATATGCAGGAAGTCGATAGATGCAAGTGGCTCAGGACCGGGCTTTGTGGCATTCCTTGGGGAAGGCCTATGCTCAGCAGTGGACTTGTGAAGGGCTGTAATGATGATGAGACGAGCACACGGCTCACCTGATGGTAAGTGACTACCGTACCGCCGCCCATGAACAACTGGGGAATTGCAGATGCTTTGCCGGCCGTTTAAAAAAGTGTAGGTTCTTTTCTTGAAGGTCCCTAAGTCGTATCGGTGCGAAAAAATAAAGAAAGGGTTTTTATGTAGACATTTTAGAATCTTAAAAAAATAATCTTTAATAATTTCGATGTATTTATTATACCAATAGTGATGTTTTATTTGAAGCCTTTTTACTTTTCTTTTTATCCTATCGCAAAATCGATTATGGCCAAACATTTCATTAGTTCCGCTGTGTAATGTGTACACAGTAAAAAAGATGTTTACTGATGTGAATACAGCGAGATTGGTTTATTTCAGCTATTTTCAGAGTTATGGCCTGTGGATTATTATTGTGGGGATCAGCAAGTTACATTCAAAATATATTTATACTACAGAAAAATATCTACGTGCTATTTACAATATTAGATCAAGGGACTCACATAGAGACCTGTTTAAAGAAATATACATGTGTTCTTAATACGCGCAATTGATCCAGGATTACTGCTCTAAAGTGTTCTGCTCTGAAGCGTCAGTAGCCTAATGGCAGGGCGCGGACCGTGACCTCCAATGATCGTGGATTCGAATCCGCCATTCGACTACTGCCGTGAACCACTTCTTACACAAGCATTTTAAGCTTACCAGAAGTGGTTAAAGGGAATATTAGTAATGTATAATAACATTACTAGTATTTAAAAAAAAGTATCTACAGACTCTATAATACCAGCGGCTAATTTTTGGGGAGATATGCCTAATATTTCATTTTGATATTAAGTTCAATCAATATGCCTCCCTAGATATATTTACCTTAGTATTCATTTATAACCAATTTTCTAACACAAATGTGTAGCTATATAAAATAAAAACTAAATGAGACAAAATACAGCATAAATTACTTTAATATTTTAAATTCGTTGGAATTTTTCTTTATACAGTTGGAATACTATAAAATTATTGCAATAGAATACAAATAAAATTAATTATAACGATGTTAAAAACTAATTAAAACTGATTTAATAAGAGGTCAACCTTTGCGATTTTAGATACGCTACGATATTTTTTGACGTTAAACGTTTAACTGAAATGTTTATGTGACAAAGTAAAAAATACATCCTATATACATATTATGTACTTTAAGAAGAGGCCTGAGCACAACAATGTAATAGGCTGTAAATTTATTTAAGAGCAAAAACATATATTGATATACTCTGTTACATATAATCAAGTTAAGAAAATAAAGTTCCGTAATTTACGCCATATAAGAAACCATATAAGAAATTGATCCTTCAAAGTTTTGCAATTCCCTTTTACAATTCCCCAGAGATAAAGCGATTAGTACTTATAAGATTAATGAGAACAAAAGTTGTGCAATCTTTTTCTTTCGTCCTTTGGCTGTTTATAGCACTAGGTTACTTAAGCCTTACGAAGAAAAATTATCATTACTCCATTTACTTAGTTCTTTGAGAACAATAACAATAAATCCTAATGGATGCCCGGCAGAGCTAGCAAAATAAGGCGAGTTATGTCGGACTCTTACCGACTATAACTTCACAGTGTTCTCATAGGATTTTCATTTTCATTCTACCTATTCGTGTTTCTATGCAGAGCCAAGGATACTAGATTTAATACTTATCGTAGTTTAAATCTTAAACAAATCATTCGATTACGATAGATACGCAACAGCGTCTTAATAATAACAGCTTAAAAATAAGCTGCGATTTTCCACCCACCTGCTGAACGTGGCAACTATGGCAAAAATCTCTCTTAAGCAGAAATCTCCAAGCGTCAGTAGCCTAATGACAGGGCGCGGACCACGAACTCGATTGGTCGTGGGTTCGCATCCGCCATTTAACCACTGTCGTGAACTACTTCTAACACAATCATTTTTAAGGTACAATTCCGTAGCCGACAGCACGCAGCAGTGGCAGGCGACGTGTCGTCGCGTCACGACTGGTTTCTATGTAGTTCTATGAAATACCTTCCGTAGCTAGCGACGCATCGTTTGCCGGAGCGTCAGACGACATGTCGCCCGAACGCAGATCAGTAGTGCCGAGCGACACGTTGAATTTTTCTCAAAAAAATGAGTTTCACCGATTCCGTGGAAGAGAAACTGATAAACCAGGTGGCCCCATATGCCGCACTGTACGATGCGTCTCACAATAATTTTTTAAACATTGTGACAAAAGAAAACTTTTGAAGAAGAAGAAATAGGAAAGGAGTTAAATAAAAGCGATAAATATGTATTTAAATATATATATATATATATATATATATATATATATATATATATATATATATATATATATATATATATATATATGACGGGACCAGCACCATTGCACGTGCGGCGCGGTAGCCGTCGGTGCAGTTAGACAGAATTCTTGTAAATAACACGTGTTCCGCACACCTGCACCATTGCACCTGCGGTGGCGCCCGTTTTGCTTGTATAAAACGGACGGCGCGGCCGCCGTTAAGACAGTCTTGGCGCTGACGTGAAACGGTACGCTTGTCGTATTCCGTTACTAGTTTATCCTCGACTCGTTGGATAATTAATTCGTGTAAACGAATTAATTATTATTCCCAACTACTAAATTAGACTCTGTACTATAATCAATTACCCTTTCTACATCAGAAGTAGGATAAAGTCCCCATTTTTGCCCACATATAATCTTCGAATAGTATGAGGATTATTACATTTGTGGAAGACTATAATGCATTCCGCATTGATGAATCTATTTATATGTTAAATACCGTAATGAAATTTGCTATGCTAATTAAGATATTGTCGTATCATTGAAGTATAGAGAAAAGATAAAGTGAAATTATTTAAACCAAATTTTTTTAATTTGTTCGATTTGTATTAAAAGTACCCGCAAGGATTTTCATTATTTCTTGACGTACCTAACTATGTTTACAAATGTCGAAAAGAAATGTTGAAGGCTTTCTAATTAAGTTGTTAAATTGCATTGTAATTTGATAGTTCACGCGAAACATGATTATCATTTGCTATATTTTGAAGTTCAAATAGTTTAAGGTTGTACCAAAATAAAGGATTAACTTTAACACGCTATGAATTGAAAATAATAAGTGACATTTTTGTGTTCTAATGTGTTAATCAGTGTTGCAGTTTGCTCCAAATATTGTGTCGTCGACAAGATTGGGGTTTGATGTCGAGGGATTCGTAGAAGTCTCTACAACAATGATCAATGAGGAAGATGTTGTGACGGCTAATCGAACATGGTCAGGTACGGCCGAGCGCTGGTAAGATTGAGCCTACACCGCTACAGTCGGTAACTTATCGGCTGATCTTACGGCAGGGCAATTCAAGCGGCCACCGAACAAATGGTGTTTTGGCGCTGTAAATGGACGTCTGAGGTCGGATTTCGTAGATTTTGCGCAGTTGCCTCCTTCCCTTTGAAATATGTTGTGGTATTTGCCTCTACACATAGTTTCTGTTTTTTTTTTGCAATGTTTTCAAATGGCATACAGTTGCCGTTTCTTAAGAGAATATGTGATGGATTTTGGAAGCTCGGAATTCCATGGTTCGCAATACATTTATCTCGATTTCTTTTAATTTTACAAAGCAGTGCAACGATTCGCTAGCGCTAGTACGGCTACGACGCGACGGCTCGCTGGTGCGATTGTGGCACGAACGCAGCAAAACGAAAAGCTGGAGTGCGTTTGCCTGAAGGTGGCTACCTTCAGGCTTCAGTCATGAACGCGCCGATATGGCTATATCGGCGCGTTCATGACTTAATATTTAACAAGAGTTAATATCTGTTAGCAGGTGGTGATAACTGATAGACCGTATACTGTTCACTGTCAACCGCACGAGGACGTGCGACAGTCAGAGGTAGCCGTGTCTGTGCATATAGAAAATACTAGACGTTGCAACACTATAGCGAAGTAATTATTCTTGTGCAGGAAAGGAAAATGGAGTTGCAGGGAGGCTGGTCTGTGCTACACTGAGATGTGTCGTGTTGCTGTTGGTTTACATACTTAGGTGTTATCATGTCACTACGTCCCTCACGATACACTTTTGTGTGATTGTGACAGGGACATGTTTGCGGGATGGTTAGTCTGTACCTGTTCTATACTGAATTGAAAAAAAAAGAGAGTAAGAAAAAAAGTGGTTCTTACTATCATTGCAGGGCGTTTGTCGGTCCAATGATATAGCTACAGGGAATAGTGATGGCTGACTAGCAAATAGTACTTGAAAAAAATAAAGAGTAAGAAAAAAAAAATAGTTCTTACTATCATTGCAGGGCTTTGTGCCGGTCCAATAATATGGCTATAGGGAATAGTGACTCGTTGGATAATTAATTCGTGTAAACGAATTAATTATTATTCCCAACTACTAAATTAGACTCCTATTTTGTTTACATAAATAGAGTACCCACAGAACTTTCCCAGATTCTGCCTGTCGCACCGCTCCGAAGCGGTTGTGTCCGGGTAGTCCGCGCTCTCGTCCCCGTACGGTAGTGCTATCTCGCTCTCGCGCCTCTGCTGTCCTGCTCGCGCTATACAGCGTAGTCGCCTTGGTGAGTCACTTACGCTAACAGTTCTTGCCCCCCTGTCTTCGGGCGGGGAGGTTTGACTGACCTCTGCTTGTTTTTGTTATTTTATTGTTATTTCTTATTGTTATTTTTTATTGTAGATTTTTGTTATTTCTTTTGTTTTTCTTGTATTGATATACGTGTATATCTCGTATCTCGTAGTACGTCTCGTGTTCAAGTCCCTGTTGTTCTGAGAACAGGGACCCGTCCCGTCCTTACTGATTCTGAGAACAGAACACTACCCCCCTCAACATGTCCACAATAAAACAATTTAAGTTTTTCGTTGCGGCCCTAAACCAAACCCTTGGTCTGGGCCTAAATCTCGATGAGACGGTCCTCGCCGCCATCGCCGCCCATATTACTCTTCCTGCCCCTCAGGCACTCCAACCGCCGCCCGTACTCGCGGCCCACCTAGAGACCAAGAACTCTTTCGTCCCATAATACATATATATATATATATATATATATATTATATTCCTGTGACTTCGACGGAACCGGGGATTCTTCGTTCACCACGGTGAAATCACCGCGGCGCTTCCGCCGGCGGAAAACGCGCCGCGAAAAACCGCACCCTCCCTGTCTCAGCGGCCCTTGCCGCTCCTTCAACCTCCGCAGCTCCCGCTGCCGCCTCTGCCCCCTCAGCCCCCGCCGCTGCCTCGGCCCCACTTATGTCACTAGACATCCCCGCTCCGACCAAGCCAGCCTCTCGCTGTGCTCCAGTCCTTGCCAAAAAGCAAGTCCCGCCCCTTTCTTTCTAAGAGACGAGGCAAGATTCATAAAACTGTCAAAAACCTGCTACGACGTAGGCATCAAAGATGACTATGCCATCAACCTCAGGGAGACTATTAAAATCATCCTCAATTCTATCGATGACTTCCGTCAACTCACCAGGCTATTCACAGCCGAACGTGTATCTTACCATACATACGCTCTTCCGGAAGAGCGTAAAGTCGGGGCAGTCATTCGAGGCGTCGCCTTCGAATTCTCCAACGAGAAAATCCTTAAGGACCTTAAGTCCTAATGTTTCCCTGTAGAAGCCGTGCGCAAAATGCACAGCAGAAAGGGCCAGAGGTTCTCTCTAGCCCTAGTAATCTTAACTAACGTGCCGGAGGCAAAAGCCATCTTCCAGCAGGTACGCACAGTGTGTGGCCTGTCGAGAGTGAGGGTTGAGCCTCCACATAGGCGCGGGTTCCCAGCGCAGTGCCACCGCTGCCAGCTATATGGTCATGCGGCGGCCAACTGCTCCGCCCCACCCAGGTGCGTTAAGTGCCTTGAACCCCACAACACTAAAGAGTTTCCTCGGCCCAAAGACGCCGAATCCCCACCCTCGTGTGTCCTGTGTAAACAAACAGGCCACCCGGCAAACTACAGAGGCTGCCCTTGCGCACGTCATCCTCGTCCCAGTAGGCAAGCTCCACCACTGGTTAATGACCGCTCATTCCCGGCTCTTTACCAACGGATGCCCTGTCAGGGCCTTTCTCAGCCCATCCAGGGCTTCTCTCGGCCCTCGCAGGGTCCCCCTAGGCCCCCTCAGGGCATTATTCGGACCCCTCCGGGCTTTTCTTAGTCTATGCAGCCTCCAGTCTTTCCCTGGGGCCCCAAAAAGGCAGACCCACCGCGGACATCCTCCGCCCCACAACAATCACAGTCCTCAATGGCTGATGACCTAAAACGGTGTATTCCACTATTAGGAACATCGACGTTGAGGAAATCGCTGTGTTAGCACGCAAATTGCGCTCTGCGAGGTCCCCTCAGGACCGTCTCCTCGCTCTTGCAGAGCATCATAATCTTTTGTGCTCGTTGTAAGTTAAGTTAACTTAATTAACTTAACTTCACAATTACAGAGCAGTTTGCGCTACCAAAGTCTCACGGTCGTATCAAACCTAAGGGTTTATCGCTTGTATCCTTTAATATTTGCGGTTTGCGAAATAACCTCCCACAAGTTAAGGAGCCGATTTCCTCCTCCTACAGGAAACTAATCTCAATACTAAGGACACTAAAGGCCTTTCTATTAAAAACTTTTCTCTTCATTCATAACGACAGACCCGACCGCCGAGGCGGTGGTACGGCCATTTATTACAAGAAGACACTTCACTGCTCGCCCATTTCTACTCCGCAGCTTACCAACATGGAAGCCACGGTATGCAGGCTAGCTATGACTGGACATGAGTCCATCCTCATAGCCTCCTGTTACATCCCTTCAGGAACCCATCCCCTGAAAAAAGATTTTGAGGCTATTTTATCTTTAGGAAATTCAGTCATTATGTTTGGAGATTTCAACTCCAAGCATACTGAATGGACATGCTGTACTACCTCCCCTAGTGGAAGATACTGCTCGATATCACGCAGTCTCTTGATATTACCGTCCACAGTCCCCTCGGTGTTACTCACTTTCCCGATAACACCGACCACGCCCCCGATGTACTAGATTTTGCGTTACTCAAAGGAGTTTCTCTCAACCTCAGGGCAATTGAGGCACTAGACGATCTAGGATCCGATCACCGACCGGTCTCCCTCATTCTTGGCCATCAGCTACCTCCCCCAACACACACGAAAACCTTCACTAAATGGAAGGGATTCAAGGAGTCCCTAGCTAAAGCTCTGGACTCACAGGACTCTACCATCTCCCTATCGTCGGACTTAGACAGTCCCGGAAAAATCGACACCGCGGTCGATTCACTTTCCACCCTTATTAAATCCTCCCTTAAGGAGAACGAAAGGGTCGTCCCGGTTACTAACAATAGTGGGCTTCCTCTACATATTAGCAACCTGTTAAAAGTCAAGAAAGCTGCTTTCCGGAGAGCAGCAAAATATCCCACCTCCGAATATAGGCGCACGGTCAATCGTCTTCAACGAGAACTCCGTTTCCGCCTCTCTGAATTTCGAGACCTCGAAAAGAGTAAACTCATGGAGAATATCTCTCCATCTCATATAGCGTACTATCAGATGGCTAGAGCCCTCCGCATAGACGCTATTACCCACACTCCCCCTCTCTCCCGTTCCGACGGTACGGTTGCCTTCGAGGACGAGGAAAAAGCTGAGTGCTTTGCAGACAGCATTGCCGCACAATGCTCTCCTAGCTCTCAACCCACCGACCCCTCACACGTCCGGGCAGTGGAGTATGAAGTCCGCCGCCAAAACTCGCCCCCTACAGCCTCCGAACCTATCTCTGTGTCCAATGATGAGATTTCATCCCTCATCAAAGGACTTAAGCCCAAAAAGGCTCCGGGCGCAGATGGCATCTCCAACCAAGCCCTAAAACACTTTCCTGAGCAGGTGTTAACCCTTTTATCTATTATCTTCAACGCCTGCTTCAACCTTAGTTACTTTCCCACTACGTGGAAAGAGGCAACTGTGAATGGTATTCCCAAGCCAGGCAAGCCTCTCAACCTCCCCTCCAGTCATCGCCCCATTAGCCTCCTCAAGGCCATGGGCAAGCTCTACGAAAGGGTCATCCAAACTTGCATGAGGCGCCACCTGTTTCCCACGGATGGTGACCCTCTTATCATCCCCCATCAATTCGGTTTCCGAGCGAAACACCCTTGTCCCCAACAAGTTCACCGTATTATGGAATATATCTTCAGCGGTTTTTATCCTCGTCGTCATAAGACCATCGCGGTCTTTTTCGACATAGCTAAAGCCTTTGATAGAGTCTGGCATACAGGCCTTATCTACAAGTTATACAAAATAGGTCTCCCCGATCGTCTAGTACGTCTCGTGGCCTTTTATCTAAAGCTTCGTACCTTTCGTTTTAGACACGAAGGCACGCTATCTTCACAGCTCCCTATCAAAGCTGGTGTCCCTCAGAGCTCTGTACTTGCTCCTCTGCTGTACATCCTGCTCACCAACGACATTCCCATCCCGTCGAAAGGTATTCAGCTCTCCCTCTTCGCAGACGACACTGCTCTCTACTGTAAAGGTATCTCGCTACCTTTCATGCGGAACAAGGTCCAAAAGTCAGTTGATGACCTAGGAGCTTGGTTCAAAAAATGGCGCATCGATGTGAACCCGGAGAAGAGCTCCGCCGTTCACTTCAATTATAAACGACGACGTCTCAAAAACACTCCACCAATACGTATGCTAGGGACCCCTGTCCCCTGGCATACGTCTGCCAAATATTTAGGTGTCACCCTAGACACAAGGCTCACTTTCAGGCCCCACGTCCAAAGAGTAACCCGTCAAGCACGTTTTTATCTGAGTAGGCTCAACAGTATGTTGCGCCGACACAGTAAAATGTCCCTCAGAAACAAGCGTACCCTTTATAAGATCTGTATACGACCAGTCATGACCTACGCGGGCCCCATTTTTGCCCACGCTGACCCTAAAATTATTAATGAACTCCAAATAGTTCAAAACCTTTTCTGTCGTCGAGCTGCGAACGCACCTTGGTACGTCCGTAATGCCGACCTTCATCGGGACCTACAGCTCCCTACAATTCAACAATTTCTTAAAAAACTCTCTGATAACTTCTTCAAAGCCTCAGAGTCGCACTCCAATCATCTTATTCGTGAGGCAGCTACTTATGCAGCCCTACCCCCCTCTCGCTATCGAGTCCGCAGGCTGAGAAACTCTCTCTCGGACCCGCCTAATAAACTTTCAAACGACCTGAACTGCCTCCTGGCGACTCAGGCCAACTTATAATAAATTTTCATAATTAATTTGCCTTAGTAGGATCTCCCTCAGCGGCTCGTAGCCACCTGCGCCCTCTTCTCCCAAAAGAGGGTCGCTTCCGATCCGACAAAGCGGCTTAATCGGCCAATTGTCAGTCCCCAAAGTGGAGTTTAGTGGGTATCACTTAGGGTCCCAGTAGGTAGTCACAGTGAGTCCCACATAACCAGTAACTTAAGCTACTTATATTTTAGAAGAGGAATTAGGGTTCCGCGCAACATAATTAAAACCCTAAATTACACGCGGGCGAAGTCGCGGGGAACAGCTAGTATTACGTAATATCTCCATTTGCTACAGCAGAAACTCTTGAACATTAAGTTTATACTCGTATTCATGTGCTATTATTAGGTTCTTACATATGAAATTGGCATTTTGTACGGGAGGAATATAAAGTTATTTTTTTTTTTGTAAAATATTTTTAATTAATCAAAGTATGCACCGTTGTTATCTATGCACTTTAGCTATCTCGTAGGTAGTTCATAGATTCCTTTACTAAAAAAAAACATTGGGGTGAGAATCAATAAACTCTTTGAAGGCGGTTTGGACTGCCGCATCGGAGTTGAATTTTTTCCTTGTATGAAGTTGTCCAAATTCCGGAAAAAACGGTAATCTGTTGGACCAAGTCCGGGGAGTACGGTGGATGTCGCAAACATTCCAATTGTAGCTCATCTAACTTAGTGGTTGTTTGTTGTGCAGTGTGTGGTCTTGCGTTGTCGTGAAGCAGCAGTGGCCTAGAGCGATTGACCAATCTCGTTTGTTTAGCAGCTAGTTCTTCCTTCATGGTTTGTAGTTGCTGACAAGAGATATATGCCGTAATCGTTTGGCCAGATTTTAGAAAGCTGTAGTGAACGGCACCGGTGCTAGTCCACCACTCACAAGTAACTTTTTCTGAGTCAATTTTCGTTTAGGGCAGGTTTTGGCTGGATTTCCAGGGTTCAGCCATTGCGGCGAGCGCTTCCGACTATCATACAGTATCCAATTTCACCTCATCACAAGTAATGATTCGATTTAAAATCCCTTCATTGTCGTGGATGTGTCGGTTGAGCAAAGTAACACAGCAGTCGACGCGTGTTTGTAAGTTCGATTCACTTAATTCATGAGGTTCTTTCAAGATCGTTCAAGTTTTTTTACTTTCCCGATTTGCTTCAAGTGGATTAAAACAGTTTTATCACTTACCCCGAAGCCTGCAGCTATCTCCGGAGTGTTTTGTGATGGATCCGCTTCCATAATAGCCTATAATTCTTCATTTTGCACTTTGGTCTCCGGCCGTCCACGGGGTGGTTCTTAAAGTCGAAATTTCCAGAATGAAAACGTTGAAAACAAAATCGTACCGTGCTTTCTTTTGCGACATCATCGCCATACACATCATTAATCCTTAGAGCAGTTTCTGCAGCACCGGTGCCAAGGTAGAACTGGTACTCGTAAATATACCGATATTTCATGTTTTCCATTGTGCGATAATAAGCGACGCCAAAGAAAAAAATAATGAGGAAAAAACAATTGAATTACTGTTTTCAAAACTCAAATGTACCACCTAAATGAATTTATAAATTTGAATTTGGAATATTTAACCAAAGAGCAGATATTTCAGATCAAATTGGTCAGTACGACAAAATGCTAATTTCATATGTAAGGACATTCGTACTCGTATTAATACATTGTTATTTACTTTAGTTGCAAGTTTGGAAACGTTACGTTTTCAATAACCTCGCAATCAAAAAATTTCCTAATTTCAATAGAAAGGACGGCTGGGTGCTACTATCTGCTTGAGATTCTATAATTAATAAAATGAAATCCCAACCCAAGCATACAACTGCAAGGCTTCAATAAACTGTAAGTTCAGACTGCGTAGATCGGAACAAAAATTAATATTTTTTAATCTGGAGGTAGCCGTGGTTAACTATGACATTGGGACGTCAAACACCTCAGTCCCCCCGTGACCATGGGTGCTGTAAAATACTCGAAACATCGGGAATATAAAATAAGTTAATAAACGCGATAAAATACATAAAACTAGTTTTATTTAAATGTGTAGTGTTCGCATAAATATAAGATATCATAACGATACTTAACACTTTACCTTCGATTTCAAAACAATAGTATTTTCATAACCATAACGAGGATAGATGTAGATGTTTATGGGTTACAGCAACCACTTACCATCAGGTGGACTGTGTGCTCGTTTGTCACCCTTATTCTATAAAAAACCGCTAATTTTCCTGTCGCATAACCACATTCTAAATAATTTAGTCCTAAAAATTATGCTGTTTTGTATACAAAAGGCTCCACGGCTACTTAGGAATTCGTATTGATGTGTGTTTACTATATTATTTATCCAGCAATCTCACAACAACATTTATTTACATTTAAGTGTTTTTAAGGTTGATAACCTTTAAAGTAATTTTTTAATTTATTTTTAACTACGCTTTCGCGTTACGTTGGTTTAATAGTTAACGCCTCTCTGCATATTAACACGTCAACGTCAAACTCGAGATGCTGCTGGACCTAAATTAAAACATTTTTTTAAAATCTTTTGAATTTAGTTATTTTTAACCATGTTTATGTATTCGTATGTCAAATAGAACATAAATGCTATGTATGTTAACAAATTAAGTTTTGACATTTATTTAGTACTCACGATTCGTCCCGGCTTCGCACGGGTGATTTATGTATCTCTGCAATAGCGCCACCTACCGAGTCCAATTGTCAATGTAAACCATACTCGAATCAACTTTATGGCGCACATAAACATCATGATCGGTCGAGTCGTTTAGAAGAAGTTTAGTAACATACACAAGGACTTTATTTATAATTATGAGGGTTTTATATATAATTATACATATAAACTTCTCTAAACACCGTCAAAACCCGTTGCGTAGTTTATAAGACCTAAGGGTACAGACGGCGCGGCGTGAAGCGACTTTGTTTTATACCATGTAGAGATAGAGAAGAGACTAGCTTCTACCCGCAACTTTTAATAAAAAGTAAAAAGCCAACTTCAAATAACTAAAAATAATTAATAATTTCCACATAATATCTTCTGAAATCGTAAACTTCATTCTTCTATACAATATGTCGTAGCACCGACCTCATAGCCTATTTAATTGTGTTTAAGTATTTTTTTTTGATTCTACATCGAGAAGTTATTATAATTTATTCTTTACAAAGTACTGTCTGCAGCAAAGTTTTCGTGATGTTCTGAAACATCTAATTTGATACTAACTTCTTGCCCGATTTTCCGAGCAAGCAGCAGCAGCACATTCACTGCCGTGTTCCAGTTTTAAGAGTAAGGGGACATGGAAGATATCCTCGGAAGTGATATTTAACGTTTTTCTTTGAAGTTTGTTAGAAATAACTACTTGAGCTACAAGAAGGGGCTACTCTTACAGTTAGGCGGAAAGTTAGCTCGTTTTTCTCTCTAATATTATAATAAAGCAATATTATGTTTTCATGTTCACAGGCACACTTTATGTCGAAACTTTATGTTACATTTTTAAAGTGTATAGAGCTTAGGGAATTGTAAAGAAAGCACATCTGTCTACTTTATGCATGCTGGAAGTAACAACTAAAAGCGTAGGCGGCATTGAATAGTTAAGGAAAAAGCAAGACAAACTGTCACAACAATGCAAAAGGCTCTTACAGACAATTTGAACATATTGTTGTGAAGTTCGTGCTGAATATTTCTACTCTTATATTGAATATTAACTGAACACTAAAAATATAAATTCGGTGCTTACCTATTTTTCTATCACGGAAACAACTATTAAGTGATTCGGTGAGTGGAAATATTTGATATAAAATATAACCATGATTATATGATATAATGATGATGAAATATAAGCATGTCATTAAATAAAACACAAAATCAAATTTCCTACATTATTATATTTTTTAAATAATAATTAAACATATATAATAAACAAATTAAGTTTAATATTTATTTGAATTATGCTCTTTAAAACACTTTTACAGAAACAAAAAACAATTCATGACTTATAAATTATCAAACGGCCGCGCAGTCTCGATAATGAACTGTTACAGTAGGCTGACCCCGATATACTAATTTAACAAAAAAAAATTATAACATGCCCTGAAATTCTGCTATATATCTTTCTATGACTCGCAGCTATTATAAATGTCTATTAGAAAATTACAGTCTACGTCATAACAAAGTGTTATCAGATAATGGTCGGTGCTGCAATACCTTCAGCGGAGCCAAGGTGACTTTGGGTATACTCAGGTAACTCAATAAGTTTTGAGATATACAATAAGTGTTTTTTACTATTAATATTTATTGCATACCTTAAGCGGAAGCGCAAGGTGTGTTCTACTATCGCCTAAAAATTAAGATTCCAACATTTTATCGAATAAAATCGTATCTAGCAATCATATTATACATATAAATGATATAAAAAGCACATTGTTAGAAAGATAAATGATTGTTGAACTTATTAATATTTTTTTTAAATCGATTAATTGCTATTTTTAAATAAAAAAAAGGGTTTTAGTGGCTTATGGTGTGGATTTATCATGTCCCTGTGGCTTGTAAACACAATAACTTTTGAAAATATTAATTGTTTAACTCAATCTATTTTTTAATCTCTTCATCTATCATGTGGGAAGCCACTGAATGTAAATGGCAGTGTAGTTTTGTTTTGTTTAGCTATAATTAATTTTTTTCGGCTCCAAAATGGCGAAATTTTCGTTGATTTGTTAGCCTCGTATACAAAAATATTTCTCTAAATGGTTGTTGTTGTTGTTTTTATTATTCGCTCGAGAGAGCAGGCAAAGGAACTATGCCATACAGCCTTGTCTTCATGTATAATTTTCCTTCATATTTCACTGCTTCACAATATGTTGATGCGTCACATTGTGCAGCCTTGGGAGATTTTGACGGTAACTTGAGCCAGCAGGCAGCTGACAGTTGGCGATGGTATCTAAAGGCGCCTATGCAAACAAACAGCTTATCTTGAGATTCCATCACCATCAGAGCACTTGTTTCACAGTTTCCATTAATAGTTCACATGCGCAGACACTTAATACACAAAATCGCACTACTTTTACATATCAAAGTCCACTTCAAACCATTATTTAAACAATAATACAGGAGCAGCAAGCCGCCGCCGGTCGAGTTCCCGCCAAAACTCTTTCTCTAAATGGGAAGCTACAGCCACAGAGTAGTAATGAGTAGTTTAGTTTGGCTCACAGAGTACATTATATATAGGGAATAATGTAAAATAAATAAATTATACTAAAAATTTAATTACAAATTTGTTTTGTAACAAAATAGTAAGTTAGAAAGGTTCGATTGTATTTTAAACTATTCATTAATTTGTTTGATTCTTAATTGGCCAAGCATGGCTAAATTTAAAAAAGCGACATCTACTGCAACATGGACAAACTGTCATGACATAATAATACCTCTAAGAAAAATTATAGTATGGACTGTATGCCACTGGTTTGGTAGTGTTTCTATATAGTTTGTGCTGGTTTTTTGTTTTTTTTTTCTGTGTTTTGGCTTCAGTCGCCTTCGTGAGTGGACATTGTTTCGGTTGTTTGCAGCGGCTCAAAAAGATCGCTGTACAAATACACAATATTCTAATAACCAAATTTCTTAAATATTTAATTATAATAATAATAAGACATTTTTTTATTACAATATTTAAAAGCACAGAATAAATAATAGTAGTACGTACTAAAAGCAAGTAGTATAATTTTTTTGTCATGGGTGACATTTTCATGGTTTTCGAGTGTTGAAGCCGATAGTGCTGTCGAAATGTAAATCCAAGATGGCGGCCGAAGTAGGTACCAATTTTTTCATCATGGGTGTCATTTTCATGGTTTTCGAGAGTGTTGAAGCTGATAGTGCTGTCGAAATGTAAATACAAGATGGCGGCTGAATTAGGTACCAATTTTTTCATCATGGGTGTCATTTTCATGGTTTCCGAGGGTGTTGAAGCCGATAGTGTTGTCGAAATGTAAATCCAAGTTAGCGGCTGCAAAATATATCAATTTTTTCATCTTGGGTGTCATTTTCATGGTTTTCGAGGGTGTTGAAGCCGATAGTGCTGTCGAAATGTAAATCCAAGATGGCGGCTGCAACAGGTATCAATTTTTTCATCATGGGTGTCATTTTCATGGTTTTCGAGGGTGTTGAAGCCGATAGTGCTGTCGAAATGTAAATCCAAGTTGGCGGCTGCAATAGATATAAATTTTTTCATCTTGGGTGTCATTTTCATGGTTTTCGATAGAGTTGAAGCCGATAGTGCTGTCTAAATGTAAATCCAAGATGGCGGCTGCAATAGGTATCAATTTTTTCATCATGGGTGTCATTTTCATGGTTTTCGAGAGAATTGAAGCCGATAGGGTTGTCGAAATGTAAATCTAAGGTGGCGGCTGCAATGGGTATTAATTTTTTCATTATGGGTGTCATTTTCATGAGTTTCGAGGATGTTGAAGCCGATAGTGCTGTCGAAATGTAAATCCAAGATGGCAGCTGAAGTAGGTACCAATTTTTTCATCTTGGGTGTCATTTTCATGGTTTTCGAGAGTGTTGAAGCCGATAGTGCTGTCGAAATGTAAATCCAAGATGGCGGCTGAAGTAGGTACCAATTTTTTCATCTTGGGTGTCATTTTCATGGTTTTCGAGAGAGTTGAAGCCGATAGTGCTGTCGAAATGTAAATCCAAGATGGCGCCTGCAATAGGTATCAATTTTTTCATCATGGGTGTCAATTTCATAGTTTTCGAGAGAGTTGACTCCGATAGGGTTGTCGAAATGTAAATCCAAGATGGCGGCTGAAGTGGGTGCCAATTTTTTCATCTTGGGTGTCATTTTAATGGTTTTCGAGAGTGTTGAAGCCGATAGTGCTGTCGAAATGTAAATCCAAGATGGCGGCTGAAGTAGGTACCAATTTTTTCATCTTGGGTGTCATATTCATGGTTTTCGAGAGAGTTGAAGCCGATAGTGCTGTCGAAATGTAAATCCAAGATGGCGGCTGCAATAGGTATCAATTTTTTCATCATGGGTGTCAATTTCATAGTTTTCGAGAGAGTTGACTCCGATAGGGTTGTCGAAATGTAAATCTAAGGTGGCGGCTGCAATGGGTATTAATTTTTTCATTATGGGTGTCATTTTCATGAGTTTCGAGGATGTTGAAGCCGATAGTGCTGTCGAAATGTAAATCCAAGATGGCAGCTGAAGTAGGTGCCAATTTTTTCATCTTGGGTGTCATTTTCATGGTTTTCGAGAGAGTTGAAGCCGATAGTGCTGTCGAAATGTAAATCCAAGATGGCGGCTGCAATAGGTATCAATTTTTTCATCATGGGTGTCATTTTCATTGTTTTCGAGAGAGTTGAAGCCGATAGTGCTGTCGAAATGTAAATCCAAGATGGCGGCTGCAATAGGTATCAATTTTTTCATCACGGGTGTCATTTTCATGGTTTTCGAGGATGTTAAAGCCGATAGTGCTGTCGAAATGTATTTAAACTACTTTAAAAATTCCGTATAATCATGTTATACGTAGTTTTTTTAATGCGCTTAAGGTATGCCCAATTGGATTTACCAATATATTTAACATCTTTTCAACATATTCTCCATCATGCTCTATACAAAGTTCCATTCGCCTAAACCAACTCTGAAAACAATTTTGCCAGTCTTGATCTGACAGGTCGGAAACCGCTTCTTCGTAGGCAGCCACGGCTTCTTCGGCGCTTGAAAAAAAACTTGTCTTTTATTTTTTCTTTGACTCTTGGGAACAAAAAGAAATCACAAGGAGCTAAATTAGGGCTGTAGGGTGGGTGAGTTAGAGTTTCAACACCAGATTCCTCATTAAATGCTTTTGTTCTAATGTGAAGAGGCGTTATCGTGATGCAGCATGATTCCCCGAAGCCCGGTCTTTAGTCTTCGCTCCCACACAGCTTGAAAAATCTTTGGATAATGTAGTATACCATTCAAAGTTGACTGACCTACAATTTTCCAGCATTGAAGTCGACAAATGTCCACTCGGCGAAAAAAAACTTGCCACCATTTTTTTGCCCACGTTGCGAGGTCTTTGCAGTTTTGTCGGTACTGTCCTTCTGAGTAGACCCATACCGATGATTGCCTTTTATTTTCCGGATCATATTGATAGATCCATGTCTCGTCACCAGTAACGATTTCTGAAACACACCTAGATGCCCCGTTTTCGTAGACGTAAACGTAGACGCATTTCATGTCACCAATCCACACGAGTCCGTTTTTCGCTTTCAGAGAGCAAACGAGGGATCCATCGACAACAAAGCTTCCTCAATCCAAGATGTTAATGTAGGATGGTATGAATGCTCCCCGAACTAATGCCTAAAAATCTTTCGCTGTCCGCATATGTGACTCGTGGATCTTCTCGCACCAACATTTCAATAGTCCATACATTTTCTGCCGTTACTGCTGTATGCGAAGCCCCGGTTCTTTGGTCATCTTTAAGATTAATTTTACCCGTTTCGAATTCAGCAAATCACTTAAAAATTGTTGCGCGTGATGGAGCTGAGTCCCCTAATGCTGATTGTACCAGTTGTAAAATTAATTTTTCAATCAACCCAAATTTGAAATCATAATAATTATATCATAGCGCGCAAATGTTTACGGTTAAGATCCATCGTTTTAAATGAAAAGCGCGGGAAGCGTTGCAGGAAAATTAATAGAACTTTTTTTTTTTAATATTGAGCAGTTAGCTTATAGAATTATATTTTTAAATAACTTTTCTTTTTAGAAACATATAACGCGGGTGCATTCCATTTTAAAATTTTGAGCATCTCAGTACTTATTGAGTGACCTACGTATCGAAGTGTTGAAGTGTTCATACAGTAGGGATACGATGGCTATCCGAGTGCAGAACCAGAGTACGAAACCTATCCAACTGCGGAGAGGTGTAAGACAGGGTGACGTTACATCCCCGAAACTCTTCACCGCTGCATGGGAAGACATTTTCAAGCAACTGGACTGGAAAGGATAGGATATTAACATCAATGGCGAGTATATCACTCACCTTCAATTTGCCGACGATATAGTCTTTATGCCGAAATCGCTGGAGCACCTAAGCACTATGCACAATGACCTCAATAGCGCCTCCCAATGGATAGGTTTTAAGTTCATCTTAAGACCTATCCGTTGGGATATGTCTTAAGATGAACTTACTTACTTATAACATGGATAAAACAAAGACCATGTATAACGTCTATGTCACACCTATGCTGGTAGTTGTTAGGAGCACTAAGCTCGAGGTCGTTGACGAATAAGTTTACCTGGGACAAATAGTCCGACTAGGTAAGTCCAACTTCGACCGAGAAGTCAATGGACAGATTCAACTCGGTTGGGCAGCGTTCGGGAAATTACGACACAGCTTCTCGTCAGGTATATATACCTCCAAACTTGAAAACGAGACTGTACAACCAGTGCGTGTTGCCAGTGATGACTTATGGAACTAAGACGTAGTTCTTCACTGCTGGCGATATGAGGATGTTCAAGATCACTCAGCGAGATATGGAGAGGGCTATGTATCTTTGCGCGCTAAACTTAAAAATGAGGATATCCACAGTAGAACCAAAGTAACTGACATAGGCCAACGGATTAGTAAGCTGAAGTGGCAATGGGCCGGCCATATAGCTCGAAGAACCGACAACCGATGGGGAAAAAGGTTCGCGAGTAGTAGCCTCGTACCGGTAGGCGAAGTGTAGGGCGACCCCCCCCCCCCCCCCACCCCACCCCTACTAAATGGAGTGACGACCTGGTAACACATGCAGGAAGTCGATGGATGAAGTTGGCTCAGGACCGTGCTTTGTGGCATTCCTTGGGGGAGGCTTATGTTCAGCAGTGGACTTGTGAAAGGCTGTAATGATGATGATGATATTTTGCATATTATCTCATATCAAGGAATAAAATGACTGTTCCTACATTTGTTCAGATTAATGTTTGTATCGGTATAGATATCAGACTTTCAAATTATATATGTCGCAGGTTTATAGTAAAGTAAGTTTTTCATCAAAAACCTAGACTTTTGATCAAGAACCGAAAGAAGACAAAATTACTAGTTTATTTCACCATAAGAGCGCGTTCAGACGACACGTACCCGCTACGCGCACGCCACGCGCGTCAGCACCCGCGTCTAACTCGCTTTGAAATTTTATTTGTCATAAGACTCAAATTATATGCAACAAAATCAAATTATATGAAATCAACCTAACCAAAGCTTAAATTTTATCATAAAATTAAACGAATTCAGGTTTTTCATCAAAAAACAGGATTTGTTTAGGTTAGAGAGAGATAAGATTAAGTAATAACGGTTCTTGATCAAAAAACTGATTTAACCACAAACCTGATTTAGCGACATACAATAAATTATAGCATTTATTAACCTTCCTATATGGTATATAATGTAACAATATTAATACTTTCGAGAAAAAGAGTAAAACGTTTGGGCTCGTCCGGGATTTGAACCCGGGACCTCTCGCACCCTAAGCGAAAATCATACCCCTAGACCAACGAGCCGGCTGCCAGTAATGTTGAAAAGTAAAATAGTATTTCTCTTATTATCCAAACCAGTTGTGTATAAAGTGAAAGTACATTAACAAGATCGACCGCGTATGTTAATTAAGTTTTGAACATGTGCCACTATATAAAAAAATATCTTACCACAAAAACTAAACTAAATTAAGCAATTAAAAAAAAACTAGTGCACATTTTTAATATTTTTAAATTTCGTGCTTTTAAGTTAATGTTATTACTTTAACTTTGACCAAAACGCGTGGAATGAAACATGTTTAGAACACTTTTGACGTGATAGACCTAATAGTAACTCAACTACTCTTACTTTATATCGATTCATTCGTATTTTTAACTGACTAAGAAATACCAGCAAAATATAACCGTGTGCGATGGATGGTGTCTATCGCCTATTACATTATTTATTATCGCTTTAAATATTTCACACATAAAATACTAAGGTCGATGATGAACAGCATCCTCAGAAACCTCACTTTGGTGCCGATTGCATATAATTTTCTACACCATATTGTGTAGAAAATTACATGCAATCGGCACAATCAGGCGAGTGACTATATTTGAGCCAGTTATGTTACTATAAAATAACTACAAAATTAATATTTAAAATTAAGGTAAAATATGATAATGTAATGTTAATTAATTATATTACAGTATATTATAAGTACTGCGGGATAAAGATATGGACGAAAGTGTCAAGTCTGCAGATGAAGGGATATTCCTCCCGACGTGTTTCACTCAATCGCTCATTGCAGTAATATCCTGAACACTTTAACTTCCACGGACTAGTTAATAAAAGGACTCAGTGGACTCAGCTTTCAGCAGCAATCTAGCTTAGATTGCTATTTAAAAATCTTCACACTTGCTATTAATGACGTTTTATATAATACAGTTCTTGATTTTTCAAAAAAAAATTTGAATCAGAGACACGCCTTTTCTACAGATTCAGTACATATATAGATGACTAGCTGTGCCCCGCGGTTTCACCCGCGTCATCACGTGTCGGAGGTGCGCGACATGACCTAGTCCAAGCATTTTATAATTGCAATTAAATATTTTATTTGACAGCAATGTATGGAAAAATTTGCATAATTAATGGAGTATTTTTATCTGTCCGCATATTATGTATGATGTAGAGCGAAGTTAAGTTTTATCCACTTTCCTAGTACCAGAGATTAGCTCGTTTAAACAAACAAAAAAACAAAAAATCCGCTTCCGCTTTATTATATTAGTATAGATACCGTGCTATGACTTTATCGCAGTTACATACTATTTAATGTTAAATCCATTAATTGATAAAAATGATATTTTATATGGCCGCTGTAATACAAGCCATCCTCATAGTTTCGTTCTGTTTGTTTATCTAATACGTTACAGATTCAACACATACAACACTTTCTATTACTTACAATTTGTCACCCAATTTTAAATAAATTAAGAATATTACATACATACATAAACACTCACGCCTGTCACCCAGAGGGGTAGGCAGAGACTATGGACTTCCATTTGGCACGATCCTGACAGACCTCTCTCGCTTCCTCCACATCCATATACCTACGCATACACGCTCGTCGGTTAAAGGTACTCTTGATTTGGCCCATTTTCAATATATCGCCAATTTGGTCGATAAACTTTCGCCTAGGGCGACCCTTCCCGATTCTGCCGTTCACCTCTGCAACATAAATTTGCTTTGTCACTCTTTCCTCATTCATTCTTTCTACATGACCAAACCACCGAAGCATTCCTTTCTTAATCCTGGTCACAACATCATCTTGCAAACCACACTCTTGTCTTATTAAACAATTTCTCACTCTGTCATTCAGATTCATCCCTAACATACTCCTTAATGACCGCATTTCTACAGCATTTATTCTACTCTCGTGCTTCTTCTGCCACACCCAACTTTCACTACCATACATTAAAGTAGGCACTAACACAGCATTGTGAATTGCCATACGTGCCTTTTTGGACACGTTCTGACTTTTCACAATAGAGTGTAGAGCCCCATTCACTCTATTTCCTGCATTCACTCGTCGTTCTATATCCTTATCATATCTACCATCCTTGCTAAACACACATCCCAAATACACAAACTCATCTACTTGTTCTACCAACTCCCCTTCTATTCTTATTTCACATATCGTTTTACTTTCTTCTCTTTCAAAAACCATAACTTTCGTCTTACTTGCGTTCACTTTCATTCCCTTTTCTTTTAATGTCCTGTTCATTAATCTAACCATCATTTGCAACTCGGCCGCCGAAGACGCAAGTATGACTTGATCATCGGCGTACAAAAGGCATTTGACGGTTTACTCACCCATTCTTAACCCGCATTCTTCTACTTTCAAATTTTCCAAACAACTGTCCATAAATAGGTTGAACAGCCACGGGGAAGCCACACAGCCCTGTCTGACACCTTTATGGATGCCAAACCAGTCCGAGTAAGCCCCGTTGATCCTGACACAGGCACTAGAGTCCCTATATAGAGACTTCAATGCCTGTATCAGACCAGCGCTCAACCCAAATGAGGTCAGTGTTTGCCATAACACGTTCCTGTCCACTCTGTGTCCACTCTTTTCCAAGTCCATGAACGCACAAAAAACTTTCTGGTTTTTGGCCAAAAATTTCTCCGCAATCATGCGCATGGAAAAGACTTGATCCGTACACCCCATCCCCTTCCTAAATCCAGCTTGCACATCCCAAATTTTTCCATCAGTTTCTTCCATAACTCTTTCAATTAACACCTTAGCATACAGTTTACCCACAATGCTAAGCAAGCTGATACCACGGTAGTTTTTAAAGTCCTGCTGCGACCCCTTTCCCTTATATATTGGGACTATAACGGCTTTGCACCAGTCTTCCGGTACCCGCTTCAGTTCCCAACATAAATTAAACAAGGTGTACAGCAGGCCTGCAACCACACCCTCTCCAGCCCTTAGCATTTCGAGTGATACTCTATCATATCCGGCTGCCTTACCTGCTTTCATGCTTTTCATTGCTTTCACTATTTCATCTACACTTATTTCTCTACCTCTCTCCACTTCTTCCGGAATTTCTTTTTCACTTACTTTAGACGACTCTTCACTCTTAAACACGCTTTCAAAGTATTCCTTCCATCTCTTTAAAGAATATTAATTCATTACAATATTAACTTTCAGATTTCTATTGAATAGAAAATTTTACTTTTAATAAAATGTAAAAACCGATTTCAAAAACTTAAACAAGAATAAAAATAATCTACATCACTGTTCCTGAAGTCGATTCCAAGACAGTGTATTGAAGAATTAGTCCCGATTTCATTTAATATAATATCTTCTGAAATTTATTTAATAGAAAAAAATAAATTAAATCAGTTCAGCTGCCTTCAGAAAGTCGGTGAATAATAAAAACTTTTTTTTTTAGGACATTTCTAGATATAGGATTTTTTAAGATTAGGTGACAAACGAGCACACAGCCCACCTGATGGTAAGTGGTTACTGTGACCTATAGACATCTACATCTATCCTCAGTAAAGAATCAAAATGCAGATGCGTTGTGACCCGTTAGGAAGAAAATAGAATGCCTCTTTTCCAGTAAAAAGAGTATCCGGTCCTCTACACTCACCATACGAAAAACAGCACTGTTAAGCTGATATTTTACGCTGATATTCTGTGAGAGCATGGTCCTTCCCCGGTCGAGCCGAACCATTCGTGCTACAACTATACTACTAATATAGCTGCAGCATAGCTCTACCACGTAAAAAAAACTTACGCGTAAAATATAGAACCTCGTCATTTATAGATGTCAATTATAATATTTAAAATATGTAGTATGTACCGAAACCGAATTACCAAGAGTAAATTCAAAGACAAGGCAGAAATCATAATCAGAGAAAAGATGCAAATGTGTATGTTATATTTTAAGTTTGTTTTTTAATTATAAACATATGATGCATACGTTCTGAAATTCTGAATCATTTTAGCCCAAAAATGATACTAAATTGTTCTCAGTTGTTATGCCGGCATGATTTATATTACGAATACATAATATTTCTTTTAATTTATGAGGGAAATAAAACACATTGTGCGCATGTGTTAAACGGATAAGTCGCTTATCTATGGTTAAGTCGGACAAAGCGAAATATTTTCCTGATTTACTAAGGATATTAATATGAACGTGACCGCAAAACTGCTTACTTGTAACAGCTTGGTAGTAGTATATATAGTGGCTAAGCGTTTAGCTGCGGCGCCACGGGTTGATGGTTTGATTCCCGCGTGCTCCTTCAATTAATTGCTTCGGGTCTGGGTCTAAGTACGAGTATAATCTAGGTTTCAATATTTGCCCATGTGAAATTTAAACGTCTTCATGTTACATGACAAAATCACTTAACTAAGTTTTTTTTTGAAATAGTAAAGAAGTATTTAATTTGGGTAAAATCATTTATAATTAAAAAATATTACATAGTGTTTGAGAAATTAAAAACAATATGCAAGTACGTAAAGAAGTCACAGAAAAGTGAAAATAAGCGGGTTTTATTATTAAAAATATTAATGCATTTGTGTTGTGGGTATATCGGTTTAAATCTTATCTCGTTCGTTTCTTTCACGGATTAGCTACTTCGTATCTTCTTTAAATTAGTACTAACACGGTGTATCACGTGTAGGAAAAGTCGTCATTGAAATAATAACTTATTACGATCTCCTTACATTACTCTTAAAATAATCCAGGCATTACAAACACATCCTGCACGTGAAAAAACAATATTCAATCGTATTCATAATCGTCATGGTAATGTGGTTGGCTAAATCACTTTGATGCTCAGTTAATGTTCTATATACACTATATCAAGAGCTCTTAATTAACAGCAAGTCTGTCGAACCGAATGTAATTCAATGGATATACATATTATATGTATATTATTGTGAGTGTTTAAAATCTTTAATATTGTTACACGTTTGATTTACAATTAATTTATACATAAGTTGTAGTGTTATGCAACTTACATTTCATTGTACACTAATTCTCCATTCTGCTTTGATATTCTGCATTCATGTTTTGCATCACTTTATACTATTTTTTTCATTCTGTTTTTGATTCTCTGCATTTATATTTTGCATCACCTTTATTTATATAGGATCCTGTAACGTTTTTACACAATAACATATCATTTTACTGCGTATTTTCACACTATTTAGTACTTTTAAACTAGCTGTCAACGAAGTCTTACCTTTTTTTTGGTCTTTTATTGAATTCTCTGTAACTCTACAATTTCAGGCTTAGTGTACGTTGTCGTGCATTAGTTTTTCCTATGTGATTTTTATCTCGTTTCCTACTTAAATGTAATGGTTTCTTAATAACAGTCCTAAAACTAAAAATTCCTCAATTTGACAACCATTGTTTTTGTGGTTGTTATGGTAACTTTTATTTAAATTCGTCTCTGGTATGATGTTCTTTCTACATAAATACTTTTTGGCTGTAGGTCATTTACAATAAATTTCGTTTTAATTTAAATAATTTCTCGTTCTCTCTAAAAAGGTATAAAAGCCAAACAATTGGAGAATACAGGACAGTCTCGCTTCGGTTCTCAAACGAGAAACATCTACTAAAGGCCTTATCCCGGGGCCGCTTTGCCCCGGGATCCTGCAAGCCTCCATCTACACGTGAAGTCGTCGGTAAATTCTAATTCAAGTGCGGGGCACACTACTCCGCGCGCTACGACTGCTTGATCCAGGCGCTGAGTGCAGCCTACTGCCCGCGCTACCTTCAGGCGCGCTTCGACTGCTGGCTCCAGGCGCTGCGTCCCTACTGCCCGCGCTACCTCTGGGCGCGGCGACTACTTCTCCAAGAACTGAGCGCACCTACCCCAGGCGCTACGTGCGCCGGCTCCGGACGCTGCGTGTGCCCAGTCCAGGCGCTGCGTGCCGTCGCCGCTGAGAAACCTCAAGCTCTGCGTGTGCCTACTTCTACAAAAGCAGCGAGGCTCCAGGCTCCACTATAAAACTATATTGTCCTATTCTCCAACCTTTATTTTTTTTAAACCTAATTGTAATCTCATTTCATCCATCACCTTCATATTTCATTTTTTTATAAGATTGTAAATACCTTTTAAAAAATTATAATATATTATTTTCTTGGTCTATTTTGTTGTTTTGCTGTTCTTAGGTTAGGTTCTTTCTCTTTTATTTGTCGCTTCACGACAAAGTACAAGTACAATAAAATCGAGAACAGATTTTTTGCCTGTTTGTCTGTGCCTTTATGGATGCTAACTCCCTCAATGGATGAACTAATTAGGATGTGTTTTTAGCGATGCATTAAGTTTAGGCTAACATCTAATGTTCGATTAATTTAAATCAGCTGACAAATAAAAAAAGTTTTGTCAACATTGCATACACAAGTTGAAAGATGCGTGTTATTTCTAATGAACCTACATCTGCTTTAAATTTTTCTTTTAAGAGAATAGAATATAATGAAATATATTTTATTCTATATAGATACCTAATTAAATAGTTAATACTTATTGCAAGTCATTTTTTATTTTATTTACCAATGGCTCTTTAGTTATAAACCTGAATGTATTTTATATATATTAAACACAATTTTATTATATGTAACAAAAATAAAGCTTCAAACCTATAATAAAAGTCTCATTGCTGGTCACAGACCACAGATTTCCGAGACGGGTAAACGCTCCTGTCCGTTTACGAGTATATGTTCATAAATACATACTACGGAGAATATATAATATACATTCTATTCATATATTAATGTTAAAACATAATATATATTTTACGATTTAATAAATTCTATAAATATCTTTGAACGAAAATATAATGCATTTAGTTTTTCATCCTCAATTTAATTTATCCTAGAAATAGAACGTAAACTCTGTTTCATAGCACTTTGTGCTTTATTTCTTTGTCTTCTTAATACGAGCTCGTTCAGTGAAAAAATAAATAATATTTGCCTTGAAGTTTGAAAAATTCTTAAGTTACTCTTGAGCAAGATTCCTCGTATAAATTCAAAATATAAATTGATGTGCAATTTACTTCTCACCTTCTTAAATATTTATTTTCTGCTAAGTGCGTTGAACTTGTGAAATGAACGGTGAATTATGAGAAACAAACATTATTTAATTTTATCAATTACATTACAATTAAATAATAAATACAATTGATAAAAAATGGATCATGAAATAGTTTCTTGAGAAAGGTTTTCACCTTTTTTTATAGAATAAGGGTGACAAACGGGCACACAGTCCACATGATGGTAAGTGCATACCGTGGCCCATAGACATCACACATATCTTCGAATGAGAATCAGAATGCAGATGCGTTGTTACCCCTGTGGATTAAGGTGAAATGCCTCAGTAAAAAAAGTTTCTACATTCTAGGTATTCTAGTCACTAATGTACTCTACACTCACCATATGAAACACAGCAGAATGAAGCTGCTATTAATATTCTGTGAGAAATTATAAACCCACTAGACATGAAACTTAATAGCCGCGATCGTTTAATGGAAAGAAATTCTGTGACCCTACATTAATGCTCAGGATTGTCCGACACAACTCGTCCTGCCATCTCTAGTGTGGAGTTATACATGATGATTTCCCTAATTCTAATTAATATTATATATTTATAAAAGAAGCGGATTTTTCAATAACCTTCAGCATATTATTTTAAGTGAAATGCGTTTTTAAATATAGATAATATATTATATTCATAGTACAAATATAATTGTTCATATACAGAATGATACTTTTTATGAGACGAAGGAGGCAAAGTGCTCCGGTAATTCGGTTTACGTTATACGGTGCACTGATCTACGAAGTTAATATAGGCATGATATAATTCTGACAACGCTGGCGTAGACTATATTTAAAATGGTTTTAATTTTTGTCAATTTTGTTTATTTTAAGTTTCAAATACTGATGCTGGAACCGTATTATTTTTTTAAATCTTTTTTGGTCCGCAAAAAATCTCTGGTGGACGTGGATCACTGGGGAGAATTTAAACATATTATTTGTTTTAAAATACAAAAATATTATTGTACAATATAATTGCAAATAAATATTTCATGGTTTCTCTGAATGTAAGAGAAGGGAATTTTATTCTCAATCTGTAAAAGCTTTTTAATCTCAAAAGTATTTTAATGCAAGCTTAAGCTCCAACGTAGTAAAAAAAACGATGTGATGGTTAAAATTTGAACCTGTTAAATACTCGTATAAACATGAAATAAATTCAGTTCCGTTGGGATATAATGGCTATAGCACGAATAGGTCGGTTCGACCAGGAAGGGACTACGCTCTCACAAGACAACAGCATACCTTATTGTTAAAATGATCAGTTTTTTTGCAATAAAGGCTTTTAGTAAATAAAACAAAATAAACGATAAATCCAGTGTATAATTTTAAATAAATAATCTATGCGGTACGTTTAAAACTGTATGTGTTTATAATTGATGAAGAATGCTCTAGAAATAGTTTTCCTCTACAATAAATGTCAGTCACGCTGCTACTAAATTATGGTTGCAGCACGAATGTGTTGGCTGGCGTGACCTGGGAAGGACCTTGTTTTCCAAGAATACCAGTGTAAAATAGAGCCGCGTTTTTCGTAAGATTAGTGTAGAGAACCGGAAATTCTTTTTAATGGTAACGAGTCATTCTATTTTAGTTCTCAGGGATTCCAACGTATTTACATTTTAATTCTTAATCGAGGGTAGACGTAAGTCTTAGGTCACATCATCCAGTTACCATGAGGGAAGAAAAATAATTTGTTCCAGAAATGACGTAGTAACATAACATTTAGAATTCTATTGTCAAACACGGAATCATTATCGAGCATCAAGTTTTACCAACAAATTACAAAGATTAAAAGTATACACTCTTAATTTTCTGACGCCACCACAACACGGCGTATCCGGCGAATGCCGTACTCCACATCATCCCGTGGGTGTACAGTATTTTCCTGTCCAGTATTACACAATTCGACGATGAAAACTTTGAAAGTTGAAGAATGTGGGTTGAGAATGGGTGAGTCAACCGTCAAATGCCTTTTGTACGCCGATGATTAAGTCATATTTGCATCGTAGGCGGCCGAGTTGCAAATGATGGTTGCTTTAATGAATTGGTCATTCAAAGAAAGGGGTATGAAAGTGAACGCAATTAAGATGAAAGTGATGGTTTTTGAAAGAGAAGAAAGTAAAACTTTATGTAAAATAAGAATAGAAGGGGAGTTGATTGAGCAAGTGGATGAGTTTGTATGTGAGTATGTATGAGTGGATTTGTTTGTTTGGATGGTAGATATGATAAGGATATAGAACGACGAGTGAACGCAGGAAATAGAGTGAATGGGGTTCTACACGCTATTATGAGGAGTCAGAATGTGTCAAATAGGGCACGTATGGCAATTCATAATGCTGTGTTAGTCCCTACTTTAATGTATGGTAGTGAAAGTTGGGTCTGGCAGAAGAAGCATGAGAGTAGAATAAATGCTGTGGAAATGCGGTCCTTAAGGAGTATGCTAGGGCTGAATCTGAATAACATGGTGAGAAATAGTGTGATAAGAGAAAAGTGTGGTTTGCAAGATGATGTTGTGACAAGGATTAAGAAAGGAATGCTTCGGTGGTTTGGTCACGTAGAAAGAATTAACGAGGAAAGAGTGACAAAGCAAATTTATGCTGCAGAAGTGAACGGCAGGGTCGGGAAGGGGCGCCCTAGACGAAGTTTTATCGACCAAATCAACGATACATTAAAAATGGGCCAGATTAGGAGTACCCTTAACCGACGAGCGTGTATGCGTAGATATATGGATGTAAAGGAGGCGAGAGAGGTGTGTCAGAATCGTGCCAAATGGAAGTCCGTAGTATCTGCCTACCCCTCTGGGTGACAGACGCGAGTGTTTATGTATGTATTTATGTATTACACAATTCAAAATAATAAAAAAACTACGGTTGCTAACGCGCCAAGCGTGGCAATCAGGACAAATATCCGCTCATGACGCAATATATGGGCTTAAATTCAGCCGGGGATTTTTGATAGGATTAACGAATGAATGATGAAATATTATTGAAAACTCTTTTTGTTTCTAGTAATTGTCAAAGCGTCTGTTTAATGTCCTATGTTAATAATGTAACCTTACTACTTTTTTTGAATAATGAGATAATTTAAGACGTAAGATAATTGAATAGAAATATATATATATATATATATATAAGAAAAATGTATGTATTAATTAATTTATTTATTATATAATTCAAAGGTAACAACACTATTGCCCTTGATTGCTTATTAAAGTATTTTAGTATTGCATTATTAATAGTGTATACGCTATATTTTATTTAAGTTGAATCCACTTAACGCCATCCCAAGCCTCTTGAACGAAGCCTGCTGAACACTTTCGTCGCATTGTAGGCATTACTGCTTTTGTTATATTTTCTATAGAAATGTCACTGATAATGCTGGACTTCTTTTTTTCTTATTTCTAATATGAAAATGTAAATAATCCTACGGTCTTAACGTGGTAAAGCCACTTTTTAGCAATATTATTTGCCACCCTCTTACCTACTTTTGAAGTGATTACTAATTAAGCATTATTTTCTGCAGTTGGCTGCAGGCATTTATGGATTGCGGTGGTCACTTAAATTTTCAAGTTAACTATAGGTTCGTTTGTCACTTCATCCGAACTTTCTGGACTCACAGAATACCAGGGAATAATAGCAGGTTAGTAATGTTGTGCTTCTTAAGCAAAGCATGAGTGCATAGAACTGGAGATCCTTTTTACTGGTAACGAGGCATTCCATCTTAGCTCACAGGGGTGACAACGCACCTCCATTTTGGTTCTTAATCGCGGATAGATGTAGGTGTCTATGGGTTACAACATTCACTAACTTAGGTAGAATGTCTGCTTATTTGTTAACATGACTTATTTGATCGCATCCAGCGAAGAGCTGTAAGAATCGTAAGCGACCGACCTCTTCCCGATCGGCATGACTCACTGGCACTGTAACGTTGCATCTCTTTGCGTATTTTATCACATTTACCACGGGGAGTGTTCTGAGGAATTGTTCGGACTAATTCCAGCCGCACAATTACACCATCGCACATAGCGACAAAACTCGCGATACCATCCGTACCATCTGGATGACTGGCGGTCCACCACTGTGCGATTTAAAAGAAGTTTTCTTCCTCACACAACTTCCTTGTGGAATCGAATACCACCAGTGATATTTCCGGATCGATACTACTTAAGGACCCTTGATAAAAGAGCGTACTCTTTTTAATAGACCGGCAACGCATCTGCGATTCCCTTGGTTCCCCTGGTGTTGCATTTGTTCATGGGCAGCGGTAAACACTTACCATCAGGTGAGCCGTATGCTCGTTTGCTGTTCGTTCGTATGTGTCGTTCCCCTCTCCTATAAAAAAACATTCTGTTGACACTTATTGAGTATTGTATGCTGAGTAACAAGTACCACAGTCTCAATTCACTTATAACGTTCCATCACAGTTCTCAGCGGCGACAACGCACAACATTTTAATGCTTAATCGATTGTCAATATGTAGGTATCTATGGCTCATATCATCCACTTACCATCGGGTGCACTGTGTTTCGCTTTTCGCAATAACTTCTATAAAAACTTTTGTAAGCCATAGTCGACCAACCCTTACAACTATTACGAGCAAGTGCTCACACATGACACTTCGCAGTCATCGTCTTATAACATTTTAGTCGTAGTAGCCGACATGTAATAATACCGCTTGTGTATGGAGCAAACCGTGATTTATATTAGTAACTATACGATTGACGCATTGGAAGACGTTTTCAAGCTTCTGGACTGGAAAGGATACGGTATTAACATCAATGGCGAGTACATCACTCACCTTCGATTTGCCGACGATATAGTACTTATGGCAGAATTGCTGGAGGAACTAAGCACTATGCTCAATGACCTCAATAGTGTCTCCCAACGGATAGGTCTTAAGATGAACATGGACAAAACAAAGATCATGTTTAATGTCCATGTCACACCTATGCCGGTAGTTGTTCGGAGCACTAAGCTCGAAGTTGTTGACGAGTATCTTTACCTGGGACAAATAGTCCGACTAGGTAAGTCTAACTTCGACCGAGAGGTCAATCGACGCATTCAACTCGGTTAGGCAGCGTTCGGAAAATTACGGTATATCTTCTCTTCAGGTATACCTCAAATCTTGAAAACGAGACTGTACAACCAGTGCGTGTTGCCAATGAAGACCTATGGAACTGAGACGTGGTCCTTCACTGCTGGCCGGATGAGGAAGCTCAAGGTTGCTCAGCGAGCTATGAAGAGGGCTATGCTCGGAGTCTCTCTGCGTGATAAACTTAGAAATGAGGATATCCGCAGTAGAACCAGAGTGACCGATATAGCCCAACGGACTAGTAAGCTGAAGTGGCAATGGTCGGGCCATATAGCGCGAAGAACCGACCACCGATGGGGAAAAAATGTTCTCGAGTGGCAGCCTCGTACAGACGGACGAAGTGTAGGGCGTCTCCCTACTAAATGGAGTGACGTCCTGGTAAGACATGCAAGAAGTCGATGGATGAAGATGGCTCATGACCGTGTTTTGTGGCATACCTCGGGGCAGGTCTATGTTAAGTAGTGGACTTGTGAAGGGCTGTAATGATGATGATGATGAACTATACAACAGAATTATGTTGTACGATAGATTTCACTTAAAGAAATGTCATTTTTTTTCTTCTTTTTTTTAAAAAAAAACGTTACCCCCACACTAGGATTTTCTCCTGTATCGTGGAGGCAGTTTACAAACATATATTGCACAAGGACAAACATCCAGACCCGGAACAATTATTTGTAGACCGTACAAATACTTGTTCCGTGCGGGATTCGTACCCGCGGCCCCAAGCGTTGCAACTCATTGCTAAGCCACTACGCCACGGAGCCGTCAAATTCGTTCAATCGTTAAAAAAGAAATCTAAATATTTGATTTTGGTTAGTTCTTATAAAAATGCTAATTCTGGTGCTTATTTTTGTGGTGTATGACCTAAGCTCTAAATACTGCTTATATCTTCTTAATTATAGACATCGATATTTTGAGAAAGTTTTCGTGTTTTAGTCTCTGATACCACATCTGAATATTGTTTATAATGCGACTTAGGTTGTCTCTAAATACAAAGACTCTCAGTTATTATTTGATATTTCTCAGAAAATATCAGGCAAAGGCAAGTGTGTGACCTTCTATAAACTGCCATTTATCTTCGTGACTCGCTTATAAAGCATGGTAATAAGATTTCTACGGGCTGAACCATTTTCCGTAGATTACTTCGATTTGCATTACGAAAGTTGAGCTAAAAGTCTTGCTTCTGGGTACTACCTACTTTAATTCAATCTAAAAATTAAACTTATTCTATCAGCTGTTTTTAATTTCTAGTTTGACTGTTTTATTTTGACTTTTTCTCTCGTTCATAGCTTTTTAAATTAGTTTTTTATAGGACATTAAACGAAGGTGGACCTTGACTCATTGGAAGTCTGCCATGAGACCCCATACCACATACGATATCTTGCATAAATACACGCGTAGATTACATAATCTAGTGGGAACCATGCTCAAGATTCAGCGGTGTCTTCGGGATACATCTTTCATACAGCCTTATCAGCCTATCAGCTTACATATTTCTTTTAAATTTCAAATTTCTGTTCTATAAAAAGCTATCGCCGCATATTTGTAAGAAGGAACTTAATCAATGAACACTCTAAAGTTGACGTTATAATAAATACAACTAAAGGTGGTCAGTGTATTTCAGTAATACATCTCAATAAGAAACACGATGCGCCGACTCCTTTTTCTTGTCAATAGAGACAATTTAGTTTTGAATGCGTTGAGCATCACTAAATTCGTATTCAGAGAATTTCTGCAGTGAGAGATTTATATTTTCTTTTTCCATATTTTTCTCAATACCAATAGCTTAGCCGCGAGGGCAAGGACGGGTCATTAGGAACTCGTATCGACTCCACTTCATTTAATTATGTTACACGTTCTTCGCATATCGGCCAGACTACGGAAACGTTTTCGGACGTCACTGCATTCCAACGAGCGTACAGTCACTCCTCTTTTTTCTTCCCTTCTCTTCCTTCCTTCCTTCCAGCCTTCAACTACACAACGCATATTAATAAAAAAAATCTTCTTAATTTTCACATTTAGGATAGCGTTCTATTACTTGCGTAGAGGCAAGTACTAATTTAATTTCCAATACTTAATATCTTATCTTAATGTATAATAAAACTAAATTCGCATGAGCCATTCATCTCTCGGAAATCGCGAGGAGATTACACTGTACCCAATCAGCCAAAGATCCAATCAAATCCGACAAACTACAGCGGCTATAAAACGGCTTTCAAAATGTGGAACCTCACGCCGTTTAGGAAATGGACGTGTTAATTGATTACACGTACACTTCACAATCAGGATGAAAGTCTTTCCGTATGCACTTTATCAACATCAAAGCATTTCTGACATCGGTTTGACGTGAAATGCGTGTTTTTTCTATTTTTATATTTCTATATATAAAAATCAATTGCTAGTCTCGCAAAAACTCAAAAATGGCTCCACAGACTTTGATGATTTTTTTGTGTGTAATTGAGTGGGTTCGTGGATGGTTTAAACCTCTAATAGTAGTATAAATATTATTATTTAGTACATATTATGTTTTTTTTTCAATTATTTAATTTCTCATACATGTAAGTATCTGTATGAGATTTTCGTACACAATCGAGTACGTTGTATATCAGCCTTTAAAGTTGCGATTAACAATTTTGATTGCCCTCGGGGTTATGCCTTTTTTGTTCCTTCGGTGGTTAAACTCGAGAAACTCTCATACTTTAGTATCAAATTTAAGCTCGCTTTAAATATTGAGTAAGTACGATATAATATATACTAGGATAGTAATAATACGAGTAAGACCAAAATGAAGAAATTATAAAACAAAATTTAGTATAAATGAATCTGCTATGATATGGTATGTCAATGTCTGAACCATAATGCTAATTTCTTACACAGATATACATAAGTTTTCTCCACCACTTTCAGTGCTACTAAACAAACCTGCGTTAAAAAAGATAGAAGTCTGTGCCCAGGGGTTCATTACTTAGATATTTAAAAACAAACAAAAACAAGAAATGCTCCGTACTTTTTATTTATTTTATAGAAGATATAGATAGCTCCCTTAATAGTAACTTTGTCAGTGATGCGAAAATTCGCAGGTTTGAATCCCGCTACGGATAAATATTGTTATGAACATCGATGATAAATATTTTGTTTTGTTTTTGATTTGCTAACATAGTACTATCTGGTACTGAACAGTAATCCACAGACATTACTATAATGGTGGTACGCTAAATGTGTGTGATTGTCCTTTGAAATTAATTTAAAATAAGTAATAAATAAATAAATTTATATACCGTAACACTGAGGTCAAGATAAATTACTCTGGATGCTCGACTACGGTCTTATTTAACAAGTATTTATCTTGCGTTTTCTGTTGTTAGAAATTAGTTTCAAGCCTACCCTCGAAGAATAGAATTATCTTTCTCGTCTCTAAAATTCTTGGTCTTATTTCATTATTGTTTGGCCCTTTTTAAAATAAGATAATTTTACGCTGGAAGATATTTTTGTTCTTTCTTAATCATATTATAAACAAATAGGTGGGAAGACTCCTTTACTGCCAAGGGACTGCTAGATAGGTACCACCCTCTCACCTATTCCTGCCTCCAAATGCCTCCAGTGCGGGAACTGCTGTTTTCCAGTCTGAAGGGTATAGAAGTCTAGCATAATTACAGGCCGTGATCATGATACATTGTCTTAGTCCTCACAGGTGACAACGCACCTGTAGCGTTCTTTGTTTAAAGTTGGCTACAAGTGTCCATGGACTGCAGTAGCCACGTACAATAAACAGTATGTTCGTTCATTACTGCATTTTTTATAGGATAATGGTGACAAACGAGCACACAGTCCATCTGATGGTAAGTGGTTGCTGTGGCCCATAGACATCTACATTTACCCTCGATTAAGAATCAAAATGCAGATGCGTTGTCGCCCCTGAGGACTAAGATGGTGTGCCTCGTTTCCAGTAAAAATGGTATCCGGTTCTCAACACTCACGTACAAAACACAGCAACATTAAGCTGCTATTTTACGCTGGTATTCTGTGAGAGAGTCCCACCCCGGTTGAACCGACCCATTCGTGCTACAACTATAATATAGCTACAGTATGACTCTACCACGTCGTAAAACAAAAAAGTTTTAATGTATTATCTAGGTTTAGTATTAGAGCCAACATAATTACAGAATGTGAGATATTTTTTTCTAGTCCTGAAGGAACCATAACGCCTTTTAATTACATTTGGAGGATATACTACTATACAGGGTTATTTTGCAGTAACCAGTCAAATTTGCAGAGAAGGTTTAGAATAAGTAATATCGGCAAATTGTGATGAAACATTAATTAAAAAAATCTCAATCATTCTTTCCTTTTTCTGCCGACTTCCAAAAAGGAGACGGTACTCAATTAAACTGTATGTTTTTTTTATGTGTGTTACCTCATAACTTTTTACTGGGTGAACCGATTTCAAAGATTCTTTTTTATTTGAAAGCTAGTACTTCTCGTGTAGTCCCAAATGAATTTGATCAAGTTCAGACCAATAGTTTTTGAGTTATTCTTAATAATTTATATTGAAGTCGGCTCTACAAAATTTTTAATTTTAAATTATTATATCATTTAAATTCAAAATGCGTGGCAATGCATTATTTTAACTGGTTTTAAGCACACGTACACATTCGTAAGGATCGATTGGTAGGCAAAAACGTTGTTGCACATAAATCACATACAATTTGAGAAGTTAGAAGAAGATACGGCGCCCTAGACGAAAATTTATCGACCAAATCGGCGATACATTGAAAATGGGCCAGATTAGGAGTACCCTTAACGGACGAACGTGTATGCGTAAATATATGGATGTAAAGAAGGCGAGAGAGGTGTGTCAGGACCGCGCCAAGTGGAAGTCCGTAGTCTCGCCTACCCCTCTGGGTGACAGGCGTGAGTGTTTGTATTGTATTATTGTTAATATGAGAAGTTTTATAAAAAAAAGTATAATAAAAGTGGTCCTTAGACACCCATATGTCTTCAATCAAAAGTCTAAATGCAGATAAGTTTTTGCTCTTGATGGCGAGTTGGGATGCCTTGTTAACAGTAAACAGAGGCTCCAGTGCTTGAAATTGTGATTGAGCGTGGTGCATTTCTTTGTCAATCCAACCCTTTACTGCTACAGCTATAATAAAGCTGCAGCGATGTTGTACCACAAGAAACTATTTAAGTCAATTTTTAATTTTACCTATGAAGCTTAAAGGCAATTTATTTGTGCTATTATTTCCATGTCCCCTGAAATTGATTGTCATCCGACATCGGGGTGCGGCACCGGTGAAATTAAACGTCAGAAACATTGCCTCATTCTATTCATTCAAGTGTACGAAAAATTAATAGATATACTTGTAATAGTAAAAAATGTAATAAATACTTAACAAAGAAATATTCTGGGATATAGTAATACCTACCCAATTATGCACTTTTACCATCGTATAGCTTCAACGTGGTGGTTGCAGCACCAATAGGTCGGTTCGTCCGAGAAAAGACCACACTTTCACAGAATACCAGCATAAAATAGCAGCTTAATTCTGCTGTGTTTCATATGGTGAATGTGGAGAGCTGGAGACCGCTTTTACTGGTGAAGAAGCATTCTATCCTAGTCCTCAGAGGTGACAACGAATCTTAATTTTGATTCTTAATCCAGGATAGATGACGATATCTATAGATCACAACCTCATGTGAACTGTGTGCTAATTTGTCACCTTTATTCTATAAAAAAATGGACAAACACATGCGTGAGTGTAGTCTTGGAACGAAGTTCCTTTCTAAGAAATATTTTTCTTTATAAGAAAAATAGTCTTTTATGTACCTATATTTTGTGGAGTCTTGGTTTGCTTTCAGCTAACGTCTTTTCAAGAGAAAATAGAATCACTACCTTTGGGAACTAAGATGGAATGATGTGAATTAAATGATGACAAAACGAGTAAAAAGATCACGGGTCTCATCAGTAACAATGAAAAACACAATGGCATTATGCTGCTATTTATCCAATGTAATTTTGTGATAACTTCTTATAAAGCTGTTTCAATAAAAAAAGATATGGTTTGCGATAGTAATCGAAACGCGGATTAAATCTAAAATACTCGTAACATTGCACTACACTGGCAGTATGGCGCAAGAACGTTAATAAATAGTAATTATATCCAGCATAACATTGTCATGGTTTCTTTGCAGTCAGTCATCACAACTAGCAATTTAATTAAGGATCTTCTTTGTACTTGAAGGTACTGCCGTCGGGCTTTTGTTAGTCAGTAGCAAACCTCAGGTAATATAGGAAAATCAATTAAATTGTTTACCTGTAGGCAATGTTATCTTTTGTATTCAAACTAGAACATTTAAGTACTTTAAAGATAAATAAACAAAAACTTAAAAATATTTTATGTAGGGGTGTATATCGATTTCAAAAGTTTTATTGTGTTAGAGTTTCATAAATTTATAATAGAAATGAGGTAGGTTTAACTATATCTCTTAATGTGCCTTCGGGGATTAGTAATGCTCTGTCTGCTAACACACAAGCACATAAAAGGCTCTATTTATCGGAATAAATGTTTCTTACCCTTTTACCACATCTTTTTTATTCAAAATAAAATGAGTTAGATTGAAAAGTTTCTAAAGGAATCGTAAGTTTTTAGTTTTAGTTTTATTTAATATTGTATAATTTTCAATATGATAAAATGGGTACAAAATGTGTGCTAGAATGGATATTATATAGTTAGCCCTGACAACCGTGTTCTTAGCAACGAGGGTACTCAAGCACCGAACTGATGATCCTGTCTACAAATAGTCGGTACATTCTATCAAATTCAAGAGATATCAAAATTTTGTTAGGTCAATATTACGTCCACAGAATCGGTACGTGCACCGTACATCGTAAACCCAATTACCGAAGCACTTTGCTCCCTGTACTCCCTAGCAAGGATCAACTTATGAAATTGTATGTATTTTAATATTTTAATTAGCCGTGTAGTGGCGGTCAAGAATATCCACTACCCCATATCCTCCCGTGGGTGTCGTAAAAGGCGACAAAGGGAAACAGGCAGGAGATGGGCAGCAGCATCTTCCTAATAACGGCATAAATACAATAAAAAACTGCGGTTGCCAACCCGCTCGCCAAGCGTGGCAACTATGGCAATATACCCCCCCATGAGCAATGACAATAATAAACGGCCCCCAGTCCCCGGCGGCCCCGCTTTTCCTGGCTACGGTGGCGACCATGGTAACGGCGGGGCAGGGGGTGCTAAGAATCTCCGGTGGAAATTCGGTTGCCACCTTAGACGACTCGACCTGGCAACGTACAACGCACGCACCCTGAGGACTGACGAGAAGATCGTGGAGCTGGAAGAAAAGATAGACAAGTTGCGCTGGCATATTATAGGATTATCCGAAGTCCGAAGAGAGGGGGAGGACACGGTAATCCTCGAATCCGGCAACTTGCTCTATCACCGGGAGGGCGACCATCTGTCCCAAGGAGGTGTCGGATTTATCGTCTACAAGTCTCTCGTTAACAACGTTGTAAAGATCGGGAGTGTGTCGACGAGGGTTGCGTACCTTATACTCAGAATCACCAAACGGTATTCGCTGAAGGTCATACAGGTTTACGCACCAACCTCGGCACAACCCGATGAGGAGGTGGAGGAAATGTATGAGGATATCTCTAGAGCCATGCATTCCTCCAAAACCCAATATACGGTGTTAATGGGAGACTTCAATGCAAAACTAGGCACAAGAGAGAACGGTGAGCTGAAAGTAGGGAAATTTGGAATAGGGCAACGGAACCCAAGGGGCCAGCAGCTGGCCGACTTCATGGAGAAAGAGGGACTCTTTATGATGAACTCTTTCTTCAAGAAGCGGCCCCACAGGAAGTGGACCTGGTCGAGCCCCGACGGTTCGACAAAAACTGAGATTGACTTCATTATGACGACCAGACGACAACTGTTCAGTGATGTCTCAGTGATCGCAAGGGTGAAAACCGGCAGCGATCACCGAATGGTTAGGGGCACACTGAACCTAAATGTTAAGTTGGAGAGGTCTCGTCTGATGAAGTCAACGCTCCGTACCCCTCGTGCTCTAATCCAAAGTCCCGAAACCTTTCAGCTCGAGTTACAAAACCGTTTTCAGTGCCTAGAAGACTGCAATGAAGTGGACGATATGAATGACAAGCTCGTGGAAACTGTCCATGCGGTCGGAGCTAAGTTCTGCAAGATCCACCGCAGAAGAACACAAAAACTCTCCGATCACACTCTTAATCTCATGGCTGTTAGACGGGAGATGAGGCTACATTCTTCAACAGATTTGATAGCATACAGGCAACTGAACAGACAGATCTCCAAATGCATGCGGCGAGACTTACGCAACTTCAATACAGATCGTGTTGAAGAAGCGATCGAGCGGAACCAAGGCTCCAAAGTCTTTGCCAGAGATCTGTCTGTCAGAAAGAGCCAACTGTCAAAGCTGAAGACCGAATGTGGCAGCATCGTTTCCGGGGCACCTGAGATTTTGAGTGAGATTGAGAGGTTCTATGGGCAGCTGTACACGTCATCGTTGGAGCCACACGCAAGTGTGAGTAACGATCCAAGAGCGACTCTTATTCGACACTATTCCGAAGATATCCCGGACGTCAGTCTGAGCGAGATTAGAATGGCTCTCCAGCACCTTAAAAACGGCAAGGCCCCAGACGAGGATGAAATTACAGCGGAGCTTCTGAAAGCGGGTGGAAGACCGGTACTTGAAGTCCTTCAGAAGCTCTTTAATTCCGTCCTCCATGGTGGCATTACACCGGAGGCGTGGAGCAGAAGTGCGGTGGTCTTGTTCTTCAAGAAAGGTGACAACGCTCTCTTGAAGAACTACAGACCGATTTCCCTTCTGAGCCGCGTCTACGTGCTGTTTTCGAGAGTCATTACGAATCGTCTTGCGCGCAGACTTGACGACTTCCAGCCTCCCGAACAAGCCGGTTTCCGAGAGGGCTTTAGCACCATAGACCACATACATACCCTACGGCAAATTGTACAGAAGTCCGAAGAGTACAATTTGCCACTATGTCTGGCGTATGTGGACTATGAGAAAGCCTTTGATTCCGTCGAAATTTGGGCGGTGCTGCAGTCCCTTCAGCGGTGCCAAGTTGACTGTCGGTATATCGAAGTGTTGAAGTGTTTGTACAGTAGAGCTACGATGGCTATCCGAGTACAGAACCAGAGTACGAAACCTATCCAATTGCAGAGAGGTGTAAGACAGGGTGACGTTATATCCCCGAAACTCTTCACCGCTGCATTGGAAGACGTTTTCAAGCTTCTGGACTGGAAAGGATACGGAATTAACATCAATGGCGAGTACATCACTCACCTTCGATTTGCCGACGATATAGTCCTCATGGCAGAATCGCTGGAGGAGCTAAGCACTATGCTCAATGACCTCAATAGTGTCTCCCAACGGATAGGTCTTAAGATGAACATGGACAAAACAAAGATTATGTTTAATGTCCATGTCACACCTATGCCGGTAGTTGTTGGGAGCACTAAGCTCGAAGTTGTTGATGAGTATGTTTACCTGGGACAAATAGTCCGACTAGGTAAGTCCAACTTCGACCGAGAGGTCAATCGACGGATTCAACTCGGCTAGGCAGCGTTCGGGAAGCTACAACACATCTTCTCGTCAGAAATACCTCAAAACCTTAAAACAAAATTGTACAACCAGTGCGTGTTGCCAGTGATGACTTATTGAACTGAGACGTGGTCCTTCACTGCTGGCCATATGAGGAAGCTCAAGGTCGCTCAGCGAGCTATGGAGAGGGCTATGCTCGGAGTTTCTCTGCGTGATAAACTTAGGAATAAGGATATCCGCAGTAGAACCAGAGTAACCGACATAGCCCAACGGATTAGTAAGCTGAAGTGGCAGTGGGCCGGCCATATAGCTCGAAGAACCGACAACCGATGGGGAAGAAAGGTTCTCGAGTGGCAGCCTCGTACCGGTAGGCGAAGTGTAGAGCGTCCCCCGACAAGATGGAGTGACGACCTGGTAAGACATGCAGGAAGTCGATGGATGCAGGTGGCTCGGGACCGTGCTTTGTGGCATTCCTTGGGGGAGGCCTATGTTCAGCAGTGGACTTGTGAAGGGCTGTAATGATGATGATGATAATATTCGTATGTACGATACATTTTAGAAGCAATAAGGAAACGCTTTTGATATATTTGTAATTTCTAATGTGACTAAATAATGTCAATAGGTTGATGCAGTTGTGCAAAGGTTTAAAGCTTTTTTTTAAATTTGTGAAGTCCCCCAATCTCCACTATAATGCTGAGAATACACGTCAGATTTTGTTTCCGATTGTCTGATCAGACTATCTGATCGTATTTACTCGATACACATACGATTCTTGCGCCAGACTTTTTCTGAACTCAGTCCTTGTCGCTTGCTTGCATACGTTACTTCATTACTGATAAGTCAATTAATTATACAGAACACAATTACTCTTTATCAAGACAAATGTTTAGAAAATGAAATTACTTATATGATATTCTTTGCAAATATCTCAAATTCTAAATTAAAAATAAACTGAGAAAATTATCTATGATAATTATTGTGACAATACAATGATATAATATAATCTACTTTTCTATTTTTAATTAAAATAATAATCACACAATTATTATTTCAATTATTCATAATAGGAATTATTTAACAATCACTGATAGCATTTGTATAAAAAAAAACAAAAATAAAATTATTTATATTTTTTTCTTTCCCTTTTCAACGTCTATTGAAACCCATACTTCTTCCAATTTTTCGTTACATACGTCTTCCCAAGCCAAATCTTTCATCTGTCTATCGTAATTTCCTTCACTGCCTGTATCCCATAACCAAGTACGTTTTCCTACGGCCATAATAAGCCGTTCGATATCGTAATTTTCCGCTAACATCCGAACCATAACGATATGATGTGTCCATTCAGTGTCTCGCTGGAGAGTTAACTGGCAAGTCGGAAGGAGGAATCGGACGTCTATTTGGTCTATGTACAAAAGTATATAGACGGGATCTTCAGACAACCGGATCGGCAATAAAATCGTAAACGCCTTGGCGCTGTTTCCGACTCGGACTTCTGATCCGACTATCGGATCGGATGTGTATTAAGTATTCAAACAAATGGATGGCACGAGTGCCTTCAGACAGTCTGATCAGACAATCGGGAAAAAAACCTGACGTGTATGACCGGCCTTAAATTTTCACCTTTGTATCGGATCAGAAACGTCAGTGACGAAGTGAAGTGTAAACCTCTTATTGGTTGAAATTTAAATACCATAGCAGAGCCAGCGGGGAGTGGCTTCGTAAGTGTCAGACGCCGAGTACTTTAAATATAAACACTATGCAAAAAATATTCCTTATTGTGAAATAGTTCTATGTTCATTTTCTGAGTGAGCTAAATCTTTTTTTTTATAGGATAGGATGACAAACGAGCACACAGTCTACCTGATGGTAAGTTTATATAAGAATTCAAATACGGCTTCGCACAGGTTATTTATGGTTATCGATAACAGCGCTACTTACCGGGTCATAAAACATTTTCGAATCAATTTAATCATACACAAAATTTCATCTAATTCGGTCCTACCGTTAAGGAGGAGTTCAGTAACATACACACGGACAAAAGAATTACATATATAAGATTATAAATACACACATTTAAAGACATGCTTAATGAGGAATTCTTTGAAATCAAAGAGATTTAAATATATAGGTATACCCTACTTAAATGTCTTTTTTTGAAATCTATACAGTTTTTTGTAGTGAAAACTTTGGAATCGTTTTGAATTGTAATTCGATGAAACGAAAAATCGACACTAAAAAGAGACAAACATATACATCTATAGGATGTAGTCTGCGAGAGAATGCGATAGAATATAGTGCAGTTAGCGACAGTAGCCTAATGGCAGTTTGCGGACCGCGGACTGAAAAGGTTGTGGGTTTGAATACACAATTAGACTACTATCGTGAACCACTCCTATCACAAGCATTTTCAGCTTATCAATATTGGTTAAAGGGAATATTAGTAATGTTATTTTTTATTTTATTTATTTATTTATTTCAGGCAGAGCTCATGTTATAATTTTTTAACAAATTAATATTAAAGCGAGGTTGAATAGTCTTGGAGAGCTTAACCCATCCTGTCTAACACAACCTTGTAACCCATATATGAACTTCGGAGTAAGAACCATTCCATTTCACAACATTTTTTCGGTGCCCGTACTAGTACTGAAATATTGATATAATCTCCTTGGGTACATTAGTCTCATCATACAGCTTCTGCCACAATTAACCATAGGTCAAAAGCCCTAGATAAAACCAAAAAAACATGCGAATACAGGCGTTTTTCTGGCAATATAGCTTAAAGGACAAAATAGAGTATTCGGTCGACAAACCGGGCCTAAATCCAAATTAGTTATTTTTTTTTTTTGCTTTACATGCTCTGCTAATATGTTATCAAGCAAACTTTCCAGTACTTTCGACATAATAGTGGCCAAGGATATTGGCCTATAATTTGAAATATTACAGGAATCCCCCGTCTTATTTTTAATAATAGGTACTACAACGGTTTTAGTAAGCTCAGCCGGTAAGAAACTATGACTTACACATAACTAGAAAACATAGCAAGTACTCGAGGTAAGTGAACACTAGAATATTTCAAGTGTTCAATGCTCAAACCATCATAACTGGGTGATTTCGCTCTAACCATCCATTGAATAGTGTCTCTAATGATCTTAGCCGAGAATCCAATCTGAGAACCACCCGGATTAACGAAAATTTTGCTCCTCCTTTTAGTATATACATTATCTCTCGATCCATTTTGTCTAATAGCAATAAGTCTAGGCTATGCGCACAGTCACGACATTCGGTAGGGAAATCAATATGACCTAATTTAGAATTATAATAATCTAGGTATTTTTTTATTTGTTGTTCGTCCTCTTACATCCCAATATACGTTATTACTATAGACAGGTGAGGTAATGATCTTAGGTCTAATCAAACTAATATTAAACTCAAAAAGCATAGCAATGTGTTCCGACAAATATACGTCAAAAGGTTTTAAAAAGTTACTTCGCAAACATCCACTCTATAAAATAAAATGATGTGTCTTACCTAGTATGAAGAGCACCTCCCGCCCTCCCTCAATTGCGTGCACTATCCCCGTCACCACTAATCCCAGCACCACTACTCCCAACACCACTACACTAGGAAAGACACACCACTAACGATAATACGACACGTATTTCGGCTCTACACGAGGCATCCTCAGGTGATGTAGACTCTACGGCGGCTGAAATTAGCCACCGCAATTGAAGGAGGGCGGGAGGTGCTCTTCATACTAGGTAAGACATATCATTTTATTTTATAGAGCGGATGTTTGCGAAGTAATTTTTAAAACCTTTTATATAATGGATTTCCGCAAAGTAACTCCTGATTTTATTAAATATACATCATACAATACCGAGGCCTTGACTACTAAGGGCTTAGCCGCAAAGGCCACAACGCAGTGATCTTATCTCTTAAAGACCCATTAGCTGAGCTCTAACTGTATGAGTGTCATTGGGTAAAAGTTCCATATCAATGCAAGACCATAACTGAGCAGTACAAACAATAAGCAAATCGCTTGAAAATCTGGGACCAGGATGAGCATTAAAGTCGCCCATCATAAAAACATTTTCCACTCCATTACTCTCAATAATAAAAAACAATCTCACTGAGACCCTCCGTGAGTTCTGCGAGGTTATCAACACTACCTGTAGGCATATATACCGAAAAAATTGAAGCGGAACGAAAAACTGATTTTTTCCACAATAGTGCCACTCCATTGTTTGGTCTTCCCCTCAGTATACTTGTAGACGTGTCGACGCCAGATTTCCCAGCATGTCCAAAGTCTCCGTCGATGCATTCAAGGTAAGGCAAGTCGTGAGGAAGAAGCCAGGTCTCCTGTAGGGCTATAGCGTCAGCATCCGCATATAGTTTTCTTAAGAAAGGTTGCAGTAACGTCCTTAAGACTGTAGTCCATTAAGTATTGGAGATTTTATCACCACCGACTTATCATTTTATCACCACCGACTTATCGCTGTCACCATTCTTCTTAAAGTAAATAAAACGTCTTAATCTGATGCCTTCTGGCCATAGCTTATCATCTAAGAACATACTCATTTTATGTTTTACAACAAATAACTTAAAACAGTGGTAAAGCCACGCGGCAGCGTTTGCTGTCGCACGGATGGGCCGGCTCGAACCGGGGTGGTACCACGACCTCACAGAAAACCAGCGTGAAGTAGAGGTTTACCTCTGCGTTTCGCTTGGTGAGTGCAGGTGGCCGGAGGCCCTTTTTACTGGAAATGAGGCATTCCATCTTAGTCCTCACGGGTGACAACGCATCTACATTTTGATTTGTAATAGAGGATAGATGTAGATGTCTATGGGCCGCAGCAACCACTTACCATCAGGTGGACTGTGTGCTCGTTTGTCACCCTTATTCTATAAAAAAAAATTAGGCTAATAGGGCCTTTTTACATATTTTCATGTTGATTTTTACCAAATGTACCTTTAAATTTGTTATTCTTTGAATATAACCACAAATATCATTCTCAGTAGTCTCTTTGTTGATATTGGGCATAAGAAGAGGGATTTCGGTTTCCGCCGCTTCAAAATTCCCATATCCGGTAGACGTTGCAGTCCCGGTTTTTCCGTTAAAACGAATAATGATCTTTTTAGGTTGCACTAAAATCCAGTAATTGCTTGGTTTATTTTTATTCTCAAACCACTCGCCCTGTTTAAGAACGTATGCCATTGAAGCTTTACGCAGCTGTTTCCTTGGCGACCGAACATTCAAGCCATCTCGGTCTTCCAGTATATTATCATGACAGCTTGACAGCTTGACATTTATACCAAGTACATACATAGTATTGCTACTCTACTCTTTGTGAGGTGCTTTAAAGACGGTTAATATAAATTTTAACTGTTAAATGAAACATAATAAATTAACAAATTTATTAAATAAGTATTTTTTATGGGACAAGTTGACAAACAAGCACACATTTCACCTGATAGTAAGTGGTTGCTGTGGCCTATAGATATCTACATCTATCCTCGTTTGCGAATCAAAATGCAGATGCGTTGTCACCCGTGAGGACTAAGATGGAATGCCTCTTTTCCAGTAAAAAGGGTATCCGGTTCTCTACACTCACCATACGAAACACAGCAGTGTTAAGCTGCTATTTTACGATGGTATTTAATTTTTTTTAAATAACTAATATTAACCATATTGAATAAAATTATCAAATTATACCAATCCATTTGTAACAATCCTGATTTTGTAACTTCAAGCTATCTAGCTTCATTTTACGTACTATATTGAGAGTCAATATGACTTTACCTATAAAATACAGTAGATAGCCGCTATTATGTAGTAGCCGGCAACGCGTCATGCAATTCCCCTGGTGTTGCAGTTGTTCATGGGCGGCGGTAGTCACTTACCATCAGGTGATCAGGTGAGCCGTATGCTCGTTTGCCCCCTCTCTTATAAAAAAAAGTTAAGTTGAAGATTATAGACTACTACTAGGTGGTAGGACTCTTTCTGCTTAGGAGTCTATCTGGGTAGGTCCATCCACTTAACTTTTTCTGACGGCTTATACTGCTGTATTTATCCTGAAATATAAAGTCAGTATAGACACAGGCTGTGAAGCATTTCATATTAGTCCTCAGAAGTGAGCACGCATCTGTAGCCTTATTGTTTGAAGTTGGCTGCGGGAGTCCACGGGCTGCAGAAGCTACTTACCATCAGGTGGACTGTATGTTCGTCACTTCATTGTAACCTGTATTTTAGAAAAAGAATAGAAGAAGATTAATTGAATATACTATGTTTGTGACATTAAATATTGTAGGAAAAAGCTTCTGATTTACAGGATTCATAGTTCAGGAGCTAGGATTTCACCTTCTTTATTTCATTTTGTTTTTATGTACAATATAGAATATATTGATTATTCGATTGTTAAAAACCCGCATTAAAACAGTTAACAATTTAATGATTATTTTCATTTCTTTCTTCCCCCTCTCAGGGTGGAGTATACCAAAGTCGAAAATGGATTTTCTTACACCAACATTGCTCTGTAAATTAAGTATAATCATTGGCACCATTGGAAGTCTTAAAAAGTTATACCCTGATCTTTCTAAGCTCCATCTTATTGTTATACGAGTAACACTTATTTTGAACAAAACTTCTTCGAAAATTTTCCTTAGATCTTCATCTGAAAGCGGTTGCGTTTGTCTACCATGTTTTTTTTCTTTCTTCGTATACATTTTTGATGTGACTTTTTTAGTAAAATCTTTCGTATTTTCTCGATATTTTGTAGAAATAAAACTTTATTTCGGTTTTTTAGATTAAACATTTAGAGAGTATTATAATGTCAGAGTTTATGGGTTCGTTCGTCTTATTTTGTTTGTCAGTTTGTTTCTATATTAGGCTGACTAATTCAATTCTGCATTTTCCATTTGTGCCCAAATTTTCCATTATTTTTTTAGCTCCGCTGCTTCCGAATCTTCACTTGTTAGCACAAAATAATGGCGTTGTTTACCTACTTTTTGCTTTTTGATACGTATTTGGCAATGGAATAAACTCTATAAATATTTATTAGGGCTTTCTAAAAGATTTTAGTTTGTTTCGACATCCACAATCACCCATTCACCTCCAACAAATTCTAAATTTGCTGCCTAATTGATTATTTTTATAGGATAGGGTGACAAACGAGCACACAGCCCACCTGATGGTAAGTGGTTGCTGTGGCCCATAAACATCTACATTTATCCTCGTTTGCGAATCAAAATGCAGATGCGTTCTCATCCGTTAAGCTGCTATTTTACGCTGGTATTCTGTGAAAGCGTGGTCCTTCCCCGGTCGAGCCGACCTATTCGTGCTACAACTATACCAGTAATATAGCTGCAGCATGGCTCTACCACGTTGTTCTTTTCGGTGCAATTTTTTTTCTATCTTTTTATCGGTTAAGGCTTGCAGGAGTTGAGTTTCTTCTATTTTTTTTTAAATTTGCGTGATGAAATTAATTGACATTATTATTTCAAATAATAATGTCAAATAATTTCACATTATTTTCATTATATTTTCGTTATTAGTTATTATATCTTCATACTTTTTAATATTTAGGCAGCTTCTGTTAAATTGTTTGTGGCCTCTTCTCGTATTTGTCATTTCCGGTTAATTCAGTAATCGATTTAAATTAATTTAAAAATTTTTTCAACAATTACTGCAGGCCGCCTGGCAGGGTCGCCAAAGGAGAGAAGAAGAGAATTATACTGATCTAAACTTATTCTACCTTCACACTAATATATACTGTCTACACTACATCTTTGTCCAAATATAACTCAGGTCTGTATACAAGTAACTGCTTATTGTAACTTAGCCAAATTTTATCATTTGGGTAAAGCGACGGGGAAGTCACGGGAAAATCTAAACGTTATATTATATATTTAGTATATTTCCTATACGTTTCAAATTATTTAATAATTATTATATTAGATATGGAAAATATATTATTGCAGTTGTTCTTTATAAATTCTTTTTCTTATGAAATATTGCCCAAAGGATATCAATGACAGGAAATATATGATTCAGCACAAAACGAATACTGGTTTTGAACGGTAAAATATTGGAGCAGTTGCAATATAACTTTTAAAAATATTATCATACTAGCTGTAGCTCGCGACTTCGCCCGCATGGAATTTACTACAACTTCAAACAAATAACAGCTTTTTACTATATGCATATGAAAGTATATATACATATATATATAATGACACAAATATTTTTTTAAATCATTGTCTGTCTATCTATCTGTCTGTTTGTTCCGGCTAATCTCCGAAACGGCTGGACTGATTTGGACGAGACTCACTGGCAAATAGCTGATGTTATAAGAAATAGTTACATACTGGAATATTATGTGTTTATTTATAATTTTAGTTCATTTGTTCTGAACACATTTATTTGTTACAAATTTTTCGCATGCCACGAAAGGCAAAATATCTGGAAACAAATATTGACTCTGTATCCATCAGTCTGTACCCATGTTTTTAGCGAAATAAATGATTTGATTTGATTTAGACTACTTATATTTTAGAAAAATAATTAGGGTTCCGCGCAACATAATTAAAACCCTAAATTACACGCGGGTGAAGTCGTGAAGAACGGGTAGTTTTAATAAATAATATAAATAAAACACAAAACATTTGTTGATTTTAATTGCAATGGCTGATTAATATTGAAAGTAGCCAACTGCAAAAATAACTGTGCTAGCTCAAGCCTCATATTTCATCCATTCTTATTTCATCATAGTAGAAGGACTACGTGTAGGATGAGATCAGAGAAAAAACTGGTTGCAGAGGCGAGGGCCATCAATGATTGTTTCTAATCTAGGCTCGACAGCTTATAAATTGAGTATTGTTATCAAAATATTGTCTTCCCAGCAAATGTTTTATACAGCAATTAATTATTTACACATTATATATCCTAGACGTAATTGCAGAAAATTTCATTAAGTATAGTTTTTTTAAGTAGCTTAACTCCATTCTTTTTAATACAATGTCTCATCTTTGAAAATCACTTGTCATCACAAAAATCACATGTCCACTTGGAATATTCTAAGTATTGCAAATATTTGATTTCATTGATACCCCATTTATTATCCTAAAATCAGTAAGTTTCATTTGCCTCAGTTAATATTTACGACATATTTTGGGTGACACATTTTCTTATTATCCGGCGTATATGAAATGGCAATGCAAGTGCAATATTAATATCAATATATCTATCTAAGAAAGTAAGACTTAACTAAATTAAAAAAAAAAATCTTTAAACCAAATTTTATGATGCGTAATTTAAGTGTAAACCTTACCTTGTACAAGTGAAAATTGTGTAATTTTACATATACCTTAAGTTCAAAAAATGTAAAGATATTTAAATCCACACTATGACTAAAACAGGAATTCATCACGCCAACCCATTTCATTGCGAGTACGTACGTGACTGTCTGAGAGGCGCCTTAATAAATGACCTAGAAAAAGATTTTATGCTTTCCGGAAGATAGCTATGTATTTACTCGTATTTATGATCGCGTTTAAAATCCTTTGATCGTCAGTAGGGAGAAGTATCAGAGATAAAGCGTCAAACACTGAAATTACTACCCCCAAAACTACTACATGCTAAGTAAGAAGTTTATGATAAATCTTTCCTATAATGTGAGAAAAAGTAATATGTTTTATTCATGGTAGTGGACTGTTGTCATCTGAGAAATAAACACTTATAAGCACATTTTTTTATAGGATAGGGTGACAAACGAGTATACACTCCACCTGATGATAAGTGGTTGCTGTGGCCCATAGACATCTACATCTACCCTCGTTTACGAATCAAAATGCAGATGCGTTGTCACACGTGAGGACTAATGTCGAATGCTTCCTTTCCATCATAAAGGGTCTCCGGTTCTCTAGACTCACCAAACGAAACACAGCAGTATTAAGCTGCTATTTTACGCTGGTATTCTGTGAGAACGTGGTGCTTCCCCAGTCATGCCGACCTATTCGTGCTACAACTATACTACTAATATAGCTGCAGCATGGCTCTACCGCGTTTGGTTTTATTAAACCTTTGAGAAAATATGTTATCGGATGATGCAGTAAGAATTTAATGATTATATCGATATAATGTAGCATTTACAAAATCGAATAGCTCATTTAACATCAAGTACAGTGGTAGAGCCACGCGGCAGCTTTTGCTGTCGCACGGATGGGCCGGCTCGAACCGGGGTGGTACCACGACCTCACAGAATACCAGCGTGAAGTAGAGGTTTACCTCTGCGTTTCGCTTGGTGAGTGCAGGTGGCCGGAGGCCCTTTTTACTGGTAATGAGGTATTCTATCTTAGTCCTCACGGGTGACAACGCATCTACATTTTGATTTGTAATAGAGGATAGATGTAGATGTCTATGGGCCGCAGCAACCACTTACAATCAGGTGGACTGTGTGCTCGTTTGTCACCCTTATCCTATAAAAAAAAAGTTATAATTGATTCTGCAACCATGTGCATTAAATCACTAAGGTCATTCGTTTTCATGGTGGTATTACAAGTGTTTTTGCAATAAATCAAATTTATAAATTTCAACCGCGCGTCATAGATTACGATAATAATCAAGATAGTAGGCAGGTGACCGAAAAACAAATAAGTGACTCTTTTATAAAGAATATTATTTAATATATTTGGAGCATAATTTTTGAACCCCTTTTCTTGATCTGCAAACATTAAATTATTGTGTATTTTGCTCCGGTTAGTGGGACTGATATATTACACTTGTGCTATATATGTTACTTAAAACCCAATCTGCGACTGTCGCTGCTACTGATAAAAAACGGGCTTCTTTTCGAGTGAGATTAAGCGTAGTAAGTAAATGAGAAAAGTAGTCTCAGTATATCCCACTAAGCTGATAAGATTTTGTAATAGTTTCACCTTTTATGAAAGAAAATTTAATATGTATAGAATACGAGAAAATTTGTTTATATTACAGATTTTGTACTTAAGAGCTGTAGAAAATCTCTTGGCATTTGTATCAAAACATCGGCTTGTCCATGGAAGAAAACAATTTCTGAGCGAAATGAGACAGAATTAAGATTATGTATGTTGTCAAATAGCACGCATGCAAATGCCTGTTGATATTTTTATGGTTTACCATTAAATATATTCAATAGCTTTCTTATTTTGCCGAGCTAATTTAAATTTTGATAAATTTACTTAGTTGCCTTTTTAAAAATAATATTTAATACCCATGCGAAATATAATCTTTATTATTACACATTTTGTTTTGGTATTTTTATGATTTCTTAGCTTTCTTGGTATGAATTTCTGATATAAATTTTTATGCGACACAGGGAAAAAATTAATAATGTTTACCAAGATAAACCGATTACACAAAGTATACAATCGATAGAGGATGTATGGTATATGTAAGGTACATTTGTCCTTTGTCTATCAAAGGGCTAAAAAATATGAAAGCGCCTTTAAATTTTTAATAGCAATAAAACATTTAAAAGTTGAAAATTATTTTACTAAAGTCTATTGATAGGCTGCTTATAACTAGGCTATTAACATGAAAACAGGAACCAGTTAATGTAATTCTGAAGCTGTATGTACTGACTATATCCGTGTAAGGACTGTTAGTATTACGAAGCGTCGCTCTCCCTGCCCTCTGCGGTTGAAACTAGGATGACGGCCGAAACTTGGATTCACAGGTCAGATTCGCTGCTGGGGGTCAGAAAAGCTGGTGCTTCTGAGTGCTCGTTTTTTCCGGCCCCATCGCCTCCAAGTATAGGACTTGGGGGGTTCGTTGCGCAGGTGAAATTTAGGCCGCGGATGAAGGCGCGCTTCATATTCCTGGTGCGCCTCACATAAAAAGAAAAAAGGGGAGGAGAAATCCTCCTCCGAGGAGAGGCTGCCATGGGGCAGCTGGCGCTGGTGGAACCTTGGATGTGTGCAAAAGCGTTTTTTTTATAGGAGAGGGGGCAAACGAGCATGCGGCTTACCTGATGGTAAGTGACTACCGCCGCCCATGAACAACCGCAACACTAGGGGAACCAAGGGAATTGCAGATGCGTTACCGGCATTTTAAAAAGGAGTAGGCTCTTTTCCTAAAGGTCTCTAAGTCGCATAGGTACTGAAAAATCACTGGTGGTAAACTATTCCACAAGGAAGTTGTGCGAGGAAGAAAACAACTTCTAAATCGCACAGTGGTAGACCGCAAATCATCCAGATGATGTGGATGGTATCGGGAGTTTTGCCGCGATGTGCGTTCGTGAAATTTGGCGGCTGGGATTAATCCGAACAATTGGTCAGAGTACTCCCCGTGGTAAATGCGAAAGAAAATGCAGAGATGCAACATCTCTTCGCAGCGCCAATGAATCGAGCCGATCGGAAAGGACTAGGTCGTCGCCGATTCGTGCCGCCCTGCGCTTGATGCGGTTAAGTGGAAGGAGCTGGCACTGGGGAGCCCCAGCCCAGAGATGGGAACCATATTCCATGTGAGGCCGAACCTGCGCCTTGTATAGTTGCAAGCGTTGTGCCGGCATGAAATACTGCCCCGCTCTGCTGAGCAGGCCAAGCCTTTTAGAGGCCAATTTGGCCTTCTCTTCCAAGTGACCACGAAACTACACGTCACTCGATATATCGACGCCGAGGATTCCGATACCGGATAGCAACAAGGGGAGTGCCTTGAAACTGAAGAGAAAAGCCAAAGGGGTTCTTTTTAGCGGTAAACGCGGAAACGCGGCGTTCCCGTGGCCCTGCCAATATGCAGAGAAGGTAGAACACCATGAGGTAGTCAGTGCGAGACATTTTTGCCTACCAGCCACATTTTTTCCACAGAAATAGATATTTATTCTTACTATTTGTGCTATTGCTATAAAATTATAACATTATTTTAAGGGAGCAAAGAAGAGGGAAATATTCTGATAATGATAAGTACATGCAGAATTGGCGAGAAACTAGTTCGCCTTCCTTCGGGAACCCGTGCATTCTAGTCTCTCGCCAAGGCTGTCCAAGGGAATTTCTGTAAGCCAATACTACCATCTTTGCACAGGGAAGACGACTCACTGGCCCATGACGCAAAAGACAAAGCCGACCTTTTAGGCTCCCTTTTTGCGTCCAACTCGACTCTTGATGACGGGGGGAAAACACCGCCGACCATCCCGCGGTGTGAGTGCTCCATGCCGGATGTGTTGTTCTCACAGCGCTCGGTTCTCAAAGCACTTCTCTCCCTGGACATCCAGAAGTCGAGTGGGGCTGACGGGATCCCCCCAATTCTGCTGAGGACGTGTGCTCCGGAGTTGGCACCGGTCCTAACGCGTCTTTTCCGGTACTCCTACTCCCAAGGCGTAGTCCTGAATTCATGGAAGACAGCTTTGGTCCACCTGATTCCTGAAAAAGGCGACCGATCAGACCCGTCCAACTACAGGCCTAACTCCTTGTTCTCCAAAATAATGGAAGCCATTATAAACTACCAGCTCATGAGGTACCTTGAGGATCACCAGCTGATTAGTGACCGCCAGTACGGTTTTCGTCGGGGTCGATCAGCTGGTGATCTTCTGGTCTACCTGACTCATGGATGGGCGGAGGCAGTAGAGTCCAAGGGGGAGGCATTGGCCGTTAGTTTAGACATAGCGAAGGCCTTCGATCGGGTCTGGCATAAAGCGCTTCTTTCGAAACTTCCTTCCTATGGGCTTTCCGAGAAATTGTGCAAATGGATCACCAGTTCCCTTGCTGATCGGAGCATCAAGGTTGTAGTAGACGGTGCATGCTCTGTTTTTAAGCTTATCAACGCTGGTGTTCAACAAGGCTGCGTGATATCACCAACGCGGTTTCTCCTGCATATCAATTATATGTTGCTAACTGGTAGCATTCATTGCTATACAGACGACAGCACTGGTGATGCCTTATATACCGGCCGTGCCAATATTTCTCGGGAAAACGTCGCCGAGTACCGCGACAAACTTGTGTCTGAAGTCGAGTCTTTGCTTAACAAAGTCTCGGATTGGGGCCGACTAAATCTAGTCCAGTTCAATCCCCAGAAGACACAAGTTTGCGCGTTTACCGCTAAAAAGAACCCCTTTGTCTTATCTCCTCAGTTTCAAGGCACTCCCCTAGTTGCCTCAGCCAGTATCGGAATCCTTGGCGTCGACATATCGAGTGACGTGCAGTTTCGTGGTCACTTGGAAGAGAAGGCCTAATTAGCCTCTAAAAAGCTTGGCGTGCTCAGCAGAGCGGGACAGTATTTCATGCCGGCACACCGCCTGCAACTTTACAAGGCGCAGGTTAGGCCTCACATGGAATACTGTTCCCATCTCTGGGCAGGGGCTCCCCAGTGCCAGCTCCTTCCACTTGACCGCATCCAGCGCAGAGCGGCTCGAATCGTCAACGACCGAGCCCTTTCCGATCGGCTCGATTCATTGGCACTGCGAAGAGATGTTGCATCTCTTTGCATTTTCTTTCGCTTCTACCATGGGGAGTGCTCTGAGGAATTGTTCGGATTAATCCCAGCCGCCAAATTTCACGAACGCACATCGCGGCAGAACTCCCGATACCATCCACACCATCTGGATGATTGGCGGTCCACCACTGTGCGATTTAGAAGTTGTTTTCTTCCTCGCACGACTTCCTTGTGGAATCGATTATCATCAGCGATTTTTCCGGACCGATACGACTTAGGAACCTTCAAGAAAAGAGCGTACTCCTTTTTAAAAGGCCGGCAACGCATCTGCAATTCCCTCCCTGGTGTTGCAGTTGTTCATGGGCGGCGGTAGTCACTTACCATCAGGTGAGCCGCATGCTCGTTTGCCCCCTCTCCTATAAAAAAAAAACAACCCCACAGGATGGAAGTCCTTGAGAGATAATATCACACATCACTTCAGTTAATCCGATACCAAACTTAAATGATAATGAAAATACTGCAGCGTAAGTAAAAATATAAATTGTCACATATATATCTTATTCTTTTGAGTCTGGCGGTTTTAATTGAGTTTAGATGTTATCAAGTAACAGATACAATAAACATCATTCCATTTTAGTAATACCCACTAGATGGAGTGACGACCTGGTAAGACATGCAGAAAGTCGATGGATGCAGGTGGCTCAGGACCGTGCTTTGTGGCATTCCTTGGGGGAGGCCTATGTTCAGCAGTGGACATATGAAAGGCTGTAATGATGATGATAATGATATATTATATATACCGCTTGTTTATCCTTGGAGTTTATGCACCGACGGATCTGCGTGGAGGTCGGTCATTAAAATTCCAACAAGATTGAGAGGAATTTTGGGATAGCATGAGAGAGGTTTTGAATAAATGCGAAGAAAATGAACGGATCGTGATATTAGGGGACTTTAATGGGTGGGTTGGAGTAAAGCGTGATGGGTATGAAGGAGTTCTGGATACGTTTGGAGACGAGAAAGTGAATGACATTGGGAGAAGCCTGCTTGAAGTATGCTTGGAATGGAATCTGTGCGTGGCCAACACAATGTTTGACCACAAAATGATCCATTTGCATACAAGAGATGAGGGTGAGTCTAGAAGTATGATTGATTTTGTAATTGTAGATGAAAGACTGAGGAAGAAAGTGCTAGGCACTCGGGCATACCGTGGCGTAGGCCTCGACACAGACCACTTCCTGGTCATAGCCCGAATGCGTGACCTCTTTAAACGGTGGCGATACCGAGGGGCCGAGCATACGAGTGTTTTGGTAAGAGTAAAAATGAAAATTCTACAAAAAAAAAGAAAAAAAATAGTATGTAGAGAAACTGAAACAAAGTTTTAAAGGCATAGAAGAGATAGGTGTGATTGAAGATTTGTGGGAGACTTTTAAGAAAGGGATCGTGAATGTTGCTATTGAGGTATGCGGGGTAGCTAAAAGAAGGAAAGGAAGAAAGAACTATAACGTGTGGATGGATAAAGATGTACGAAGGGTTGTGCAAGAAAAAAAGAAAGCGTGGTTGGATTGGTTAACAACAAAAGCTAAACAAAAAGTTCAAAAGGCAATGGATGACGAGATAAAGGAAGCAAGAACGAAGTGTAAAAGATTGAAAACAGCAGCGAAAGAAGTTGTGTCTAGAAAGAAAGAAAAAAAGAGGATGATTTCGATAGGAGGCTCACTGAAGATTTCCATTCAAACATTAAGTTTTTCTGGAAATCCATCAAAACAGCCAGAGGAAAAACTTCTACCTCGGAGCTGAGTACAATCAGGAGTCAAGATGGGAGCACTATAAAAGGAGAAGAATGTGTGTTAAAGAGATGGAAAGAGTAATTTGAAAGTTTGTTTGAAAGAGAGGAAGTGCAGGTACAGCATATACACATACATTTAATGTATTTGTAACACATACTATATACAAACTTTGGCTTTCTGCACTCCTTCTCCATATAAACTTTAACTATGACAAATTGTACTCTACCCCGTGAGCGCAGTTAATGTTCAAAAAGGTGTTCAAAGTTTTCTCTACACGTATAAATTCCGAAAGGGAAGTTAATAAAAATATTTATCCTATTTTTTCTTCTTTAAAAAAAACGTTACCTCCACACTAGGATTTTCTTCCGTATCGAGTTAGTTTCAGTCATAAATTTACTATTACATAAATTTACACTAGCATATTTTTCGTATTATATAATTATTTTTATAACATGATTCAAATGACTATTGATAGAAGTAAGTTGTTATTATGAAGAAACAATTTTAATTTAATTTTATGAAAATTACCGAAGAACAAGGTAATAAGATAACGAGGAATTGGAAACTTTACTTAGCAGCATACTTTCTTATTCACCCTTTGTAAAGAACCCTTTTAGGTGATTACATTATTCAAATTTCAGTTTAATGTTTCAGGCCTCCGAATGGAACTCTTGAATAAATTGCCATCAAGTCCTGAATATTAGGTTTTTGGTATATTTTATCTTCCCGCTTTACTATCGAGTACTACGTATTGTGTCTATGAGTATAATATTTTAGGACCTTTTTATTATAATTTTTATATTTTGATTACATATTTTAACAGTGGTAGAGCCACGCGGCAGAATTGTTGTCGCACGGATGGGCCGGCTCGAACCGGGGTGGTATCACGACCTCACAGAATACCAGCGTGAAGTAGAGGTATACCTCTGCGTTTCGCTTGGCGAGTGCAGGTGGCCGGAGGCCCTTTTTACTGGAAATGAGGCATTCCATCTTAGTCCTCGCGGGTGACAACGCATCTAGATTTTGATTCGCAAACGAGGATAGATGTAGATGTCTTGGGCTGCAGCAACCACTTACCATCAGGTGGACTGTGTGCTCGTTTGTCACCCTAATCCTATAAAAAAGAACATATTATATATTCACCAAATCTTATTTCACAAGTGAAAAATTATGCGTCTTAAATATAATTAAGGCCTTAAGCAGCTTAAGCAATCTAAATTCTTGGATTTTTAAATAAGAAAATCACAATCATTCAATTCGCAAAGAAAAAATACAAGATGACAGATGAGTCTTTAATAAAAGTTTTTAATTGAACAAAATAGTTTTTGTCAACTACTTATTTGAAAAAAAAATCCCCAAAGAGCCTACTTTTGTCATAAATTTCAATATTTCTCCAAAACGACTCAAGCTATTTAGTTCGTTTTTACACATAAAAACGGTCTTAAAAATATTAACATTCTTAATTGAGAGCTTTTTTTTATTCTGTTTTTTACTCGTGGAAATATCATTTTTATACGAATTTGAATATATCCGCGCGAGCAAAGAAAATAGACACTACGAGAAGCGCGAGTGCGCCTGCTCCGTCGCCTTGTAATCCTCCGCAAACTCTGTCGCATGTTTTATCTATGGCAGTCCGTTTCAGGACCACGGGCAGTAATCTTCATAGCGAAATTATCGGACATAGGAAATGTCATAACAAGATGATATATGACAGCTAACACCCCCCCTCGCCTCTTGACATCCCTTCTAGGCATTGAGTATAGAGTATTCTACTCTATACTCCATGCTTCTAAGCTCAAATGCAAGGTGTCGCAGCCATATTGTTTTGTTTGAAATGAATAACTAAATGATATAACTGATTTACTGATAAATTTTCGTTTGGTTGCGTTGATTTATTTCCGCTCTATCTTTGCATTTTTCTTTGCATTTACTGGTATCAACCGATTGCTTTATACTATAGTGAAGGATCAACATTGTTGCGGCTGATACAGGACTTATACCACTAACAGTAGTCACAGATCAAGGGGCTACATCTGCTCTTATACTACTGCAAGATGAAACTAGAGCAGTTTAAATACGAGAAAATAAAAACACAGGTACAATTAATCAAAATTTTACCGCTTTGTTTACTTTTAATAGAATTGCTTTATTATTAATATGTTTTATATTTTTAGATGATCTGATAATATATAAGTGGTATTTATATGCTTGTAATATTTGATCCACCCCACTTAATCAATCAAATGAATGTCAAACAATTTTTTAACAAAAAATTTACAATACCAAGAAAAGATTTCTATATGGACAGATAAGAAAGACTATGAACATGCAGAAACACGGTTATTACCCAAACTTAACGTCAAACATGTTACTTATGAAAAATATTAAGGTATAAAATAATTGTAATTTTATTTCTATTACATGTAATTTAATTTTTGTATGTGTAATATACGTTTTCCTAATAAAATTCTTATGAATTATTTGCAGATTAAGAATTATGATTGTGTATTTAGTATAACCGTGGCAGGACCCTCAAATTATACCTCTACATTTTGTAAGTTATCATATTAATTATTTTATTAAATTTTATTAAATATATTTATTATATTGCACCATAAAGATGAAGTATTTAACATGGCTAATGGTGAGAACCAGAGACCCTTTTTACTGGTAACAAGGCATTCTTTTGTCTTCAAGGGTGACAATGCATTTGCATTTTGATACCTTTACAACAGGATTAATGTAGGTGTCTGTGGGCTACATCACAGCACAGCAGTAACTTATAAATACTGTACAGAATATGTAATGATATTTAATTTAATAATATTTTAAATTCTTATTACAGTTCATTATTCGGATGTGCGGCCAGTGAGCAGAACACAGAAAAATACTTCTGAAATAGTATCTTTTATAGGGGACCTATTTAACAGTGTGAATGGAAGTGCGGTGATAAACAAAAGAAGAGGGAAAGATTTAAGAATTTTGGCATTTAGGTAGCAAGCTTTGTTGAAACAACAAAATATAAAATTTATTAATGAAAATTATGTTAAAATATAAGAAAAATCTGAAAAAAACATTGTTTTAATTGTATTTACCTCGTTTTATTTTCAATATTTTAAAATAAAATTGCAAGTAATTAATAAATGAACTTATTTGGGACGTCCTTTGCCAGGTATAGCTGCTTCAAATAAAAAAAGAAATGTCAGATATCATTTTGCTACAACCAATCAGGATGCAGAAGCTAAATCGAGTAAGATTAGTTCGTGAGAAGTCCGTCTAATTCGGTTAGAATCTACTAGTTAGTCTGTGTTCAGGACATCGTCGAGGGTGAACCTTAGAATCTACTAATTAGTATGTGGGTCGGTCGTCGGTTAGAGCGACTTCATTCATATACATTTGAGATATTGAAGGACTTATACTCATTTGTAAGTATTTATTTACATAGAAATACTTCGTTTTGTTAATTTATGTATATTGGAACAGTAAATATTTATTTATAAATATATTAATTTTAAAAGTGCTCACAAAATAAGCGACAAAATTCGCAGCGATGTTAATTTGTCAAACTAAAAAATGCCAAATCAAAAGAAAAAATACCATGTTAAAACAGGACGGCAATTACAAAAGTATTGGAAAGTAAGTATATTTGTTATCAATAACACTTTTAATTCACGGAGTTTCTTTTATGGAGAAGAAACACGATCCTTTGGAAGGCGTGTGTACCCACCATTACAAGATCAACACGCAACCACTGCGAACGGGTTCCTGACTTTTCAGGGTGAACGAAGAGGAACCACTCCGAGTGGGCTTGTTCCAAGTTGGTGGACTGCATCAAGAGTGGTATCCTCCCCCTTTACCGCTACAACAGAGGTGGAGTCACGTGGGAAGAGGAGCGTTGGTATGGCGATGCACCACTCGCCCTATGCTCCGTGACTCTGGTGGGGCCGCACAGTTGATGTGGTGGTGGTGGGGCCGCAGCGGAGGGGGGGGGGAGTGTTGGTATTACGAAGCGCCACTCTCCCTACCCTCCGCGGTTGAAACTTGGATCCACAGATCAGATTCGCCGCTGGAGTCAGGAAAGCTGGTGCTTCTACGTTCACGTTTTTTCCGGGCCCCATCGCCTCCAAGTATAGGACTTGGGGGTTCGATGCGCAGGTGGAGTTTAGGCCGCGGAGGAAGGCGCACTTCATATTCCTGGTGCGCCTCACATAAAAAGAAAAAAGGGGAGGAGTAGTCCTCTTCCGAGGAGAGGCTGCCATGGAGCGGCTGGCGCTGGTGAAACCGTGGATGTGTGCAAAAGCGTTCCCGTGGTCCTGACAATATGCGGAGAAGGTAGAACACCATGAGGTAGTCGGTGCGAATCCAACATAAACTATATCTAGTTGTACTAACACATTTTTGCCTACCAGCCACATTTACTATTGGTTATATTGCTATTAAATTATAACATTATTATATGGGAGCAAAGAAGAGGGAAATATTGTGATAATGATAAGTGCATAACCCCACAGGATGGAAGGCATTCAGAGATAATATCACACATCACGTCAGTTAATCCGATACCAAACATAAATAATAATGAAAATACTGCAGCGTAACTAAAAATAAAAACTGTCACAGATATCTTTTTTTTTTGTGTCTGGCGTATTCAATTGATATAAATGATATTGATAATCATCATTTAATTAATTAAATTTAATTATCATTTTTATTTTGTTTTTATTCTTTATTGCTACACCTACGTTAAATTCTGACCACTCCATGGGTTTACTGGTAGAGAATGCCTCAAGGCATATTCTTTAATATTAAGGAATGCAATAAAGAATAAATACATAAATAAGTAGCTGTAGCATGCTCCTACCACGTATAAAAATAATAAATAAATAATATAAATATAAAAATTATATTTGTATATGTTTAAAATATTGATTACCTATAAACACTTAGTGGGACAAACTAAATATTTCTTTCTTTTGTCATTATTGGAGGCCTCGCATTGTATAATAGAATGTTGTTGTGTTAAATGAATGTACGTTAATATTTAATACTTAACATTAAACCTCTCGTAGGCAAGGTATTATTATAAATAGACTTCGTAAATAAACCGTCTTTAAATCCCGCCAAGCATGTATAACACCGTTTAGAAAATTTTAATAAATTTTCAAGTTTTGAAACATATGGAGGTGAGAGTAATTGCGTAAATAAACTATACGCCAGAAACAGCAAAGCTTTTATCTAATGAATTATTTAACATTCACGTATGAATATTCTTAATTGTAATTTTTAACGATGGTCATTTTAATGTTCTTGTGATTTCCAGTCTGAATTTGATCACGGTGAAAGAAACATTTGTGACCTAGAAAAAAAAAGTTTAGTTCTTTAGAATATGGATGAGCAACTGGCAACCAAGCTTCGTTAATGATAGCATTTTAAGAAACTGTGTAAAAAACTCTGTGTAAAATTAAATGAAAAATAGTAAATAATATTCCATAAATAAGAAAAGACTGTTGCATTAACAAATTCATGATTGTTTTAGTTTATAAAATATCTCTACTGAGTAAAAATGTTCTCATGCAACTGTTATTACACAAAAAGTAACATTGGTTTTCAAGAGAAATAAATTCTAAGCATCTTGTTCGGACTGCAAAATTTATTTAATGATTGTTCTAGAAAGAAAATCCTTTTATGAAATAAACGTTGACTTTTTACCCGTATTCCGCTCTTTATATTCTAGAAAATTTAATAAAGGTAAAAGCAGTAAATAACATATTCTTCCTTCTATACCATGTGAAATAACAAAAAGCAAAACGTATTATATTAAAATAAATTTCATTTTGCAAGAGACTGCGATATTTGCCCTGAATAAAAGTAGCCATCTGTACATATACCATTCTTAGGATTTTTATAATAACATGAGCATATTTTCTTCTCTATAATAATAATAATATATCAAGCAATCTTTATTTTCCATCTCACATTCACTTGCGAATAATAAGTTTTTATGTTTAGTGGTTGTTTGTCTGTTGACCGTGTGGTAGCGATGTATGGACATCCATTACCACATATATTCACGTGAATGTCGTAAGAGGCGACAAAGGAAAGCAAACCAGAAAATGAGCAACAGCGTCTTCCTAATAAATTAAACTACTAGAAAATAAAACGCTACGGTTGCCTACCCACCTGCCAAATCGTGGTATTTATGACAAATATCCCCCTTGTGAGACCAAAGATTTTATAGTTTACATAGAAGGCTTAATATGAGACAGTCTAGCCACAGTTCAGCAGTATGTTCCTTCCAAACAACTTTTGGAAGGACAGGATCGCGAATATATTTTTTACTTATTTGTTTGTTTTTGAAGAAAGGGCAAACGAGCATGGTAACCAAAAACGACATGATGGTAAGTGTCGACCGGCGCATATAAACAACTGCAACACCAGACGAATTGCAGGTGCATTTCCGGCCTTTTAAAAAGGAGTAAGCTCGTTTCTTGAAGTTGTATCATATCGACCCGGATAATCGGCGGTAGTAAACAATTCCACAAAGTAGTCGTGCGAGGAGTAAATCTCCTAGTTAATTGCACAGTAGTCCACCGCCAAGCATACAGATGGTGTGGATGGTAACGTTAGTTTTGTCGCGATGTGAGTTGGTGAAATTTGGCGGCTGGAATTAATCCGAACATTTCCTCAGAGCACTCCCTGTGGTAAATGGGGTAGAATATGCAAAGGGATGCAACATCTTTTCGCAGAGCTGATTGGAAACAACTCGGTCGTCGACGATTCGAGCCACTTTGCACTGGAGAGCTCCGGCCCAGAGATGGGAACAGTATTCCATGTGCAGCCAAACCTGTACCTTGTAAAGTTGCAAGTGGTGTGCCGGCATGAAATACTGTCCCACTCTGCTAAACACGCCAAGCTTTTAGATGTCAATTTCGCCTTCTCTTCCAAGTCATCAAGAAACTGCGCATCATTCGATAGGTTGATTCCAATACTAGCTCAGGCAACACGGGAAGTGCTCCGAAACTGAGGTGGGCTGAGAGCTCATTTATCACCTTTTTATTATTATAAAAAATACACGACAATATGAATATAGATGACATGAAATCAAAGATTAAGTAAGTGATTGGGTACATTCTTCAAAAAAAAAAAAGATTGGTATTGAGCGCTTCTCGCTTACAGAGTTCTGCATTCTATAGACGGACTGCTTCAATAGTAGCCTAATGATCTCAAACTTTTTGAATAGAAATAATAAAATTGCTCAAAGCGATCCTCAAGATAAGAATGATAAAAAAGATTTTATAGAACAATGTAAAGAAATACGTGAAAATATGTACGTGGTACAGCCATGCTGGAGCTATATTAATAGTATAGTTGTAGCTCGAATGGGTTGGCTCGACTGGGGAACGACCACGCTCTTACAGAATACCAGCGTAAAATAGCAGCTTAATGCTGCCTATGGTGAGTGTAGAGAACCGGAGACCCTTTTTACTGGAAAAGATGCATTTTTAAGGCGTTCCATCTTAGTCCTCACGGCTGACAACGCATCTGCATTTTAATTCCCAAACGAAGATAGATTTAGATGTCTATGGGCCACAGCAACCACTTACCATCAGGTGGACTGCGTGTTCGTTAGTCTCCCTTATCCTATAAAAAATAATAAGGGTATGAACAAGTCGTTTTCCAAACATGCGTTAGTACCCACGTGTTTGATATGTCTGCATTACAGAAAAGATAAAAATAAGCGGCTCAAGTGATACACTAATTATTATAGCTTTGAATGGCAAATGAAAAAAAGTGTTACTCAACTCAACTCAATAATAAAATAAACCTAGCAAGCTAACAGCATAGCAAAGTGGCGAAGCAATCAGCTTTGTAGCGGTTTCTAACGGTTGCCGTTGAGCAATCAGTTTCAAAATAAGAGATTCAGATGCCTGGCTGATTAGTAATCGATTGCTGAAAACAGAATTTGAAAATTCGAAACCGTTCTCGAGATAATCGTGGGACAGACGGACAGACGGATAGACGGACAGACAGACAGACATCGTGAAATCAATAAGTGTCTTCGCAAACTTCGCCACTTAATAACTATTACAAAATCCGCAGCGCACAAAAATACATTTTAATTTAATATCACTACGGTTTTCTGCTCCGATATGTCTTAGAGACTTTTAAGAAAAAGTATATTCGTATCTAAAAGCCCCTAATGCTTTTGTAATTTCTCTGGTGTTTCGTATGCTCGTTTGCTCTGTCTTATATAGAAAAAATCTTAATATATAGTTTACATAAACATCTATCCTTTAAAAAGAGACAGTAACCACGTAAACCTTTAGTAAGGGTCTTTGTAGTAATTTTCTATAGGTCAATGAATAACAAATTCGATCATGCGAACTAACGGGGAAGGGCATAACATTTATTTATGCACCGTTAAGCGGTTCATCGCTCATTAAATATTTTTGCTTTATGGGCTTAACATGTCACTTACCAATCATAATTCAATGAATATAAGTAAAAAAGAAAAGTAAATGATTTATCATCGCCATAAAGCCCTTAATAAGTCCACAAAGGATCAACTAAACATAGGCCTACCTCAAGGAATGCCACAAAACTCTAATCACTATCCGTTAACTTCCTGCAACTCTTACCAGCGCGTTACTTCATCTAGTGGAAGGCGCCCTACATTCCACTTGCCGGTCACAAATCTGCCAATCGAGAACCATTCTTCCTCATTGGTTATCGGTTCTTCGAACTATATAGCTGGCTCATTGTCACCTCAGCTTACTATTCTGTTGGGCTGTATCGGTGACTCTACTTCTACTGTGGAAGTCTTTAAAGCAGAGAAATAGCATAGCCGTCTCTATATCAGTATTTAACAGTGATAGAGCCACGTGGCTTTTGCTGTCGCACGGATGGGCCGGCTCGAACCGGGGTGGTACCACGACCTCACAGAAAACCAGCGTGAAGTAGAGGTTTACCTCTGCGTTTCGCTTGGTGAGTGCAGGTGGCCGGAGGCCCTTTTTACTGGAAATGAGGCATTCCATCTTAGTCCTCACGGGTGCCAACGCATCTACATTTTTATTTGTAATAGAGGATAGATGTAGATGTCTATGGGCCGCAGCAACCACTTACCATCAGGTGGACTGTGTGCTCGTTTGTCACCCTTATCCTATAAAAAAAAAATTTTACTGGGCGACCTTGAGCTACCTCATACGGCTAGCAGTGAAGGACGACGTCTCAGATCCATGTGTCATTACTGGTAGTACGCACTAGTTGTACGCTCTTGTTTTCAAGTTTTGAGGAATACGTAACGAGATAATATTATGCCCGGCTTTGATAGGCTGTATTGAATAAAAGTTATGTATATATATCAAGTATAGTTGCAGCCTACTTCTGGACACAGGAGTAGATATAATATGCATAAAATAGAAATTAATAAACACCTCCAAATTATTGAGGAGATATTTCAGTAGTAGCAAGCGGTCGGGTGAACAACATAATTGAAATAGAACTGTTATTATTATTATTGTATATAATAGTTTTCAACCTTTTTCCGGATTCTCGTATTAAAAAAATGTTCTTATGTAGACATTTAATAAACTTATAACAATAATTCTTAATAATTTAAATAGTAATGTTTTGTTGGAAGCGTTTTGTGTTTAATATTTATCCAATGATAAGATCGATCATGGCCATCCATTTTATTAGTTACGCTGTGTATGAAGTAAAAAAGATAAGGCACGGATACATCAAGATTAGTTTATTTCAGCTATTTCCACGGTATTATGTCCTATGAATTATTAATGTATGGATGAGCAATTTATATTCAAAATTTATCTATACTGCAGAAAAAGGCTATACACGCTATTTACAATATTAGAACAAGGGACTTATATAGAGACCTGGTTGAAAGAGATTAACATCTTTTTTAAAACCACTGACAAAATAAGCGATAGTACAGTACAATACGCACAATAATGTCAAACATACTATTCTAAAGTACAGACTATAAAACCAGCAGCTCATTTTTTGGAAGATGTATAACTATATTTATCACGATTAATAAAAAATAATAAAAATATGTTGTACAAATGTGTAGCTATTTAAAATAAACGTTAAATAAGATAAAACATTACATAAATTACTTTTAATATTTTAAATTAATTGGAATGCACTTGAAATTAATTACAGAAATTTTAAAAAATTTAAACTGATTCCAAACGAGGTCAACGTTTGCAAGTTTAGATACGCTACGATACATTTTTGAGTGAAACATTTAACTGAAATGTTCTGTAATATAAATTTAAAAAAAATACGTACTCGAAATAACACGAGGCCTACAGTGGAATATGTGAGAACATACATTGATATGATTTATTACACCACGTTAAGAAAATAACGTATTATATTCCGTAATTTACGCTGTATAAGAAACCATATAAGAAATTGATCCTTCAAAGTTTTGCAATTCCTCGGAGATAAAGCGATAAGAACTTATAAGATTGATGAGAACAAAAGTTGTGTAATCTTTTCTTTCGTACTTTGGCTGTTTGAAACTTTGAAACACTAGGTTACTTAATTATTTATTATTATTATTTTATTCCTTATTGCACCAAATATTTGTACAAAAGGCGAGCTTAATGCTATATGGCATTCTCTACCAGCTAACCTTGGATAGAACAGAGTGAATTATGGATAGTTAAGTAGGTGTGATCAAATTCAGTTCAAATATAAACATGCAACAGATACATAAAATATACACAAATATAAATAAATACATACATGTATATATAAATAACTGTAAACATATAAAGTAACTACTTAATCATTACCAAGAAAAATTAGAATTTTTTCATTTACCAATTATTTTTTTTGGAACAATAATTTAAATAATTAAATACTAATGGACGCCCGGTAGTTGTAGAGAAACTAGGGGAGTTATGTCGGATTCTTACCGACTAAAAACTCCACAGTATTCTCTCTCAGCGTTGATAAACATTCACAAGATCTTCATCTCCATTCCACTCACTCGTATTTCTTCTATACAAAGATACTCGATTAAATCTTTATCGTAGTTTAAATTCTAAAGAAGTCATTCGATAAAGCAGGAGATAGGCAGCAGCAACGGTAGCTAAAAAATAAACTACCGTTGCACACCCGCCTGCCGAGCGTGACAACTGTGACAAATATCACCTTTATGGAGCAATCTATGGGGTGCCCTCAGCAGTGGGTTGTAATGTATTGTGTTATTGCTTTAATTTATTCAAACAACATACCGATATTTTTTTTCTCTACTCCAATATCTCAGTAGAGTAAACCTGTAATGAGAGGTTTATAGGTGATTAACGAGATATTTTTGAATAGAATCAGGTGTTACTTTGCGGAAATCCATTTGCTAAAAATTACCTTGCGTATATCCGTTCGATAAAATAAAATGCTGTGTCTTACCTAATTTGAAGAGCACCTCCCGCCCTCCCTCAATCGCGTGCACTATCCCCGTCACCACTAATCCCAGCACCACTACCAGGCGCAGGTTAGGCCTCACATGGAACACTGTTCCCATCTTTGGGCTGGGGCTCCCCAGTGCCAGCTCCTTCCACTTGGCCGCTTTACAATTTAGGTTTAAAGTATTCTTAACAATACGAGACTAACAATTCTGGTCAAAATTAATGTATATTTTTGTAGGACATTATTCTCAATTTAATATTAAACTTTTATTGTATTAATCTTATGAGTAATTAGGCATTAATCAGCATAATTTTATACGTGGTAGAGCCATGTTGCAACTATAATTCTGGTATAGTTGTAGCACGAATGGGTCGGCTCGATCGGGGCAGGACCACGCTCTGACATTGTGTCCAGGGTAAAATAGCAACTTAACGCTGCTGTGTTTCGTATGGTGAGTGTAGAGAACCGGAGACCCATTTTACTGGAAACGAAGCATTTCATCTTAGTCCTAACGGGTGATAACGCCTCTCCATTTTGATTCGTATTTTTTTTTTATAGAATAAGGGTGACAAACGAGCACACAGTTCACCTGATGGTAAGTGATTGCTGCGGCCCATAGACATCTACATCTATCCTCTATTACAAATCAAAATGTAGATGCGTTGTCACCCGTGAGGACTAAGATGGAATGCCTCAATTGAGGATAGATGTACGAGAGATGTTATTTGGGCTACAGTAACCACTTACCATCCGGAGGACTGTGTGCTCGTTTGTCACCCATATCGTATAAAAACAAATCAACTGTCTATCAACCCATGGTGAAATGAAATATTGTAATATCTGCAATAATGTGTTAAAATAAAAATAAAAATTACTTGTTTTAATTCTAGTTTACTATTTGTTTTAAAAATAACTTTACAAAAGCAAAAAAATTCCAGATTGATTTAAATTATCAGTCGGCCGCGCGGAATCGATTATGCACTCTTACAGTAGGCTGACCCCGATATACTGATTATCTAAAAAAAAAACATTACATGCCATTTAATTCTATTAAATATTTCCCGATGACTCAGCAGCTACTATGAATATCTAATAGATATAACATAAAACTGCGTAAAATTACGGTTTACGTCATAACAATAGTAGTTTCACATAAGCAAACAAGGAATAAAATGGCTGATTCTCTAAATTCGTTCAGAATTAATATTATGTTCTATGATGTTGTCTAAAAATAAATATTAGTGTCTCTTTATATAAATTATAGCAATTATATACCTACCAACGTTATACTCAATCTAACGATATTAATATTTTCGAGAAAAAGAGTAAAACATTTGGGCTCGTCCGGGATTTGAACCCGGGACCTCTCGCACCCTAAGCGAAAATCATACCCCTAGACCAACGAGCCGGCTGTTATTAATGGCGAAAAAAATAGAATAGTATTTCTCTTACTATCCAAACCAGTTGTGTATAAAGTGAAAGTAGATTAACAAGATACACCGTCTATGTTAATTAAGTTTTATACATGTGTCATGATATCAAAAAATATCTTATCACAAAAACTAAACTAAAATATGCAATTTTAAGTACTTGGAGTATCAATTTCTTACATTGATTATTACATTGTATTTTTAATTAAAGTGACAATAAAACTTTCAGTTCATTTGATGGCTATTTGCTTTTGCTGCTCTGCAACCAACTTCAAATAAAGATAATATAATAGCCTAATTTTACTACCATGAATCCTATATGTACCTACTTCAAAGCACTCGAAACGCCGGGAGTTTATAAGAAGTCGGTAGTATAAAAGAAAAGTAAATTAAACGCGATAAATATAAATTTAATAAAAGATGACAAATAAATAAAATCTTATTATTAAATTTAATTTCCTTGTAGGCATAAAAAGCGAAATCATAGCTAAAAAGTAAATCAAAATATACAACTATAATAATTCTGTTAAGATATTCTGTGTTTAATAAATAATAACCTAAATGAAAACTAACTAGTTTGCCGAAAAAATTAAAAAGACAAAATTGGGCTCGTCCGGGATTTGAACCCGGGACCTCTCGCACCCAAAGCGAGAATCATACCCCTAGACCAACGAGCCGCTTGAGTAACAGGTGTAAAATCCTGTATTTATTGTAAAGTAATTTAAATAAATTATCTATAGGCATAATATTTTGTCTCAAACTAGCTGGCCAGGCAGACGTTGTACTGCCCTTAGCGGCGAAACTCTGTACTATAAAAATACTTAAATTTGCAATAAAAAACACTCAGGGTCACTTATTGGGATAAAAACTATCCTATCTCTCAAGTTGGACCAAACTGCATAAGTGTGCACAAATTTCATTGAAATCATTTCAGTGGTTTCGAAGTTTATCGCGGACAAACAATGTGACACGAAATTTTTATATATACCGTTACTATTTACGTCATTTGCAAACCGGACTTCACACATGCATTTCGATTGCTTTCAATATGTTCTTGTTTTTAAATTTATATATAATAGTTCACAGTATATCTGAGACGTGGTCTCAGATATACTGTGTGTTCTCCAGTGGCGACCTCGTACAGGCGGACGAAATGTAGGGCGTCCTCCCACTAGATGGAGTGAAGACTTGGTAAGACATGCAGGAAGTTGATGGATGCAGGTGGCCCGTGACCGTGCTTTGTGGCATTCCTTGGGGGAGGCCTATGTTCAGCAGTGGACTTGTGAACGGCAGTAATGATGATGATGATGATGAATTGTTCCATCGCTAGATTTGCGCCCTTGTGCAATTTGTTGTTGAATTGCCCTATGATACAGGAAAAATCCTGCGGTGAGGATAACGTTTTTCATTTACTTAAAAAAAATGTTTACTCCAGTCAGTATGGTATATGAATGAAAGTCGCTCATCCCCTTTGAAATTTAAGCTTAACCCTGATCCCTAAAACGGTAAACTTATAGCGTGTTACAATTTAATGTGGCAGCTGTACTGACTACAGTATAAATTATACTCCTTATAAAAACTGCATCACGATGTAATGAGCCAGCATGGTCGTGAAAAGCTAAGCTCTTACACTATCAGCTAAATTGTAGCATTATTGTAGTACTTTGTATGGCGTGTGATGAGAACCGGATAACCTTTTCGATAGTATTCATTTTAATCCACAATGTAAAAGCGCCCATGCATTTTAATCCTTAATCGAGACTAAATGTACTTAGGCGTCTATCGGCCGTTCACACAGCATCCACTTTCCCACTCTTACCTCCATAACATGTACAATAAAACCATTATTGTAATAAAATAACACAAATAAAAAAACAATTCGGAATGAATACTAACGATACTACTTTGTAAATTATTGGTTTTATTGGTTAAAAACAAAAATGGCAACGTTTATACATTTCCTTTGCCTACCTCAACAAACATTTCAAATGATAAGCTTAAAAAAAGGTAAAAATAAGATATATATTTTAATAAGATTAAAAACTTCAATGAATTAACAGGATTTAGCTCATCAAAGTACAAATAAGTAGAAAGTAATTCATATTCTCAAAACGTCTTTTTACATTTTCTAACATGAATCTAAAAGTAGTTTCCATTTAGAATGCTGATTGGCATACAAATTCGCATATTTTGCCAGGCTTTGTGAGTTCAAAAAATTAAAACAGGCGAAAAGCGATGTATTTCATTATTTGGCTTTTATAAAATACCGTCAATTTTGATGACCGGTTAGCAGTTGGTTATCGATAACGACCCTCCATGTGAAGCTGGAAATTGCGGGTTTGAATAACAAATAACGTTGCGCGAAGATATTAATTTTTTGTGATGAATTATTCGTACCTATTCGTACCTTAGATAATATGTTTGTCTTTCTAAGTGACATAATATGTAGGTATGTATGTATAAAAAAAGTAATGTTACAGCCTATATATGTCTCACTGCGGCGCACAGGCCTCCTTTCATTTCTGAGAGTTTTTAGGGCAAGGAAGTGTCCGCCGCACTGCCCCAATGCGTGTTGGCGAACTTCACATGCCTTCGAAATATTTTTTTTTTATTATTGTTGATGTTTTTCTTCACCGCCAAGTATGGGGTAAACCAGCACTTAAAATTGCAATTAACAATTTTATTGGTGCCGGCTTGGGATCGAACCCGGGTTGCTCGTGTACTGTGAAACTTACTACGACATACTTATTACTACATCTGAGTTACCGCGACTCTAAATATGTGGGTATGCATGTATGTGTGTATGTATAATATAATATGAATAATATAATTAATAGAATCAGGCGTTACTTTGCGGAAATCCATTATATAAAAGCTTTTAGAAAAATTTACTTTGCAAATATCCGCGTTATAAAATAAAATGATGTGTCTTACCTAGTTTGAAGAGCACCTCCCGCCCTCCCTCAATTGCGTGCACTACCTCCGTCACCACTAATCCCAGCACCGCTACTCCCAACACCACTACACTAGGCAAGACACACCACTGACGATAATACGACACGTGTTTCGCCTCTACACGAGGCATCCTCAGGTGATATGGACTCTACGGCGACTAACCGCTAAGTGAGCGGCGAGTCAAAAACAAGTGCCTTTTATACAGACCGATGACGCAACCGCTATCACATATAAGAAGCTAGCGACTGCGTCATGCGATAAAACATGCAACCAATCACCGCCGGACTTACGCAGCCGTTTGTAAAATTAAAAACAAACCGCCGCGCAACGCCTACCCTCCAACCACGCAACCAATCGCCGATCACCGTGAGGGTGACAAACGACCTTATTGCGAGGCTCTCTATTATTAGAAAGCAGGCTTAAAGATATTTAAGAGAGGTGAGTTAGTAACATTTGTTTGTTCATTCAGCAATGCAACGGTATTATTATTACTTTTTAATATCTCTAACTGTTCCAGCACACACAGCCGCAGCCCTTTATTACACGTATGTAAGACTTTAAAGGAGTGGTCGCTGGCTAGGTTGTGTCCAGTGTCCAAGAGATGTTTGGCAAAATGGGATTTATCGGGATTGCAATTCCTGTACGCGGCTAAATGCTCTTTATAACGTGTCCCGAAATTGCGACCAGTCTGACCCACGTAAACGGCGTGGCATTCGTCACAAACAAGTTTGTAAACACCTGACTTTTGACGAATATCTAACTTATCTTTATTATTACAGATATTTCTAAGAGAATTGTTTGTTTTGAACGCTACATGAACGCCGTTTTGTCGAAGAGTATTAGCTACTTTTTCAGATATGGGACCTAAGTAGGTCAAACTGCTCACATATCGATGAACACTTTGAGGTTGAACCGCGTACAGAGAGTTGCGAACAACATGCTTTTGTTTCTTTTTAATTAAATTGTTAATGAGATTTTTTGAAAAACCGTTAGAGACCGCTATTTGATAAATTATATTAAGTTCTTTTAAATAATTTTCTTTACTTAATGGGACAGTGAACAAACGGTTAATGTAACAATAAAAAGCGGCTACTTTATGTTGCCACGGATGACATGATGACGCGGGGATGACCGTATCGGTGTGAGTTGGCTTGCGATAAATTTGGAAAACATGTGACGAATCTTTTCTTGTTATTGTTAAGTCGAGAAAATTAAGGGAACAATCTTGTTCCAATTCAAGTTTAAATTTAATTTTGTCATGGACTCTATTTATTTTATTGAGGAAAACATCCAGTTGTCTCCTTGTGCCAGTCCAGCAAATAATTATGTCGTCTACATATCGATAGTAATATAAGATATTTTGATTGACAACTATATGTTGTTTTTCAAAATTATCCATGAAAATGTCCGCCATAAGGGGACTTAGAGGGGATCCCATAGCTAATCCTTCTTTTTGTAGATAGAAACGGTTATTAAACCGGAAATAGTTTTGTTTCATACAGAGAGAGGTTAAATTAAGAAGATCATTTGTTTCCCCGGGATGTAGACGACGTTTTTCAAAGAGATCTGCGAGTATACGCAAACAGTCAGGGGATGGGACATTTGTGAAAAGACTATCAACGTCTAAAGATAACAATATGGATTTAGGAGGAATACGAATATCTTTAATTTTGGAAATGAGATCTAAGCTATTTTTTAGGCTGTAAGTTGGGTTGAATCCAGATTTCTCTCGAAGGAGGAAGTTTAATTTTTTAGCAAGGAAATAAGCTGGTGCACCAATATATGAGACAACTGGACGAATAGGAACATGTTCTTTATGTATTTTTGGTAACCCATATAAAATGGGTGCTTGAGGATTCATTGGAACAAGATTGCTCCGAGACAAGTTGTGATCGGGAAAAACATATGATGATTGTTGTATACATAACTTAATATCCGAAGTAAACTTTTTGGTTGGGTCAGACTCCAATAGCTCAAAGTCATCACCTTGGATAACATCGTTAACTTTCTGGCTGTACCCACTACTCTCCATAATAACAACAGTATTGCCTTTATCGGCTTTAGTAACAATAAGGTTTAGTAAGGTAAATTCGGGCTGTGCCCGCGTCTTCCCATTTCAATCCTGAGTTCCCTATTTTAAAGTCCCTAAAGCAGAGAATAAGGGAAAACGACCTTATTGTTACTAAAGCCGATAAAGGCAATACTGTTGTTATTATGGAGAGTAGTGGGTACTGCCAGAAAGTTAACGATGTTATCCAAGGTGATGACTTTGAGCTATTGGAGTCTGACCCAACCAAAAAGTTTACTTCGGATATTAAGTTATGTATACAACAATCATCATATGTTTTTCCCGATCACAACTTGTCTCGGAGCAATCTTGTTCCAATGAATCCTCAAGCACCCATTTTATATGGGTTACCAAAAATACATAAAGAACATGTTCCTATTCGTCCAGTTGTCTCATATATTGGTGCACCAGCTTATTTCCTTGCTAAAAAATTAAACTTCCTCCTTCGAGAGAAATCTGGATTCAACCCAACTTACAGCCTAAAAAATAGCTTAGATCTCATTTCCAAAATTAAAGATATTCGTATTCCTCCTAAATCCATATTGTTATCTTTAGACGTTGATAGTCTTTTCACAAATGTCCCATCCCCTGACTGTTTGCGTATACTCGCAGATCTCTTTGAAAAACGTCGTCTACATCCCGGGGAAACAAATGATCTTCTTAATTTAACCTCTCTCTGTATGAAACAAAACTATTTCCGGTTTAATAACCGTTTCTATCTACAAAAAGAAGGATTAGCTATGGGATCCCCTCTAAGTCCCCTTATGGCGGACATTTTCATGGATAATTTTGAAAAACAACATATAGTTGTCAATCAAAATATCTTATATTACTATCGATATGTAGACGACATAATTATTTGCTGGACTGGCACAAGGAGACAACTGGATGTTTTCCTCAATAAAATAAATAGAGTCCATGACAAAATTAAATTTAAACTTGAATTGGAACAAGATTGTTCCCTTAATTTTCTCGACTTAACAATAACAAGAAAAGATTCGTCACATGTTTTCCAAATTTATCGCAAGCCAACTCACACCGATACGGTCATCCCCGCGTCATCATGTCATCCGTGGCAACATAAAGTAGCCGCTTTTTATTGTTACATTAACCGTTTGTTCACTGTCCCATTAAGTAAAGAAAATTATTTAAAAGAACTTAATATAATTTATCAAATAGCGGTCTCTAACGGTTTTTCAAAAAATCTCATTAACAATTTAATTAAAAAGAAACAAAAGCATGTTGTTCGCAACTCTCTGTACGCGGTTCAACCTCAAAGTGTTCATCGATATGTGAGCAGTTTGACCTACTTAGGTCCCATATCTGAAAAAGTAGCTAATACTCTTCGACAAAACGGCGTTCATGTAGCGTTCAAAACAAACAATTCTCTTAGAAATATCTGTAATAATAAAGATAAGTTAGATATTCGTCAAAAGTCAGGTGTTTACAAACTTGTTTGTGACGAATGCCACGCCGTTTACGTGGGTCAGACTGGTCGCAATTTCGGGACACGTTATAAAGAGCATTTAGCCGCGTACAGGAATTGCAATCCCGATAAATCCCATTTTGCCAAACATCTCTTGGACACTGGACACAACCTAGCCAGCGACCACTCCTTTAAAGTCTTACATACGTGTAATAAAGGGCTGCGGCTGTGTGTGCTGGAACAGTTAGAGATATTAAAAAGTAATAATAATACCGTTGCATTGCTGAATGAACAAACAAATGTTACTAACTCACCTCTCTTAAATATCTTTAAGCCTGCTTTCTAATAATAGAGAGCCTCGCAATAAGGTCGTTTGTCACCCTCACGGTGATCGGCGATTGGTTGCGTGGTTGGAGGGTAGGCGTTGCGCGGCGGTTTGTTTTTAATTTTACAAACGGCTGCGTAAGTCCGGCGGTGATTGGTTGCATGTTTTATCGCATGACGCAGTCGCTAGCTTCTTATATGTGATAGCGGTTGCGTCATCGGTCTGTATAAAAGGCACTTGTTTTTGACTCGCCGCTCACTTAGCGGTTAGTCGCCGTAGAGTCCATATCACCTGAGGATGCCTCGTGTAGAGGCGAAACACGTGTCGTATTATCGTCAGTGGTGTGTCTTGCCTAGTGTAGTGGTGTTGGGAGTAGCGGTGCTGGGATTAGTGGTGACGGAGGTAGTGCACGCAATTGAGGGAGGGCGGGAGGTGCTCTTCAAACTAGGTAAGACACATCATTTTATTTTATAACGCGGATATTTGCAAAGTAAATTTTTCTAAAAGCTTTTATATAATATGAATAAATTGATTAGTTAAATAGTACATTATTTGAGATTAAATGTGTATTAAATTCAAAATACACGTTTATCTGCGTGTCCAATACCTATCAACTAAAAAATCCAAAATTAAACTTATAATAAAAAGTAAAAACTGATTTCGGGGAACTAAAAGATGCTAAGATATAGCATATAGAAAGATTAAAGAAGCTTCAGAACCAGAACTACTTACCCGAATTCAGAAGCAATTATGCCAAAATTATTTTGTTCTGTTTAATTCTTTGAAGTTGGCTTTTACTTTTTGAATTCTTTAATTTCTTTCTTTTTTATTTTTAAATTCCTTGAGCACACTGCCTTCAGTCACGTAATTTAAAGAGCATTATCTATGTTAAACTCCTCACATTAAAGCACAACAACATTAAACAATAATAACCGATTGAAAGATATATCCACATCAAAATTGAGCTGTACTTTGAATAGGATACACCGCAGGTCATAGCGACCATTGCACATAATATTGTGTTCAGTTTTAAGCGTGTACAGTTCTTAGTTAAATGTTATGCTAGCTAATAAATGTTATTAATGATGGCTAGTCTCCATTGAGACTGGCCACCGTGATCGATATTCGATCTGAATGACATTTTATCACAAAAAACCACAATAAAAAGATAGACGCTGCGCGTTATTTGTCCGGAACTTCAGTGTCAGCTTTTCATTCGATCATCTATAAATAGCTCTTTCCGTGTAAGCAATTCCAATAATCTTTATGTTGGTATCTATGTGCTTCTATTGATGAGGTCGCAAAAATATTTTATTGTAGTGAACCATACTACTGAACCAAAACTACTTTAATTGTTATTTTTTGTTGTCTTCTTTTTACGTTTTATTGAAACCAGACTAGAATTCTATAACTTCAAGCTTATGAATTTGCTCGTATAGCTAGTTGAGTAAGTTTTAAAATTGAAAAAACTTTGAATTATTATTTTTATTGACATGTTTGATTGGTGCAAAGTCTAGTCGTAAAGTATAGGATAGCGATTGCGGTTCGGGTACGGTGCGCCGCCGAACTACCGAATGTTCCATTAAATGTATCGCGCCCTGATTTATTGAGAAAGTTTCATTTGTTATGCAGTGGACTGAGAATGTATAAAATTTTTATAAATTTTAGAGCAAAATTTTCTGCAAAAAAATTTCTAATAAGGTAAGTGATAAAAGAACTTACAGTCCACCTCATAGTAACCTTCCCACCACCTAAGTGATATGTATGCTAGGGTTCTTCTAGATTTCTTCAATTTATGCTAGGATTTTTTATATTTACATAATATGTATTTATATAGGTGGTAGTGCCATGCTGCATATTAGTCGTATAGTTATTGCACGAATTGGCTGGGTCGGCGGGGGAAGGACAACGCTCTCACAGAATACCAGCGTAAAATAGCAACTTAACGCTGCTGTGTTTCGTATGGTGAGTGTAGAGAACCAGAGACCCTTTTTACTGGAAATGAGGCATTCCATCCTAGTCCTCACGGGTGAAAACGCATCTGCATTTTGATCTGTAACAGAGGATAGATGTAGATGTCTATGGGCCGCAGCAACCACTTACCATCATGTGGACTGTGTGCTCGTTTTTCACCCTATCCTATAAAAAAATGTAGTTTAAAAGTAATTATTCCTGCATAATCAAATGTTTCTGCCCACTACTGTACGTAACATTATATTGTTTTAACTATAAAATTATTGATTTAGAATGACGATCACATCTAAGGTCAATATAAGTGTACCTATATAATCGAGCAATTAATACATTCTATAATGTGCATCAATACAGGAAAAGCTATTAAAAGTTGTAAAGAATGTACCTATGTATTGAACGAAATCGGCGTTTACTTCCAAGCGTCTAAGTCATCTATAATTGAAAATTAATGCTTTTTTTTACATTAACATCGCTTTTTGCTCCTATATTTTATTGTATAATGTACAATCTATCTATCTGCTTTACTATAATAAAACTCTAACACAACGTCTGTCTGAACACGCATCACGCAAAAACCTGTAAACCGATTTGGATGGGACTTTCACTGGCAGATAGTTAATATTATATGGAGTAACTTAAGCTACTTTTATTTTAGGAAAAGAATTAGGGTTCTACGCAAAAAAAAATAAGCCCATGAAATCCAATCACAAAAAAATTCCACGCGGGCGAAGTCGCGAAGAACAGCTAGTAAAGAGTGAATAAACATTTTTGAGGAACCAAATTATGAAGGCTTCCTCACACAACACAACAACACACAACATGAGCAATGCATGTTGGTTTTCTTAAAAAGTAATATTATATATATGCGTGAAGCTTCTGAATCATGACAGTAAAAACAAACGAACAATATGATTTTTGTTTTCTTTCGATTTTATCACACAAACTGTATGTTTGATTAGTGGTTAGATAATAAAATCGTACTAAGGCGATAGAAAGTATCAATACTTATTATACGATGTAAATTCTTTGTAATGTAATAAAAATATTCCATGCGTGAAGAGTTTACGGTGTTCACAAATGTTTCTGTGAAAGCTAATTACGGTGAAAAGCGATATGTTAATGATGCTCGGAAATTATCATCGATTTCTTTTAAAAAAAAGGTAACATAGAAAGTGAAGCAAATAGCATTTTTTGCTATATGGAAGGTATAAAAATCCTCAAAAGATGTGTATAGCAGGTGATTGACCAATCAATAGAATTAAAGCATATTTTTTTACGTAAGAAAGAAAGAAATATTTATTAGCATAGCACAGAAGAGTTTACACATATACACACAAATAATTAATATAAATAGTAGTTTAAATAAAAGGAATAAAATGTTTATCAGAAACAAAATAAAAAAGATGCGTAACTATCATTGACTCTATGCAACTATATATAAGAATATAATGTATGTACCATAAAATGAAGCCTGTGGTTATCCCTATTATATGAGACGCGCACAATGCACATAATATTATATGCGCATTGTGCGCGGCTCATAGCATCTGGGCCAATTAGATCTCTAGATTAGCTGAAAATAAAGCTCGGGAGTCTGACGCTAAGTTTCGTGTGTATGTGTGTGTGTGTGTGTGTGTGTGTGTGTGTGTGTGTGTGTGTGTGTGTGTGTGTGTGTGTGTGTGTGCTAAGTAGAACGTACCCTAAAAATAGTTTTATTTTCACATAAATCTCAATTAGTAATAAATGTGGATTAGGAAAGTTCAAAAATTAGTTAAAACTAAAATTAATATTAAAAATTATTCAAATGTATGTAAGGAAAAGCAAGAGTTAATTAGTAAAATTAAATTATATTCAATTGAGGTGGAAAACATGAAAAATTGTTATGAGACTGAAATAGAGTGTCTTAATTCAGAAATTTTATCACTTTAAACTTCATTACAAACTATGTCAAATAAGTATAAATCAGCAGGGAATGAGATAAAAGAACACATACTGGCCATGGATAATCTGGTAAAGTCATGTAAATATAACTAGAAACGTTTTGATTCCTTATTAAAATATCAAAATGAATATCAGCACTCAATGCCAGGTTCTTTAGGGACAGTGTGTGTTAATAATATGACAAGCAGTAATACTTCATTTTCTTTACCTGCACTCTATGATAGTACCATAACAAAGCAGATAAATTTAAAAAGTAATGAAAAAAATAATGTAATTGTGTATAGTGATGACATAGGAAAAAAATTGGGTATATCATTGAATAACTGTTTAAAAAGGCAACAGATAAGTAATTACTGCATGCCTGGAGCATCATTCAGTGATATTATGAATAAAATTTTAACTAGTAAATTTAACCCTAATAGTATATTAATATTTTTTGTTGGGAGAAGAGGCAATATGAACAAGAATCAATTATTAAAATATATTGAATATCTCAATAACATAAATGTGGTTAAAGTTATCTTGTTTACATTGTCTTACATAGAGGGGTGGCCACAGGAAAATAAACTAAGATATAATTTAAATTTAATGATGCATAATTTGACATGTAATAATAACTTAAATTTGACATTTAATTGTAAGAATAATAATGATAAATTTCATTTAGTGGATATTAATAATTTAATTAAGAAGTTTTTGACAAGAGATAGGTATTACATATCAAAGTTTAGTTTGAGACTGGTAGCAAATACGCTATCTCATTATTTATATTTTAACCTAGCCAAATTATTGGCTACCTTAACACCTGCTTTTATTGAGCAGAAAAATAATTTCACAAATGATTTGGAATTAGTTCCAAGTAATTTAAATTAGATAATAAGACAATAGAGGTAATCTCTAGCAAAGATAACTTAAATACCTTAGAATACAATTCAACTATACTTCATTGTGTAATTTCACAAAATAGCAATAATAAAAACTGTATTAACCTGCTGCATCAAAATATACAAGGTATGTTAGGCAAAGAACTAGAAATTGAATTATTTTTAAATAGTAACCTTATTCATATTTTATGTATTACTGAACATTGGTTAAAAAGTTACAACTCCATATTTAATTTCAGTAATCACCAGGTGGTCAGTTCGTTCAATAGAGATACTAAATTACGTGGTGGCTCCTTGATATTAGCTAATAAATCCTTATCATGTAAAGAACGTAAAGACATTGTGAGCCTCTCTGTTGAGCGTACTGTAGAAATGGCATGTGTTGAGCTTGAGCACCTTATTGTTGTCAGTGTTTACAGACCCCCATGTTCAAATTATGATACCTTTGAAAAAATTATGGAAGAAGTTTTAGTTAAGCTTAATAAACAGAATAAATCTCTTGTAGTGTGTGGAGACTTCAATATCAATCTCCTGGAAACTTCTTCCATCAGTATTAAATTTTGCTCTTTGTTCAAATCCTATAATCTTGATAATTTATTATTTGAAGCTACACGAATTGCAGGGTGTAGTGCAACTTGTATTGATAATATTTTTACAGGTGTTGTACCAATCAACAAATCAATAATTCAAAAACTTAGTTCAGATCACTGTGGACAACTGGTTTCATTACCTTATATGCACAAAAAACAGGAAATTGAGAAAATTGTGTTTGTTCCTATTAATGCAAAACGCCTGGAGAGATTTAGAAGTAATATGGTAAAAAACCTTCCATCGCTTTCTTATAAGAACAATGCAGACTTTTTATATGGAGAATTATTTACCCTTATAAGCAATGAATTTAAAAAAACATTTACTTCTAAAACATTCTCCGGAAACAGTCGCAAGGTATTTAATGAGTGGGCGACAGTGGGAATTCATAAAAGCAGACGAAGGTTATATGACCTTTACCATGAAAGATCATATAATCCTTCTGATGATTTTAAAGAATATGTCAAAAATTATTCTAAAATGTTTAAAAAAGTTTGCTCCACAGCCAAATCGTTACATATTAGCAACAAAATTAAGACGGCTAAGAATAAAATTAAAATGACGTGGAGTATAATTAACAGCGAAACCGGTAATGAAAAACCTCGTAACTCAAACTATCAATTAAAAATTAACAATGAATTGACTAAATCAAATCAAGAAGTCGCAGCGGTGTTTGAGAAATATTTCACTGATATTCCTATTTTGACAACAGAGTCTTTGAATTCTTCTCCAACTGTAGCCGAGTCATTACTCAAACAGAATGTTAATATCTGTTTAAAAGAATTTAGATTTGAAAAAGTATTACCGCAAGATATTTGTGGGGGATTTCCGTGACAGTTATTGCGTCCATAATAAATTTAATTGCACCTCATCTTGCTATTATTTTTAATACTTGTATCGATTCTGGTGTGTTTCCTGATTTAATGAAGTATAGTAAAGTTATACCTTTATTTAAATCTGGTAGTACATTGGACCCCGCTAATTTTAGACCTATTTCTGTACTACCAACTCTTAGTAAAATTTTTGAAAAAATTATTTTGGATCAATTGTTAATTTTTTTTAATACAAATAAATTACTTCATAAAAACCAATTTGGATTTACAAGGGGTCGCTCTACGCCTGATGCTGGCGTTGAGCTTATGAAATATATTTTTAATGCCTGGGAGAATTCACAGGATGCCTTAGGTGTTTTCTGTGATCTTTCCAAGGCTTTCGATTGTGTTCATCATGAAACATTAATCAGGAAACTACAACATTACGGTGTAAAAAATTTGGCGCTTAGACTTATTACTTCATATTTAAGTAACAGAACTCAAAAATTCGTGATAAATGGTAAAGGTTCCTCCGGATCGGTAGTATCAATGGGCGTTCCTCAGGGCTCGATTCTTGGCCCATTCCTGTTTTTAATCTATATTAATGACTTACCTTATCTTGTAGGGGACAATCACGATATAGTATTATTTGCTGACGATACCTCTTTAATTTTCAAACTCAAACGGCAGTTAATTAATTATGACGATGTAAATAATGCTCTATCGAAATTAGTACATTGGTTTAACGCCAACAATATGCTCTTGAACGGCAATAAGACAAAGTGTATTAAATTTACAATACCTAATGTAAAACATTCGAATACCAATGTGCTATTAAATGGGGAGGAGTTGAGTCTTGTGGATACCACTATTTTTCTCGGTATTACTATTGACGCGAAACTTCAATGGGGCCCCCATATATCTAAATTAGCAAGCAGACTTAGTTCTGCAGCATATGCTGTAAGAAAGATTAGAAGTCTCACAGATGTTGAGACAGCTAGATTAGCGTATTTTAGTTACTTTCATAGCGTAATGTCTTATAGAATTTTGCTATGGGGTAATGCGACTGATATTGAAGCTATATTTGTTTTGCAAAAGAGAGCCGTTCGGGCGATTTATAACCTAAATTGTAAAGAGTCCATCAGACAAAAATTTAAAGAAATAAACATATTAACTTTGGCATCGCAATATATTTATGAAAATCTAATGTATGTACATAAAAACATAAATAGCTTTAATAAGAATAAGGATGTGCATTCTTTAAACACTAGGAACAAACATAAGCTTGTAATACCAGTTACTAGACTCCACAGAATCAGTAATTCATTTATGGGGCAATGTATACGCTTTTACAACAAAATCCCAGAACATATTCAAAGTTTATCAATAAACAAGTTTAAAAGTTTTATTAAAGAAAAACTGTACAAAAAGGGTTATTATAATATCAAGGAATACATGAATGAAAATAACCCCTGGGAATAAGGTGATCGCCACCATGCTGGTTCTATTAAAAATCATTTAAAAATTGTATAAATGAAATTATTGTTAAGTGAAATATGTTTGAAAAAAAAAGTCCCGCTGGGTTTCTTGCTGGTTCTTCCCAGGACAGAGGTATTTTCCGAACCAGTGGTAAATAAAAAATGACTTTCAATAAGAATTATGTAATAATCAATATTGAATAAAAAATTATTCTATTCTATTCTATTCTGTGACAGTCGCTTAAATGCTTTCAACTCAAAATCTCCTACTTTAATTTAGTTCACTCATAAAACACACAATAGGATACATGAGGGTAATATTATGGTCATCCGGTTAATACGGTCACTTTATTATAACTTAAAAACTACAGAATTGTTTGCATAGATGGCTCTGTGATACGACAGCTCTTCTTCAGTCAATCTAATAATAAAAGGTCAAAAGGACGCTACTTTAACGAAGCAACTTTGACAGTTGACGGTATATGGTATAGTATATAATGTCATTAACTGTTTTTTATATTTTGATTTTCCAAGTGTTTGTAATTATGGCTAAAGCTTGTTTGCTATTTTTTTCTTAATATATTTTTTTTATAGAAGAGGGGGCAAACGAGCATGCGGCTCACCTGATGGTAAGTGACTACCGCCAACGAACAACGAACAACTGCAACACCAGGGGAATTGCAGATGCGTTGCCGGCCTTTAAGAAAGGTGTAATCTCTTTTCTTGAAGGTTCCTAAGTCGTATCGGCCCGGAAAAATCGCTGGTGGTAATCGATTCCACAAGGAAGTTGTGCGAGGGAGAAAACTTCTTCTAAATCGCACAGTGGCCGCCAATCATCCAGATGGTATGGATGGCAACACGAGTTTTGTCGCGATGTGTGACTAGCCGCTCCAAAAAGCCGAACTTTTGGCCCTAAAAGCCGGACAGTAATTTTCAGAAAGCCAAACATACCTTTCTTAGGCTGTGCAGCCAAAAAACTCATCAACTCCAACCCCCCGAGAAAAAAACTAAAATACTCCGTTACATACGTTAGTTGTTAATTAGTCAATCACAGCACAGTTTCAAGTGTATACGTTACTTATTTATTTATTCTGCAAGCGATGCGTACAACGCGTTACACTAACAAAAAGCCTGACAAAAGCTGGACAGGCCGGACACATAAAAATTTGGCCGGACATAACCCGAAAAAACCAAACATAAAGATGGCAACCCTATCCGTGATAGATGCGATAAAATACGCAAAGAGATGCAACATCTCTACGCAGTGTCAGTGTATCGAGCCGATCAGAAAGAACTCGGTCGTCGACGATTCGAATCGCTCTGCGCTGGATGTGGTCAAGTGGAAGGAGCTGGCACTGGGGTGTACCGGCCCAGAGATGAGAACAGTATTCCATGTAATGCCGAACTTGCGCTTTGTAAAGTTGCAAGCGACTTGCCGGCATGAAATACTGTCTCGTTCTGCTGAGCACGCCAAGCTTTTTAGAGGCCAATTTGGCCTTCCCTTCCAAGTGACCACGAAACTACACACTATTCGATATGTTGACGCCAAGGATTCCGATGCTAGCTGAGGCAGCAAGGGGAGTGCCTTGAAACTGAGGAGATACGACAAAGGGGTTGTTTTTAGCGGTAAACGCGCAAACTTGTGTCATCTGGGGATTGAACTGGACTAGATTTGGTCGCCCCCAATCCGAGACTTTGTTAAGCAAAGACTCAACTTCAGACACAAGTTTGGCCCGGTACTCGGCGACGTTTTCCCGATAAATATTGGCACGACCAGTATATAAGGCATCACCAGTGCTGTCATCTGCATAGCAATGAATGCTACCCGTTTGTAACATATCATTGATATGTTAATAAATTAGTTATAGTAAACGACTTGGTTTGTTGTTTGTTTTTGTCTCTATCCTTAGTTTGGTTTTTATAGGTCGGCCAAACTTAAAGTGAATATGGTCACTTACCTTACCTTATGGCCCTCACGTACCTTACCTTATTCAAGTTTCTAGAAAAAGGTCTTTCTCTTTCTAGAAACTCTACAATTCTAATTTAAATTGATTGAGTCTAAATTCTGAGTAAATTTTAATAAATAACGAAGAGTCCGACTTTTCCAGAAAGTATGCTCGGTTAAAGAGTAAAGGCGCGTCGTTTTTATTGAGGTCGACGTAGTTTGTCACAGGTTTTATAGGCATACCTGCGCGATATCAAATATTTATATGACAAATTCGGCACGCGTTTGCTCATAAAAATGCGCTACAAGCCAATAAAGACATCGCAGAAGGTAGTGTTGTAATATTTTGCCCGTGCGTTAAATATTATGATTGTCAATAACATAATCGTGATATTTTAAGAGCTTTATTCTTGTTTTTTTTTCATAAACATGACACTAGGTTACATTGATACGGGTATTATTCGGTGTCATTTTCTTATGTCGATTTAAGATGTTAGACATTTTTATTCTTTGTTCTTATTCTACTTAGTTTTATACTTATCGAAATAAGAACTCTCTAATTTCTTTTCTCTGTTTTTTAAAATGTTACAAGAAAGTGAAAACCTTTGTGTATACGGTATGTACGGTATATGTATACGGCGGTTTACATAAATTGCACATTGGAAAACATCCAAGCCCGGAACAATAATGATTTATTGGCTTTACCACAGAACAAATAATAGTCTATATGATTAATAATAGTTCATTGTTGTTATGAGCTTGCGGCCCTGAAGATACTGAGCTGTGAATTATGATACAAGTCGATGAATATTAAAATAATTGTTTGTAAGTGTTTGCTATTAAATAATAAATTACACGATCGTCAAAGTGAGTACCATGCCAACACCAATATTGTTCTTTTAGAATTCAAGGGCAATGTAAAACATTTCGTACTTCATAATTTGTGAAGATGTTAGGCATGTCTCATTTCATTTTTAATTTCTTTCATAATAATTATTATTTATAAACACATGTAAATATTATTATATTATATGTGTATATAAATAATAAATATTAAAATAATTTGGAAATAGTAAAAAAGTTTCATAGATGCGAGTTATAACTCAGAATTAGATGATATATATATATATATATATATATATATATATATCTGTGGTGTTTAGGAGAAACATGATATGTATGTACAAAACACATTTTTTCAGTATGGCACTTTAAAGGTTTTGATTAGATACTGACTGAATTTGTGACCTATTTAAACAATAGAAGAAATATAACCATTGCATATTTTAAGCTTTATTAATCAAGTTTTTATGGCAATTATAATTATTTTTCAAAACATAATTATTTTCGAGAAATAGGAAAAACAAAAAAAAACACTTAAGTTACATATACCAAATTAAATTCAGCAGAAATGAATGAAAAATTCTAGTACTTATCTGAACTACATCATCATTCTATTCTTAATTTTCATCACTGTGTCTAAAAATCGTGGTATACTCTATCTATATATAGCAGAAGACTCATTATGTCATGATACTTTTTGGAGCACATTGGTCTCAAATATGCTAGAGGTGGGCACATATCATGTCCTCACTTATGATCCTTCATCGAGTAAATTTCTAAAACAATAATGCCTGGTGAAGTTATTACTGGATTTGTTATTATCTCAATTTTATGTTCATGCGAAATATGATTTACATGGGGTGCAATTCAAAGTTCGAAATGTAACGATGAGCCAGGAAAATGTTTAATTTTAACACGCTATGAATTGCGTGAATCAGTCCTTTTTGTGTTCTAATGTATTTATGAGTGTAGCAGTTTTGCTCTGAATGTTGTATGATCAACAGAATTGGTGTTTGATGTTGAGGGTTGGCTTTGTGTGAATCTGGTTGAAAGGACAATGTCGTACGAGCCCATGCCGCGCGCGGCTGGTTGAAAGGACACATTCGTCTGGTCCAGTCTTATAAATTTTTGATGTTGATAGTTGGATTTGTGTGAAGTTAGTCGAAGGGACAATGTCGTACCGGGCCATGCCGCGCGCGGCTGGTTGAAAGGACACATTCGTCCAGCTCAGACTAATGAATTGTGGAGTTACACTGGTCGAAGGGAGGCACCCGTCCGATCCAGTCGGGTTAGTTGAACAAAGTACAGATATCAATATCGTCCGGGCCAGACCCGAGCGGTTGGTCCTAGGCACATATTAGTTTACAGCTGTAAACTAGTATGTCTCTACGACCAATAGCCACCACATACAGCTGTATATGGTGGCTTGAGAGAAAAGTGCTGTCTGGTTCACGCCTGATCAAAGGAACGCACGTTTTCGATTATTGTATGATTGAGGATGTTAGTATATTTACAGGAGGGTATGTTTCGTTAACACCACCGAAGTAAGAAAAGCCATACTGTCTCAAGGAAACTATAAGGCTCCCGGAGACGATGGAATAACAAACGAAATTCTGAAAGGTTGCCTAGACCATGTTATAGAGGCCATCACAAATCTGTTCAACTATATTCTTACTGAAAAGATAATACCAGAACAATGGACATCATCAACTATCATATTGCTCCATAAGAAAGGCAACAAAGCAGAAATAAATAATTAAAGACCGATCAGCTTCATATCCAACCTATACAAGGTATTTTAAAGGTAATACTAAACAGAATCAGCTCAGTGTTGGATGAAAGTCAGCCAAGGGAACGAGCGGGATTCCGGAGTGATTTTTCAATAATGGATCATATTCATGTCGTTAAACAAGTTATTCAAAAAAGCAATGAGTATGGAAAAAATACTATATGGCATTTGTGGACTACAATAAGGCGTTCGACTCTTTGAGGCACACATACATCTGGGAAGCTCTGCGAGCACAAGGAGTACACCCAAGGTATATTAGGGTAATAAAAAAATTATACAAAGAATCAACATCAAAAATTCAGACAGAAATGAAAGGCCCAGTGTTTAAAATAAAAAAAGGAGTACGACAGGGAGACCCCCTTTCACCAAAATTATTTTCGGCGGTATTGTAGCATATTCATATTCAGGAGAATTAGTTGGGACAAAATTAGAATAAATATAAATGGCGAAAATCTTAATCACTTAAAATTCGCAGACGACCTGATTCTGCTCAATGAAAATCAAGAAGGCTTAGGAATAATGTTAACCCAATTAGAAAGAGAAAGTAAAATTGTAGGGATGACTATGAATGTAAATAAAACAAAATTAATGACAAATTACATAAAAACACCTATCTTTCTAAATTCGAATCAAATAGAGTATGTCGACGAATATACATATTTAGGACAAATTATTGCACCAAAGAATCAGATACAGAAGGAAATAAATGTCAGGATACGTAAAGCTTGGAAAAGATTCTGGTCCCTCAAAGAAATTATGAAGAACCCACATATACATACCTCATAGAATACCAGCGTGAAGTAGAGGTTTACTTCTGCGTTTCGCTTGGTGAGTGCAGGTGGCCGGAGGCCCTTTTTACTGGAAATGAGGCATTCCATCCTAGTCCTCACGGGCGGAAACGCATCTGCATTTTGATCTGTAACAGAGGATAGATGTAAATGTCTATGGGCCGCAGCAACCACTTACCATCAGGTGGACTGTGTGCTCGTTTTTCACCCTTATCCTATAAAAAAAATATACTCTTAAAAGACAAAACTGCAGTGTTCAACTCATGTATACTACCTTGTTTAACATATGGAGCACAAACCTGGGCCCTCACTAAGAATCAGAGTAGAGCACTAACAGTGTGTCAAAACAGAATGGAAAGAAGCATTCTAAACATCAAGCTACGGGACAAAATCAAACTTACGACTATAAGAAGCAAGACAAAAGTAACAGATGTCGCATACACAGTAAAAAACTTAAGTGGAAATGGGCAGGCCTTATGATAAGAAACAGGAGAGGAAAATGGACAAAAAATGTTACTGAATGGTACCCTAGAGATGGAAAAAGACGTAAAGGACGTCAGAAATTAAGATGGGAGAATGACATCAAGCAAATAGCCATAACAACGTAGCAAAGAAAAGCTGCAAATAAGGAAAAATGGAAAACCCTATGGGAGGCCTATGCCAAAGGGCAAGCTGATTTTTTAATTTTTTTCTTTTGATTGATTCAAAGTTATGAAGTAGTTAGTTCGCCGAGTAAATACCTCTTGGCACGTACATGTGACATGTCCTCAAAATACGAGATTTTATTTCTTAGAGCTGCAGATGTATGTCACTCGATGGTTTCGTCACCGTCAGGCCAGTGGTAAATCTGAACTTGAATTCCAATTAAAAATTTAATTATTACATTGCCCGGCGTCGACCTCGGTTTGCTTGCGTACTACAAAATTTACAGCGAGCACTTATCTTCTGACGCCAATATTATTTATAAAAGACTAGCTGGCCCAGAAGGCGTTGTTCTGTCTTTTCCGGCAGGAGGCGCGATAATCTTAATTACATTCCCATTCTCAACGTATTTTTTACTTTCAAAAATATAAACAACACGACTACACTATGTTATATGCTCTCAACATGACCTAAAAACTATGAGCATTTTCATTAGATATAAGTTTTACGCGGTTTCATTATGAATTCCTGCTACGTACATACATACGCTTCTATCATCATTTTGAATTTTTTCGTAGAGCTAATTATTTGATTCGCGTTTCTGTCTTGAGGCAACACTTGTTGGTATGTTTAATTTTAAAGAAATGATTTTGTTTTGTGGCGTGTAGTGGGGGTGTAGGAATATCCACTACCCCATATTATTTCGTGGGTGTCGTAAGTAACGACTGAGATCAAGCACAAATCAGAAGATGGGCAGCAGCGTCTTTCTAATCCCCCCCGAACGGGTTCCCGCCTTGTCGTGGCGGGGGGGCTTAGTAGCCGTGGCCTGGTCACCCACGGTGAACAAAGAGGAACCCCTTGGCTGGCCCGTGGTGTAGGGCCGGCCCGAGGTGGCCACTCCGAGTGGGCTTGACGAGCCCACTTCGGATGTGTGTCGGTGGGCTGCTGCGAGAGGGGTGTCCTCCCCACCCCTACCTCTGCAGCCGGGGTGGAGTCGCGGAGGAAGAGGAGTGTTGGTATGGCGATGCGCCACTCGCCCTATCCTCCGTGACTCAAACGGGGCCGCACCGTTGATGCGGTGGTGTTGGGGCTGCGGGGGGAGAGGAGTGCCGGTATTGCGAGGCGCCGCTCTCCCTACCCTCCGCAGCCGAATTTTGGTTGGCGGTGGAGCCATAGACCAGATCCGCCGCTGGGGTCAGGAAGGCTGGTGCTCCTGAATGCTAGTTTTTCCTGGCCCCAAGGCCTTCGCGCATCGGACACGGGGGCGTCCGTTGCGCATGTGAAATTGGAGGCCGAGGAGGAGGGCGCGCCATGTGTTCTGGTGCGCCTTACCGGAGAAGGAGATGGGGGAGGAGTGTTCCTCTCCCGAGGAGGGGCCGCCATGGGGCGGCCAGCGCAGGTGGGGCCGCGGAAGTGTGCGAAAGCGTTCCCGTGGCCCTGCCAATATGCGACTAGGGTGGAACACCATGGGGTTTTAGTCGGTGCGAGTCTGACATAACCCGTCCTTGCCCCCGCGAGGTGGGTATGCGTAGGCATTTCCCCATGTAAAAAAAAGCGTCTTTCTAATAATAACTAACATTAAAGAACTGCGACTGCCAACCCGCTTGCCAAGCGTGGCAACTGTGGCAAATATTCCCCTATGAGGTAATCTATGGGGGAGGCCTATGATTAGAAGTGGACTTTAATGGGATGTAACGGTAATGAATTTTGTGTTTGCATTATAATTACCTACATTTTTGATTATTTACAGGGATATAAAACATTTAATAATTTAAAATTAAAAATTTTGTACAGCCGACTTCAATATAAGTTATTAAGAATAACTCAAAAACTGTTGGTCTGACCTTGATCAAATTCATATGGGACAAGACGAGAAGTACCAGCTTTCAAATAAAAATAGAATCATCGAAATCGGTTCACCCAGTAAAAAGTTATGAGGTAACACACATAAAAAAGAACATACAGTCGAATTGAGTACGGTCTCATTTTGGAAGTCGGCAGAAAAGTACCGCAACATCATGAGTGCGCTAGCCAAACAAAACAAGTCGCTCATGTCATGGGGATGGCCTAGTCAAGCGTTGGACTGTTACGAGCTGATAAAGCAGAGGAAGGCTATTCTTTTAAACCACAACCTTCTTTTGTAGAACAAGAGAAATCAACTTATAAAAAAAGATATGTCTAAGATCTCTGTTTTTAAGAGGTTTTATTTTTCTGGAAGATTTATTTTTGACTTAGCTTCGGCATTTTTATTCACATCAAGTGTAATCTCATTATCAGTTAAGTACATATTGTGGACGGATTTCGGGTACCAATCTAATTTAAGAGAAAGCAACGAGAGTAATATTTTGTCTTTAGTATATTCTCATTTATGTAAGGATTTACTGCTTTCGGCTTATTTGGTAGACTTATTTTGGTTAGCGTAACGTTATTGGAATAACGAGGATAAATCCTATTTATGTTTCATGGATTCATATTAAAAAATAACGTCCTTCGAATCGATCTTCGACACTGGCGATAATGTACGAATTATTGGTAACAACCACGGCAAGAAGGAATCAATTGTGATATTGTAGTTCCTCATGTGTATGTCCAAACACACGACTTAATCAACCTGTGCCCTAAATAACGCTCATATGTTCGTTGATAGGTTAGTATTTAATGTTAAAAATATAAGGACAATTACAACAATTAAAAATCAATTTTAGCATGAAAAATTTCATCCATCCATCCCATCCATTAGTCTATAAACGTCCACTGCTGAATATAGAAACAGAAACAGAAACTTTTTTTATTCAATATAGATTATAAATAATAGTTATTGAAAGTCACTCTTTTGTTTAATTACCACTGGTTCAAAAAAAAACCTCTGTCCTGGGAAGAACCAGCAAGAAACCCAGCGGGACTTTTCTTTAAAATAACAGCTTACAATCATGTATGTTACACAAATTAACAACACAACATATTAGAAATAACTTGGTAGCGATCACCTCACTTCCAGGGGTTATTATCATTCATAAATTCTTTAATATTATAATAACCCTTTTTATACAATCTTAGTTTAACAAAGGTTTTGAACTTTGAGCAGTTAAAATTTTGTATATTTTCTGGAATTTGTTGTAAAAGCGTATACATCGCCCCTAGAATGAATTACTGACTCGATGAAGTCGAGTAACTGGTACTACTAGGTTGAGTCTGTTCCTAGTATTTACAGAATGAATATCACATTACATTTTCTAAAATGCATTGAGAGGCCAAAGTTAATAATAAATTTCCTTAGATTTTTGTCGCAGCAACTCTTTAGGCTTTAAATCATAAATAGCTCTTATGGCCCTCTTCTGTAAAACAAATATAATTTCAGTGTCAGCTGCGTGTCCCCATAGTAAAATACCATACGACAGTATGCTATGGAAATAGCTAAAGTAAATTAGTCTAGCTGTTTCAACACTGGTAAGATTTCTAATCTTTTTTTGCAGCATATGCTGCAGGACGAAATCTGCTTTCTAGTTTTGTTATATAGGGGCTCCATTGAAGCTTCGCATCTAGTGTGCTTCCAAGAAAAATGGTGCTATTTACAATAGTCAGTTTCTATCGATTTCCCTATAGATTGCCACATAGGGGATTTCAGTTTTTTATTATTTTCAGTTGTTATGAGTAAGATCCTGCTGCCAAATTATTGTATTAGTTCCGCTCTGTCGCCTATTACGATACGTTGTCTTTCTAATGACACCTAAGAAATAAAAAAACTGCGGTTGTCTACCCGCTTACCAAGCGTGTTAACTAAAGCAAATATCCAAGCGTGTTAACTAAAGGAAATATCCCCATTATGAGGCTCTCTATTGGGGAGACTTATGTTCAGCAGTGGCCTTCTGTAGACTGCAATGAATGGAATATATGTCACAACTGGTGCCCTATAAGTGATTCCTTATAATAACTTTTAGCCTAGTTCTTGAACAACAATATCAGAAATTAACTTTAATCTTGCTAACATCTTATGTCGTCTAGTAGTGGCGTAAGAGAATCCACTACCTCAGATCACCCTCTGGGTGCTGTAAGACGCGACAGAGGGAAACTGAAGCTGGAGATGGGGGTAGCGTCTTTCTGACAACAGTTCATTATAATAATAAAAAAGTGTTTGCTAATCCGCCGAGCGTGCGAACTATGTTTAGCAGTAGACTTGTGATGGTCTCTCCTTTATATTGGATGTATTTACTGTAATAAGCACCCTAGCAGGAAGATTTAAGATAGTCTGGATATTTTACTGTTTAGTGTAGTTTGAGGCGTAAGAGAATTCATCAAAACATTCCGTCACAGTCTCAGTCGTTAGAAGCTACTATGGGAAATGCCACAAACACCTTATGGTTTTCCAATGATGATGGAATGGGTGTAACCACACTTCTCGCTAAACACTTAGAGCAGGTACGGAAAACAGTGTTGAAGATGATAAACATCTGGTGCTGCGATCGGCAATCCACCTGCTAAGAATGACGATTATGGTACTTACTTCCTACAATAGGAGAGTTTCATATACAGCAATGGATTTTAATGGAATGAAAAAGATGAAAAAAAGCTCCAATCTTTATTTTTAATTATATTAATGAAAACACCAACTTTTGCAACATTTAGTGTTAAGTAATTATTAACACATTCGTTATAAATATTAGCTAATTTAACTCGTATTATGCGATATAGCTTAAGTAATATAGACTCTCAATAATCGTGAAAGTAAAGGTTACCGATGAAATAACTTTAAAAATGTGCAAAAACTTCACAAATATCACAGTTACTTTATGTTATACTAAAATTGTTTGATGTATGATGTAAATGCTGGGAGGTGGGACGTATCACATTTTCTGGTTATAGTATTGACATTGGATATCGAAATGCGATATCAAATTTTGAAAGTTATAAATTTCAGATATCAAAGCGAATATGCAAGTATACGTAACTATGTTTATTCAAACTTGAGGCGATACGATGTATTGTAGATGGAATTGAGCTGTAGATATTGAGTGCGTTATTTATTCATATATATTATCAAAATGCGTTAACTCTTATTGGTGTAATAAATTTTATAATCGAATCTATTCCATTAGAAATTCTGGTCCTCACTGTCAGGTTTACATTTGCATAACATTTATATATATATATATATATATATATATATATATATATATATATATATATATATATGTGTTTATATATATATATATATATATACAAATGTATATATATTATTATGACTGTTGTTAAATTAAGTTTAACGAACTTAGTAACATTCTATGAATGTGTTTCACAGGACTTCGTATGTGGAAAATTATATAGTTTTTATTAAATACCCACTTCCCGTCCCGACTTCACGCGGGTGATTTCTGGATCTCGACAACGGCGCCACCTACTGGGTTCGACTCTAAATCTAAACCATCCAGGGACCCACTCAAACACAATAAATTTTTCGTGAGTTTTCGCGCGACTAACGGACAGCAATTGATTTTCATACATAGCGATATCTAGAGTCTCTTTAAAGAGGTTTTAACAGAAATTAAAAAAGAAAACTCCATTAAAGTTCATGCACAAATTTATTTAAAACTGCCTTTGTCTCTAGTGAAAATACAAACGAAACGAAAACTTTTTATTCAAGCACTCCCCGATTTAATTTGCATTTTAGAAGCTATCGTATAATTTTATTGTATAAATTTTGTATCTTGTATCTATCCCACTAAGAACAAAAATTTTTGAGTTTATTTCAAGTTAGATAGAATTCATTGTTGCACTGATTTATATGAAAACATCTTTTCTCATTCATTAAAGCCATCATATTCTTCTGCTGAACACAGGCATCTCCCGTAGATTGCCTCAAAGGGGGGATATCTGCCTTAGTTGCCACGTTTGCTTTTTTATTATTATTGAATGGTTTTCAGAAGGACGCTCCTGTCTGTATTATCTTGTTTTAGTCGATGCGACAGAGGAAACTGTCGCCTCTTACGACATCCGCAGGATGACATGTGGTTGTGGATTTTCTTTCGGCGCTACTACATGGCATTGTAACTTTAAATAAAACCGGTCAAGTGCGAGTCGGACTCCCGCACCGAGCGTTCCGAACAAATCCGTAGGTATATAAGTTTAAAATTATTAAAAATATTTTTATTATATGATGTAATCAAAAATTTATTTCTTTTTGCAATTTTTCCTTTATCTGTGCTATGAAACGTTGCTTCGTACCAAATTTGAAGATCCTGAGTTCACGGGAAGTACTCTGTAGGTTTTGATTCCCTTGCGAATGTCGAAAATTTACGGCATAAACGAAATTGTATCTTGTGATTGCGTTGGCTTAGAAGTTTGACTTTTTCACAGCTTCAAGGGACAGTAGACTTGAGTATTTGATATAAATTTCAGCTTGATACCTCTACGCGTTCCTGAGAAAAAGGGTCTTGACAGAGACAGACAGACAGACGGACAACAAAGTGATCCTATAAGGGTTCCGTTTTTTCCTTTTGAGGTACGGAACCCTAAAAATAGTAAAACAATGGTTTAATATAAAAGTAGGAAGTCTAAAGTGGAAGTATATTTATGAAACTGAAGTGACAAACAAACTTTTATACTACATTACGGCAAGTGTCTACTACAATTCATCGACACCTGCACCCATCTTTAAACGAAAAAGATTACAGATGCGTTTTAACCTCCGAGGACTAAAATAAATCTTTAACCAGATTATATTATTATAGATATATATAAAATTTTTAGAGTCACGCGGCAGCTTTTGCTGTCGCACGGATGGGCCGGCTCGAACCGGGGTGGTACCAGGACCTCACAGAAAACCAGCGTGAAGTAGAGATTTACCTCTGCGTTTCGCTTGGTGAGTGCAGGTGGCCGGAGGCCCTTTTTACTGGAAATGAGGCATTCCATCTTAGTCGTCACGGGTGACAACGCATCTACATTTTGATTTGTAATAGAGGATAGATGTAGATATCTATGGGCCGCAGCAACCACTTACCATCAGGTGGACTATGTGCTCGTTTGTCACCCTTATCCTATAAAAAAAAAGAAAAAAGAAAACCTTAATGCCGTAATAAACTATTTGATAGCAGGAATATCTACCTATCTATTTATCTAGGAAAGACGTGCTACCACTTCGTAAGTATGAAACACTAGTATGAAATGGCAATAAGCCGGTTATGTAACTTGAAAAATTGACTTGAAAGATTTCGAATGCAAGTTTATAAAGCATAGTTAGTCACGGACACGGAGGTCGATGAATAGTCTCAGAATTCTAATATTTGAATTTCAAATATTTTCATCTGAGATAATGGTTTTGATAAAGGTTTTCCTAATTAGACGATATTTGCCTCAAAATCACTTCAGTAACATCTCAATAATAGTTGAATCGTTATTAGTATTTTATTATTACAAAAATATACTAAATATACAAAACGAAGCAACCATTAATTACTAAGTATGTCATTTTATTGATATTATAATTTTGCTTCTTCACTGTGGCTCATTATTATCTACCTGAGTAGTTCACCTATCAATAAACTACTACAACATAATATAATTCAAATTTTCTATTTTTCGCAATGTAACAAATTTCCTCGGTTTTCTACTTAAGGTTAAAAGTATTCAAAATGACATCACCATCACCACCATCACCATAAATGACAGATTATTGCCCTACTGTTGGGCAGAAAACGTAAGCACGCCATGTGACCATTCAAAAATGGTCGTGACCATGAATTGTGAGCATCACTCGTCACCTGAACACAAATTAGGTGATGTCGCGCGCTCAAAATGGATGTCGGGGCGGTTGTCGTGGAACCAAGAAACCACTCCTCATTGACGCGGTCATTGGCAAGATGGTTAAACGCAACACGGGTATCTTCCAGGGCGATTGTTTGAGTCCAATCTGGTTCTGCCTCTCTCTGAACCCTCTCAGTACCTTACTGGAGGGCTCCGGGAGGGGATTTAAGCTTCGGAAAGGAGGTACAAAAGTGATCCACCTTTTCTATATGGATGATCTCAAGTTGTTCGCCTCCAGTAGCTCTCATCTTATGGAATCGCTAAACATCACTTGTGATTTTAGCAATTCTATTAGAATGGAGCTGGGGACGGATAAGTGTGCGATCCTCCATGTTGAAAGGGTAAGGGTTGCTAACTCTAAGGGGATAGACCCATCAACATAAGGACCCTTTCCGAGGCTGAAACATACCGATACCGGGGTATGTCACAGAACATCAGTGTAGATGAGGCGGGTATGAAACGGTCAGTTTGCGATGTGTTTTATGGTCGCTTGATCAAAGTGCTTAATAGCCTTTTGTCCGGTGTGAATAAGACGCACGCATATAAAGGTTGGATGATGCCTGTTCTTATGTATACCTTTGGCATACTCAGGTGGACTCAGACCGAACTGAACGCACTGAACAGAAAAGTCCGCACTATAATGACGTCCCACAGGATGCATCATTCGAGATCGTCAGTAATGAGGCTGTACTTGCCGCGGAAGCATGGTGAGCGCGACTTTTTAAGCGCGCTTACCATGCATAATCGCGAAGTGTGCAGCCTCCGTAATTACTTTCTGACAAGAGCCGATGATCCATACTATAGGGACGTTATTTCTTGTGATAAAGGACTTACCCCTCTATCCTTAGCCAACGAGCAATGGCAAGACCCGGCAGTACAGAGTATTTCCGACGGGGTGACCGTATGGAAGGAGAAGGAGCTCCGCGGGAGGTTCTACAAGGCTCTACATGAGCCTTTCGTAGACACAGTCGCCTCCCTCCACTGGCTACGTTTCGGTGACCTCTTTGGGGAAACCGAAGGTTTTGTCTGTGCGATACAGGATCAGGTTATTAAGACCAACAATTATGGGAGACACATCCTAAAGGATGGCACCGTCGGCGTCTGTCGAGCTTGTCGCCATCCCGGTGAGTCACTTAGGCATGTCATCTCCGGTTGTTCAGCGCTTTCTAACTCTGAGCATTTGCACAGGCACAACTTAGTAGCCAGGATTCTACACAAGGAGCTCGCTCTGAAATACCGTCTCGTGGAGCGGAATCTGCCGTATTATAAGTACTTACCGGAAGCCGTACTCGAAAATGACCGCGCCAGGCTCTACCGGGACCAGGCCATCATCACAGACAGGACTATTCTTGCGAATAAGCCTGATATTGTGCTGATGGACCGGGCACAGTCAAGGATATTTTTGGTCGACATTACCATTCCTTATAACGAGAACCTCTTGAAAGCCGAAACAGATAAGCTGACAAAATATCTGGACCTGGCTCACAAGGTGACCGACATGTGGGGTGAATTGCCGGCCGAAATTATACCTGTAGTCGTCTTTGCGAATGGGTTAATTCCACTCATCCGCTCGGGTCATCTGAGGCGACTGGAACTCCGTGACGGACCGCTCCAAGCTCAAATTCAGAAGGCGGTGCTCCTCGATACCGCCCGCATCGTCCGCCGGTTTCTTTCCCTTTCCCCCTAACCCTCGGCCGTTTGGTCTCCCCTGCCGAGGGCTTCAATCTGGTTGGATTTTTATATATTTATGTATTTATATGATTTTATTGATATTTATGTACGTTTAATATGTTTATTTACAATATTATATATTTATATTGCCCACCCAGATGAGAAAACTTTATAGCTACCACATAATAATAATAATAATTTATTACTCTCACTTTGAAAAATTACACTTGTGTATTACATCTATTTTCAATTACAAAAAAAAATAAAAATAAAAAAAATCATGCAAACATGTTAGAGTTGTCAATTATAGGCTAAAAAATCGCTCTTTTCTTGTTTTTAAAAAAGTACATGAATGAGTGGTCTAGTTACAACGAAGGCAAAATTGTGCCTAGTAAAATTAAAAGTGTAAAAAAATATTAGTCTTACGTACAAGTACGTTGATGTATAATGTGTACGTAGTACCTATATATTGCCCCATACCTAATTACATAAACTTTGAAACTTTGTAGTATATAAAGGAAATAGGTACTCTATAAAAAATCCATAAGATAAAAAGATAAGATCCGCGTCGGAGCCCAAAACCATCGGAATCGGGTCGGGTCCCTACAAAAAGAATAATTCGTTCAATCAATCTCTGCTTAAGCGAACAACTCGCGGCATTGTGTGATGGTAGCAACAAGAACTACGAACAAACGAATATTCATTGAAAAAATAATCGACTTTGTATTAAATATACAAACGTCTATATTTTTAAGTGCTGGAATTGAACTTGCTAGAACCACAGCTGCAGCGTGGCTCTACCACGTATAAACTATTGCGAGGTTTGTCGATGTTTAATATAAGTATATAAATGTCTCTACGATACAGGAGAACTGCTGCATTATTGTGGTTATAATAATACATAATATAGTAAACCGAAAAACATTGTGTGGGTTTAAGAAATGTTTGTAAAATGTACAAACATTCCATAAACTTACACAAGCACACCATACAGCGGTTGCACGTGAAAAATTACACTAATGAAAGAAAATAATGTTAAAAATTAGCAATAGTATTGATGAAAATTATCCTTTACACTAAACTTAAAATATATAAACATTTAAAAACTCCCATATTTTTGGGATAATTCTGTGCCGCTGGTATTAGACGCGTTTTGCACACAAACGCAAATGCGATACGTAATATACTCGAGAGCGTGGCGTTCACTCACACGCGTATAAAAATTGGCTTCACGATTAATGTTGCGTTTTGTATTGAACACGGAATCTAGACTTTTTATATAATCTAAGGCCGGCCCATTGTCACTTCAGCTTACTAGTCCGTTGGACTATGTCGATCACTTTGGTTCTACTGCGGATATCCACAAAAATGTTTAGGTGACATATTTTAAAGATACATAAAGTTGTATCAGTATTGACATTGAGACTGGCCTTCGTGAACGATTTTTTTATCTGGATGACATTATTATTGTTATGACGAATATAAAAATGGAGCGCAACATAGATCCCTTTATCTTACAACTTCATCGGTTTAATGATAAGATATATTATACGAGTTTTTATAAAATTACGTGATTAAATAATAATATCCCATAAAACAACGTAATTGATTGCATTACCCTATACTCTTGGAATGGAACAGAATAGAATCGTATTTATTCAATACAGTTTACAAGTAATTGTTATTGAAAGTAATTTTTTACCTTAAGGAAGCGAAGGTCAGAAACCCAGCGAAGGAAATGAAACGAGAAAGACATCAGCATCTCCCTGAGTACAATTCAAAATAATAAAATGCTTCGGTTCTGTCCGTCCGACAAACATGGCAACTATGGCAAGTCCCTCATGAGGCAATCTATAGGGGAGGCTTATGTTCAACAGTGGAATTTTGATAGGCTGTAACGAATGATGAATGAACCATTATGGCACAATCACAAGAGACCCTCGTGACTAGACATGTGTCATGCATTTATTTTAGTGACCCGATAATTCAAGTATTGATTTGTCTTACGGGTCAATTATTCAAATGGATTATTTCGAGAGAATCATTCACGATTGACACATATCTCGTGACTATGCTGAATTACTTCAGTAAAATCTCTTAACTTAACGTGTTGTGATGAACATGGATGAGAACAAGATTGTGATAGGGTGGGATGATGATTGTCAGTCAGTCTGGATAGATATCACACCATTATGTTTTTACTTTTGTTTTCTGGACAGAAGGATAAGAGAGCCAGTATTAACTGACAGCTCCGTAGCGTAGTAGCTGTGGTTGTGGTGGCACGTAAAAAATGGTTCATATGGCCTACAAATAATTGTTCTGGATCTGGATGTTTGTCTTTGTAAAATTTATGTATATAAACCGGTTCCCCGATACAGGAAAAATTTATTTTAACCTTTTTTTTTACTTTACACCTTTTTTAGTTGAAATTAATAGGTCTTCAACTTTTATTTTGAACATTTTCACATATCGCACACAATTATAAACACAAGTTATACTTCGGGTGCTGATAGAGTGTGTCCATTGTCTGTGCAATAGCCACTTAAAATTAGGTAGACTGTAAAAGAAGACAATACTTAAAATTCTTAAGCATAAGAGGTAAAATTAAATCAAAATTTTCAAAGATATGCTTATTTCCTTTTCATATCCCGTTGCAGAAAAATATTAAATCTTAGCCAAAATCTTTTATGCGTTTACCGCGTAGAGGAGTCTGTTCTTAACTGGAAATGGGTAACGAATTAAATGAGAAAATATCTCTAATAAAACAAACAACTCATAAATCAATAACTCCAATTTTAATATTGCTTTTTAAATAACTTCTTAATAAGAGGAAAAACGAGTGACTGTCTGCGTTTTACGGGGTCAACCGTAGTACAATCTTCAGCGCAATTACTAGTTTTTTTTTTTAATATACGCAACATTGGGTTCAGTGGTTTCAGAGGTTCAGATGATATCCTCATAATCATAATCACTCAAAACAGAATTATTTGGAAATTGTTGGCAAAGTTTAAAAATTTTCTGTTTTTATTTTTAACCGATAAAGACGTATTCCAACGTCTTAGGTTATTTTTTTCCATTGGAGACATGATATATTTTTTTTAAATATTACTTTTATTAAAGAAGTGTTAATAATTTCTTCATAACGTAACGGTGGAAATAGTTTTATTCTTTTAAATTATTTAAAGTCAGCTTTTACTTTTTATTAAAATAATTAACAGAATCAGGCGTTCCTTTGCGGAAATCCATTATATTAAAGTTGGAAAAACTGGGGGCACAGCAGTGCCCCCGCCAAGTTGAGCAAAAAAGCGGCACGGCCGTACCATCCTTTTCTCGAAGCAGTTCAGATCATTTCCGAAACCCTATAACTTCGTTATGGATAAAACTAGAAGCCTGAATTTTTACTGTAGTTTAAGAATTATAACTAGTCAAAGTTTCTTAATTTTGTCACTCACTGACTGACCGATCATCAAAACTCTAAGGCACTTCTAGCAGACATAGAAACTTCAAATTTGGAATACAATTATTGTTTAATATATAAATCAAGTAAAAATTTAAATATTTTACAATTTCGGTCCAGTTTTCGAGATACACCAACTGCATAAATAACTTTGTAATCGTATATAAACATATAGTATTACAAAGTTACATTTGCAGTGAATGAATCAGTGGACCTATATATTATGTATTATGGAACAATAGGTGTAAATAGTTACCTAGATATAACTATCTACAAAAAGAAAAGAGATGCCATCAAAAACATAACTTGTAAAAAAGCCAAGTCTCGCAACTCAGTTCTTCTACCGTAAAAAGTTGTGAGATCCATGCAATGCCAAGTCGGTTAATTTGTTCAGTCCATAGATTGATACATAGATTGACTTGGCAATCGCATGAAAACACAATATATCTCATAAGTAATACATATATATTAAACTAGATTGTTTAGTGCGATTGCCAAGTCAATCTATGTATCAATCTATGGACTGAACAAATTAACCGACTTGGCACTACATGGATCTCACAACTTTTTACGGTAGAAGAACTGAGTTGCGAGACTTGGCTTTTTTACAAGTTATGTTTTTGATGGCATTTTACTTTGTCAGTATCCGCTAAATAAAATAAAATAATGTGTCTTACCTAGTTTGATGAGCACCTAACGCCCTCCCTCAATTGTGTGCACCATCCCCGTCACCACTAATCCCAGCACCACTACTCCCACCACCACTACGCTAGACTCTCGAGAGAGGCGAAACACGTGTCGTATTATCGTTAGTGGTGTATCTGTCCTAGTGGAGTAACTAGGTAACACATCATTTTAATTTATTGAGCGAATATTAGCAAAGTAAAATTTTCCCTACTTTAATTTTTATTAAAAGTTTTAGGCATTCGTATTTAGCCTTCAGAAATTACAGTGGATAGTGGAATAGGTTAGCATGTCTGTGAGCTACAGCATACACTTACTATCAGTTGGACAGTGTGCTCTTTTGTACCTTTTATTATATTTAAAAAAAACTTGGCGTATGTCTTTATACATTATGTATAGAATAAAACTACTTTTACGGATTTATTCGCGTTTAATTAACTTAGTTACCTTATTTTTTTTAATTCCCGACGTTTCGGGTGCTTTACAGCACCCATAGTCACGGGGTACTGAGGTGATTGACGTCCCGATGTCAGGGTTAACCCGGAGTACCTTCAGCTTTTTTAATTATTAATTTTGGTCCGATCTACGTAGAATGAACTTACTGTTTCTTGAATCCTTGCAGTGGTATGCTTGGGTTTAGTTTTAATTTTGCTAATTACAGGATCCCAAGCAGGTGGTAGTACCCAGCCACCCTCTATATTGAAATTAGGATGTTTATTAATTTCAATAGCCTCACGTATCATCCATGGCAGGAATAGATGTTCTTCCGCGAGAATTTGTGGTTTATCAAATCTAATGTAATGCCCGCCATTACATTAGATTTGATAAACCGTTTAGGATATGATCACAAACTGCAGACTTCCCGGAACGTTGGTGCTTCACAACAGCTATGTGTTCTTTTACGCGGGTTTTTATTGATCGTTTTATTTACCCTATAAATGAGAGACCACATTCACAATCAAGCTTGTACACTCCTGCATTGTAGAGGAATATTGCACTTGACGCATAGTAAGAACTGACTAATCTTCTTCGGCGGCTTGAGGAATGTTCTAATAGAAACTTGCTTCAAGATGTAGCCAATCTTGTCTGTGACACCTCTGAAATATGGCAGACACACTGACGTCACTGTGACATAGGCGCGGGACCCGAAGCTTGTTGTCGAGCAGAACCTGCTTGACATGCTGAAGCTCGGCGGCCAGATGTTTGCTGTCACAGATCCCTCGTGCTCTCTGCAACATTATTATGCTATAAATTTTAACAAAGTAAAAGCAAAATAGTTTGCTTTGTTATCTAGAAATCGAAAGCCTGTAAGAAATTACAAACAAAATGCCAAATTTATTGCATTGCCTCGTGCAATAACTTTGGCATTTTGTTTTTGTTAATATGGATGTTAAAGGTGACTTTGCAATGAATTTTTTGTATTTACTCCACAGTTTTCAAATCAAGATTTTAATTAGTAAGTGAAAATTATGTTTTCCATTTACATACTATATGAGTATGGTACAGAGTGTTTAGCCCTGCTAACACGCTGGTCAGAAAGAACCTGAGCGCAAAGCCGATACCCAATACCTGACTTTGACCCGATGGGGTTGGTCTTGGTACCAAACCCAATAATCAGTAGTCGCGCTTAGGACTATTAGATCAACGAGGCAGTTAAATTCACACGTTACATAGTAGGACGTTCAATTTAACTTGCACTTGAGGTAACACTTGGGGAAAAAGTTAATTTATTCCCCGGTTGATGTTGAATTTGTAGATGTATTACACCTTTGGTAAAAGTGCTACGTTTTGCGGTTATAATAAAATAAGTTTTTAAAATATACCATTCATTAATTTATTCAGTTCAGGGCGTGGTGTATCTCAAAATATACACCACGCCCTGAATAATTAGCATTATGTCGAATGGGCTTGCAGCTTTCCCAAATTCTCGTGTTTAATTAACAAAACGCGGTTAATTGCTGTTACTCACGAATATTGAGGAAAAACTATAACGATGTTTGTATAGGTTGATATAATAAGTATTTTACTATTAGAATTACTATTATTATACACTAAAGCATAAAATTACCATCGTGATTTAGCGCACGAAGGGTATAAAAAGAAATATACATTTTTATTCATAAAAAGCTTGTAGAGCTTTCAAGGCTTTCATATCACATAAAATAACTTTTTATACAACCTTAATCTACTCTTTATATAAAAATTTAACGTAGATGTCAAAATATAAATAAAGTTGTTTATGAATTATTGGAATTCAAATCAAAAAGCGGTTCATGTCATGTCGTGTTCAGCCAAAGTGAGTAGTGAACTCACCGAAATTTATGCGGTAGAGACGACCCATGTCAAAATCATGTCGTTTACATTAATCTCATATTCAAAATGTTTTGAATAACCTGAGGGAAGGCACGGACAAGGTTCGAGATTTAAAGATGTAGGTATTTACAATATTTTAATAGTTTCATCATTATTTACTTTAGATAAGTCACCGAAAATGCAACTGTATTATATTTTAATATACTTAAAAATGTCTAAATCACGCGTCCTATGCTTAACATGTTATGTATAACATTTTGATTATCCGATTAATGTAGACAGAACGCTTTTGACGAGGGTCTTTACCCTTACGTAAAATTTTATAAATTTTATCAAAGTACAATAAAACTCGACAGGAATGTCTTTTATTTAAGCGTCACCAATATGTGCTTCCAAAAATATGAGAGGTAACATATTCAACTTTTGTAAAAATATTAAAATATATGACAATAACCTAACTAAACTGATAGATATTCGTATTACGGTATTTTAATACATATAGATTATGTAAAACCACAACAGTTTGTGATAAGCATCTTCATTTCCAACTCAAAGTATTATTTAAACGTAGAAATCGTTTGCTTTGGTTTCTAGGTCATTTAAAGTTGATGTTAAACTAAGTTCTTATGTCTATTTATAATAAATGTAAGTCGAATGTTGGTTTTGTCAAAAATATTAATTTTACCACTTCTACCTGGTTCTTACTTGGTAGAGAACTAACATTCAAAACTAACGGGGAACTAACATTCAAAAGGTCATCAACATTTTGTTATTTATAATATTTACTATTGCGCCAATTTTTTAATCCATTCCGCCGTTCAAGTAGTCTTTTGTAAAAATGGCATCAAATTTTTTTTTTAAAAAATGCCGATCATTACGAGATATTATTGAAATCATACTTCTTCTTGGAGCCAAGAATACTTTGATAAGTGGCGCAAAGACAATTTCCCTTATTTTATCAGCTCAAAAGGATGACCATTTCACTCGTCTGATCTGAATCTGATAGATCATCATTAAGGGCAAGCAATGGCCTGTACTATGCGATAGAAATATTGATGAGCTATAATGGCAATTTTTTATGGGATTGGGACAAAATATTCGTAGATGAAGTTTGCCGCGATAAGGGAGATTATTTTGGAAATTAATAGGGATACCTTTCGTAATAAAATTGTGTTTTTCTATTTTTTTAAGAAAAAAGTAATAGTAAAGTTACAGCCTTTATGCTTCCCACCGCTGGGCACGGGCCTCCACTCACTTCTGAGTGGGTTTTAGAGCAATGAAGTATCCGCCTTGCTGACCCAAAGGTGTTAGGGACATCATATGTCTTCGAAATATTTAAAACTTCAATTAGAAGAAGAATAAGGGTGACAAACAAGCACACAGTCCACCTGATGGTAAGTGGATTTTGTGGCCCATAGATATCTACATCTATCCTTGATTAAGGATCAAAATACAAATACGTTGCCACCCCTCAGAACTAAGATGGAATGCCTCGTTTCCAATAAAAAAGGTCTCCGATTCTCTAAACTCACCATACGAAACACAGCAGTATTGAGCTGCTATTTTACGCTGGTATTCTGTAAGTGTGTATACACGATATGGCTAGGATTTCAAAAACAAAATTGTATTTCTCAAAAAGTAAAAAAATGGATACTAATAACCAAGTAGGATAATTAACTATGTGGTATTTCGTAATATAGGATATCTCACGATAAAAACACTGAGTCAATTTTTTACGAAGATAGTTTCTAAAGTATATATTTTTTTGTTGATCAGATAGGCGAGAGCAAAAACTGTGCCATACTTATTGTTAGTTTTCGTTGAAATTTACCTCGCCTTGTCTGCAAATAAGTCCATCGAGAGCTGAAGCGCATAGTCGAAACATATTCACTATCATATTATGAATATTATGTGTGCTAGGAACATTAAATATATGACCTAATGTCAAGACAAGCTAAATAAATTAAAAAAAAAACAAAGAATAATAAACATTAATTCATTTTAAAAGTTCAACATCCTTTCTGGGTTGTTGTAACTTTGAAATAGAAAGACTTTTTAAAGACAGGAAAGCTCCACTGCTGTTAAATATTTTGTGCTTGACGCTGAACGTACTTATGAAAACTAGAAGAGCCGTGAATTAATCATTTAAAATTGACGGCCATGTTCACTTTGTCCTTATTTCATTTTACAAACTTATTTTTATCTTTTCCTTAACAGACACTTACTGAAAGCCAAAAAACAAAATTTTCATGCAGTACTTAATAATTTTCGTCTTCCATGTTGTATGGAATGAGTTTTCGTTTAATTCTGTTCTTATAAGTACTTGATATCCTTAGCATTGACTTTCCTGCTATTTACTTTATTCCGTCAATTTATTCTACCAAAACTGTTTTCGTAAGAATGGACTTGCCAGGTTAAGTTCGTTGAACTATTTGCATTGTTACAAATATTTAATCTAATATTTATCCTGTATTTTTACCGGTGTACATGTATTCCGTATTGAATATCACAATACTCACATTTTGTTACTAAAATGCTTCCCCGTAGAGTTCCTATATATGCAGATAGAATAGATAGATAGGTACATATCTTTATTGTTTACAAAATAAAAACATAAGTTTAAGAAAAATTTATTTCAGTGTTCTAATTGGTCATTCTATTACTAAAAGCGATTTCTTCTTATTCTCTTATATGTAATGTGAATATGGCTCCTTTTGGTACATATATGTTAATTTTTCAATAACTTTACTACAGCATCATCCATCGGATCCTAGCATAGCTATGAACCATAATTTCGACAAAACAAATGTATGCATTTTACACGTGGTGGAGCTATACTGCAGCTCTATTATAGTTTAGTACGTAAGAGTCGAATGGACAAAGGAATAACCACACTCTCACGTAATACTGGTGTAAAATGGCAGTTAAATTCTGTTCTAATTCGTATGGTGAATGTAGAGAACCGAAGACCCTTTTCTTTGGAAACGAGACATTCCATCTTAACCTTCAGGGGTGATAATTAAATTCAACATTGGTAGAGCCACGCGGCAGCTTTTCCTGTCGCACGGATGGGCCGGCTCGAACCGTGGTGGTACCGCGACCTCACAGAAAACCAGCGTAAAGTAGAGGTTCACCTCTGCGTTTCGCTTGGTGAGTGCAGGTGGCCGGAGGCCCTTTTTACTGGAAATGAGGCATTCTATCCTAGTCCTCACGGGTGACAACGCATCTACATTTTGATTTGTAATAGAGGATAGATGTAGATATCTATGGGCCGCAGCAACCACTTACCATCAGGTGGACTGTGTGCTCGTTTGTCAACCTTATCCTATAAAAAAAATGCATCTGCGTTTTGATTATTAAACAAGGATAGATGTTGATGTATATGCATGGGCCACAGCATCTTCTTACTATCAGGTGAACTGTTCTATATTGTTGTATAATGATCTCATTGGATCATCGAGTCGTTCAGAAGTAACACGCTTACGAACGGACAAACATCAACGATTATATTTATATAAATATTAAAGACTGTTCCATTTACATACATAAAATAAAACGTGTTAAGAACGTTGATTCATGTCTCCTTTAATTTGAAATACGAATGCATTTCCCTGAAGCTGCAGTAAAAGTTTATTGTGTTTTCTATTATATTAGAGTCTGAAAAAAGTTAACGGTATGTGAATAAACTACAAAACAGCAACCAACTTTAAACAAAGCAGTCCACAGAAGCATAGTATAAAGAGACAGAAGCGTTGTCGCCTTCATATTGGACAAGTAAAAATCGTCTTCAAAAATTAAAATAGAAGAATAAAATAAAAGTCTCTCTCTTTTACTACTTTCTCTTTTTCATTTTCATTTTCATTTTCATTATCCTCAATAAAGAATCAAAATGTAGATGCGTCGTCACCCGTGAGGACTAAGATGGAATGCCTCTTTTCCAGTAAAACGGGTCTCCGGTTTTCTACACTCACCATACGAAACACAGTAGTGTCAAGCTGCCATTTTAGGCTGGTATTCTGTAAGAGCGCGTTCTTCCCCGGTCGAGCCGACCCATTCGTGCTACAACTATACTACTAATACAGCATGGCTCTATCACCTATAAAATTTTTATTCAAAGTTTAATTTTTACCTTTTGGACTAAGCAAGATCACAAGTTCAATGTAACATCTGGAATGTCCTCTAAAATATTAAAAAAAGCCTTTTCCCGCTTCCCTATTTTCAATCCTTAGATGGAATTTTTTTCTTTAAATTTAAATTGGACGGCCGTAGAAGTATAGCACTTTAAATTTAAAAAAAAAACTGAAATCGGTTCAGCCATTTGCTTGAAATCGTAAACGTAAACATATTAACAAATATATACGCTTTTTTAGAAGTCGATTAAAAAAATTAATGCGATTGAACTATTTGTGAAAATAACACGTGAAAACAATTTAAATAAAATCACTCTATGCATAAACATTATTACGTCCCTTTACAATCATTAATTAGTCCAATTAAAAATAAACGTTTACCATTATGTACAAAGTACGTTCTGAGCGCCATGCATTCACCGCCGCTCTGCATATTTTATTAGGTCATCGCTCTATCTTGTAAGGCAAGCTGCCCGAGGCTATAGGTACTTGTCAGTACGAGGATTTTTCTTTCCCTTAGGTCATCAATTGAAGCTTAATAGTTATAGCATTGACCAGCCTACTGATCCGTAGGGCTATGTTAATTATTCTTTTTATTCTGCGGATATGTTCTATATAGATTTTATAATACAGAGAAACCTTGAGCTGAAGGCTTAAAAACCTTTAAACCTTAAAGTTTCCTTTAGTGATTTTAAGCTACCTGATACAGCCAGAAGTGAAATATTATGTCCTGCTTCTGCATATTCTTACTGGCAATATGTACTTGTTGTACACTTGATTGGTATTATTCTGAGGATATCCATTCAATACTGTCTAAAAAGACTACTGATCTCCCTCACAGCTTGCCTCATAGAAGATTTTTACATAGTTGCCACACCTGACAAGCAACCGCAAGTTTTTATTTTAATTTAAATTGTTATCAGGAAGACGCTGCTGCCCATCTCCTATTCCTGTCGCCCTCTGTCGCTTTTTACGATACCCGCGGAATGATACGGGGTAGTTGATATCTTACACAGCCACACACGGTTCTGAGGTATTCGAGAAGAGAAAATTTGTTTCAATAACATACTCATGAAATAAAATCCGTTGTGCAATAAACAAAAGATGGCCAGGTAGTAGTGTAGTAGTGTGCTAGTGCAGATTTCGCTTGCGTGTGGCATTCATCCGTTTAATTATCACGGCTCTAGAGACTCACTAGCTCTCACCGTTAATTGGGAGTGAATACATACAGGCACAGCAACCCGTGGGCTGTACACTACATGCCATAATGCGGTACATAAGTAATTATATGTATTATTGTTTTACACTAAGGGCAGAGGGATTTCATTATGTTATATAACATGTAATAATTTTTAAATTACTTCTACTTTCTTTCTTAGTCTTTGTATAATTATTAATTCAGACCAACAAAGGAAGACGAACGCTGCATACATTTAAAGTAATGCCGAATCCTAGCCGAAATCTTGCAAAACTTATTGTAAGAACACGCCCTCATATGCACCTAGGACCATTCCATGCTCTTAATTCCATCCTCCATGATGGTCCTATAGAGACTACCGCACTTCTGGCTACCCAAAAGAGTGAAAAAGAAATCCGAAAGTCTTGTTTTAAAAAAAGGCAAAAACGCTCTATCGAAGAACTATGAACGGATTTTTCTTCTCAGTCGCTTCTACTTGCTGTATTCTATAGATATTACATATTATCACGCAGGCGGAGACGATAACTTCCAGCCTACCGAACAAGCCGGTTTTCGAAAAGGGCATAGTATCATCGACCAAATATATATCCCTCGAAAAATTATACAGAAGACCTAAGAGTACAAGCTGCTACTTTGTCTTTACGTAAGGAAACTGTGAGAAACCTTGATTCTATCGAAATTTGGGCGTAGCTACAGTCCCATCAGCGGTGCTAAGTCGATTGTTAGTATATCGATGCTGAAATTTTTATACAGTAGGGCTAAGTATATACTACTTTTTACGGATACAAAGTAATAACTAATTTTTATGGATTTTATCGCGTTTAGTTTTTTTGTTTTGTTCCTTTTTTTACTTACGGCACTTAGTAGTACAGCATGAGTAATGTAGAGCACATTATATGTATTTTCAAAATGAAACCTCTTTAAATAAATTATCCTAAATATTATTTTTATCGACACACATAAGAGCACACACCGGACACATTTCGGCACATTGTTTTTAGTTAAAAATCCAAAATGGACAAAAAATGGACAATGGCTTTGAGCTCGTTTATCACTCAGAATAATTATATGTATTTAAAAATTTGGAGGCGAAGTCACTTGAGCCATCCGTAATAACGAGACGGAAAGATCATTTAATCACACTTCTGAGATTATTTAAACCATTTAGAATAAGTATGTCATTAATGTTGACTAAATGATTCTAACAAGGGTCTACGGTGTCGTATAATTTTGAGGTAGTTTGACGCACTTTGTATTAGCACAATACTTACCTGTGACAACCGCTTTTTGGTTTGTAAACAACAAATCTCTGAAATATTGAGAGTTACTGGGAAGGGAATAGAATCAAATATAATTTTTACTCAATATACATTACAAGAATATTTTTGGATTGGCTTTTACTACTGGGCCGGAAAAAACCTCTTTTCTGTATATAACCAATAAGACATTTAATACATTAATTTAAATAGATAACAGCAGCATGAATTAAAAAGCTAAATTTATTGTTAATAAAAAACCAAAATAATTGTATTATAGAACTTTTTTTCTCCTTTTTATGATGTTTGTTTTATACTTATATATTAATATGATTCAACGTAGAAAAAACAAAAAGCTATTCACATAAAATCGGTATTTTTTGTTCTCCGTTAAAATTTATATTTTCATCTCTTCCCTTTTTTCCCTTAGGGTACGATCAACTACGCACTAACGCATTCTGAATGGATATTTCAATTCGTGTGTAGCGGCACTCAAAAAATGTACGCGAGCGCTGGTTTAGGTTGTTTTAGAATGACGTCATTCGGTTTTTTCCGTGCTTCATTTTGAATCCAGCTTGTATTCTGAAGCGAACTTAAGCAATTGAATTGTTGATTTCGGGTACCGAAACACGAAAAAGGTAATCGAATACCTAATCAGAAAAACTGATGTTTGCGCGTGGGTCTAGCTATATTTATTTTTGTTTTATTGTTAAGTTGTTGTTTAAAATATTTTCTTATTTTTGTATTTACCCATATACTGGGAGACATAAGTATACGTAATTAACGGTTATTGGAGGAAAATATACCGAATTTTAATTAAAGTACAATCTTATTTAGATAATATTTATTTTACCGAAAAGTACTTAGTCCTTAACTCATTAAAACTCTATATTATATGGCTTATCAAATGTTACTCCATAAGCTAGAAGAATAGAAAAGGAAAATATTGATATACTGCGTAGTCTGATAATATTGCTGGGTTATAAAAAATACAAAACTCTTTTTCTCATATATAAAAAATAATATATTATTCACGTTTTTCTTTTATATATGATGGAAACATACTAGGAGATGGGCAGCAGTGACTTCGTGAACAGCTCAAAATAATAAATAACTGCAGTTGCCCACCTGCCTGCCAAGCGTGGCAAGTATGGCAAAATCCCCCCCACGAGGCAAGCTATGGGAGAAGCCTGTATTCAGCAGTGGAATTTTATAGGTTGTAGTGGTGGTGGTTTTTACATACCGCTTCTCCCAAGTAGACATAAAATAATAAAATAAAATATATTATGTAATAATTATAAAATCCGATATATCTATCATCCTCTTTAAAAAAGAAGTATATATACCGCTGGGGAAACCATTGAAGTGATACTAATGATTATACATCTTGTAACTGACAACAAGCCATAGACATAGAATATAATGTACTGGCGTAAAACAGGCGACAACCTCTGGTTTCTGATGATGTTAGTGCTGTTAGCCTTTTGGCTTTTACTGCTTCATCAGACTCAGCTTCGGAGATGATACCACGAAATTATGCTGAGTGTTGTGATTTTATACCAAACCCACACACATACAGGGTTATTTTTCAAAGAGTAGTCAAATTTTAAACTTAAGTTCAAATATATAAAAAATGAAATGCCGTTATTGTTGTTTTTGAAAATACTTTTTTCTTTTACTGATTTTTTTTTATAGGATAAGGGTGACAAACGAGCATACAGTCCACCTGATGGTAAGTGGTTGCTGCGGCCCATAGACATCTACATCTATCCTTTATTACAATTCAAAATGTAGATGCGTTGTCACCCGTGAGGACTAAGATGGAATGCCTCATTTCCAGTAAAAAGGGCCTCCGGCCACCTGCACTCACCAAGCGAAACGCAGAGGTAAACCTCTACTTCACGCTGGTATTCTGTGAGGTCGTGGTACCACCCCGGTTCGAGCCGGCCCATCCGTGCGACAGCAAAAGCTGCCGCGTGGCTCTACCACATATACTGTTTTACGTATATTTGAAATTATCCCAAATTGAATGTGATTTTTGTGTTGCCCATATATAATTAGATATAATTAGATAGATAATTTCGAATCGAATCGCCCATACGTGCGCTCTTCTGTGTGCGATTCAATTCACAACGTTTTTGCTAACCGATCGTTCCTTACATACGAGTATGTGTGCAAGCGTAGTAAAATAGTAAGCGTTAGATATTTATGAATGGCAATCAGTTAAAAATTAAAATGATGCATTACCACACATTTTAAATTTAAAAGATAAAAAGGACAAAATGTTTGAGATTTTTCTTAATCAGTAATATAGGCATTACTTATTCTGAACCTTCTTTGCAAATTTGGCCGGTTATTGCAAAATAACCCTGTATAGCTTATAACTTATTACACCCTGTATAGCTTATAACATTGTTTAGTCGTATTTAGGATTATGTGTTGTAGTTATATTTATGTTGAATATCTTTTTTATAACATGCATTGTTGTTTATTTTTATAATTTAATTTCTTTCTTCCTTTCGAATACAACACTATTATGTCAAAGTAAATGAATAAAAAGACTTTAAAGTTAATATTATACAATTCCGATAATTTTCCTTCAATCTATACTTTAATTATCATAATTTCATATTTGAGATATTTTCAGATTGTTTTAGCAATATTTTTGCAGATACGTCAAAAAATTATAAACACTATTGCAAAAATGTGAAATAAAATGAACTTGAAAATAATGATTTATATGTATATTTTTTAAATGGTGCATTTTATCCTTTTAACTTCCCATTTCCCTGTATAAATATAATTCAAATCTGTATTTAAGTAACTACATTATGATAACTTATCGAAAATTCAATCATTCGTAAAAAAGACGTAACTGACAGACATAAAGATACAGAAATGACCACATAAGTGTTTTTCCGTTTTGCAAATTTTCGTACGGAATATCAATGACGTTAGTAAACCGAAGGGCCCAAGCGAGCGAAGTTTTAAGTTAAACATTTTTTAAATAATATAAATTGATTTCCTACACAAAAAAAAGTTATTCATCAGACTGTTCTTTATTTTCTTGTAATTACTTTATTACGTTTAGCAAGTTCTAAAAGTGTTATGTGACCGGTAATAGCTAGAGTAAGTACTCGTAATGTTTCAAAACTTACTTGTTCTAGCTATAAACCATAAATAAATTTACTCGCAATTTTGCTTGCAATTTTTTATGTCGTAAGGTAAAACAAATACATTGGTTTTAATAAATACTCTACTTTATTGTTTAGAATAGAATAGATAAGAATTCGTTATCAGTGAAGTGAATAGATATCTAAAATTCACATTTTAGAAAAATTTAAATATTAGATACTTTTATTAAAATAAACCGGTTAAAAATTTATCTGAAGATCGAATTAAAACAGAAAAAATAGTGCAAATAAAAACATATAAAAACCTGAGAAAGTTACCTGTGACAGATTAACGAATAGACTATGCAGGAGATCTTACGATAATCATAACCTTTATGAAGCACAAATATCCTGTCCTCCCGCCCGTCGAGGCAGTGTCACAGGGAAAGAGGAGTAGTTTTTATGGTCTTGCACAACTCGCTCTATCCTCCGTGACTAAACTGAGGGCCACTTCACTGAAACTGCGGCGGTGTTGCGGCAGTGGGAAGAGAGTAGTATTGGTGTTAGGTACGATGCGCCGTCCTTGCTGCCTCTACGACCAAAAAGTGGTCGGTGGATCTGGTCTATACCAGATCCAACCTCCGCGGGGACAGGGAATACTATTTCGTTTGTGTGCGTTACCGATCCGGGATAGAAATATCGTATCAGGTAATTGCGTAAAATGTGAGAAAGATCTCGTGGCTTCCAAAAAGTGGATGTGAAAAGTGGATGAAGCATTTCGTTTACGTCCGGCGTATAATAACTAGACAGAATATGAAAATAGATTTAAAAGAACGATATGTTTATCACTGCATCAAAGAAAACAGTGGACTTTGAAAATCTGATCATGATGAGGAAAACTGAAAATAATTAACCATACATTATTAGCAATTAATTAATAAATAAGCTTCGATTGCAAACTCATCTGTCTTGAATTTGCAATGTGGAATATGTCTTTTTGTTTTGTCCATTTATTGTGATAAATGTCGATTGTTTTATGCAACTACGAGAAACAAATGACGATCCACCTGACGGTAAGAGAATGCTTCGGCGAATAGACACCTACATCTATCCTTGATGAAGAATCAAAATTCAGATACATTGTCACCCCTGAACACTAAGAATGAATACCTAATAACCAGTAAAATAGGGTCTCCAGTTCTCTAAAATCACCACACGAAACCCAACATTATGCAGTAATACTAAAACAAAAGAAACCTCAATAATATTTTGGGGCTTTTGTGTATGATTCATGTATGATGCATTACATAACCGACCTGTTAAACGTACTGACTATGGCAAATGCATGGAGCATTTGTTTGTGTGTATGTGACACAAATCTGCGTATACCAGTGGATTCTAAACGGATTAATATAGTAAAAAGAAGTAGTTTTTATTCTTAAAGAAACGCATTTATCAAATAAATATATTACAGTAAAGCATTAATTCAATGCCATCTAGAAAAGAAAACCTTTTTAATTCAAGCAAGCAAAACTAGTCAGTTCGTGCCATACTATTTAAAAATATTATTTTCTTTCGTACAATAGCGTTTCTATATTCTGTTTTCTATTTATTACAATTTATCTCCCTGATGTAGAGTTATATGGAACATAAAACTTTCCCTAGCATCAGAGTGATAGGCGAAACGTGCTCAATTTATCATTTCTTGTTCAGTTATATTGGCGTTAGCTCTAGCAAAGCTTTTTTGAAAACGATTGAGCTCACTTTCTTCAACTTTAAACGCAAGATCTTAACTTTCCTTATGTTTCTTTTTTACTTTTTTAAAATTATCAAAGAAAGAAATAATGCGAAATAATTTTTCTAGACCTCTAAGTAATTAAACATTAAACACAATAGTCTTTATACTAACAATCTTACTAGTAGAATTATTAAAAACCGCTGTTCAATAATTGAACTACTTTATAAATAACATAAGATGCTCTTAGTAGGAGCTACTAACAGTGATCTTTTTTTATAGTCTGAGAGCTGGCGAAGAATTTTGGGAAGGTCCTTTTGGCAAGTTGAAATTGTGAAAAAATATAATTTGGTCAATAGGCGAATACAGTCCCGCTAACCTGGCAGAGCGTTTGCGGTTATTTCGTTACTGCGCAGCATACAACATTTGCAAAAAAAATGTCGCGGCATGTTGGCAGCTGATGGGGGCCCAAGCTATCCGCACTGTCATTGGTTATTGAGAAACCACGTGTTTCCAGTATAGTTCCGGCTCTTAGTTCACAAGAGTATTTTGTGTGAGAGCAATCCTTGCGTCGTGAAAAATTATCTAGTGTTTTTATATCTTTTTTAAAGATTTTAAAATTAAATACTTGTTTTGGCATTTAGCATGTATGTATGCTCATACGAGTATATGACCATGTAAATATATGTGTATGTAGTTTGAATTATTTTAGATCAGTGCTGTAATAATTTGTATAATAACTATTAATTTTAATCTCATAAGGCTTGGGCTTGGCAAAAAAATATGTTTTAATAATTACCGCTTCATGTTCTTAAAAAAGGTCAATACATGCTATCGACAAAAAACGTCTGGGATTATTTTCTTTGAACTATATTAAAACTAAATTAAAAGGTTAAAAAGAAACCAAGTTGCCAAAAAACTTTTTCTTTTTGGATATTTTTTTGCAAATTTTATATGCTGCGCAGTTACCGAAATAACCGCAAACGCTCTGCCAGATTCGCGGGACTGGCTTCGCCAACTGACGAAGTTAAATTTATTCACAATTTCTACTTGCCAAAAGGATCTTCCTAATATTCGTCGCCAGCTCTCAGACTATTACCTGAACAAAAACCACCAAGTAACATTTATTAAGAGCGTTTGGGAACCGAATTACACAAATAATAGTGAGGCCATGAATTAATTAATGATAATAATATTCATCATTTAATGATTTTTTATATTTACGCAAACACTACACATTGTATAAAACAATTTTTACGGATTCTATCGCGTTTTATTAACTTATTTTTATTAAATTCCCGACTTTTTGGGTGCTTTACAGCACATGGAAATGGATAATTAAACACATAAGTTAATTAAACACGATAGAATCCGTAAAAGTAGTTTTATTCATCAAAGTTTATTTTGCTACTTTCAAGCCCGTGTAGTGGCGGTATAAAAATATTCACAACCCTATATCATCCCGTAGGTATCGTAAGAGGTGACAAAGGAAAACTAAACAGAAGATGCAGCATCATCAGCTGTTTCTTTGGGAGAGGACTATGTTTAGCTGTTGACTTTTATAGACTGTGATAGAATACATCTTTAAAAAAATCCCGTTGCTTACAATCAGCTACTCGGTCCTCGATACATTTTCGGCTGTTTGAGTTGTTGCTCTAGCAATCCTTTGCAATGGCATTAATAGATTCAAAACAAAAAAAGTAATTTAAACTTTGGAATTAGAAAAAATTCAGACGACGTTCCTCGTGGTTGTAATCAAAATCTTGATGCACGGTGCAAAATTCATTAATTAAGCAGTGATGATCAGGTTTGATAGTAGTCCGAAGTCCAAAGATTGTAAAGCGCACTAGCTTAGCTTAACAAAAGCCTATTCACTCTTGCCTTGAAGAACCACATTGTAATTAAAATGGAAAGACATATGTTTGCAACTAATTCCACTTCTTCCCTGTACGCATGATGAACGATGAAGCATGAAAATTTATAGTGATTTAAATAGTCTGCAACGACGAGAATTGAATCAGTTTTATTTGTTTAAAAATAAAAAGGCTTGAAAACATAAATAGCCTACATTATTGCAACAATGTTAAAAACACAAATTTTATTAATAAAAAAAAGATACATTTTATCCCTAATTTCTATGTAATCTTTTATGATGTGTGAGAAAATGCTATCTTTTCCTGGTCATTACTTGTAATAGACGTGAGCTCAACCGCGACTTCTATTACGTTTTATACTGATCCTTGTTTTATCGCCTGAAAAAATATATAGAGCAATGAAATTATATACCTAAGTTCATGGTTTATACTTTCTTCTAATCCTGCAAATTCTTTTTTAATTTTTTTTTTATATTTAGAAGTAAGGCTGACAAAAGGGCAAAAGTCTACACCATAGTAAATGTATACTGTGGCCTAAAGACACTATATCTATCAATTTTTTATAGGATGGGGTGACAAACGAGCACATCGTCCACCTGATGGTAAGTGGTTGCTGTGACCCATAGACATCTACATTTATCCTCAATAAAGAATCAAAATGCAGATGTGTCGTCACACGTGAGGACTAATATGGAATGCCTCTTTTCCAATAAAATGGGTCTCAGGTTCTCTACACTTACCATACGAAACACAGCAGTGTTAAACTGCTATTTTACGCTGGTATTCTGTGTGAGCGTGGTCCTTTCCCGGTCGAGCCGACCCATTCGTGCTACAACTATACTACTAATATAGCTGCGGCATGGCTCTACCACGTACAAAATCATGGATTAAGAGTAAAAACGACTAACTTGAAATGTCTAGTTACCAGTAGAAGAGGTAACCGATTCTCTACTCTCACTATTATGAAACACAGTAAGTAGTATTATGCTGAAATTTGTCGCTGACTTTTTGTGAGAGCGTAGAGCCGAGCATTTCATGCGGCAGCCATAACAAAGCAACAGCGTGGGTCTACCACGAGGCTCATCTTTTCGGCTCAGAATCGCGATGGCGCTTAGTAAGCGCGTGTTCGATTCCCGCAAAGGACAAGTGCGTCGTTGTGTAGTGGCGGCGTCAGAAAATTCACTACTCTATATCATCCCCTTCCTGATAAAACACATAATGAAATACCTGCGACTACTTACCCACCTATCAAGTGCGGCAGCTATGGTAAATATACTTCCTATGAGGCATTCAGTGGGAAACCCTATGTTCTTAAATGGAATTTTTATGGGCTATAATTAATGAATGAATAAAAAACAGAACGAGTATTTGCACGGCTTACGTGGAATTATACCGAGTCAGCCTATAATTATATTTTTTATCTTACCCTCGCAGCATTGAATAAACTGCTGCTGCTGACAGAAATAGGTAAGAGCATGGTACCAACTCAGAGTCGGAGTCCAATATAAAATGAGTGCTATAATAATGATTTCTTATATTTACGTGAACACTACACATTTAAATAAAACTAGTTTTGCGGATTTTTCTCGCGTATATTAACTTATTTTATATTCCCGACGATTCGAGTACTTTACAGCACCCATGGTCACGGGGGGAATGAGGTGTTTGACGTCCCAACGTAATAGTTAACCACGGCTACCTCCAGTTTAAGTTAATATACGCGAAAAATCCGTAAAACTAGTTTTATTTAAAAGAGTTATAATCTTTTGAATAAAGGGATGTCATCAGTTAGCGAACATGTTGAAGATCGTCCCCATCATTACATAAGATTTGATAGACCACAGATCCTCCAAGACACGAATTCCTACCAAGAATGGTTTTGAAGGCTAATTAAATTTAAAACCATCCAAATTTCAAAAGATTAGATGGATGAATCCAAAACCAAGCGTGACGCTGCGGGACTACCGGATCGGGACGTTAAATCAGTCAACCATGGTCTCCCCCCCCCCCCCCCCTCCTTCGTGAACACGGGTGTGCTGTAAAGCAACCAAACGTCGAGAATAAAAAATTACTTAACAAAATTAAATTAAATGCGTTAAAGTCCAATCAACTATTCCGTTTAATAGAAGAAATCGTTATCGTTTAAATAACGTTGTTAAATATATAAAAATTAATTAGCCAAAATCCGCGTAAAAATAAAATGGCGTTTGTTAGAAATACAGCGTAACGCCTTACTCATTCATTAGCGCAATTACAGTTCGACTATACCAAAATAATATGAATCAGACATGTAGTCTATCGTGATAGGCCTATGTTACATGATAACTAAAATAGATTAAGTATGCACAACAATGATTTTTTTTTAGGAACGTTACCCCCAAACTAGGATTTTTTCCTGTATCGAGAAGGCAGTTTACAAACACAAAATGCACAAGAACAAGCATCCAGACCCGGAACAATTATTTGTAGGCCATACTAATACTTGTTTCGTGCGGGATTCGAACCCGCGGCCCCAAGTGCAGCAACTCATTTCTAAGCCACTGCGCCACGGACCCGTCAAAAAATTTTAAAATATAAATTTATTTAAGTTCTCTATACAGAGCTTAAAAAAAATTGACTCTATATTTGTGCAATTAATGATTCAATTATAATGATATTTAATTTTCTTAACGAACTCCGAAACATTAATCTCTTTGATTTATGAATTCCATTATCATGTAAGATACGTCGATAATATATTGGCGTCACTTAACACGTAACGTATCGATGCAATTACTTTCTCAACAACTCGAGTTACACGTGGCTGAGAAATTATTGGGGTAATTATTTACAAAATTCTCTTAGAGAAATAGGGAATGTTTCAAACTTTGGCAGTATTAGTTACTTACAGAAATCAAAGGTATTTGGTTTTTTTACACCTAAATTAAAGTAACAAAATGCTAAATTCAAAACTAATTTGCCATTTACTTAATTCTTAAAATTTTAAATGTCTTTATTTTAATAGTTTATTAATTGCTTACGTTTATTATATTACGCATACAAAAATCTTTCAAGGAAATATGAAGTTAGTCAGAAGTTTTAAAAATTCAGTTGAATATTGTTCACAAATGTTATTTAAATCCATTGGGTCAAAAGTCAATCAAGGACAATGCTATAAAATGTAATGTTAAACTTTGTGTTTTTTCACACGTTTTCCATTTATATTTTTTAAATAAATATTTCCATAAGTTACGGTATCCACCTTTATTATTAAGAATGTATAGAAATATTGAGCAAGTAGGTACCTAGGCTCTTTACAGCTTTCTTACATCCAGATTCACCGTATTAAATCTTTGCCAGTGTTTTATTTCTTTAATAAAAAAACACCGAGCAATATTTGCTTTATATTTTTAAATATGTGCTTTATCTGCTATCTGACTCCCTGCTTAGCCTAAAAGGCAAACACATTGAAAATCAATTACGATAATGAAATTTTTATCTTCGGTTGCCAATGTTTACAGAGACCATAATAGAACTCGCGAACTATATTTTTTAGAATATAACCTCGATTTAGTAGATTTAAAAGATTAACCAAATAAAAGAAATATAGTGCGTACCTATACATGTATTAAACCAAACAAAAGACTTGTTTTATGAAAAATCTTTTGTAATTGCTTATTTTTAGTGACCAACCGAAGATTCGGTTTCGGCAAGTTTCGGCAAAAAAATCTAGTTTCGGTAATAGTTTCGGTTTCGGCAAAAAATCTGCCGAACCTTAACTGCCGAACCTTTTCGGCGGCGCCGAAACTCTGTGTTCGTGGATTATCGTGTGTTGTTCAGATGAGTTCGTGACTGGTGTATAAAAATCCATAATATAAAAATGAACCGCTGAATATGTTGCTAAGCGCAAATCTCGCGAGCAGCTGAACCGATTTCGCTAATTCTTTTTTTATAATGTTCCTTGAAGTACGAAGATGGTTCTTATGGAGAAAATTTAAAAAATTGCCTGAAAAAGTCTAAAAACAACACTTTTCTATATTCCCATACAAAAGATTCGTAATAATACTTAAAAGTCAATTTGAACTTTAATATCATACCATAAAGTTTAAGTGTTAGTGGAGGAGTTCCGGGAAGGCAAAACAATTGAGTGGTGTTAGTATCGTATAAATATTAATGTCAATGTTTAACAATATTTATACACCGACCATCCCGTGATGTGAGTGCTCCATGGCGGATGTGCAATTTACACAGCGCTCGGTTCGCAAAGCACTCATCTCCCTGGACGTCAGCAAGTCGAGTGGGCCCGACGGAGTCCCCCCATTCTGCTGGAGACGTGTGCTCCGGAGTTGGCACCGGTTTTAACGCGTCTTTTCCGGTACTCCTACTCCCAAGGCGTAGTCCCGAATTCACGGAAGACAGCTTTGGTCCACCCGATCCCTACAAAAGGCGACCGCTCAGACCCGTCCAACTACAGGCCTATCGCCATCACCTCCTTGTTCTCCAAAATAATGGAAGCCATTACAAACTGCCATCTCATGAGGTACCTTGAGAATCACCAGCTGATAAGTGAACGCCAGTACGGTTTTCGTCGGGGTCGATCAGCTGGTGATCTTCTAGTCTATTTAACTCATAGATGGGCGGAGGCAGTAGAGTCCAAGGGGGAGGCGTTGGCCGTTAGTTTGGACATAGCGAAGGCCTTCGATCGGGTCTGGCACAAAGCGCTTCTTTCGAAGCTTCCTTCCTATGGGCTTCCCGAGAAATTGTGCAAATGGATCACCAGTTTCCTTGCTGATTGGAGCCTCAAGGTCGTAGTAGACGGTGCATGCTCTGATTTCAAGCTTATCAACGCCGGTGTTCGACAAGGCTGCGTGTTATCACCAACGCTGTTTCTCCTGCATATCAATGATATGTTGTAAACTGGTAGCATTCATTGCTATGCAGACGACAGCACTGGTGATGCCTTATATACCGGCCGTGTCAATATTTCTCGGGAAAACGTCGCCGAGTACCGGGACAAACTTGTGTCTGAAGTCGAGTCTTTGCTTAACAAAGTCTCGGATTGGGGCCGACTAAATCTAGTCCAGTTCAATTTTTTTTTATAGGATAAGGGTGACAAATGAGCACACAGTCCACCTGATGGTAAATGGTTGCTGCGGCCCATAGACATCTGCATGTATCATCGTTTGGGAATCAAAATGCAGATGCGTTGTCACCCGTGAGGACCAAGACGGAATGCCTCACCTCCAGTAAAAAGGGCCTCCGGCCACCTGCACTCACCAAGCGAAACGCAGAGGTAAACCTCTACTTCACGCTGGTATTCTGTGAGGTCGTGGTATCTCCCCGGTTCGAGCCGGCCCATCCGTGCGACAGCAAAAGCTGCCGCGTGGCTCTACCACTGTTCAAAAATCCCCAGAAGACACAAGTTTGCGCGTTTACCGCTAAAAAGAACCCGTTTGTCGTATCTCCTCAGTTTTAAGGCACTCCCCTTGTTGCCTCAGCCAGTATCGGATTCCTTGGCGTCAACACATGGAATAGTGTGCAGTTTCGTGGTCACTTGGAAGGAAAGACCAAATTGGCCTCTAAAAAGCTTGGTGTGCTCAGTAGAGCGAGACAGTATTTCATGCCGGCACATCGCTTGCAACTTTACAAAGCGCAAGTTCGGCCCCACATGGAATACTGTTCTCATCTCTGGGCCGGGGTACCCCAGAGCCAGCTCCTTCCACTTGACTGCATCCAGCGCAGAGCGGTCCGAATCGTCGACGACCGAGTTCTTTCTGATCGGCTCGATACACTGGCACTGCGTAGAGATGTTGCATATCTTTGCGTATTTTATCGCATCTATCACGAGGAGTGCTCTGAGGAATTGTTCGGACTTATTCCAGCCGCTCAATTTCACCATCGCACATCGCGACAAAACTTGCGTTACCATCCATACCATCTGGATGATTGGCGGTCCACCACTGTGCGATTTAGAAGAAGTTTTCTCCCTCGCACAACTTTCTTGTGGAATCAATTACCACCAGCGAATTTTTTGGACCGATACGACGTAGGAACCTTCAAAAGAGCTTACACCTTTCTAAAAGGCCGGCAACGCATGTGCAATTCCCCTGGTGTTGCGGTTGTTCATGGGCGGCGATAGTCACTTACCATCAGGTGAGCCGCATGCTCGTTTGCCCCCTTTTTTATAGGATAAGGGTGACAAACGAGCACACAGTCCACCTGATGGTAAGTGGTTGCTGCGGCCCATAGACATCTACATCTATCCTCTATAACAAATCATAATGTAGATGCGTTGTCACCCTTGAGGACTAAGATAGAATGCCTCATTTCCAGTAAAAAGGGCCTCCGGCCACCTGCACTCACCAAGCGAAACGCAGAGGTAAACCTCTACTTCACGCTGGTTTTCTGTGAGGTCGTGGTACCACCCCGGTTCGAGCCGGCCCATCCGTGCGACAGCAAAAGCTGCCGCGTGGCTCTACCACTGTTAAATTCTATAAAAAAACACACTGGCAGATAGCTGAGTAACTTGCGCTGCTTTTATTTTAGAGAAAAAAAACTCCACGGAGGCGTAGTCGCGGGGAACAGCTAGTTATTCATAATTATACAGAAACAGAAACTTTTTAAAAAAATACTTATTGAAAGTCACTTTTTTGTTTAATTACCAATGGTTCGAAAAAAAGCCTTTGTCCTTGAAAGAAATTCAGCGGGACTTTTTGTTAATAACAGCTTACAATTGAGGCGTAGTGTTGACTAATATAAACGTGGGCGAAGTTCCCTTTTCTTTCGTTCCAAGGATCTACTCAATAGATCTATCCTACCTAACATGCTTTGACACGACATACCTACTCATATCTATTAATTTCTGATAAATCTCGTATACCGTTAATGTAACAATCACGGTCTTTCAAGGTAATTACAACGGCCTCGCAGGCGCACTTAAGAGGGGCTTCTTGCGAGGCCCCAAACAATAAAATAACATAAATTGATTTTCTTTTTCGAGCGTAATAGTAATCAAATTAATTAGTCTCCTGTGGTAAAGTCTGGGGCCCCTGTCCTTGGAAGAAACCCAGCGGGACTTTGTTTTTTAAATAACAGCTTACAATCAAAGGCGCAGCGTGGACTAATATAAACGTGGGTAAAGTTGCATCAGCGAGGACCCTTTTCTTTCGTTCCAAGAATCTACCCAATAGATCTATCCTACTAAACATGCTTTGACACGACATACCTACTCATATCTATTAATTTCTTACAAGTCTCGTATTCCGCCAATGTAACAGTCGCGGTCTTTGAAGGTAGTTACAAAGGCCTTGCAGTCGCACTTAAGAGAGGCTTCTTGCGAGGCCCCAAACAAACACACTTGACTATCTTTTTCGAGCGTAAAAGTGATCAAATTAATTAGTCATCTGTGGTAAAGTCTGGGGGCATCGCAATTTAGGGGGTTTCGCGAGGCCCCTTTAATTGCGAGGCCGTGGGCAAGGGCTCACTTCGACCATGCCTGGCTACGCCACTGCTTACAATCATATATGTAACACAATTAACAACACAAAACAATTAGAAATAGCTTGGTAGTGATCACCTCATTCCCAGGGGTTATTCTCATCGATAAATTCCTTAATATTATAACCCATTTTTATAGGATAGGATGACAAACGAGCACACACTTCACGTAATGGTAAGTGGTTGCTGGGGCATCTACCTTCGTTTGCGAATCAAAATGCAGATGTGTTGTCACCCATGAGGGCTAAGATGGAATGCCTCTTTTCTAATAAAAAAGGTCTCCGGTTCTCTACACTCATTATATGAAACACAGCAGTTTTAAGCTGCTATTTTACGCTGGTATTCTGTGAGAGCGAGGTCTTACCCCGGTCGAGCCGATCCAATCGTGCTACAACTATACTAACAATATAGCTGCAGCATGGCTTTACCACGTATTACCTTTTTTAATACAAACTTAGTTAATTAAAGTTCTGAACTTTGAGCAGGTTTTGTATATTTTCTGGGATTTTGTTAAGTTGCGTGTATATTGTGTGTGTGAGTGTGATGTTATTGAATATAATTAATATTATTATAATAATATTAATATAATAATAATATTCTCTATACTATACTCTCATTGAATAATAGATAACAATAGTGTGAACACAATAAAATATGTTCTCAATTAAACTCAAAAAAACAAAAACTTTTTATGGGTACAATAAGTGTTGATTTTTTTTACAAAATGACTTAAAAAAGTATTTTTTAACGTTAAATTGTTGATTTTTACTTTACAATAAATAAATATGTTGCTACATGACTATTACAATGACTTTTTCATTAGGATGCATTACCTATCTGTATATGTATAAAAAATATACCAGATTTTAGTATACAATAAAAAAAATAACATGTCTAAATAAGTTTCGGTTTCGGTTTCGGTTTCGGCTGAAACTGACACCCAGACCGAAGGTTCGTTTTCGGTTTCGGTTTCGGTTTCGGTTTCGGTTGAAAATCCTGTTTCGGTCGGACACTACTTATTTTATAATGTCTAAATCTATTCGTGTGATATGCGTAATAGAATTCATCATCCAAAATGATTTTTATATTTACGCGAATACTGCACATGGAATAAATCAAAGTTTACAGATTTTACCGCGTTTATTTTAACTTTTTTAAATCCCGACGTTTTGGACACTTTACAAATCCCATGATCACAGCGGGACTGAGGTGTTTGATGTCCTGATGTCATAGTTAACGAAGGCTGCCTTTAACTTTTAATTATTAAATTTTGGTCCAATCTATGTACGCAGAATGAGTTTACAGTATCTTGAAATCTTGCAGTAGATGCTTGGTTTTGGATTTAATTTTATTAATTATGGGATCCCAACCAGATGGTAGCACCAAGCATTCTCAATTTAAAATATTATGCTTATTTTTTATTTCAATAGCCTCGCGAATCATCCTTGGTAAAAATCGTTGTTTTTTTGCGAGGATTTTTGGTCTATTAAATCTAAGATAATAGTTGGGACGATCCTGAACATGTTGACATACTGCAGACTTCCCGGAGCGTCGGTGCTTCACATCAGCGATATGTTCTTTAACGCGGGTATCTATGGATATTTTTTGTTAAAAGAGAACACATTAACAATCAAGCTTGTACCATTGCAAGATGCAGATAAATGTAGAGGGATATTACACTTGACATATGGTAAGAACTGACTAATCTTCTTCGGCAGCTTGTAGTATGTTTTAATGGAAGCCCGTTTCAATCTGTAGCCAATCTTGTTTGTGACTTCTCTGACACATGGTAGAACAGCAGGCACTTGCTCGGCTGTAGTCGGTTTCACTTTGTCGTGCAGAACTGCTTGACGTGCTGGAGCTTGCGGCGAGGTGTTTACTGTTTACCCTTGTGCTCTCTGAAACAAATATTTTCCCACAGTAGCTAACTGTAAAGAATGGTTTTGAGTTTTACCGATCATGTCAGTTAGTGTGGATCTCTTTTCTATACCCAGTATAACTGATGTTTTTTTTTTATAGGATAAGGGTGACAAACGAGCACACAGTTCACCTGATGGTAAGTGGTTGCTGCGGCCCATAGACATCTACATCTATCCTCTATTACAATTCAAAATGTAGATGTGTTGTCACCCGTGAGGACTAAGATGGAATGGCTCATTTCCAGTAATAAGGGCCTCCGGCCACCTGCACTCACCAAGCGAAACGCAGAGGTAAACCTCTACTTCACGCTGGTATTCTGTGAGGTCGTGGTACCACCCCGGTTCGAGCCGGCCCATCCGTGCGACAGCAAAAGCTGCCGCGTGGCTCTACCACTGTTGAAATGGTGTTCTTAGTATTTCAAATGACTTAACCATCAACAAAGGCTAATGAATTATTTGTTTCTAACTCCATAGTGAACTGAATGTTAGAGTTTATGGAGTTAAAATGGTCTAAGATATCAGTAAATTTTGCTGATGGTTATATTGTAAAAGTGTCATCTACGTACCGCTTTTAGAATCTTGTATTTACAGGTGCAGTGCGAAAGATTTTTCCTCGAAGTCCTCCATGAATATATTGACACGGTGGGGTATACGGGTGAGTCCATCACCACACCATCTCCTTGCTTGCAGAAAGAACTCTTCTCAAGTTGTGAGACAATGTCTGAGTAATACTGCATATTACGCAGGCATGTTGTTTTTTTATAACTTCCTAGTCACAGTTGACATGCAGTGCTCAATAGTTAGGAATGTTAATAGTGACTGGACATCAAAACTATCCATAGCTTAGTTGTTAGTAAGATGTAGGTATTTTATCTCACTGACAAAATGGTATGAATCCTTTGTATGTGCTCTTGTGAGTCTTCCCAGTGTTGATAGACTCAGTGCTGAGTGTTGAGCCAATTTATATGTTGGTGAATCAATTTGACTCACTATTGGATGTAGGTGAGGGCTTGGTTTGTGTATTTTAGGTATCCTATACAACTTTAGTGGTTTGGTACACAGTGTTATTATCAAATTCACGCAGAGATTTATATTTTCGGAGTGTTCCTTTATTAAATCACTAGTTATTTTAAGCACTTAAGCAACGAAAAGTAACGTCGGGATTTAAAAAAAAGTTAAATTAAATATTATTTTTCAAAAACGTGAACAAGAAATCATATCATCATTGTTTAAGGAGCAATTTATTTAGAAATTCCACATTTAATAAAGTTCACAGAAATATCAATAATTTAATTACTTAGAAAGGTTCTATAAAGTACAGTTGAGTGAAAAGTTTGGCTCCTCATAAATTAATTACAAAATTTTACTGTGTAATTGAAGAAGCTCTTGAATAGTAATCGAGAGAGATTAATATGAAAATAAAGGTTTTTATATTTACTACTTAATGTTAAATTACTTATATGGGTTGCGTTTTAAAATTATATACATTATTTATTAATATTTTGTAAAATTATTTACACAAAAAATCATTATTTAATAATTATGTGTTAAATAATGATTTTATGTATTATAATTATGTAATAAAACACACTATTTCTATCCTAGTGCAGAAAAAAATTATTATGCTCTGGCTCCTTGCAAATAGAAGAAACTTTAACGGATGTCGTCCAATTTCTTCAGCTAAACACCTGTTTATATGACACGTCTACTTGTTTATAGTATTATACTTATACTTATTAATATATGCTGAGTTGTATACATTTTCCAAGGTAAGAGTCAACTCTATGGTAGCTACTTACTATATGCATTGATTTTCCACTAAAATTATATCTGATGTTAGTAATCAGCCAATTGTCAAATCGTTCCAGCTTTTATACTAAATTTACGATTTTTTTTAAAAACTGCAATTAAAAACTCAGACGAAAAACGAAAGAAAAAGTGGTGAAAAACGATTTCGTTTTTAGTCATAAATAAAATCCCCAATTAGCCATTATTATAAACGAAATGAGCTGATTTTTTTTATTTTCAGACTATAACTAATAAAAGAATTTTATTCCTAGAACCACACGGAAATTAAAAATGTACTTTAAATTTCAAATAAGAAATTCAAATAAAATATTTAAAATAATTCTAAGCGCTCGTCTTACAATTTTATTCGTGGTAGAGCCATGTTATACGTGGTAGAGCCATGCTGCAGCTATATTAGTAGCACGAATGGGTCGGCTTGACCAGGGAAGGGCCACGCTCTCACAGAATAACGACGTAAATGGCAGCTTGACACTTTAGTGTTTTGTATGGTGAGTGCAGAAAACCGGAGACCCATTTTACTAGAAAAGAGTCATTCCATATTAGTCCTCACGGGCGATGACGTATCTACGTTTTGATTCTTTATTAAGGATAAATGTAGATTTCTATAGATCACAGCAACCAATTACCATCAAGTGGAATGAGTGCTCGTTTTTCAACCTATATTATATAAATTAACACCCGTGCAAAGAGACTCGATACCAAATTTTATAGTCAGTTACAGTTTTGATTGCCAAATTACCACGTGATTGGCAGTGGAGAATATTGTGAGGAAACCTGCATATTATCTAACAAATAAATATTTCGAGGACATAATATGAAGTCCACCAATACGTATTGGGGCAGCGCTCTCAGAAATAAGGAGGCTTATGCTCAGTAGTGGGGCATACATATATAATTTCTAAAAATACGGAGCTAAAAAGTGTTATGGTTAAGTTGCATAGAGAATATACTTTTGTTTTAAAAGAAAGGGATCAACTTCAAAGAACAGTCGATGAGTTTGACCAATGCAGCAAGGAATATGAGGAATCCCTTTGAAGATTAATTGCTGAATTGCAGTTATAGTTAAGTGAGACTAATGAACAGATTGTGCAATTAAAACAATAAATAGATAATTTGAAAGCGTCCCAAACTCAAAATCTGTTCAATGAGCTCATGGAATGTAAATCTTTTAAAGCATTGCAACCCTCCACAACAATCGATTTGACTGGTGATGATTATGTCACATCAAGAACCGCAGCAAAGATCACCTGCAGTAGAAGAAAATTAAAGAAATACATAAAAACAAATAAATATGCTAGGAAAGTGCACAAGTTAATTAGGACTAAAATTAATGTTAAACATTATACAAATATATATAAAGAAAAGCACGAATTAATTAATAAACTTAAATTATATTCAAAATAGAAAAAGATAAATATGAATAACTGTAATATGACTGATATAGTATCTAAATTCAACAATTTTGTCACTTAAAAACTCCCTACAAATGATATTATCAAATAAATATGCATCGGCTCAGGATGAGATAAAAGAACACATTAGAGTTTATATGAACTTTATCATGAAAGGTCATATAATCCTAGCGTCGAATGTAGGGAATAATATGTAAAAAATATTCAAAAATATTTAAGGGAGTGTGCTTCACAACCAAGTCTTTGCATTTGAGCAACAAAATTAAGACGACCTTTAATAAAATTAAAATGACGTGGAGTATAATTAACACTGAAACTGGTAACGTTAACTCTCGCTATTCAAACTACCGGTTAAGCTTTGACAACAAATTAACTGAATCAGATCAGGATGTTGCAATGGTTTTTGAGAAATATTTTGCTGATATTTCTCTATTCTTTATTTATTCTTATATTTCTTCTATCTTAACCACTAAGAAACTGAATTCTTCGCCTGTCGTCTCCTAAACATTAATTAAACTAAATGTAAATGCGTGTACAAATAATTTAACATTAGTAAGAAAAAACGATATTGTAAAATATTTTAAAACTATTGATATAAAGAAAACTGCAGATCTGTGGTGGATTTCCGTTAAAGTTATTGCGTCTGTAATAGATATATTCGCGCCTCAACTAGCTATTATTTTTAATACTAGTATCGAATACGATGCGTTTCCTGATTTAATGAAGCATAGTAAAGTAATACCTTTATTTAAATCAATTGTTATTTTTTTAATGTAAATAATTTAGTTCATAAAAATCAATTCGGTTTCACAAGGGGTCGCTTGACAACTGATGCTGGTGTTGAGGTGATTAAATATATTTTCAATGCATGGGAGAATTCACAGGATGCTTTGGGTATATTCTGTAACGTTTCCAAAGCCTTCGATTGTGTTCACCGTGAAAAATTAATCGGGAAACTACAACACTACGGTGTAAGAAGTAATGCTCTTAAATTAATTGTTTCATTTTTAAGTAAAAGAACGCAAATATTTGTCATTGAGCTCTTCCGGGTCGATAGTACAAATAAGTGGACCTCAAGGCTCAATTCTCGGCCCCTTTCTGTTTCTTGTTTATATTAATGACTTACCTTACATAGTACCTTACATAACTATCACTAAACTATAAAATATGAAAATGATATATATGTACATAAAAATAAAAGTACCTAGTTATACAAAAATAAGTGATATTCATTCTGTAAATACTAGGAACAGACACAAGCTAGTAGTAACAGTTACTCGACTCCATCGAGTCAGTAATTCATTCTTGGGGCAATGTATACGCTTTTACAACAAAATTTTAGAAAATATACAAAATTTGACCTGCTCAAAATTCAAATACTATGAAACTAAGTTTGTATAAAAAGGGGTATTGTAAAATTAAGGAATTTATGGGTGATAATAACCCCTGGGAATGAGGTGATTGCTTCCAATCTATCTAATTTGTTGTGTGGTTAATTGTGTAACATACATGATAGTAAGCTGTTATTTAAAAAAAGTCCCGCTGGGTTTCTTGCTGATTCTTCCCAGGACAGAGGGTTTTTTTCGAACCAGGGGTAATTAAACCAAAGAGTGACTTTCAATAAGTATTATTTATAATCTATATTGAATAAAATAGTTTCAGTTTCTGTTTCTGTATTTTTTTTATAGGATAAGGGTGACATGTATGACTGTATGCGCTGTTTGTTTAACTTTAACACTCTTGATCAGGATCATCATTCTTAATTTCATCACAGTTCGTGCTAAGTATTGTATGGAATTAAAAGTTACGGCCACTAGCCACATGCCGCCTCTGTGAGGCAACTGTAGGACAAGAAAATGTGTGCCGTGTTGTACCAATGCGTGCTGGCGGACTTCACGTGTCTTCGAAATATTTTTTATTTCTCAGACATTCTGGTTTCCTTACGATGCTTACCTTTGTATTTAGTTTTCCTTTCTGCAGATTATATGTGGAATCAGCACTTTAAATTGTAATTAACAATTTGATTGGTGCCGGCTAGGATCGAACCCGGGATACTCGTATACTGTTAAATGTACACCAAGCGCCTAGACTTTGAGCTACTACGGATCAACATAATAATGTTTAATCTTGATTTTTTTTTTGTTGTTTTGAATACGGTTATACAATATGTAACAAAAACCCTGTGGTTCTCGTTAAGTACGTTATCAGGATCATTATTCAAACCTATAGAAATAACTTTTTTTTAAAAACTCCCACAATATTTTCTTTTTATTTTATTCAAAAAAAATTGTATGCAAATTGTATGTGGTTTTATTACCTCTGCATTGTCTGGGGAGTAAGAGGATTGTCAAAGACCCCGCCTTACTTAGCTTTAACATCGGCTAGTGTCAGTAAGTGGTAATAAAACCACATAAAATTAATAATTTTTTTTAAATAAAATTAAGAAAAAATATATGGTCAAGTTTTTAAAAAAATGCCATTTCTATAGGTTTGAATACTGATCCTGATAACGTACTTAAAGGGAACCACAGGGTTTTTGTTACATGTTGTATAAAAGGAGGCTTGTGTACATACATAAGCCTGCAGCTTCTAAAGTTGGTGCTCGGACATCGTGCATCGAAAAAATTAAGCTCCGAATTTAAAAGCTGCTATGCAGATATTAAAGTTTTTTGAATTTGTACTTATTATTAAATTTTTAATTATTAACCGAGTTCAAAAAATAGGTTTTATATTCAACAAAATAACCATTTTAAAATTCTGTCCGTCTGATTGTCCGTTTGTCCGGAACAGTTTTTGGATTGGGTGCACCGATTATGATGAAACTGTACGAACAGCAATACCAGGAGGAATCTAGGCAATATTTTATTCGAAAAATTTAAAGATGTTTTGAAAAAAAACGAAATATTGATGAAATAAATGGTTTTTAATTGTCTTTAATCACAATAACAGTTCATATCACCATATGAAAGTTTTTCTGTGTCTGTCTGTTTGCTTTTCTCTCTGTTCAGGCTAATAATCGGAATGGCTGCACCGATTGTAATGAAACTTGACGAACAGCAATGCCAGGAGTGATCTAGTCTATATTTTATCCTAAAAACTTGGGAGGATTTAAAAAAAAAAACGTAGTTTTTTAAAATAAATAACCTTTGATTATCTAAATAACGCCACATTAAAAGATCTTACCCAGGCGAAGCCTAGTTACGTAAGAAGCACTAGTTATATATAAAAAGTTCACAGTACAGTGTTACAACGAAAGAATTAAGGTCGATGCATACGTAAAGTGTTTTGTTCCAGACTGAGTGAAACGTCAAATTTTGAAAATATCGTTTTATAGAAAATGGTATCATTAATAATGGCTGTTTATTGTACTGTGTGTATGAATAACACTAGAAAAAATAAAAATATATCATACTTTAACTATCCCAAGGAGTACAATAAGTTAGTAAATATTTGATTATTACTTTTTTTTAAGTAAGTACCTTTATTTTATTGAATGATCCTAATTTATAAGAAGAGGGCACTACACGGTGTCTTTTCACCTTTTTATTGTTATTAAAAGCTTCTTCTAAACATTTGTAGGTATGTTCACATATTGCAAGTAAAATTTGAACCACTTCTCGATGTCTGATTAAGTTGAAATGATGTATACAGTAACTTCAATGACAATGCAATAATATGATAGATAATACTTGATGCTGCAGCCAGGATTGTCTCCTCACTAGGGAACTCTTCAACAGGTAGTACTAGGGTCACGAAATTTTTAAATAAAACTAATTTTACGGATTTTATCGCGTATATTAACTTATTTTATATTCCCGACGTTTCGAGCACTTTACAGCACCCATGGTCACGGGCGGGACTGAGGTGTATGACGTCCCAATGTCATAGTTAACCACGGCTACCTCCAGATTAAAAATTATTAATTTTTGTTCCGATCCACGCAGTATGAACTTACAATATCATGAAGTCTTGCAGTTGTATGCTTGGGTTGGGATTTAATTTTATTAATTATGGGATCCCAAGCAGATGGTAGCACCCAGCCATCTTCTCTATTGAAATTAGGATGTTTCTTGATTTCAATAGCCTCGCGAATCATCCTTGGAAGGAATCGGTGTTCTTTAGCGAGGATTTGTGGTCTATCAAATCTAATGTAGTGACGGGGGCGATCCTGTACGTGTTCACAGACTGCAGACTTCCCGGAGCGTACAGGATCGCCCCCGTCACTACATTAGATTTGATAGACCACAAATCCTCGCTAAAGAACACCGATTCCTTCCAAGGATGATTCGCGAGGCTATTGAAATCAAGAAACATCCTAATTTCAATAGAGAAGATGGCTGGGTGCTACCATCTGCTTGGGATCCCATAATTAATAAAATTAAATCCCAACCCAAGCATACAACTGCAAGACTTCATGATATTGTAAGTTCATACTGCGTGGATCGGAACAAAAATTAATAATTTTTAATCTGGAGGTAGCCGTGGTTAACTATGACATTGGGACGTCATACACCTCAGTCCCGCCCGTGACCATGGGTGCTGTAAAGTGCTCGAAACGTCGGGAATATAAAATAAGTTAATATACGCGATAAAATCCGTAAAATTAGTTTTATTTAAATGTGTAGTGTTCGCGTAAATATAAGAAATCATCACGAAATTTTGTATGTTAGTTTAATTTTGGTAGTTTAACACGAGTTTTATTATGAACTGCTGCTGTAGCCAGCATTGTCTCCTTACGAGAGAACTCTTTAACGGTTAGTAGCGTGGACTCGAAAATATGTATTTAAATTTAATTTTGTTTGCTAAATATGATCTTCATCTTAAACTGCTGCAGCAGACAGGATAATCTTTTCACGAGGGAATTACTCAACCGGGAACTCCTTGTGAATGTTGGCAACGAAATACTTAAACGTATTAAAGATTGTGAATTTGATATGCCATGTGAGTGTTTCCCGTTAGATTTGAAATAACAATAAAACAATAAAAAAAGTTATAAAAAGTAAATTATTAGAGTGAGTTATTTGTAAAGTATTCCATCATGTTGAACAATAAAACTATTTAACAAGTGTTTTGTTTAATTTGTCTTCACCTATTGTGACAACCCTAACAAAATAGGTAACAATTTTGCACGTTCTTAAGAAGCTTTGTCTCTGTTCCGTTTATCTACTAATGTGGTTCCGCTATATATGCACAGTCGCTCCGTTAAATTCTTCAAAGGGAAAGACGTCTTTCACGACACTAGCAAGTTAGTTTGGAGTCACTGTTACGGTGCTTATACTGCTTATACATTAAACTCCCGTTCGTGTTGATATGCAACTACGTTATGTCTCCGTTCTGTGCACGTGCTATTTCCGTCCTGTTTGCAGCGACCTTTACTAATTCGGTTTCAAGTGGCATATGAGAATGTCGAGCAAAATTATTTTAATTGCTTAGCTATCACAAATTCTTTCATTGCGAGAATTGTTTTTTTACATTTACCTATCTCTCTGTCTGGCAGTTTCATTATAAATAGTGTTTTAAAACTACTTTAACTTTATTTTCACTCGTAGGGCATGCCGGTAATTTTAATATTGAACCTGACTTTAATGATTATTTAAGTCTGCGCTAGTTATTTGCGTGATAGAATCCGTGACGTAGTACGTGTATCTCCGCAGTAGAACCAGAGTATCCGATGTAACCTAACGGATCAGTAAGCAATAAGTGGTATTTGATAATGAGCTGGCCATTTAGCTTGAAGAACTAGAGTTATATAAATAATGTTGCTTGTTATATTATTAAGATAACGTGTAACGTAGACAGTAATCTAAGAAATAGATCTTTCTGTTATATAATAATTTTCCCATTATATACGGCTTTAAAGGGTCACCTTTAGTAACACAGCCCCACCCGACGTTTTGGTCACCAAAAGGCCTTTAAATTACCTTTGGATTAAAAATAGATTATTACGGGCTACATTAATTATTACGGTTGGTAGGTAGGGAACTTATGTCGTCTGTGTTAAAGTGAACCGATGCATGAAGTAGCTATACCTGTGTAGGCAGTCGCTTGCAGTATCCGGTTCCCGAATCTTGGGGGACAGACACAGGAAGAAGTGGCCTTACTTTTGTACGCGGTGCTCGTATGTAAATAAAGCTGGATAATTGGCGCCGTGAAATTAAAATCCATCGTGTACAACGAAGGATGGGCATATGGTACGAGTATATTTTTTTATAAAATGAGGGTGACAAACGACTACATAGTCTACCTGATGGTAAATGGGTGCTGTAACCCGAAGACACCCTCGACTAACCCTCCTTTCGTTGCCACACCTGAGGACTAAATTACAATGACTCGTTTCCAGTAAAAAGGGCCTACGATTCTCTACTGACCATAAGAAACACAATAGCAATAAGCTGCTATTTCACGCGTCTATTCTGTCTTTACTTGGTCGAGCCGACCCATCCGTGCTACAACTATGCAGCTGCAACATGGCTTTACCACGTAAATACTTCATACGCTGGCGGTTATAAAAAAAATTGATTTTATCTTTGTTGAAGAGTACTAAAATATTTGAGATTCAATAGTAGTTGTAATAAAATGTATATCGAACTACATTTTTTTGTTACATGCTATGTCGAAAAGTATAACGTGCAACTTAATCATAGCGTCTAGTATGAGCAAATTAAATGATATAAAATAATACTACTCTTTCGTATGTTTATACTAAAAACATTTATAATGATATAAATTCTTCTTTTTTCTATCTATCTATTATAATTCCAGGTGTGTAAAACATGCAATTTATTTAAATTTAAAATCTAATGCTGCTTGAACATATTCACATTTTCATTACATCATCATGAACATCATTACAGCCCGTCCAAGTCCGTTACAAGTCCACTACACATAGGCCTCCCCTAGGGTATATCACAAAGCACGGTCCTAAACCACCTGCATCCATCGACTTACTGCATGTTAAGACATGCATTAATCATTTACTTATAAATTATTTACTTCAGTAAAAAATACGAATTTAAATATAAAAATAAATTGGTACATGAAAATTCTTTAAAGAGAACTACGAAACATATCACGATAAAGTAAATTTGAAGTCTCCCCATTTAATTAAATTGCTCACGCTTTTCAATTCGTAACAAATTTTCTTCTAATATTTAAATATCTAATTTTGTAAAAGTAGCAAAATAAAGTATATTCAATCATTAGCTTAAGGAAAGTTCAAAGAAAGTGACGTATTTATCTAAATCTCTACTAGGTTTGTGAGTGAAAAACTTATTTTATACATCCTATACTTAACAAGCAGTCTGTGATAACGGCTCCGTGGCGCATTGACTTAGTATTGAACTTAGCATAGTAATCCGGCACGGAACAAGTATTTGTATGGCCTTCAAATAATTGATCTGAGTCTGGATGTATGCCCAATTGATGTATGTAAGCTGAATCCATGATACAGAAGAAAATCATTTCATTTAAAAATAAATAAAAATTTATTATCTTAAAGCAGTACTAAAACGAGCATATTAAGCTGATTACGACTTAATTTGAATTTGCCCGGCGAGAGGATTCATTGAGACACAACTGACTTTTAAATGTAGTCTATCTAATATCCAATATCTTAGATTAATAGTATAAATGTGTATTTGCTGTATGTTATGTCAATTATTTTTGCTTTGGATTACGAATATAATTAATATATACCTTATATTAGATTTGATTTAAAAAAACATCGTGCATCGAGCAGATTAGCACTAAAATTACGGATAAATATTGTCTCCTGGGTGCCGTTAAAGGCGATTTGGGAAAACAAACTAGGAGATGTGCAGCAGCGTCTTCCTAGTAAAGTTGCAGCCTATTTACGTCTCACTGCTGGGCTCAGGCCTCCTCTCATTTCTGAGAGAGTTTCAGGGCAAGGAATTATCCACCGCGCTGGCGTAATGCGTGTTGGCGAACTTCACATGTCTTCGAAATATTTTTTTTTCTTTTAGGTTTCCTCACGATGTTTTCCTTTACCGCCGAGCACGTGGTAAATCAGCACTTAAAATTGCAATTAACAATTTCATTGGTGCCGGCGGGGATCGAACCCGGATTGCTCGAGTACTGTGAAGCTTACAGCGAGCGCTAACCATCTGAGCTACCACGGCTGTCGTCTTCCTAGTAACAACTAAAATATAAAAATCTGCGGCTGCCAGCCCACCTGCTAAGTGTACAACTATGGCAAACTATCGAGAGGTCTATGTTCAGTATATATTTTTTGACAGGCTATAATGAATGAATGAATAGAAATACTCTATAATTTACAGTATGATTGCGAATATGAGAACTCATCACACTAATTTGTTACGTGGATCTCATAAAAGTTGGTTATGGGAAATGCTAGAAAGGTTTTATAGTAATTTAATTATACCTACTAAGTGTACATTTAATAATAGGTAAACACCGAATGCTTAATGCTCACAGCATTTCTTACAACAATAACAACAAGAGATCCGGTAGATGTACTTAAAATATTCCACCAACAAGTATCAATATTTTAAATTAATTAATAAAAATAGCTATAAGTTAAATTGATTTAATAGAGCGGAAAAAAATGTTATAAATACTCAAATTAATTTTCTTTGCAAGCCGTACTATTCAAGTGACAGTTGACAGATCGCTGTCATTCGAGGTCATTGACGTTCCTACTCCTATTTGAATCGCATTGTAATGACTGTTTACTTATGTTAAAACAATTATCGTCAATAACGTTATTCTGAATTTAGACACGTCTCTGTTTTAACAGTTACAGCTAATTTTATGCTCATAACACAAACAGGAAGTAATAAAAAATAAAATAAAACAGTAAAGTCTCTTAATTAGATCATTAGGGGTAACATTCATTAGTCTTCCTTTGTTACATTTCATAACAATGGGTCGCAGTTCTGCTAAACTCGTATTTACTCTTAAACTTAACTTTATTTTTTCTATGTTTAAGTAGAGCTTTAGTGTAGCAAAAAGGAAGAGCTGCGAATATTTAAACATTTTTAATTTTTGGTGTTTTGTGCTAAAATTAGCAAAATGAATTCATGGCATTACTTCTGTCTCTGTCACACCGTTTTTTTCTTCTGAGACTATTTTATGCAGATGATTTAAATGTGGCATACATAATTATAACATGCGGTTACCGAAATACAGATGTAGGCTTAAAATTTAAATTTACTAAATTTACAAAATTTTAAATTTTAAAAATATAATATTTATAATATATAATATATAATAATATTTTAAAGCTAAGTTTACTATAAAAGAACAATAAACACGAAAACAAGCGGAGCTAAATTTTCAAAACAAAGTGATCTAGCGCTAACAATCCATTACGCTATCACGCCACACAATACACACTAATTATGCACATACGACCACATTCTGGAATTTACTATATCCAGCGGTTTTTTCGGACCAATAAACCCCCTTTCTAAAAAGTCGGCAATGCACTTGCACTCCTTATTAATAAAAAGAAAAAGTTTTTCATAGAGTTTGCTTGACTTATAATCTTAAAAATAAAAAGCATAACATTACAACCTGTATGCCTCCCACTGCCGAGCACTGGTCTCCTCTTATTTCTAAAAGGGTTATGCAGCGATTTAGCGGACAGCGGTTAGTCATCGTTACTTACATTTGTAAATAACAATTTCATTGGTCCGTCGGGCTTAAAGCCAGGTAGCTTGGGTATTGTGAAGTTGCTGCAGGCGCTTAACGCCTAAGCTACCATAGCTCTTCATTTATTATTTAAAGTGGCTTTTAACTACGCGATCTTGGAACTTCTTTTGTGTGGTTGACAATTTTACCATCATTATTACAGCTCTTCACTAGGCCACAGTCAAACATAGACCTACCCACTATAGAATGTCCGATAACACAGACCTAAAAAATCTGCAGCTATCAACTTCATGCATGTATTACCAGGTCGACTCTATCTAGTGGTGTGCCGCCATACACTTCGCTTACCGCTACTGCCATAACTGATTAGGACAGATCATAAAAAATTGAAAACAAGAGTGTATAAACAGTGCGTATTAAAAGAAATGACAAATAGATCTGAGACATGGTCCTTCACTACTGTCTGTTTCTCTGTGTCTACGGACAGTTAATGTCGCTCAGTGAGCTAGCTATAGGCTATAGGGAGGACTATGCTCAGGGTTTGTCTGCGTGAAAGAATCCGTAAAGGGTACACCCGCAGTAGAATCAGAGTTACTAATGTAGCCCCATGGATCAGTAACTAAATAACTATAGACCGGCCAAATAGCTCGAAAAACCTATAAACTTATATGGAACCCAAAAATTAGTTTTATAAAAGAAGTTACGGAGTTAAGACATAATTCCCACAAATCCAGTCCCATGAACACGAATCCGTGTAAGGAATATTCATTAGCAAAAATGTAAATGAGATCCAGAACTCCGCTGAATATAAACATCCAATCTGATTACGAATTCACGACAAGATTACATTTAGTCTTAAAATTAAATATTCTCTTCGTTTTATTAAAAATGGCCAAATTCGGAGACACGGTTAACGTAGGGTTCCGGTGGGCGGATTATATCTAATGTTTCCTTAACTTTAAATATTTTGCTATAATTTTAATCGAGAATAGTAATAATTTTATTAAGATAATATATTTTAGTAGAATATATTATATAAAACAGATGCTATCGTAGCACTGTACTAAAGACTAAACAAAAAATACGTGAAATCTATGTCAGGGATTTCCAATTTCAGGTAGGGATTTCTGCACAATATCCAATTTTAACAAAAAGGGGCAAATTTAAAATTGCATGTTTATTGCCAATTAAAAATTTTATAAGCCAACTTCTCTTCTTCTCTAATCAACTAATCTTGTCTTGTTAATCTCTAAATAAATAAAAAATAAACTATTACAAAAAATGCAGCTCATTGCCAATTCAGATTACTGTGCGATTGGCCTATGTCGATTCCTGTGGTTCTACTGCTGATATCCTCATAAGGCTGTCTATCACGCTGAAAAACTCCGAGTTTACCCTTATTTATTACCCTCTCTTTAGCTCGCTCAGCGATCTTGTACTTTCCCATAAGGACAGCGGTGAAGATCCACGTCTCAGATCCATAAGTCATCACCGGCATATACACTAGCCGTAAACCCTTGTTTTTCACGTTTTGAGGTTTTATACGTGGTAGACCTACGCTGCAGCTATATTATGGTTGTAGCACGAATGGGTCGGCTTGACCTGAGAAGGGCCGCGCCAAAGATATTTTGACCTATAAAACATCTTTGGGCCGCACTCTCACTGAATACCAGCGTAAAATCGAAACTTAATACTGCTGTGTTTCGTACGGTGAGTGTAAAGAGCCGGAGACCCTTGTTATTGGATATAATGCGTTCCATCTTAGGCCTCAAGGGTGACAAAGTATCTGGATTTTGATACTTAATTGAAGATAAATCTAGATGTCTATAGGCCACAGCATCCATTTACGATCACCGTGCTCGTTTGTCACCTATTTCCTATAAATAAATAAAATAAAACATGACTACAAGATGTGTCATAGTCTCACGAAAGCTGTCCAGCCGAGTTGAATATGTCGATTGACCTATCGATCAAAGTTGGTCTTAGTTGGACAGTTTGTCCTAGGTAGACATCACGTCAATAACTTTAAGAGTATTGCTCTTTATAATTTCCGGCATAAGTGTGACACGAACGTTATTTAAGGTTACGACACGAAATCACTTTTGTTACTTTTGTCCATGTTCATCATCTGTCCATGTCCATTTTCTTACCATGTAATGGTTACATAAGTATATCTATCACCCCATAAAATCCCGTGGTTGTCGTAAAAGATGACAAACTAACGAGGAGATGGGCAGTAACGTCTTTCTAATAATAACAACCAGAAAATAAAACTGTGGTTGTCAAGAGTGGCAACTATGTGATAATTAAAAATTAAAAATTTTAAGCGACTTCAATATAGGTTATTTAAGAATAACTCAATAACCATTGGTCTGACCTTGATCAAATTCATATGGGACCACACGAGAACTATCAGCCTTCATATAAAAAGAATCATCCAAATCGGTTCACCCAGTACAAAGTTATGAGGTAACACACATAAAAAAAAACATACACTCGAATTGAGTACCGTCTCCTTTTTGGAAGTCGGCAGAAAATAACACCCAAGCATGCATATTACTTGTATATATTAAATAATTTGCAACCAACAATAGGTACGGTTTTAGGTGTACTTTAGTGACTTACGCACTGATAAAGAACAAAGGAAGATAGATGGTGATGAAGAGAAATTTAACATCGTTTAGGTGTCACTTGAAATTTATGATTTCTTAGTGTTGTATTTTTCTTTGTTATTCTGAGATCTAATCGATAAAACCTACAGCGCAATTATCTGTTCTCATAAACGTTTGGCATGTATCCAGCTAACATCGCTAACGTTTTTCAAACAATATTTCTGGAAAACACCATTAAAGTGGCAATAAATACCGACATTTAAGTTTCATTTTACAATCCGCTGATAAAAATTATTCATAGGATAATATTCATCATAAGGAAAATAAAAATTACAGTTGTTTGAATGAAATAGTCCAATTTTTTTTTGTATAATTTAGTTGATTGATAACTTTTACTTATTGATTGAAAAATCACACTTTGAAGTGTTGTTATTTTTTATTCATAACAATGGCAAATATGTGCCTCTTCCATAAAGAAACCAGAAATATTATTGTGGTACTACTTTACTGCGTGTTTCAACATTTTAAATTGTTCACGTACATTCCAAATCGTCTACCAAATAAGGACGATTTTTCATAACAACACTAACTTGGAACAAGCAAATAACATCCTGCAACGATAGGTGCTTCAGCTAATCATAAATACCTTTTCTATGTATATTTACGAGGATGTTTACTCTACAGTATATAGGATACTTTTGATTATACTAGGGAGTTTTCCTTACAGAACTCTTACGACACCCACGGGAAGATATTCGATATCTTCTCTTATGCTGTAGTTACAACACTCGTAAAATTTAATGACTTTGTTTATGGTTACGTCGAGATATATGTGATCAATGTGAAAGTATACTTTATTAGTTTATAAATTGTCAGCTAAAGCCTGTTTTTTCAATCGACAGATAAGCGTTATCCATGAATTAAATTATGCATTGACTGAACATAAAAGTGAAACAAGTGAACAATTTTTACACACACTGTAATTTTCAATTTGTTTCTGTTGCATTTTATTTAATAAATAACTTTTATCTAATGATTGAAAACTTGGATCGATGGTGATGCATTGATAACCTCCTCATCTTTTGAAGTTCAAAAACGTAAATATCAAAGCCAATTTATTTGAAGAAACTTCTATACATCATATATATAATTATTTCTATCCTATAACGTGATAGATAACATTATAGGATTAAAGATTAGCTTGTGTTTATTAGCCGTTCCTTCGATAGTAAATCCCTGCATTAGAGATCCTAATCTTCCCTTTTCACTAGGGATTATAATGTGCGATTGTGTCGCTCCCAACGGATATTATTTGTTATATGTATTACCCGTACTATTGTAATATATGTATATTAAAATAGTACGGGTACTAATGTAATATATGCATATTTATTCCATATTAAATATTTTTTTATAATAAGGCGTTTGACGAAATGATGTTTTATTTATTAGTAAATGGTTTTATGGTAATGAAAGTTGGGTGTGGCAGAAGAAGCACGAGAGTAGAATAAATGCTGTAGAAATGCGGTCATTAAGGAGGTATGTAAGGGCTGAATCTGAACGACTGAGTGAGAAATTGTGTGATAAGAGAAGAGTGTGGTTTGCAAGATGATGTTGTAAACAGGATTAAGAAAGGAATGGTCATGTAGAAAGAATGAATGAGGAAAGAATGACAAAGCAAATTTATGTTGCAGAGCTGAACAGCAGAGTCGAGAAGGGACGCCCTAAGCGAAAGTTTATCGACCAAATTGGCGATTTATTGAAAATGGGCTAAATTAAGAGTACCGTTAACCGAGGAGCGTGTATGCGTGTATAGGAGTGTATATGGAAGTGGAGGAGGCGAGAGAGGTGTCAGGATCGTGTCAAATGGATGTCCATAGTCTCTGCCTACCCCTCTGGGTGACAGATGTGAGTGTATATGTACAAATAGTTTCTTGCTGGTTCTTCCTAGGACTTAGGTTTTTCCAAACCAGTGATAAAAGTTAATGATGACTTTTAATAAGAGTTACATGTAATCTATATTGGATAAAAATTATTCTATTCTATTCTATTCTAACAACAATTTCGTCAAACGCCTTATTAAATTCATTCCTTCTTCATCTTCAACGCCCATAAAAGTTTACTGTTAAACATATGCCTCTCACGTTGTAACTTGTAGGGAACCATCATCATCTCGCTTGACAGGTGAATTGGCAAAACGGAATGGATATTACACCATCCATCTGCTACAATCCGCCTGGATTAGCGATTGCAGTTCCAGAAATATATCCGAAGCCATGAGATGACGTACTCGCCAGACCTATCTCCAACCTATTACCATTTTTGACTTAATCTTCTCTCCAGATAGCAGAAGTGTAATGAGAGTAAATGCTTCGAATTAATAAATATATTTCATATAAGGAAAAGGTGTTTGAGTTTATTTTATTACTTACTACTACTTATTATTTATTTTTTATTTATACAAATAAATATTCATACGCTCAACGATTCATAAATGTGTGCTTGTTTCTATCAATTGCCTATTTTTCAAGTATTCCAACAGCTTTTCAAAAGAGTGCTTTATAATTAGATGATTGGAATCCAAATAATTTTACGGATTTTAACGCGTTTAATTTGAACTTTTTAATTTCCCAACGTTACGGACTCTTCTTCACAGCACCCATGGTCACGGAGGGGGCTGAGGTGACTGACGTCCTAATCTCATACTTAACGAAGGATAACTTTAACCTTTAGTTATTAACTTTGGTCCAATCTACGCAGAACGAGCTTACAGTATTTTGAAGTTTTACAATAGTAGTACTATCCTGAAGTCTTGCAATAGTTGCGTAAATATAAGAAATCATTAAGTAAATAATAATTATCTAGGTAGATATTTCTTATTAAAACACAAATTTATGTACGTTTAAGGGATCTGTTATGTCTGTATAAATTTGATATTGATATTTAATTTAACAAACAATAGCCATTGTTACTTGAGAACCATTCCAAACTGAAAACAATAAACTGTTTCCCTCGAAGTCATTTCTGGTTAGATGAAAGTTATTTATCTTTCTGTAAGATAATATATCATGCAGTTCACAATAACACCGATTAATTATTGCCTGACCCACTCATCCACTTTATTAATGGTAAATAGTTGCCATGTAGTGGCGGTTAAGAATATCCACTACCCCATATCTTCCCGTGAGTGTCGTAAAAGGCAACAAAGGGAAACAGGCAGGAGATGGGCAGCAGCATATTTCTGATAACAGCAAAAATACAATAAAAACTGCGGTTGCGAACCCGCTCGCCAAGCGTGGCAACTATGGCAAATACCCCTCTATGAATTAATGTAACAAAGAGACAGCCCCCAGTCCGCGGCGGTCCCGCTATTCCTGGCTACGGTGGCGACCATGGTAACGGCGAGGCAGGGGATGCTAAGAATCTCCGGTGGAGGTTCGGTTGCCACCTAAGACGACTCAAACTCGAAAGTCTTATAATGCACAAAAAAGAGCTTTTAGAGTCAATTAAGAATAAAGCTGACACGGAAAACGGACACTAAAACTAACACAAATGATTATTATGGCTTTTTAACTTTAAGGCTTTAACTAACCTGAATGACCTTGACGAAACGGCTATCGCAGAGATTTTAGCCAACGTCAACACCGTCTAGCAACTACGTTCTGTATTACTTATAAAAGAGCAAATATTAATAGACTCCAGAGATGACAATTATAAAAGTGACGTACTGCCTGTTATGCTTGCGCATTACTGAGAATTATGTCGTGGTTACGCATCTTCAATTACATTGTGCTGTAGCTTTGTCAGGTAGGCGTCACGAGCTATCAAGTGTTCAAGTTTCAAGTACGTAAGAGTTTTTTATTATATATGTTAAATCGTAATTATTTGTATCGTATTAGTAGATCTGAGTCAAAGCATTCGCTGTAAAGTATTCCCGGGTTTGATCCCCGACAGCACGAATGCAATTTGTAATTGCAATTTTCGTCAAGACGCATTGGGGCAGTTCGGCGGGCATTTCCTTGCCATAAAACCCTCTCAGAAATAAAAAAGAGTTCTGTGCCCAGTAGAGGGACTTGTATAGCCTTTTACTTTACTTTGTAGCAATATTTATATTCGTTTCAGATACAGAAGTGTACCTTATGCTGACAAAAATATCATGTGGAGGCGACGAAAACGTAAAACATCTTTGTACGAGGGTGGATTGAAAAGTACTCGGCCTAACCAAGAAAATAAACACATACTAAATCAGTTATATTTTTATTTTTCTACATAATCACCATCAAGTTCAATACACTTTTGCCACCTCCCCTTCCAAGCATTTAGACCGTTGAAAAAAAATGATTCTTCCTTAGAGTCAAAATATGCGTCTACAGCTGCTTTGACCTCGTCGTTTGTCGAAAATCTTTGACCTCCCAAGTGGTTTTTTACGTTAGGGAACAGAAAGAAGTCTGATGGTGCCAGATCAGGTGAATACGGCGGATGCGGTAACAGTTCAAAGCCACAGTTGTGAATTTCAGCCATTGACTGTACTAACGTGTGAACACGGGCGTTATCTTGATGAAACAGAACTTTTCTTCTGAGCATTCCTCGACGTTTTTCTTTTATTTCCTCTCGTAAACGACGTA